>CM060834.1:13145000-14345000 GCA_030762175.1 Metallyticus violacea
TTTTTTGCAGTCATCCAGTTTTTTTTTTTAATACTCTCTGTTTTTGATTTGACATTTTTTAAATATCTTGGGTTTGCAGATTTTCCTACCATGAGCAAAAGTAGTTTTTTACTCCTATCCATGTTATCCCCTAGTAGTAATGTGAGTACTTCCACATTGTTATTTGCCCGATTGCAACATTCTCTCTTGAAAGCTAAAGTTTTTTCTGGTATACTTTTAAAGAACAAAGCTATTTCTTCAATGCTGAAAATGTCTTGCACTTTTACTACACACAGACTTAAAAGAGATGCCATTTCTTTCTTTAAAACCATCTAACCAACTAATGCTAGCATTGAACTCACTTTTACCTAAACTTGCAGAAAATTCTTCAACTGAAGTGAGGGGACCACTAAAAGGAATGTTTTTTTCCCATACTTGCTCAAAGCACTTTAACATGCTCTCATTGACATCAGCATTTTTGGTTGTTTTACTTTTTTTCAATTCTCTTCATTTCCACTTGAGACACTGCGTAAAACTTTCTCCTTATTCTTTAGATACGTTAACAAAGGGTTTGGTGGTATCCTGTACTCTTTTGCGATTTCTGATTTTTTCTTCGAATGCTTTCAACTTCTCGAGTGACAACTTTTTCTATAAAAGTTAAAGTCTTGTACTGAAACTTGGTTTGCTAAAAGACAGTGGCACTGATTTACAGAACATTGAATTGCAAGAAATGACAACTAAAGACACTCATGTTACACAATAGCAGATCTGGGTTGTGGAAGACCAGCTGCTGGAAAATATTCACATTCCAGCCCCAAGAAATGCATTGTGACACAACAAACAGTTTGGACCGATGACCTCTTTTATAGAAAAAAATATAAACAAAGTTTAACAGCTTAAAATTCAGCTTTTAGACTTACATTTCTGTACAAAACTTTGAATTAGAGAGAATGAAATTTGAATTACATGTGACTTTTTTACATTGCTTTAATACAAAATTCAGGGGATCAAAAAAAATGTTTGAATTAACAACTATTTTTCATTATAAATGTTCGAATTATCTGGGTTCCACTGTATATTGTGCCATATCTGCATTATATAGCGGAAAGATTAACGATACATTTTAAATTCTTTAAAGGTGTCCAAGATATCCAGTATACGGAATACATTTTGCTGGAGCAATTAGAACAGTGTGCTGACTATCTTGAGAAGGCAGAGCGCTATGAACTACTTGGAGATCTATATCGGCTCATTATACCAATTCATGAGCGAAAACGTAATTATGAAGCCTTGGCTCAGTGCTACCAAATGCTGACACAAGCATGCAACAAAATTGTGGAAGTTTCTCGCTCTGGAAAGAGACTTTTGGGAAGGTACTACAGGGTTGCATTTTTTGGTCAGGTAAGAAATTGAGTCAGTCGGAGGTTATTCAGTAATTGTCTAGTTGCCACACATTCCGTTCCTCATATAAAGATACCTACTGCATGGAGAGATTATAACAAATAAATGGCAATTTATTTATTGCTTAAAAAACATCTTACATTATATCCACATTACTCAAAATGTCCAACTTTTGCCTTTATATACTACTTAAAATAATCTGGCTAAGTAACTATCACTACTGCTTCACTATATCTACTTTTAATGTCACAGCATACCTTTTCCTATAAAACATAGGAGGCTATTTAATAAAAAGTAATGATAATTTTTAGCAACATTTCTTTACTCTCCTCATAATTTTGATGTTGTTACTCAAAATAGTCCCCATTGGATGCAATGCATTGTCTCAGCATTTCTGCCAATCTTCAAATACATGCTGGAAACCATTTGTTTGCCAGGTTCTTCAAAATCATCTCTGCAACCTTCACTGCTGCTCTGATGATGGAAAATGCCTCCCATGAAGGTGCTTCTTCAATTTAGGGTAAACAAAAAATCACATTGGGCTATAGAGAGGGTGAGGAGGGACACACTTCATGTTGATTTTTGTGAGATATTCAGCAATAATATTTGCAATGTGTGACTGTGCATTATCATGGTTCAGCATCCTGCTTGTTGCACAGAAATATGGCCTTGTAGATTTTTCAGGACCTCTCTGTAGTATTGCCCAATTATATTTGTGTGTGCAACATGCTGGTAAACTATTCCTTGAATATTGAAAAATATGATGACCATACTTTCCCAACAGAACAACCTCTTTTGATGTTGGTGATGGTGGAGATTTCTTTGCTGTTTGCTCTCAGGATTAAAATGATGTAGCTAAATTTCATCAGCAGTGATTACCTTTGAAAGAAACTCCACATCTTCTGGTAATATCATCTTCAACTGTATGCAAATCTGCATGCAAATGTCTTTTTATTTTAGAATCAGCAGCCATGCAACTTTTCAGTTACCATTCTGTGGGCGGCACCCAGTGAAATTTTCAGAATTTCTGAAAGTTATTCTTTGATCCTCGCTCACAATTACAACCCCGGTGTTAATGCTTTCTTTGATTAGGGAAGAACAAACTCTCCATAGGACTTCTGTAACAATGTAAAGGCCTCAGCTGAAGTTTAGTAGAAACAGAATTTCAGAGGAGCATATTATTTGTCAGTGACACCCTCATTTTGCTGTCAGCAGAACTGTACATGACTCATTTTGCACATTCCTCACAAGCAGGAATCAGAAATAACAAAAATGTAACTAGTAACACATGTATTTTATGCAATACCTAACAAAATCATATATATAAATTTTAGTATGAAAAATTATGCCTGTAAAAAATGAGATTCTTTATTCAACAGCCCTTGTACTTTTAAGAAACTCCTCAAATATATAAAAAGCTTTATATTTAATCCAATTTGCCAAATCATTTTAAATTGGTTTATATTTGGAGATAATATATTGGCACCGAGTATATTGTACATTTTTAATTGCATGTGTTTATGAATTTGACTATTAGTAGACTTACCTAACCTAAAATGAGGAGTATCAAGGTCATTGCTGCCTCTAGTATTATAAATATGTATTTCAGTCCTATATGCAAAGTGATTTAGTTTCCCATAACATGTACTGTATTAGTATGCATGCAAAAGCTTGCTAAGGTCCTTATACTCAATTCTTTAAAACTTTCTCCACAAGATTCCCTTTTTGACAACCTTTGGATGATTCTAATGGCTTTCTTTTGCCATTAAAGGATTTGTTTATCTGAAAGACAGTTACCCTAGAGTCTAATACCATATGTTTAGTGGGAATGGAAGAAAGAATAATAAGATGTTATTAAAATGTCATAACTTGTACAAATTTTGTTTTTTCAAAATACATAGAATCCTTGACAGCTTCTTAATAAGATTTTGTATGTGGTTCACAGTAGAATTTTATGATCCTTGCCATGATTTTCTGTTCCATAGTGGGTTTCTACAAATTCTTATGGCAACAACATTTAAATTGCTTTTTTGCTATAGTAGGTGTTATGTACATGTAATTTATGAGGAAAGAACATGTTTAAATGTAGAAATTTGTAGAACCAAAATAAATTAAGATCATTGTATAATTGAGTTGAACTAAACACACTTTTGCTCCACTTACTTGTTAAAATGTGTAGGACCAATTTCAGGAACACTTCGTTTGCATCGCCAGCTCATAATGGACTAGAGGATAAACCATGCTTTGGGAATGTGTAATCTTCTCTGGTGGAGGTGTATGAACTTAAAGTTTATGTTTTCTTCACTAGAAGTGTTGAAGTTCATTAAACTGTCTTTGTACTTGTAACTTTATTTAAAATACAAGCAATTGGGGAAGTCAGCAGTGGCATCTCATTTCTGAACAGAAAACCATGACATATTGAATAAAAAAAAATTATTAAAACCAGTGCAAGAGCCTATAAAATTAGCAACATGGGAGAAAATCTAAATTTACAAGTACAAAGACAGTTTAATGAACTTTGACACTTCCAGTGATAAAAACATAAACTTCAAGTTCATCACACCTGCACTAGAGCAGATTACACATTCCCACAGCATAATGATTTATCCTCCAGCAGACTATGGGCTGACAATGTTGACAAAGTGTTTATGTAACCAGTCCTACATATTTTAAAAAGTAAGTGGAGCAAAAGAGTGTTTAGTTCACCTGAATTATACAATGATCTTAATATATGATTTTCTTCACTTTGCAATGTTCCAAAATTAACATTTTTAGTTACTAAAATAAATATTAAATTAAAGTTGAAGCTTGCTTACAGGTAAGCAATATAAGAAGTTTTTATCTTACCTAAAATAACGGGAGAGTGAATATAAACATTATTAGGAGACGGTATGAATGCATGCAAAGCTAATAACCTATCCACCATCCCAAAAAGGTGATTGACTATATCTGAAACCCAAGCAAGAAGGAGAAAATGACAGCATAGTGTGCTGACATCATGGTTGTAATGGCAGCAAGAAATGCACTAAAAGAACAAAACTATAGTATTATGTAGTCACAGCCATTGAGATTGAAATGTTGCTTGTAAACATAGGTCATAATCAATTAATCAAGTCAATTCATACACACACATACACTAGCCTAAACCTAACCTCAGGGGAACCCTAGAAACTGGAACACCCAATGGTTACTGCAGTTTGCCGCAGTCTGATGGCCTCCACTTGCCTCCTATTCATAAGCATAAATAGTATGACATAGTCACTGTATCACATTAAGTTAACAAGTGGTGTTAGCTGACCTAATGGTACTTTATGTCTTATTTCTACATTTCCACTACTATTGCATCAAATGGTACATAGTAAAATTAAAACAACTAAAAGGGAGCTACTGAAAATGGTGCATAGTGTCACCTTTATAGGGAAAAATGAAAAATATTCACTTGAATATGGTGGTACATGGTAAACTTATATAACAGTTGGCAACTCTGAAAAATAAAGCTGATGTCTTGTTACAGAGCCTTAGAAAATGTTGGTCCTGATTTATAGTGATAACCATACTTGCCTTGTAGTCCCAAGATTCTGGTTCAAATCTGGCCATGGTTGATGAATTTTTTTAGAGTGTAAATACCCTAAGTATGGCTTCCTTCAGTTTTATGTCATAGATTTATGGTATGTAAAAGAACCTCAAACTGAATTAATGGATTTATGAGCAAAATTTATCAGCCATTTCATGCTCTTATTTGAATGTAAAAGAGCATTGTTAAATAAAGGGAAAAATGGAAGACATGCATGAAAATATGGTGCTGTGGAATTTTTCTCTATTAATAATGCACCATTTAATGTAAGGGCAGGTGCATGGGACTGTGGATTCCAAAGTGTTCATATCATGCTGTAGTAATATCTTCATTCCCTCTCCAATTATTTTAGGTAAGTTATAACTTTTCTTTTGCTGCTTGCCTATATTCAAGTTTCAATAAAAAAATGTATTCCATTCATTATTAAACTGAGTAAGCAGATATTCTAATTCAATTATATATCCAGTACAGGGAGAAGAATGATTCTGCCTCAGAAAATAAACTGTAAATTTTATGTGCAGGCATATTTTGAAGAAGAAAGTGGAGTTGAATATATATACAAAGAGCCAAAGGTTACATCTCTCTCTGAGATATCAGAACGACTATTTCGGCTTTACTCTGACAAGTTTGGACAGGATGTGGTAAAAATTATCATGGATTCTGTGCCAGTAAGTATTAAGAATTATTTGGATTTTCCTATTTAAAACTAGTCACTGAAATCTAACTCTATAGAGCAATCCAATGAATTATAAACCAACTTGTGACATTTATCCACTGCGTGTATGCACACGTGTTTTCTACCATTGACTGAATCAAGGTTGCACTAGCTTCTAACTGTCAGTGTGGATATGATGGTGATTGAGTTCAGTTATTATGAGTGGTGTGTTTTGTTCTGTTTTTAATCACAATATAAATAATGGCTCAGAGTATTTTTTTACTGCAAAATGTTACTTATCATGATTCATTGGGTTAACTCAATCAGCTCGTCGAGTTCAAAGAAGATTTAAAAAAGGATTCCCAGGTGTAAAATTTCCAGGCCATAAAACAATCCATAATCTTTATAATAAATTTCAGGCCACAGGTAGTGTTCAGTCTAAGAAACCTAAAAGACTGTAGAGTTTTCATTGAAGAAATGTTAGATACAGTGGTAATCATTTGGAGAATTCCACCAAAAATCACCTAGACATCTTTCATAATAAACATGGTTCTCTGCAAAGAGATACTAAATTGTTAAAGTTAAAACCATATAAAATAGCTTTGGCATATGTGAATACAGTTTTGATCCCCTTTTTTTAGGGAAGTAATCAACATGTGATACAAAACAAAATTATAGAAACACATAGATTCTTAAATGTGTGAAAAATTAGATTATTCAAAAGTAAATGCAGTGAAGAGTGAATTGTTCATACTTTTAACCATACACTTGTTGACTGAAATAAGCTATCTGCAGCAACCTAATAATGAATTGCTATATGTGCAAATAATGGATTATAAGAAGAGAAAAACAAGATTGTAAATTAAGTCCACTATTATTCAGTCTTTATATTGAGATTCAAAGAGCAAAAAAAGATACATCTGCAAATAATTAATAATAAAGAAATACCAGGGTTGCTTTTGGCAGATGATTTGGTAATTGGATTGATATCTAGAGAAGCATTCAGAAGGGCAGCCAAAGTAATGAATGGTAATAAATGGGGATAAAAATAAATGAAAATAAATGAAATATCATGGTTTTTAAAAGAGGTTATAAATTGAGAAAGGATGAGAAATGTAGGTAAATGGAAGCAAATAGAGGTGGTAAGGAAATTGAATTATCTAGGGACAATATTAGTTTATATAGAAATTGGAATCAAGAGAAAAAAAAATAGCAATAGCAAAAGGAATTGAGAAGGGCAATCGAAGTAGTCAATATTATTTGTAATGAAAGGAATTAAAAATAAATTAAAAGAAATCAAAGATCATGGTTTTTAAAAGAGGTTATAAATTGAAATGGATGAGAAATGGAAGGTTAAATGTGAGATGTGAAGAGCTTGTTAGGAATTTTTAATTATATAGGGACAGGATTAAATTTTAATGGAAGTTGAATTGAACAGAAAAATAATGGCAATAGCAAAAGGAAAAGCAGCTATAAGAACATGATTAACAAAAATGCCAGATATAAGAAAGAGTTAATTGGCTTGAAAGAATCACACAACCATTGTAGTTGTCAGAATGTTCTATGGGATGTAGAGGATGCATGGAAAGATGTTGATAAAATAAATAGAACTTTTTATAAGAAGGTTTTGGATCTACTGATAGCATCACCAAATGGTGTAGCCCAGTTAGACTTTGATAAACATTCCACCAAGATAAAAAATCATTACAAGAATTATTTTTTTTTTTTTTTTTGAGTAGAGTTAAATGCCTGTTTTTACTACTGAGGCACACAGGCGGTGGACAGTGATGATACATGAAATGAAATGATAAGTTGGAAAAGGATTTATTTTTAAGGAAGAAAACGTTCCAGGCCTAAGTTTAGGGTATCTCCCCAGCATTTGCCAGTTATGAGGACTGAGGAAAACCTGAAGAGAACCTCAGTTAGGGAGGACGGTCCTGGAGGGATTCGAACCCAAGACCTCCTGCTCATGAGTCCAAGCCTTAACGACCTTGGCCACCCGTGGCGGTGCAAGAATTATGAAATACATATATAGAATTATCACTTTGAAAGGAAATGATATTATTAAAGAATGTTTTCATAACCAAGAGAAATGTAAGTGGAAAGGATCATGGTATCTCAAAGTGCAAGTTTTGCAGCAGATGGATGTGGGAAAATGGTGGACAAATAGTGACTATGAAATCAGAGATTCTGGAAAGAAATAAATGCAAAACTGGGAAATTTTGAAACTCAAGAATTATTTGGTAGTATGAGAGAGGAGAGTTCTTTCAGATTTTATGAAATAAAAACAATAAGGTGTAGAGAAAATGATGTAGAACTATGTGATAAAGCAGGTCTGGAAACGTTTGAATGGGCTATGAATTTAAAAGGGTTAAAATGTGAGAAAGATTTAGAAAAATGTCCAATGTGGGGAGAAATTAAAAGGATTTTCATTGTTTATTATACTGTAAGCAAACAAAGTTATGGAGGGAACAGGCATAGCAACCAATGTGACATAATTTAGATGAGAAAATATTAATTAAAAAGAATACAACTGTAAAAGGAGAAAAGAATATAAAAATTATAGGAAACTATTTGAGGAAAGTTTAAGAGAAATGAGTAAGAATAATTAAGAGGGAGATGGAGGAAAATATAATCTTAGAATTGTAATAGGCTAGATAAATGTAATTAGGGATAGTACAATGCAGTAATACATATGATGGTCACCAATACACTAATAATCTGCAGCTGTGTATATTGGAATCAGAATGTAAACAATAACTGTAGAATGTGAAAAAATCTACATTGAGAAAACAAAGAGAAACATAGGCTCATGGTTAAAGGAACATTTCAGGAACATAAAGTACAGGGCAAATAGAGAAATCAGCAGTAGCATATTATTTTTGGACAGAAAATCATGACATAGTGAATAAAGCAAAATTATTAAAATTGGTGCAAGGACCTACAGAACTGGCAACTTGGGAGAAAATCTACATCTACAAATACAAAGACAGTCTAATGAACTTCTAGACTGCCGGGGATGAAAACATAAACTACAAGTTTGTCACACCACCACCAGAGCAGAATACACATTCCCACAACTTAACGAATTATCTGAAAGTTGATAATAACAAAATGTTGGCTGATGATAACAAAATGTTCTTTAAACCCATTTTATATATTATGACAAGTAAGTGAAGCATTAAGAGTGTTTAGCTCAACTAAATCATACAATAATATCAATTATATGATAGGCTTCACTGTGCAATTTCCAATTTACATTTTAATTAGTAAAGATATAGTTTTTTTAGTATAACTAGGCCCCAGTTTCTTGGAATTCCAGTCGATTAATATTGATGAACCAGAGTCTGGGGTCCATAGACACAGCAGCTAAGATAGTTTATAAAGTGCTATTTTTTTGTATAAAGTAATGTGTATTTGAGTATCATATTATGTAGTTTGTGGGGTATGTTTTCAATAAACTTAAATTTGAATGTGCATAATCTTAATACATTCAGTACCAGCTTCTCAACAGGGCATTTAAATACCTGAATCAGCTATTTTAATGCCACTCCCACCTTTGTGTGTGATATCTGGTGTCACAGGTTCCTGGATGAAGGGGAACACCTTACTTTTCACAGTACAATGATATTTCATTCCTAATTTTATTTTTCATGCACACTGTGCACTTTGTAGGAAATAGTTTTCTATTTGAGTAGAGAAAATTTCTTCGTCTCTAAGAAACTTCTTTGTTTGATTAGCCATGGCTATAAATTTATACAATATAAGCCTTACACAGAAATGCTGACATGCACTGCAATCTCAAGTACTTAACATTGGCACAAGGCGAAGCTGAGATATTTTTTCTGTGAACACCGAGGATAAACCAGACCCTAATCACATGATAAATATTTATATGGAAGGAGAATGTTAATGCTACTTTCATCTATAAGAAACAACATTAATCAAATCATACTAATGACCAGATGTGGAATATAAATGGAGTTATCTCAAGTGTGGCATTAAATGTCGCATGCCGTCATTTGCCCATAGCATAAGGGGAGATTTAAATTTTGGGTGCCATCTATGATACTGAATGTGTTAAGTGCATGCAACATATGAAATATATATGTAAGCAGTTTTAAAACAAAACTGGCATGAAGCTATGATTTTTATGATTATAAATCATCAATTCTCCCCAACAATATATCCAACAATGTTTTGTGTAATTGCTTTCACTATTTTTTATTTACAGATTAACCAAAGTGAATTGGATGGAAAATATGCCTACATACAAGTTACACATGTGACTCCATATTTTGAAAAACTAGAGCTTGAAGAAAGGCAAACAGAATTTGAGCAGAGCCATGACATTAGTTGTTTTATGTTTGAGACTCCTTTCACAAAGGATGGAAAGGCTCGAGGTAGCCCAGAGGAACAATGGAAAAGAAGAACTATTCTAACAAGTAATTATGTTGATCATGTTCATTAGGGCTTTGTGTAATATAACAGTAATGAAGTATATTGTTTAATATTATCTTGTGAGTTAAACTTTTTAAACAACGCTTTTCCTAGTTTCACTTACTCAAGACTTTATCAGGACATGTATCATCTTTGTCCACATCCTCAGCTGTTACGAATCATTGGTTGTAGTTGAGTTTGTTAGTGTTTGAGTTAACTTGATGGCCTGATAGTGTACTTAAATATCAATTTAAAATTAAAACATAGAAAGATAGGGGTGCCATTTGAAATTTCAAATTAGGGATTGCTGGAGGTTAGGGGTAAAATCTAAATTTGAATTAACATTGGTTTTATACTTCCTCTTCAATATTATAATTAACATTTTTTTTTATTTAAATTACACATTCATGTTAAACAGACTAGGTGGTTTTGAAATAAAAGCTATTTATAGTAAACTCTCATTTTAATGGAACCTGATTTAATGGACTTTGCATTTAACAGACACTTTATTGAATTGAATTTATTTCCAACAAACACAAATGGCATTACAATAAAATTTACATATTTCCATTATTTCACAATCAAATACAAATTAATTTATTAATTTTGAACCCTAGTCCCCTGTTCTTCATTAGTAGTATTATTGGGATATCTAATAATTAGGCTCCATGCTAATTAACATTATATATATTCTTAATAAAATAACAACTGAAAGCAACTCTAATTTTAAATCACCCATACTTTGCCAAAATTAATATTCACCAGAATACTTTTTTGCTAAAGTTGCTTGTTAACATTTTGGTCCCAATACACAATAACTCTAGGTTATTACTGTATTGGTGACCATCGTATTATCCTATCAATTTTTGCTTTTCTGATCATTGTACCTCTGAGGTTTAACAGACACAGATAATCAGTGTGACCATATTTCCAGGAGTCAAAAAAGTTCTAAAAGTTCTTGGCCTGATCAAAAAAATATAGAATTTAGATTTTTTTTTTTTATACATTTTTCAATGTAGTCACCTTGTAAATCAATAATACATTTAGTCCATTGACTTTCCAACTTTTTAATACCCTCAGTTAAATAAGATTTAACTGTGAAAAATAAGCATCTGTCTGAGCTTCAACCTCATTATTTGATATGAATCTTCATCCACCAGCCATTTATTCAGGTTTGGGAACAACAAGTAATTGCTGGGAGCCAAATCCGGTGAATATGGTGAAAGTGGAAGCATTTGAAAGTGAAGCTCATGCAATTTTACAGCAACAATCCCAGGCGTGTATCAAGATGCATTGTTGTGATCAAAGACAACTTTCTTTTTATCAGGGTATGGATAATTATCCTAAGGGGCATCCTTCAGTATGTCCACTAGTGAAGCCTAATACTCCCTGGTGATTGATGGTTCTGCCCTTTTGAAGGTAGCCTATGAGCACCACACTATAAAAGTTTCAGAAAACCATCGAAAGCCATGACTTTCCTACAGAATGGAACTGTTTTTGCTTTCTTTGGTGCACTTTCACTTGTTACCACCCATTGTTTGAACTTGCTCCTTTGTCTAGTGTGTAGTAATGAAACCATTTACTGTTATGAATTATTGGAGAAACTCACTGGAATTGTATTTAAACAAGTCTATATACTCTTGCGAAATGTTCATTTGAATGCATTTTTTGCCCAACTTTAATAAATGCAGCATCTATTGAGAGGAAAGCTTTCTCATACCCAAAACTTTGTGTAAAATGTAGTGAACATGGCCTATCCAGGTTTTTGCAATGTCAGCCTACTTGTGTACCTTCAATCGAGGATCATTAATACAGCATTGTGAATTTTTGTCTTTCTCATTGGTTGTAGCAATTGGATGCCTTGAGCACTCAAAATCTTGAATGTCAACCAGGCTTAAACTCAGCAGCCTATTTTTTAACCATTGAAAATGCAGGTGAAGAATTCTCTAATGTGAATCTAACGCCTTTTGTATTTCTGTTGGGGTTTAAACCCTTCAAAATGAAGTGCTTTATTACAGCTCATATTTCAGTTTTATCATTTTTGTAGAAAATGTTAACACTAGTTTGTTTACACAATTGTCACAAACAAGTGTCTACATTTACTCATCTGAAACTTTACAGCATGCCATTTAAAGAATGATACTTAATAACTATCACGGTAATTTGGCCATCTTCACAACATTTCTGAGTCAGACTTGGACTTTTAGAACACCCCTCATAACACTGCAGAAAATAATGTTGATATATGTGACATTTATACTTTACTTGATTTTAATTGGACATTTTTTGGAAAATTTGCTACCATCATGAGCAGAAGACCAACTGATAGATGCATACTTTGTAGATGGCTGGAGAAACTCATAAAAACATATCCAACATCAGTATCTCAAATTTCATTATGCAGTTATAATTGATGATGTAAATTTTTTTTCCCATGGGTAGATTCCCTTTTTAGATTTGAAGATCATAAAAGACAATAACATACTAGCCTTTGGAATATACACAAAACCTACCCATAGTGACAATAATAGCTTTAATACCCAAAAAACACAAGCATACCATTTTAAATAAACTCAGACAGATTGGTGAATGTTTCACACAGTATAAAAGAATATAAAGATGAATACCTATATTTCATCAACACAGCACTACATAATTCCATAAAAAATTAGTGGATAAAATGATTAAAATTTTTAAAAGAAATAAAGATATCAATTCTTTGCCTTACTTCCTTCCAAAACCATTGTGTACTTTTATCTCCAAATTCACAAAGGTCCCCCATCCCATTTTCTTACAATATTTCACCCACTTCTCCCATCCAGCTGTTACCTCTCATTACTTCCCTTAGATAATGCAATTAGTGATTATCTGTTGCTTTCAACACTAGAATCACACAGGAACTTTCTACATAGTTGTGTTTTGAGTCATTGGACATGCAACAATTGTATAAGTCAAATTTCATCTGAGCTTAACTGAGATAACTCTCTATATTATGAAACATGGTAGCAGTGTTCAATAGCACCTTAAATCTTAGCTTTTATAATGAATCTCGGTTTTGTAAAAATTCCAGCTCAGTATTCATTCCCTTATGTGAAGAAGAGAATCTTAGTTGTGAAACAAAGAACACAAGAACTTAGTCCAATAGAAGTGGCTTTGGATGAAATGCAGTTACGTGTAGCAGAACTGGAAGAAGTCGTGTTCCTAAAGCCTACTGACATTAAGAAATTACAGCTGAGATTGCAGGTTTGTAAAAATTTGTTCATTGTTTTAATCAAGTATTGTGATAAAAAAAAATAAAATAAGGAAAATTAGATTAAGTGAATGTACCATTTCCTTTACTAAAGTACCCAATGGCAGCTATAGTTTACTGCAACCAGTGGCATATGCTGGAAGCATGACCTGGCTATCGCTGGGCTTATTTGACTTGAAATTTAATGTAAAGTCACAATTAACAGAACAAGAATTATATCCAGTATAATTATAAAAACTGTTATAACAATTGTTTTTTTCCTTCTATTCATACTGGATATGCTTACATTTTTCACAATAACACACTTATCTTAATACTTAAGCTATAAGAATGGATTTGTTCATTAATTATATTATTATACTGTCTCAACTATTTCAAAGAAATGAACACTACCTAATCTATATATACTATACAGCAATTGTTGTATTTATATTTTTTTTTGTAATTATGAGGGGGCGTACCCTAAAATGGCCTGGGCCATATAGGTGGAGGCCCCCTGTTAGTTTGTATTTGTATTTTTTTATATTTGTTCTTAGCATATCAATAAATTTCAATTTCATATACTATACAATGTTCTAGGGCTAATAATACTTATGTTTTACAAAATAACCACAAAATATTTTAACAATTTACTCTTGTAATCACCATTGTTTCCCATTGCGTTGCAATGCAATGCAAGCAGATTGCTTCGCTTTGCCACATCTAGGAAACAATTGGATCAGGTGGCATAATACATTTTCAAAGTTTTGTAGTGCTATTTCTTGCATCTTCCAACTTACAATCCATAATGAGAGGACAGTATCCAGGCTGCAATATACCCTACTGAGGCTTTGCCCCCAGGCAACAGGAGTTGGCATGTTTCTCAGCAATGCAAGACAATAACAAACATAATTTTATGTAAATAATAATTAATCTGTCGTCTAACACACTCTTACGCTTCACTTACTTTTAAATATGGTGGGAACGGTTTCGAAGAGACATTCTCTCCATCTTCAGCCAACTTGACGACTCTTGACTCAGTCGTCAAGTTGGCTGAAGATGGAGAGAATGTCTCTTCGAAACCGTTCCCACCATATTTAAAAGTAAGTGAAGCATAAGAATGTGTTAGATAACAGATTAATTATAATTTACATATAACAAGCTTCACTATGTGAGTTCCAACAGAATTTTTTAAAAATGTCTTATTTTTTGAAAGTTCTTAAATGAATTATCCATTTATTGTAATGTTTGCTTGTTCACACTTTAACTTGGACTTTGCTGATCACCTTAGTATCCTGAGTATACACCATCCCTGCAACTTTGATTGACACAAAAAAAATTGTTTTAACATTATCTCTATATTTTTAGAATAATGCTTCTCTACGGCTTTTTCATCTTTTTTTTTGAATATTTTATACATAGCATTATAAATTTAGTTAAAAGAATTCCTCTTGCTATAATAACTTTCTATCTGTGCTTATGTTGCCAATATTTAAGATTTCTAAAGGTTCCCCTCCCTTTTTTATTTCATGTGCTGCTTTTATATTTTTAAGAAATTATGTTGTATATGTTTAAAATCTTTTCTCAAAGTTGTAGTTTGTTTCCTATTCATCCTACTGTGAAGTGTAATTTTAGGATGACACTAACTGCAGTCTTTATCCATCCGCTTATCCCTTTTTTGGATGACAGCTTCCAAAAGACTGTGGTTAATTAGTGCATGTCAGAAGTGGGCAGTATTAAACATGGAGTTGAGTTCCCCTTTTTCTGGTATACAGAAATAGTTAAAAGTCCTAAATAACTTTTGAAGGTTGTTTTTCAGTGACATGAAACTGGGTATATAGGGGTTAGCTGTATAATGAAAACTTAAACTTGAAATTACTGACTTTTTTCTACTTCCAGTTTAACCATAAAACTGGAACTTATTTTAAAGGGAATATCTAATATATTTTTACATTTTTTAATAATGCCCAATAAGAACTTTTCAAAGAATACTCACACTAGGTACTTCTGTATAAATTTTTATTGTTGCTAAATCAAGAAAAAAAGAAGTGTAGCAAATCAATCACAATCACAAAAGATAAAACACCCTTTTGCTCTGATTGTATTTTTATAAATTTTAGGTTTAATAAAAGATATATTTAAATTTTAATCCATAACTTCATTTTATAGGTATAATTAGCATTTCAGTTTGTTACAAATTCTGCGGGATGAATTCAAGATTATCTTCTTTGTTTCAGGGAAGTGTTTGTGTCCAAGTGAATGCAGGCCCACTAACATATGCCTCTGTGTTTCTCGATCCTTCTCAGAGCTCCCAGTATCCAGAGGAAAAAGTTGAGGATCTTAAAGATATGTTCAGGTAATAAAATATTTTTAGCTTTAATGTTTTCTAGAAGGAAAGAAAACTATTATTAAAATGTGTTATTACCAGCTTATTTTGCCGTGGTTATTGGTTTAAATGTCAGTAATTATCCCATAGGAATTTTCCATACTTCTATTCCATATAACATTTTTGATTCCACCACCACTTGGCATAATTTCTCCAGTCAATTCATTGACATGTTTGGAATTTTCTTTAAGCACATTCTAATTGCTCACATGGCTACTTCCTTTAATAATAATATTCTTCCCTTGTGGTTCCTACCCACCACTACTTAACAACCTAAAAACCCTCAAATAATAAAATTCTTAATCACTTCCAATCGCTCCCAGTTTAAGAAGCATTTCTTATCCCTTCTTAAATAACCCCCTTTCTTAAACACTACTATTTTTGATTTCTTAATCCACATTCTACACAAAATGTACTTATCAGATTTATAGTTCATTGCAGTGCAATTACTGTAATTGCATCTACCATTAAATCATCAGCAAATAACAAGCCTGGTATTTCTTTCTTTTTAATAACTGGACAGTGTGACTTAGTCTTTAAGATTCTTTCCATAATATCATCAATAAATAAATTTAACAAAATTGGACTCAACTTACTGCTTTGCTGCAAACCTGCCTTTTGTTTCACCATCTCTGTGATTCTATTTCTTGTACACTTTACACAACTTAACTCCATTATACACTTTTGAACCTCTGCAATAAACTCTACACTTACTCTTTTACATCTCATTTTATACACAAGTATATCTGTTCTTGTTGTATCAAATGCCTTTTCAAAATCTACAAAGAACTTTCGTTTCCTGGGTGTCTTTGTATAGTAAGAGAAGTTTAAAAGTCCTACAACTTAGATCGGCTGACCAGGAGCTATCCCCCTCTAATTATTGAGATTTTCCACATGGTACATGAGGCGCCATTCTCTCTTCCAATCACCTGTGAGCAGGAATTTGACTAAGAGAGACAGTGGTGTTTGTAGTCAAAAGTGGGGTTTCATTAAATAGTGCAGTAGTGTTGTTCAATGTTGGAATATGTACTGCGTTATCATATGTTTCTCAAGAAGTAGAGATAAATTTCCTGGCAGCCTGGTTCCAAGCTGAAAAAACATTAAATAGTACGAAGTTTAATAAAACAAATTCTGTAGCTGCCAAGCAAAAAATTGAAAATATCATGTGCTTATAGAAGAAAAACTTGAAATAAGAGCTTGTATTAAAGTCCTCCTTGTTCCTCAGATCTTACAGTTTGTAATTTTTATCTTTGGGGGACATTAAGAAATACAGCATATTCAACAAACCTTGACATACTGGAGGAATTTAAAATGGCCATTCAAAACAAAGTTAGATCCATTAGTGATGGCGAACTGAATGTCAAAAATCACCAAGAGTGGCCAAGGTTGTTAAGGAGCAAACTCATGAAGGGAAGTTCAGGGGTTCTATTCCCACAAGGACTGTTCTCCCTGACAGGTATTTTTTTCAGGTTTTCCTCAGGGCTCATAAATAGCAAATGTTGGAGAGCTACCCTAAACTTACACCTGAAACACTTCCTTCTTTAAAAAAAAAATCCTTTTCCAGTTTATTATTTCATCTCATGTATCATCAGTGCCCACTGCCTGTGATGCCTCATAGTAAAAACAGATCTTAAACACTTAAAAAAATGCATGTCAGTGATAATTTCCTAAAAAATTGTGAATTGTGTGTCAAAGAAAATGGGCAACATTTCCAGCACCTATTATAAGGAGGATGAAGATCAAATTTTGTAAATATGTACCTATGTCTTAAACTACTTAAGCACTTGGGTGCCATCAATCTATACAACAAAATACCAGGGGGCAATGTAGAACCTAAACACTGACTGACTGACTGAACTATATATTGGAACTTATTAACTCTCTCATTGCATTTGTACACATGGTCAGACAAGTATGTCTGAGCTGTAAATTTATTTAAAAAGCATGCAATAGGGCAATAAAACATGCTGAATTGCAATTTGAAGTACATATTTTCAAATGTGCTATTGAATTAATTTCTGGTAGTTTTAAAATGTTTGTGAATATGGAAAAAGCATGTTTTCCCTACAAAATAACCTCATTTAATAACAAGTAATAAAAGTTACTTTTATTATATGATCTGTTAAACTGTCCAGTTACAAGTAACTAATTGTAATAATAATCATGCTTCATAAAAGATTATTTTACAGTACTATTTATTATTTTCCAGTATTTTTTTTATTTTGAAGTGACAGAACATGATGCATTTTGCTATCTGTCTTATTTTAGATAATATAAGTGGTTTTGTTTGAGTTTTATGTAGTTCCTATGAGTTCTCACCATTCCATCTGTAGCATTTGCAAAAATAACTTTTTTGTGAATTAAAAATATTAAACACCAGCAATTGTTGTAAAGATGTAAACTGTTCTATAATAAAATATACTAAATTCAGATATATATGTTTGATATATTAATACTGTCAAAATAATAAATCATATATGACAAATTATTATTATAAAATCACTCAAATTTCTCTAATTTTGTTCCACTTACTTGGACATGTTTCAAAATGGCGTTTGCCTCCATCTTCAGCTTGGTCCCACTGAAAGCTGAAGATGGAGGCAAATGCCTTTGAAACATGTCCAAGTAATTGGAACAAAATTAGTGAAATTTGAGTGATTTCATAATAAAAGTTTGTCATATTATACTATATTTCACTGTGAAAATCCCTGATAGAAAAAACTACTTAATAAATCAAATTTGTTATATTTTATTTGATAATATAATATGAAAGTTTAGAGATAAAATTTTTGAGTATCAAGAGTACACACATATTTTGTATACACAACTTTAACTATATACCATTCTGCAATTATTTTGAGTATTATTAAATATTACATTGTGATAAAATGCAATTATAATATTGTGATTCTCAATACTTCAATCTAAAATTTTCCATTTTGATTAACTTAGTCCCCGGTTCATTAGCAGCTGTTTAGTGGAATATCCAGGGGACCAAGCTTCAATCCAACCAAAAACACATTACTATAAGTATTTTATACATAAACCTTTATTTAACCATTTAATTACAATTTCTACTATTAATTCTCTTATTTCTAAATTAACCAATTACCCCTAAACCAAACAGAATATCCAAAAATCTAACACTGCCAAACTAATCTTTTACTACTTCTACTACAAGGATTAGGTCATTGGCCTGTTCCAGCTTCAAGAAAATTGAAATGTTATACCAAACTAACTATAACTATTATTAACCAAAATACAAAATCCTTTATAATACATCTAATCAATCAATTCACAAATAACTACACTGTGTTCCTGAATTCCAATAGAGACCCCAGTAGTCTCTAACATAATAGTTATCTAGCTATTGGGCCCTATTTTTCCTTTAAGTCTACCATTTCTTACTTTCATTGTTATCTTGCCTACTAATTTTCCTGAGCCATTTAGTTGTTACTTACTTTACATAAATAGTTTCCTATTTCCTTTATATTCTTTCTTGATTTTATGCCCGTCATCTTTGTCCCCCTAATTTCTCTTTGCAAATTAGACAAGCTTTACATTTCTAGTTTCTCTATAAAAATGTTGGTTTCTTCACATGCTAGCAATATGTGCTAATTTTCATCCTTTTGGTTACAAATTGGACATTTTTCTAAACCCTCCCTTATTAATAACCCTTCAAGTGTTTGAAAATTCAGAAAAGGTAAATTCAAGAAGATACTTGGTTCAATAGAATTGAGGAAATTTCATAATAGTTTGTTTTCACGATCGTCACAAAGTTTCATAAATTCTGTTCTAGGCAGGCCCACAGTTTGTTTTAAAAAATTCATATGACTCATATTCACATTTGTCCATCCCTCCTCTACAGCCCAAATTTCTACTCCATAAAGCACTCTAATTTCAACTATTGCCAGGTATACTCTGTCCATCTATTTTATTTGCATCCCTGGTACTTTCTCTAAACATGATTTTATGACTTTCAAGAAGAGTTTTCCTTGTACTAGTATCCTTTTCTTCTGCTCACTCCATCCACTATTACTATTTAATCTTACTCCCAGGTATTAAATGTATTAACCACTTCAGTTTCTCTTCCTTGCCAACATCACTTCTCATCTTTGCTTAACTTGCTTCCTTTCTTAAATACCATACTTTTTTATTTACTTATATTAATTCTTACACTTCAGTTCCTACAGAACTTATCTAGTGTTTCAATTACCTTCATTAATCCCAAATTGGTTGATCCTGCTACAAGACCATCCACAAATAACAAAACAGGTATTTCTTTGAGTATGAAGAGTAAAACTTGTATAAGTATCAAATATTGAGAAAATTTGTAATCGACTGAATTCTATGTTCCAAATATTGGTTCTGGTTTAAACTCCATTTCTCTAATTACTAATAAAACTATAATCACTTTTGTCACTAGCCATGTTTTTCTTCTATTCTTTATATTTGTTATCACCTTCACTTTATTTGTTGAAAATAATGTAATTATGAGGGGCATTTGGAAATGATTTACAATAGTGGTGTTTTACAAATACTGTACAATCTATGAGCATGTCCTTTTGTAGGATGATGATAGATACTAGAATGCCTTGCAGATGCTAGTTGACAGCTGTAAGCAAATTATGTAGAAAAATTACATACATGTTCATTTGTTGTCAAATAGAGAAAGATGTGGACAAGATGAAAGGCCACTATCATGGACAAAGATGGGCTGCATTTTTTTGGGGGGGGGAAGGAAGGAAGACGTCAACACTGCAGAAATTCATAGACATTTAACTGCTGTAGGTGGTCAAGAAGTTCCTGCACAGAAGATTATTTACAAATGGGTTTGCCAACAGCAGGTAATCTGCATACAAGGATGTAAGTGTTGGTCATCCATGAACATTGCAGTCTCCCAGGAATGTTGAGATTGTATCTGTATTGATTATAGCGGGTGCATAACCTTTGATGAACTGGAATGTCAGACAGACCTTGGCAGCATAGCTGTGAGCACTGTTATTCATGACAATTGACTGGAAAAGGTGTGTGCATATTGGGTTCTACAGGGCTTGACACAGGCACAGAAGGACAAAAGAATTATCATCAGTTACTGGAAATGCATAATGAAGAATTTTTGGAGAATGTGATGATGAGTCATGGTGTCACTACCACCTATTAGAGAAGAAAGTCAAGTCCAAGCAATGAAAACATCCAGGGAGTCCCTGGCCCAAGAAATTTCATGCTGCTCTCCATTTGTGCCAAGCAGATAATCACTTTTTTTGGGACACTTGAGGCATACTGCTAATGGACTGGCTTCCTCAAGAAACGACTATTAGCAGCAAGACTCTTACATGGCTTAAGATGCAGGATTCAGCAATGATGGAAAGAGAAATGATCAATAGGAATGTTCCTTCAATATATGCACCCCCCACACCAGCAACACTGTGACTACAAAGCTGGCATTGTTGGGGCTCATTGTTGTGCTGCACCCACCATATTCATCGATCTTGCTGTGTTTGATTATGTCTAATTTGACAAGCACAAAGAACTTGCTGAACGGTAATGAGGAAATTCAGGCAACTGTCCACAAATGCTGTGTAGTACTCTCAAACAATGTTTTTGTAATCCATAATGAAATCACCAGGAAGATGGCAATGGTGCATGAATCATGTTGCATAATAAATAAGGTACTAAAATTACTATTGTGAATAATTTTTTAATGCCCCTTGTACTTTGATATTGCTGAATTTTTTATATTTTGATTTTACTTGCATCACTTTTTATTTTCCCTCTTACAATGCTCTTTACAACAATTGCTATCTAAGACTGGTGACTGGCAACTCCATGTATGGTGTAACAAATGTGGTGCAAGTGGTGGATACCTATGCCATATAAAATAACCTGCATTAAACAGGATGTTGTGATTGTCAAATATATGCCATATGTTTTTTTTTTTCTGTAGGGAGTTTGTTAAAATCTGCTACACTGCACTTCAGATCAATAGTAAACTGATCACGCAAGATCAGAATGAATATCAGGAGGTACTGAGACAAAACTTCCAGAAATTGTGCCACAACTTGTCATCACTCTTTGGAGAATCGTTATGGCCTGATGAAGAAATGGGCTGCTTTAAACGCAACAGTCAAGCACTCTTCAGTGTTATTAGTGGAGCCTCAGCCAACTCTAGCACAGCATAGCATCATCATCACACGCAAGCACTTGTTGGTGGGTCTCTCTAATTTGTTTTTTAAGTAAGTTTTTATGTTGTGTTGTTGAAGTGTGCAATCAACCCTTAGTCAGTTTTATAGTGTGATAAAACAAACCTTTCTGCAACTTTGTTGCATTTTAATTAAGTTCATAAAAAGTTCCATTTCACTGTAATAACCTTTGCATGGCAGTGTTCTGTAAGAATTTTCTCCAGGATAAACAGTGATCAATGAGAAATGTTAAAATGTTAAGCAGTTGTTGTTATTTGGAAGCTTTTAAAGCATATATTAAACTTTCAATTTGTTCTGATGATGTGATAGAATCTTTTTAACATATAGTTAAGTATTTGTATTTTTTAAAGTTAATGTATGCCACATCATCCGTGTGTCCTCATAATAAATAAGACATCTTAAACAGGTCATTTTGATTATAATAGTAAATAAGTCAGCTGGTCATTATTGTGGAACCTGGCACAAGCATCTGAAATACTTTCTTAAAGTTGTGTGATATAAAACACACAATTTTGTAGTTTAATAATAGCTGAGCATACATAAGATGTAGATTAATATAGTCATAAGGTAGTTTAATATTTGCCTAAAACAGTTCCTATATTAAAGTTTGCAGGTATTGTGACAGTTTGAAACATAATAGACTACTAACACATATCACAAAGTTATAGAATCTCAGTAGCACTTTAACATGCTGGTGCTGTGACAGAACTCACTAAATCAAAAATCTTAGTCAAATAAGGAAAAAGTGACTTGACAATTTTGCTAAATTTCAAACTTCTTTATTTATTTATACTCAATTTTTAAGACATTTGGTATAAAGTATCAGCAATATTACTCTCAGTACTACTGCCACATGTGGCCGAAGTCTTTAAGGTGCAAATTCCTGAGCGGGAGGTCTGGGGTTTGAATCTCTTCAGGACCATCCTCCCAGACTAAGGTTTTTTCCATGTTTTCTTCAGTCCTCATAAATGGCAAATGCCGAGGAGGTACCCTAAACTTAGGCCTGGAACATTTCTTTCCTTAAAAAATCCTTTCCCAATATATAATTTCATCTCATATATCATCAGCATCACTGCCTATGGTACCTCAGTAGTAAAAATAAGTGTTAAACACAATTAAAAAAAACCTCTCGGAGCCAAGCCCATATTTTGTATATTTCCCAAAAAATCAGACAGTTCTGGTGATTTTTGAGAAAATATTCTTCCATAGCTAATTAATGGAAATCAACTTGTAAATTCTCCTGTATGTAAAAGATAAATTGTTCTTAAATGGTGTAAAAGTATTGCTATGTCCTTTATTACACCATGAGAAAAGTACTCCAACATACAAGGGCTGTTTAAGAAAGATTTAAGATTAAATTTTTTTACCAACTATTTATTACTCTGGTTTAAACTCCACACAATATTTTTTAAAATATTTTCCTCCCATTTGAATACACTTGCTACAACATTTCTGCCAGTCATCAAAGACATGAAGGCATAGACCTTCTTTGTGAGGTCATTGAAAATCACCTATATCCATTTACCATTGCATTTGATTCCTGAAAAATCGATGAGTTTTCAGAACTGACCTGTAGTACTCTCATGTAACTCTAGTGTGAGTAAACCATTCCCTGAAAGTCAAACAAGATAATCAACTTGATCTTTTTAGCAGATTTAACAACCTTTGCTTTTTTTGGTCATGATTTTCATACAGTTCTGGATCATAATGGTGGAACCCTGACTCATTAATAATAACGGATTCAAGGAAAATATTATATCCATCAGCAAACAAAGCAGCACCTCACAACATGTGTCCATTATAATGGCCTTTTGTATTCTGGAAGAGAGACAGCACCATTGGCATAATCCATGTCATATGTAAATGATCATGTATAATTGTGATAAAAACCTATTGTAATCCTCAAGGCTTCACCTTCTTTGCTGCCTGATGTTGACATCTGCATCTGCTGAAACACCTGTCCCACCTTGCTTAATAGTGAAAATTCTGTCTTCTTTAAAATCCTTAAACCATCTAAAGACAGTAGAATGTGGTACTGCACATTCACCACAGGCTTGCCTAAACTTTTCACCATCTCTGCTGCTATGTGCTTCAAAAGAAAACAGAATTGTATTGCTGCACACTGACCTATGCAAAACACAAACAACTCTTACTTAAAAGAGCAATGCTACCAACTGCAGATCAGTTAGGTACTGCTATCTATGGATATATATGAAAGACTGCTCTTTTCAAATATGACAATTTTTAAAACCTAAATTGAAAGGAAAATTGAGAAAAAATTTAGTCTCAACCTTTCTTGAACATCCTTGTATTTGATTCTAAACCAATTTTAACAGCAATGTAGCATTTTTCATTGTGAAGAGAGGAGCTGCCCATGACGATTGTCTCCTAAAAAATATCCCCTGAATAACATTTTGATGGCAAAAATAAAATATTATATTTTACCTGAAAGTATTTTATGTTGCATTCTTCAAACATGCCAGTATCTTTCATTTCACATATTTTATTAAGAAAATTATTAATATTATTGTGTGCTTTCAATAATTTATATATTCCTCAGTTAGTCCTTTTTGTGCCATGTTGAAACACTAGTCAGCTGTTTGTACACACACACTGCTACTTCTATGATTGTCATGACTTCCTTGAAATGTAAAGAGTATAACAGAAGTGGAGAAAAGTACCCTTGTTAACAGAATATGTTCCTAATAGAATGAAGAATATGATGCAGGAACCAAGCATAAGATTTACAGGCAGCAACTTTTAAATGAAACATTATGGTCAATCCTGTGAAATGACAATCTTCGTAAATTTCAAAAGAATGCAAGGCTATAACATTTATGGGCATGGTCCTAGAGTGTTAGAAGTAAATAGGTTCCATTAGTCAGTTCTATTATACATTAAATATAGCAGAAAGATGTTAGTAAAAACAGGTTTACCTAATTTTCATCTAAAAAATGTGAATAGATTATAAAAGATTTTTCATGTTATAAGCAGTATGTCATTATATTGGTAGACTATGTGAGTTCTGCCATAGTGCCAACAGTATATAAACTGTAGAAAAAATATGCATGTGATAGTATTATTCTAGAATACAGTACTGTTCCAGAAGTATTTAAACAAGCATTCCCCTCACTTTCCAGAAAGCACTATGCCAATACATTATCTGTGAATGTAAAACCAATACTTCATTACACATGAATTACCCTCAGAGAAAACTGGTGTTATGCCAACTTTCTAATTTACTAGTGCCTTTTTGCTGCTCCATGCCTCATGAACTGCCAAGTTAGTGACAATATTATATGCTTATCACATGCTTGTGTTTGATGATTGCATGGAAAAGAACATAACTCCCTCACCTATTGTTAGAAAGCTTAAGCATGGCAATTTGAATTTTCCAAGAATTTGCAAGAGAAAGCTGTCCTTGAAAAAAAAATATATATATATAAATGGAAAATAAAGGAACACTTTGAACAATGTTACTAAAATAAGAATAACTAAAGAATAAAACACTTGACTTTGAAGAATGCTATTTGTTTGACATATAGTGAGTGATACTTCTATGAATATATGTGTGTGCATGCATGCGTGTGTGTGGGGGGTTTATCATATTCAATGATAAAAATGCATTTTCATTTTATTAATATAAGGGAGTCTATTTTGAAATAGGGTCTTATTTGCAAAAATGTGATTTCCATTCCAAGAGATTTTTGTGACAAACCTCTCTTCTATTCTACCTTCATGGACAGATCTTCGTTATAAACTTTTGAATATAGCATAATCATATACACTCAAAAGAAAGCATTTAGCTCATTTAATTGCACTTTGGTCCATACTTTTGCATAAGACTTTATGATGTCCATTAAGTCAACTAAAGTTATTTTGCACTGGCTGCTAGTCAAGGAATCTCAGTGATTTTCCTTTTTGACCCAAGCCATTACGCATGCATATGATGTTATATGCTTCAAAATATTGATATAGTTATTTTCAACAACTGATGCCCATAAATATTGTAGTGAGATTGTTTCACACTTTCCAACTCAATGCCTTCATTCCCTTCCAAGGGAGAGGGATCTGTTATTTATTAATTTGTTTTGCTTAAGGGTGCTCTTTAACATCTCTGGTCATTAGCATCTCATTAAATTCAGATAAATTTTGATAAGAGCCCTCTTCTTTCAGACTTGAGGTTCTTTTATTTGCCATAAATCTACAACACGGGACAAATGGCTTTACTTGCCTTTTGAAGGAAGCCATGGTCTTAAAAAGACCATCAACAATGACAGGGTTTGAACCCATAACCTTGAGTCTACGAGTAAAGTATGGTTACCACTAGACCATCAGGACTGACAAGAGAGATCTGCTTTATACTTTTATTACATCTGGCCTAGGAGGTTGCTGGTTTGTATTACGCACGTAAATTTTAGCATTTAATTTCCTTTAACTATTGCATAATGTATTTCTATGTATGTAAGAAAAAACAGCTGCAATGTTTGTAGAGGACTTCTATCTATCTTGTGGTTAGAAGACTTGGAGCTGTACTGCAAACCAATGATTGAGTGAGCTTGTAGGATATTTTGACCGATAGAGCTGGAGAAAGGAGTAAAAGAGCCTCTTGCCCTAAGAGATATTACGTGCATGTATCACCAGAAATATCATCTCTTATCATGTTTGTCAGTCTTGGTGGTCTAGTGGTAACCATACTTGCCTCATAGTCCCAAGATAACAGGTTTAATCCTGGCCAGGGTTGGTGGATTTTTTTGGGTGTAAAAATCCTAAATATGGCTTCCTTCAGGAGGGAAGTACAGCCATGGGTTCCTTGTCATAGATGTACAGCATGAAAAAGAACCTCAAGCCTGAAAGAAGAGGCCTCTGAACAACATTGATCTGCTGTTTCATGACTTGAATTGAATCGGATGCTGATGATCTGAGATGTTAAATAGTGCCCATAAATAAGCCAAATCATCAATTATGTTAGTTCTCAGGAAAGCCTCCAGTTTTATATACCAACAGATTTTATGTATATTAATATAGGAAAACTTAAGTTATTTTCAACAGCAAACAATGTTACATTTGAAGTAACAATGCTGTCATAAGACACTCCAGCAATAACAACAACAACAACAACAACAATGTTACATTTGAAATAACAATGCTCCCATCAGAAACTCTCTAATAATAAAAAAAAATGATGGTGATGATGATGATGATGCATATATTTATTTACTTATTTTTACTGGCAAAGTTAAGATCATAAGGTCCTCTCTTCCATTTCACAAGGGTCAATTACGACTACAATACATATACAATACAGTTAATGGCATTAAAAATTTGAGCATAGTACTTGTTAAATGCTGCATTCTCCAAATAAATAAATTTCAAGAAATATTTTAAATTGTCTTTGTGTCTGGCAGTCCTTGATATGAGACAGCAGAGAGTTCCATAGATGAGTAGCAATAACTGTGAAGGATGAAGAAAATTGAGAAGTGCATGTAAAGGTATTGAGAGAATGGAATTGATATTTGATCAGGTGTGAAGATTGGGATAAGGAGTGTGAACAAGTCTAAAGACAGTGTGAAATTGAGGTGCATAGAATTTGATGCAGAAGAATGAAGGAATGCAACTCCCTTCTAGCATCCATTCAATGCTAGGATAACAATTAAAAAGCTGGAGTGATATGATCTGATTTATGTAGGTTACATACGTAGCAAACTGAAATATTGTGAACATTTAGCCTTTGTCCAAGATTGGTGGTAATGTCTGATAACAGAATGTCATAGTCATCGAACTGTGACATAATCAGTGCTGATACAAGTGCTTTTTTCAAAATGAATGTGAGAAAATTCTTAAGCCATTTCAGAATGGAATATTGAAAAAAAAATATTTACTAGTTTCTTCTGTTTGAATTGGCAATCAAGATTACTGTCAAAATAGTCACCAAGATTTTTTACAAATGACTTTATTGACACTTTTGTACCATTAAGTTTAATGGGAATGACTACTGACTGTTTGATTAAAGTTGTTTAATTATCAATTATGCCCCATTATGATTGCCTGAAATTTTCCTGGACTTATGATAGGTTGTTTTGTATAACCCATATTGATACTGAGTGTAGGTCTTTATTAAGTTCAACTATGGAGTTGATGAGTAAGTCTGGTCATGAGTGCATAGCACATATATGGTGTCTGCTGTGCTTAATGTGTTTAGTGACATTTATGTAAATAGAAAACGATATTGCTCCAAATACTGACCTGTGTGTCACTCCATGCTCTACGAACCTCCAAAGCAAAAGGCGATCTCCTTAGTTTTGAAAGAAGTGAGTCGAACTCTCTGGATAACTCAAGATGAGTTAAAGACAGTTTGTTCACACCCATAGCCACGCAGATGTCTGCAGTAACATTAAGCAAGGCATTTGTACTGAAACTAGCCCAGAATTTAGACTAGAAAGTGGGTCACAATATAAGAATTTCTAGTTTGATTAATAGGAAGCTGTTGCTAGAAGGTAGGCTAGTGAAGTTTCATGTGAATTCATTAAGTAATTGCTTTATGTTAATTGAATGTAAAGAAAGGTAACACTATACAAAGCTTACAATCTAAATCTATTTTTTTTTTTTGTGGCCATTG
Organism: Metallyticus violacea; assembly: GCA_030762175.1. Taxonomy (NCBI): domain Eukaryota; kingdom Metazoa; phylum Arthropoda; class Insecta; order Mantodea; family Metallyticidae; genus Metallyticus; species Metallyticus violacea. Next base: position 13,173,487 of record CM060834.1, read on the forward strand.
GAAGAGAAAATCAAAATTTAAAAATTGGACAGATTAACTGCAAGTATTAATTTGAGTCAAACTGTGATTTCAAAACATAGAATGTATACAATGCTTTCTGTAGAGACAGACTTCATCCTGTTGATTCCAAACTTTAGTCATGCAGTCAATTGATTAGTCTTGTGTTTGAAGAAAGGAGAATTATTTTGTTTAAGCAGGTTCATTACTATAATATTTTTATTAAAATCCCTCTCTCTCTTCGGTTAACACTTATGTGTGTTAATTTTAGTTATTAAGATTCTAGAACCTTGAAATCCATATTTTGCAATAGCAGCAATAAAATTGTGCATCCTGGATTATGTTTCTGTTAATAACTGATGGCAGTTTATTTCCTAGAAAAATCATTTTAGATATTGAAATAGTACCTGCAAACTTCAGGAACTGTGGCAGGCTTATCAGCTGTTCCTATATTGCATCTACATTCCATAGTTAAATATAAGTGACAGTTTAATACTTAACATGATTTGCCATATATGTGATTTATAGTATTATTTATCTTGACTTAAGATTATAGTTGCTCTTAAATGTACAAAATAATCATTAAAATGATATTGTTCCTCAAGATTGGATATTATATAAAAGTTTGCAGTTAAGTTTACTTTAGTAATGTTATCATTATAGTTCGTTCTGCTGACAGTTTTTATAGATAATATTTACGCTAATACATGCTATAGTATTTAGAATAGAATATTTATTTAACAATTCCTTATATAATGTTTAAATCAATCTCATTTCAGTAACATTTGTTTGTATACAACTTTAACTACGGCATGTTCTGCTTTATCTTGAGTATTATTAATATTAAATATTGCATTACCACAAAATACAAATACAATATTTTAAATATGTTTACGGAATTTGGGAATCCACACAGTGAAACTTTTGTTAATCTTATTTTGATTTAAAGTAAAACACTAAAAATCATGTCGTCACATTAAAACTCTCTTTAAGTTTCACAAACACATGTGTTTGTGAAACTTAAAGAGAGTTTTAATGTGACGACATGATTTTTAGTGTTTTACTTTAAATCAAAATAAGAATATTTTAAATATCCATACTTAAATCCAAAAAATTCTGATTCAATTAACTCAGCTCTCCCCAGTTTATTAGCAGCTACTTAGTGGAATATCCAGGGAACCAGCTCCACTCCAATCAAAAAAGTATTACTATAAGTATTTTATACATAAACATTATTTAACTACAATTTCTACTGATAATTCTCTTATTTCTGAATTACCCAGTTATTCCTAAACAAACAAACAAACAAAATATCCAAAAATTTAACATTACCAAACTAATATTAACCAAAATACTTAAAATCTTTTGTAATACTTTATCTAATCAATCAATTCACAAATCACTACACATGTGTTGAGTTCCCATAGAGACCCCAATAGTCTCTAACAAGCAATTATCCAGTTATTGGGCCCTATTTCCCATTTAAGTCTACTATCTAACAATTTTTTCTTACTTTCATCATTATCTTGCTTACTAATTTTCCTGAGCTGTTTAGCTCTTAAGCTCTTACTTTACCTAAATAGTTTTCAATTTCCTTTATATTCTTTCTTATACTATAGTATTTAAGTTCAGTGTTGAGTATAATTAACACAGCAGTATAAAAGTTTCACCTTTTACAGGTTGATCATGTCGGAATACAATAGCATACTTGTGTACTCAGCATTCTTAGAACAGATTATTTGTGAAATATTAAATAATTCCATAACCAATTGTTGAATATTTGAATTTATATACCAATAATATCTTTTAAATTTTATTTATTTTTTGAAAAGCTAAGACAAAAATAAATAAAGGATCATAGATGTTTTACGGGGGTACTCTAATTATGTTTAATTTAAAATTTAGTAAGGAAACTTATTGTAGCAGACAAATTGTATTCATGGGGGTTACATCTAAGGATGACCAAAATCACTGGCTTTTGACGAAGAGAACCGAGATGTTTCCATTCATTGCATTACAATTTCAAGCATAGTGCATAGGAATGAGTTCAGGTATTGTCCATAGTGAGGATCCTCCCAAGGAATTTGTCCCTTCTTTCTGATAAAACAGTCCAGCAAGTCCTATACTATTGCATAGCAGTTCCATTGTTGTGCTTCCATGATGACATGGGGTATCCAACATGCTGAACTTTACGGAACCCAAGAATGTCATGTAGAATATGGAGTATGAATTTGTGGCATATGCCTACCTCTGTGGCTAATTCATGTGCAGTACGTCAGCGATCATCATCCAACAGGGAAACAAAGAGTTGAATTGTGTGGTTGTCAGTTTGGGGTCTTCCTGAATGAAGGTTGTCCTGAACAGCATCTCTGTCTGAACGAAACACTTTTGCCATCTTGTTACTGTGGATATGACAATGCTGCATTGCCACATGCTTTGATGATAATCTTGAGCATCATGACCTCATGCAACTTGAATTTTGATCTATGAACATTGTTTCAGTTTCAAAAACTTATTGCTAAAGTGCTTGCACTATCCACTTCAACTTCAAGACACTGCAGTACATCACTGAATAACTGTCTCCACTCACTGCTGAAGTTCATCAAACATAGCAGTATTTGATCCACATAACCCTATGACTAACAAGGATGCAACCACTGCTTGCTGCCAGTGTTGCTACTATTTTTCATATCCAGCCCTAGTATATGCTGGACCTGCTAGCTCCATCATTGCAACACTTGCTTCTCATTGTGTCAGGATCATACATTAGCACCAGGCAGTTAGGCTTCCAATGCTGCTGATCACATGTGCCCACCTGTAGTGCATAGTGTAGTGTAGGTTCTCCATTTCTTCTTTTGTTCACAGTTTCAACATGCTTCTGGTCTTTCTTAGTACACACAGCTCAACTCTTTCTTTGCCGAGTTCAAGTTCCTGCATCATAAAAAATGGGTGCTAAACACCATTCATTCATTAGTTCATAAAACAATGAAGGATGATATCTATTTAACCACAGCATATTGAACATTATTGTTAGTTCTGGGAGGAAAAAATAAATATGAAATTACATTGAACATTAGAAGTTGTATACAATGAAGTGATTAAATATTAATTAGATAGTTGGTGTTATAATACATTAAGCTGCATTTACTTGCATTTACTCTTATCCTCAGCTCTGGAATGATTGACTTGAGGTGTTTGTTAAGTCTTGTTTCTAAGTTACATTTAATTTTACCTATGTATATCTGAGCAATTGCTTTGGTATACACCTGGTTTTTTATGTATGGGATTTTGTCTTTCAGTGATTTGCCTATTAAGTTCTGGATGCTATATCTGTTGTGTGACATGAGTTTATTTTATACTCTTTGAAAATGTTCTTTAATTTACTGTCTACCCAGGATAATATATAAACATTTTAATTGGTAATCTAACTAACCTATGTATTAGGCTGTAGAATGCTGCAGGTTAGTGTGGTCTGGGGTAGAATCTACTGTGTTTGATGTAATTGCCTGTGTAGGTAGGTTTTTCTGTAAATATCAAAGATGTTATTGTTTCTTATATCTTTGAGATCCAGTAAAGGCAAAAAACCATCTTTCTCCTCTTTTAAGGTAAACTGTATGGCTCTATCTTGAATGTTCAGTAGTTTGAGCATGCTGTTGATGAGTTTGTTTGGAACTGTTTTTAATACATCATTTACTTATAGTAGAATATTTATTTTAATCTTTCATTACAAAAAGTATAACAAATAATTAATATATTTCTTACAATTTAGACTGACCCCAATGTTTCATGAGGCTCTAACATGTCATGATTCCCTGTCATTAACTTGAGTTAGAGCCCTGTTTCACTTACTTTTCCTCTTTTTCTCTCTTCACTTTCCTTATTCATTTACCCCTTACTCTTCCTAAATATTTACCTGTACTTCTATTTCTTTTCCGCACTATAATTTTAACATTTTTATTGCTACAATATTGTTTTCCATTTTATTCCATTTTGAATCCCATAGACCCTTTCTCCAATTTCTTGTTTCCTAGTACTGCATCAAACAATGTTCAACCCTCTGTTTCCCCACACATAACATATATTTCCATATTGCTATTTCTAAATCCTTTAAGGTGCAATGCCCCTGTTCACAGCTGTCCACATACTTGTCCTTACCCCAATCTTTCTTTAATATCTTGTACAATCTCAAAGAACTTTTATTCTCAAAACTTGACCATATCTCTTGCCTCTCAGTATCTTGTAACCTGCTCTTTAATTTCCTCCAGAAACCTATTGAATTATTTTTTCCCTTGTGCCATACATTGCCCATACCAATCTCTTCCAATATTTCTCTCAGTCTGTTTCACCATTTATTGTGTAAAACTGTTCCTTGGTATTTAATATGAGTTTTAATTATATTATCGTCCTCTAGTTTAAGATTGCTAAACCATTATTTCAGAACTCTTTGAGCCACCATTCCTTTCTTTCTGTTCTACCTAATTCTCCCAATGCTATGCCTCTTGGCAATGTTTTTGGAAGCTCCAATAACTCTTTACGAAACATCCTATGTATTACATCAATTTTGTTTACAATTTCTGTTAGTCCCAAAATTTCCATTCCATAAAACTTTTTTGATTCTGCCACTATTTCATACAACCTCTCCAACCAATTTCAGAATTTTCTGGTATCTTATATAACTATACTGTCACTCCTTTCACAGGTAATTTTCTTTTGGCAATCACCTTCTTACCATGTGACACCCAGCCAGCATTACTATTTAATTTTCACTCCTAAATAGTCAAATTCTTTCATTGTTCAATTACTACTCCATTCAATTACTATTTTTCGTCTTTTCTTAATTTACTTCCTTTTATAAATACTATTATTTTAATTTCTATTTAAATTATGCCTCACTCTCAGCAGAATTTACTGAATTCCTTTCTGTAATCCTACAACTGTTATTGCACCTATCTTTAGATCATCTGCATAAAGTTATCCTGGTATCTCTTTATATCATCTACATAAGGGAACCAGGTTTTGAATATTATTGGAAGGACCTTTGTAATATGGGTTTCCAAGCATCCTAACAGAAAAAAATTCATAAAGTACTTAAGAAATGTCTTGAAGGATTACTACAGACAGAAACAGTACACATATAAGTCTCACACTACTCTGCATACAGCAAAAATGCTTCATTTTCAATGTTAACTGTTACCAATAAACAAAAGGAATAACTATGAGAAACCCACTTTCTGCATTCCTGGCAGAAGTTACGTGAGACACTTTGAAATCCACAAGTTTCAATCATAGTTTTTCATAGTTAATTATCAGGCGGTCATTTCTGAACAAGGACTGTAGTAAAAAATTAAGAGCACCAGGCTAGAACCATAATAGAATACTTTTGTATAGTCAGTAATCATCAGGAAATTAAAATCAAAAAATTCTTTTGTTTATAATGAAATTATCAGGAAAAATAAAGTCCTGTAATAAGAAAACTAGTATTCCACTTAATCATTTGTGTAATGAATATTTGAAAGCAGGTACAATTTTCCAATATGCTAAAATACTTGGTAATGGAAACCTCTATTCAAAAAAAGAGAAAAGGAAAATGTTTCTAAATACAGCCATATCTGTTTTATCAACATTTTCAATCCTATACTAATGTAATCAACATGTTCACACTAACTCCAATTAACTTACGTAACAACATGTCCTAGTGTTATGTAAGTTAAGTGGAGTTAGTGTGAACATGTTGATTAATTAGTGTAAAATATATTACTATTCCATCATCTACACTTCGTAAAAACAATTTATTTCATTTTCAAAGGTGTTTCAGACATCATGAATAATAGCCTTTATCAATATCTTGAAAGTAACAATATTCTCACTGAAGATCAATTTGGTTTTAGGAAAAGAATTTCAACAGAAAATGCAATTTTTAAACTCACTAATGAAATATTAACTGCCTTTAGTGAAAAGGTTCATGTGGGAAGAATATTTGTGACTTAGTAAAAGCTTTTGACTGTGGCAATCATGAAATTCTCATAGAAAAATTAGAAGTTAATGGAATAAAATATTAACATTTAAAATGGCTCACATCCTACCTTGATCAAAGGAGACAAAAGTACAGATAAATTGCCTCTTTAAAAATGTAAATAATGCATTAGAGTGGGGAATAATTAAACATGGAGTCCCTCAAAGATCAATTCTAGATCCTATACTTTTTCTAATTTATATAAATGATCTCTCTTAATCCATCAAAAGTACAGCTAATTCTGTACTATTTGCAGATGACACAAGTATGTTGGTAAATGGTAATAGCTTAAATAGTTGTGCATTTAAATTAAATAACGTTTTAACTTATCTTTTAACTTAGATAAAATGAAAGTTGTGAAATTCATCAACCACAGATCTCCAAATTTCCAATTCATATAGGGAACACCATTTTAATTTTAATAATGTTTAATGCCCATTTTTACTTCTGAGGCATCACAGGCAGTAGACATTGATATAGTTGAGATAAAATCATAAACTGGGAAGGAATTTTTTAAGAAAAGAAGCAATCCAGGTCTAAATTTAGGGTACCTACCCCAGCATTTGACATTTATGATGACTGAGGAAAACCTGGAAAAAACCTCAGTCAGAGAGGATGGCCCTCAAACCCCAGACCTCCCACTCACAAGTCAGCATCTCAACAACCTTGGCCACCCTTGGAGGTGGGAAATGTTAATATACTACAACAAGCACATAACATTACGTTTCTTGGTCTACAAATAGATAACTACTTAAATAGGAAAGTTCATATTGACCTTATCATTGCCTCATGTATGCATGTTATGCAATTCGTGCATTATTAACCTTGAAATTACTGAAGACTTAAAGTTAATGTATTATAATTAAAATGTTGAATGGAACTTGCACAGTGAAGCCAATCATATAATAGATATTACTGTATGATTTAGTTGATCTACACACTCTTAATGCTTCACTTAACTTGTTTTACAGGTTAGTGAAGCATTAAGAGTGTGTAGTTCAACTAAATTATACAATAATATCAATCAATATATTATGCTTATTTTAACTCAGTAATGAAATATGGTCTTATTTTTTGGGGAAACTCATTTGAAAGTAAGCATGCTTTCTATTACAGAAAAAAGCAATGCAAATAATTTCAAGTATGCATAGCAGACATTCATGCAGAAATCGTTTTAAGCATCTAGAAATACTGACTCTGTCATGTGAATATATACTATACCTATTTTATATAAAAAAAATGAAAAATTTGTACTAAACCAAGATATTTAATTACAAAAAGGACATTACATAGACAAGTTTCAGCATTATACTGTTATTAAAAATGGGTTTATTGTGAATGCATTTTAATATATAACATTCTTTCCTTATGAATAAATTCATGTGATATATGTCGTACTAAACACTCTTATTGCTTCACTTACTTGTGTGATATTTGGAACTGGTTTTGAAGACCTTCGTGTTCATCTTTGGCCAAGGGTACAACTGATTGGAGAATCCAACGGCTCTGTAGAGTTGAAGCTCTGCCCTGGTGATGTTTTAATGTACTTAAAGTTGGTGTTTTCTACCTTTGGAATATCAAAGTTCATTAATCAATCTCTGTATTTATGAATGTAAATTTTTTCCCAAGTATCCAGTTCTATATGTCCCTGAGTCTCTCTTAATAAATCCACCTTCTTCACAATCTCGTCGTTTTTTGTCCAAAAATGATATGCCACAGCTGATCCATTTGTCTGTAATATTTTATGTTCCTCAAATGCTCTTCTAAACGTATGCCTATACTTCTCTTTGTTTTTCCAATATAGATATTTTCACATTCTGCACATGTTATTCTGTAAATACCTGCTTTTTTTCTCTTGTGAGGTCTTTACAGCCATTTTATCTTTCAAGATGTTTCCTAAATTAAATCTGTTGATGTGTGTTAATTTATTTCAATTAATTACTCCATCTCCCTTCATCTGCTACTCCCATTCTCAATTATTTCTTCACAATTCTCTCTTATTTTTTCCTAAATTCCTTCTTAACTCTGTAATAAACTTGTTTATATTTTTGTTAAAAACTATATTTGCTTACTCTCCAGACTATACATTTTTCAAACCCCAAATCTTTCCTCAAAACTTGGTTTACTTGCACCCCAGGATACAGTGTAATGTTTATGTAAATTAGTCCATTTCTCCTTTGAGTCTGTTTAGTTTTGTAACCCCTGTTCCGTATTAATGACAATTAAGTCTTTTTAGCTTCGGCTAAAATTTCTTGTGGTAAATCCATCTTTGCTAACAATAATAACTGTAGACAAACTATATTATCTCCATTGATGCAATGGCAATGACATCCAGTATGATTAACCGCCTGTGGTGCCTCGGTGGTAAAAACAGGCGTTAAACATTACTCAAAAAAAAAAATCAAGTATGATAAAACAATGCATTGAGTTTGGAGTAATTCATTCAAAAATTTACAATATTGCATTTTTTAATAATATGCTTTTATTGTTGATGACATTTGCCTACTGTCTCACAAAGGTATACAGATATGGAAACCAAACTACAAAAATTACAGATAGAAGTTAAAATGGTGGGATCGAAAATAAATGTTGACGAATCAAAAGAAATTCAGCTGAATTCTAGCATAGACATAAACCTAAAAATAAAATTATTAATATTATAATTTTATAGGGATTCCTTCCTATATATTGGCAGCATCATCACCAATACAGGGGAAACAAAAGAAGTGTAAAAATTGAGACACAAATAGCAAATGGAGTCTTTCTCCAGTTGTACCTAATGTGGAGAAACAGAAATTTATTATTTTATAACATCTCAGATTTTGTTAGAGGTGTAGACATTAATTACACTTTTCATATGCATAATGCAGCAAAGAATGCCATTGTGGTTTAAATAATTCAGCATAGTATTATTATCCACTTAGTGAAAGTTACAAATTATTGGAGATTATCATGTGGCCATATTTTGTTACTTAATGTATTATAAAACAACAGTAAAATATCGAAATAGTTACACTATATCAGTAAAAAATGTTCCTGTTACCTTCTTTATTATACAGGAGTATAATAAATACAGGAGGCTCTTTTAGTAGCAGATATATAGGGAAAAATGCTATTGTAGTATAATCTTCAGAATATAATTAATAATAAATGTTTTGTAACTTAATATCCTAGGTTTTTGTAGTGCAAAAAATGAGAGAAATAGTAATCCATAAATTATAATTTAAACATTTCTTGAATCATATCTCATTTTATCTTACGAGTTTTGTTACTTTATTGTAACTTGTAGAGTTGATGTTTCACACCTCCTATGTTGTGTGCTTCCTCAGAGCTGAACAACTGTCAGTGAATTTATCTGAATGCTGCACCATATGATGAGGATTAAGAACAACCATTTCGTATTGCCTAATTGGTTGAGTAATGATCAATAGTAGACTGCTAGAGAAGAGGTTTCCATATATCCAAATTCTAACCATTAACCCCTGTTTATACTTTCTATGTTTTTACAAATCTCTGTAGCTCCTTAAAATTGTTAACTCTTATAACTAATGCAATCTTTTCAGATTGAATAAAATGTTTAATCTAAATTGAATGCTCTGCTGATGCTGATTTTGCTGGTTAATATGACAAATGTGCCTAGTTTTTCTAGTGTTTACAGAGCATTCTGTTGGACTGTATATCAGGCCTTTCATTGTTTTGTCAGCTGTTTCACAATAACTGGCAAATCATCTGTGTAACTAATTCAAGTTCTCATAATTATCTATAATTACAATGAAAATAAGCATTTACTTTATGACAGGAGATGTTAGAAATACCCCGCTATATCCATACATTCCTGGTACCTTTTTAGAAAATTGTCATTCACGTGCATCAGTTCATCTTCCAAAATTGAGTCATTACCTCACTTAATAATTTTCTTTCAGCTCTTCTAATGTTTGGGGGTTTGTTACATTATATTTTTCCCATAAATAAAAACCATATACTTACAGGGCCTTAATCCCTTAATTATAAAAAAATTTCCTGAATGGAATTTATTAACTGTATGTGTGGTGGCAAAATCTTGCTGTAAATACCCAGTTTGGCATTTATTTGTTCTAAAAATGGTGTATAATGGTATTTTCCAAAAGATAGACCCAGTTACTCTGTATGCATTTACTGCAAACCATACACTGCTTTTCTCATCATGCAAGGGGACTCTCTATATAAAGTCAATTTTTTCAACATGACCATGTAACTATCATAAGTGGCTGAGGTCGTTAAAACGTGGACTTGTGAGCGGGAAATCTGGGATTCAATTCTCACCAGAACCATCTTCCCTGATAGGCTTTTTCCAGCTTTCCCTTAGTCCTCATAAATAGAAAATGCTGGGAAGGTACCCGAAAATTTAGGCTAGAACGCTTCCTTCCTTAAAAAAAATCCTTTACCAATTTGTCATTTCATCTCAAGTATCATTAGTTTCCACCGCCTGCAATGCCTCAGTAGTTAAAATGGGCATGAACACTATTAAAAAAATGACAATGTAAATGCAACCTTTCTTCATGAATGAATACATTTTTTTTATTTCAGAAAATTAAATTTACATAAACAAACAAAATATCTAAGAATTTAGCAAAATTAAAACTAAGGTTCTCGGCTACCTTAACCACCAGGTTATATGTATGGTAAAGAACTCCTAAAATAAATTACCATTTTCACAATTGTGTGTGCCCTAAAGGTCCTTCCTTATCTTTAATACCTTGCTTTTCCTAAGAGTTCCCTAATCTTGTTTATTTCCTCTACCCTCATATCTGATATTTTAATTGCCACTATATCTTCTTGTAGTTTATCCCATTTTTCATCCCAGACATCAATCCTCCATCTTTTTACCATTTCACATTCTGTTAGACAATGAAAATTATTATCCACTTTCCCATACATAATACATCCTTCTTTAAAATTTTTCCTTATTCCTTTTAGAAGTAATACCCCTGTACACATCCATGCGAGACCTATTTTTCCAAATTAATCGCAGTTATCTATATATTTTTCCCACTTCCAATTTCTTACTATTTATATGAGTCTAAAGAACCTTTATCCTTTAATCTAGCCCAAATCCTTGCTTCTCTATATCTTCTATCCTCTGCATCTCTTCTTTCCAAAATTTGCTGATGTTACTTCCACCCAGTTGCCACACATTCTACCGCCATGGGTGGCCGAGGTCGTTAAATTGCAGACTCGTGAGCAGGAGGTCTGGGGTTTGAATCCCGCCAGGACCGTCCTCCCTGACTGGGGGTTTTTCCAGGTATTCCTCAGCCCTCATAAATGGCAAATGCCGGGGAGGTACCCTAAACTTAGGCCTGGAACGTTTCCTTCCTTAAAAATAAATCCTTTCCCAATATATCATTTCATGTATCACCAGTGTCCATCGCCTGTTGTGCCACTGTAGCAAAAATGGGCATTAATCACTATTCATTCATTTCACACATTCTCCATTCCATTCTCTTCTAATAGTTTCCCCACCTTCTCAAACCAACTCTCTCTTTTTAATACATCTCTTTGGTACTTAAGACATTCTTTCAGTACATTGTTATTATCTAATTTTGGATATTTGTGCTAATAGTTCAAGATTCTGTACATTTCTTCATTAGTAAAGAACATTAAGTGTTGATCAATTACTCTATCATTAATGTCTCATAACATCAATTAAATAAATTTATGAGAAAAGAAGAATTCCTGCCAGCAGTTCATGCAGAATAGTGGCCTTCTATGCTTTCAAGTTAAATTGACTTAATTTTGGAAGATGATGTAAATTACAATTTTCTAAAAAGATGCCAGAAGTGTGTGGGGGTAACATTTCCAACATCTGCTGTCTTAAGTACATAGTTATTTTCATTATAATTTTGAGAACTTGAATCAACTGTGCAGATGTGTGTACATGTTACATCTGCTTTGCTGGGAGTTTATGCTGCGACTGCCAACTCATCAGCGTCCAGATGTAACAAAACCGTGAAAGATCCAGTAGAACTTTCCACACCTGCATGGAATGCTATAACTCCCAGGATAATTATATGAACCAGGAGAAACTTTAACTGAGAAAGATCATAATTTATGAGTCACTGTATAATGTTTTTACACATGTATTATGCTTTTTCAGTAACCTAGTCACCTTATGTGTAACATTCAGAATTTTCAGAATTTCAGAATTAAGAGTGAAATGTGTACATTTGCTTCTTGTCAGTAACTTTGATATTATATTTCCTGGGTTTAAAAACTTTCTTAATAATCCTCCCATAATATTCATTGACTAGCAAGGTATGTCAAAGATTTGGTTCTTTATTTAGTATAGTGATGTCACTGGGTGATGTCACTCTTATTTATCAGTGTATTGATAACCATTCTCTTAAGTGCAGGGGGATGATAGAAAGTTGCATCTAAATGCATATTTGTACAAGTTAGTTTTCTATACACTGATGGTATTAATGTGTTACCATTGATGTAGTAAAACCCAGAAGCCATGGAGAGATTAACAATTAGCAATGATCATGAAAGTCGAGAGAACATTTAAAGAACATTTCTTTAGTATTGAAAGCTTAAAATCAAACCTGTAACAAGTATTGCTTTTTGTGTTTTGAAGTCAACAAACATAACACCTTCTTTTCATTTTGGAGCAGTTATAAACACAACTTCAAATAAATAAATATATATATATAAATAAATAAAATATAAAAATATATATCTTAAGTTACACATAATATAATGAAAAGTATATGTGATCAAAATAAAATGTGCTTATGCTAGGTACCACAAATGACTGCATTAAGTTAACTAGTATATATTATGCCATACAGTCTTCTTCCCTTTTACATAGGGTACATCTTGTGTCTCCACTTTGTTGTGTTTTATGCTGTGCCAAATTAATTAGGCACAATTATTTCTGGAAATCTTCTCTAAGCTGAGTCACTATACAGCCCATTAAGGGCACCTTGCCAGTGATAGGGGAACCTGTTACGATATGCTAATGTAGATATAGTAAAATTATTACTAGGAATCTATAATATAAGCATGAAAAATATTAATGAATAGTAGAAACTAAAGACACATTTCCAGGCTGTAAATCAATTATTAACTTTTATTACTCTTGATTCAAATGGAAAATGGTACATACCACCACCTAGAAAAAGTTATGCTGTTTTAATTAATGTAAATATATATATATATATATATATATATATATATATATATATAGAGCATAGATAATTCATTTACATCTTCTAAGAAATATTTGTTTTCTTTCCAGTAAGAGATGTTTAGAAGGTGAATGATTGAAAGCAGAAATAAAGATGGCTATCTTTGTATGCATCTGCAGGCTCTTGAGTATTAAAACTATTAAAAATAGACATTTATCAAAGATTATGTATAGTATGTAATATTCATTACCCTTAAATAAACATTGTAACAATACATTGCTTTGTAATAGGCTGGCATATTCAGCACCTTTGTAATAATATTGCCTTAAGCCTATTATTTACTCCAGTATACAGAATGGAAGGAGACCTATGAATTTCCTCTTAACCCAAGAAAAATCATTTAATTTAAGGAATTAATTTTTAAATATTGCCATTAAACATTTCATTACTGAAATAATCCTGTTTATTTTTTACATTCTTGCAATGCAGGAATTCATTTACCTGCTGTTTATTCTTTACTTCCTGCAGCTGCCATAACAATGAGGAAAAGATCATTAACAGATTCTCTCAGCATAAAATTAATACTAAGGAATTATTCACAATGAAAATTGTTTCCTTACTGTGTTTTTCATACCTTTCATGTATATGAGGTTTATCATGTAGTATACTTCATCCTTAGCAGTAGTTCCATTTTTGGACAAAGCAGGAAATTCTCTTTTGAAATAAAATTACAGTAAAATAGCTAATATTCAACAACAATGGGACAAAGACAGTATTGGATAACTAGAAAATTCTTTTATGTAAAGACATCCTGCACAAATATTTTTTTCCAATCAGAAATTGAGTATTTTCAAAAATGATATTTTGAAATAAAAACTTTATTTCAGGACATTCATCTATTCATAATAAAAACCATACTAAGATTGCCATATGGATGATAGTGTGAATTGGTTGCCATATGACAAGAACAGAGCAGCCAACCCATTGCAACTGTATAGACGAAGTTGGCTCCTATATTAACTGTGCTCTACTGTCATGCTTTTTCATTTTACCCAACACTCCAACTTCTGTTTAAGCATTAGAACATTTCACTTGTGCTTCACGAAATCTATCATGTAGCAGCAGGTTAATTCACCTTAGCTTCTATGCATAGGTGTGTACAATGAGCAACTGCCTTAATATCACACTTGCTACTGTGAAGGCACTCCATGCTGCATCCATGGCAATAAAATGGTCACTTTTCAAAGTATTCTATATTACATTCTATACTTCTATACTTCTATACTTCTATACTTCTCATCCATTCAAACCATTTTGCAAATATTGAACGTCATGCTTCTTTGAATATGGTCAAATATATTCTTCATATGCAGCCACAGCAGTTTCAAATTCAAGTCATTGACCATTAATTTTATTTTGGGGATTTTCATGGAGCCAGATCTGGACTGTAGTGAGGATGGTACTAACATTCGATTCCTGACTCCTGCAAAACTTGAGTGTTTCCAGTGCAGTGCAGTGTGGACAGAGGCACAGTCATGGTGCAACAGGATTCCATACAGATGAGTCTTAGGAAACTTTGTTCTCAATACATTTAAGACATGGAACGCATTTTGTAGCGTACCCTCTGGCGGAAAGTTTTTTTTGTCCCTCAAATGGAACTTTCACAATGTGGCTACTAGCTGAGAAGAAAGAACAGATCATCTTCTTGCCAATACTTTTCACTTGCCTTGTTTTTGTTTAGGGTTTCTGGGAAGACCCAGATCAATGTCACTTAGTTTCTGGATCATCTGGTATATCCAGCTTTCTTCATCTGTTATGATGTTTAAAATGTTTTTAGATCTTCCTCCATCAAACTTTTCCATTTTCTGGCACCAATCCACATGTGCTTTTTTCTGCTCTTCAGTCAGGTGATGGGGAATCCAATGACTGCAGAGATTCCTGACTTGAAATTTTTTTCCAGGATTATTTTCACTGCTGCCTATCTAATATTCATGGCATTTTGAATCTGATATTATGTACAGCAATGATCTTCACCCAAAATAAGCTTTGCTTTCATAACTTTTCATCCTTTGTTGCTATAGCAAACCATCCTATGTGGTCTTCATCTTCCTTTCCTAAAATCTGAAAACCATTGGTAAATAGTGGATTATGGAGGATACAAAGATCCCCAAATGCATAAAGCAATTTTTCAAGGCATTCTCTCTCCTCTAAACCAACTTAAAAATCACAGTAGATTATCCCAGCATAGCAACACAGAAGTGCTAACACCACACATTGTTGGAGTGAGCTCAGACTTGCACATGTTGCTATCTAAACTTCAATCTAAAGCTAGGAAAACCTGTACTGGTTTGTCCCAGGTCCTTGCTGTCCATTTTCAGAAGTTTCAAAGTGAAGCTCACATTAAAAGACGATGAAACTTTCTGAAAATGGCTGCAATGTAACACCACAAACTTTTTTCTTCTTCTTTCCGTATTGAAAAGTGCCATTGGTTTGGTATTGCCATATATGAAGGATTTTATTAATTTGCTTTTATTATGTAAAATGTAAAAATTGACTGATGCATTGATGTGTATCTTGGCTACATCCTAGGTGTGTCCTATGATTCTTAGTATGAGGGTAATATTACTTCTTAATATAAATGAGCACCATTTTCCATTTGAAATAAATGCATAAATTATGTCAGAGTAATATAAAGGTTAACTGTAAAACCTTTAGAATATACAGAAATGCATATAAGGAAATTCTTGATGTTGAACATCAAGAACAGTAAGTAAAGTATGCAACAGAACAAAATAGGCACAAGATACCCTTTCTGTGTGTTGCTTGTCTGTTAGTTCACTGATGCATTGGAGGCAGAGTTTTAGCTTTAAGCAGATATATGCTCTAAAAAGTCTTGGGTCTTGTATTTGAGTGTAATGCCTGTATTATAATAATTGTGTAAATTTTAGTACATATAACACTGCCCAAGAAAATTGAAATTAGTGTGTGTCTTCCTTTTTTTAATTTAATTTTTTTTCTACTGTTTTAGCATTCTCAGGAGATGATGATAGATATTAGTTTTGTAAATAATGTAATTTGTAACCAAATTCTGTAATGTTTTTATGCCTTAATATGGTAAAACTGTATAAAAATCAGCAAGCCTAAAAAGTTAAAAATACTGGAATTTGTTTTACTTTCCATTTTATGTACAATAAGAAACTTATGGGCATTTATGCTTTGCAATAAAATCATAGACACAAAAATGCACACTAAAGCACATAGGTAAAGGGAAAAATAAGAAAAACACTTACATATCCACGTTTATCCAGTATTAGTTAGCAGATATGTTTATTTTATAAAGTTTATCTTATCTATAACTTTTCCAACTACATTTATTTGTTTTACATTGACACTGATTTTGATATATCATAGCATTTGTTTAGATATGAAAATTTTCAACATATATTAAAGACGGATGTGCACAATGTTGCTATGTTGTGATTCAGAAGAAAAACAAAAACTATCTAAATATATTATGAAAGTAAATGTGATGAATATAACATTAAAAGCATTATATGGATGTCAAGAGTATTTAAAGTAATGTGTAATTAATTTCATGGAAACCTTGCATGTGTGCTCTATTGAAAATATTCATATACTTAAAAGATTTTTATGTATTTGTTACCATTTGTATATAATAATTGGTGTATTATTAAAATTCAGAATTCTAAATTAATAATGTTAAATATTATTGTATGATTTAGTTGAACTACACACTCTTAATGCTTCACTTACTTGTCATAATATATAGAACCAGTTTCTAGAACATTTTGTTCTCATCATCAGCCAGAAATTCAAATGTCGGATAATTTGTTAAGCTGTGGGAATGTGTATTCTGCTCTGGTGGCTGTGTGATAAACTTGCAGTTATGTTTCATCCCCAGCAGTGTCTTTGTATTTGTAGACATAGATTTTCTCCCAAGTTGCTAGTTCTGTAGGTCCTTGTACTGATTTTAATAATTTTGCTTTATTCACTATGTTATGATTTTCAGTCCAAAAATATGCTACTGCTGATTGCTCTATTTGCTTGTACTTTATGTTTCTGAAATGTTCCTTTAACAGTGTGCCTATGTTTCTCTTTGTTTTTCCAACGTAGATTTTTTCACATCCTGCACAATTTCTTTTATAAATACCTGTTTTTTTTTCTCTTGTGAAATACTGTTGTTAACATTGTCTATCTGTAGATTTTTAACATTAAATCTGTTTGGCAACTTATTATAATCTTTAAGAATTTCTGAAATTTTTTGTAGCCCATAGATGATATGTGAATTTTTTAAAAATTAGCTTATCTTTTCTTTCTGAAAGTGTTGTGGTTTCTTTGATATGTTTTTTTCTCTTGAATTTTTGTACCTTTTTGTGACTAGTTCTTTTTTAAAATCATTTTAAACGCTCATTCTTATATTTGTTTGTATTCATTAAAATATTGTTCTTTGCTAATTTGTAGGTTAACTAGCCAGAGTGTTAAACTGTTGATAACTGCATGTTTGTGCACTTTGGGGTTAAAACTGTCAGATTTGATGTGATTATTTATGTTTGTTTGCACTTCCTTGATATAGAAAAAACTTTAACTCATCAAAGAAAACTACAAGTGGTTTGATAAAGTAACTTGGTTTGCACAATAATAGAAGGCAACAGCAACATCTGTTTTGTTTCTGTGTATCAATATTTTATAGTCACAAGTCATTCTGATTTAATTAATTTTTGGCTGTTGTCTAAACACAGATATTTCCAGTGACCATGAAAAATGGATAAGATTGGAATTTATGATGTGATCCAGTTGTTTTTTCGGAAAGAGAAAATGGCAAAGGAAATATATAAGAGGATTTTGCCTACAATGGGTGAGGTGTGCCTTTCCTATGAAATGTTATACTTTGGATAAATGAGTTCAAATGTAGCAAAACAAGCATTGAAGACATGCCATGCTCTGGAGCTCCAAAATGAGCTCAGAGGCCAAAAATCATCCATAAAGGGCCACGATATTATGACTGAAAGTATGCAAGTTAGCAGAGGCCATGAACACCTCAATTGAGCAGGCTTATTTTAGTAAAAATCTTTAAGCTAGATGGGTGCTGCATCTGCTCACTTTGGAGCAAAAGCAAAATTGTGTGCAAACATCGGCTGAATGTTTGGAAATATTTAATAATAATTCAACTGATTTTTTACTGCCTTTTGTGACTATGGACATAACTTGGATTTGTTACTATGCACCAGAAATGAAGTAGCAGTCTAAACATGGACCACATGATGCAAATTGGCTCTAAAAAGGTTCCATTCACTGGAAAGATAATGGCTTCAGTTTTATGGGATGCAAAAGAAATTCTTTTGACTGACAGCTTGAAAAAGGGAAAAACCAATACTAGAGAATACTATGCATCACTTTTGAAGAAAGTGACGACACAATATTGTGGAAAAATGTCCGTGAAAGGTCAAAAAGGTATTGTTTCACTATAACAATTTGCCAGTGCATTCAAGCTGTACCACTCACTCAGTGCAAATGACTGAATTATTATTTAAAATACTTCCTCTCCAAACTATCATCTGATCTTACTCCCAAGGATTGTCAACTGTTCCTGAAATTCAAAACTTTCCTGGTTGGACAAATTTAGGTTAAATTAAGAGATATTATGAAGTAACAAGTATTTTGAGGGTCTGGAAGAAATCCATTTCCATGGAATAATCATAAACATTGAGAAATATTGAAGCAAGTGTGTTGAACTTCAAGAGAACTGTCGAAAAATAAAGTACATTGCAAGACTGAACACAATTGCATATGCTATTTTCATTTATTACTCTAAAACATTTGATACAATAAAAAGAACCATTCTTTGGACAAAGTTAGAAAATTCCATAGGACAAAGAAATCATTTATCACCCATTATCAGAAGTCTTCTCATTGAAAGCTGGGTGGAAATAAATGATGGCATAAATAGATTGAGCCCAATAAATTAGATTGTTTGTTGCAGGGGGAGCAGTTAAGTTCTCTACTATTTGTAATAGCTATGATAGACATCATCAAGGCAACAAAATTCAATGTCAGTCTGCTCGTGTATGCTGATGGTATGGAAAAATAGTTAATTTTGAAAAAAAAAATCACAAAGATGTGTTATATATCAAATAAGAGCCAGATTCATAAACTTTAAATGACACCATTATGCCTGTAGCTATTGTTCTGTAATAAATATAGTTTTGAGCAGTATTGAGCTTTACTACTGGACCAACTGTAGGATGCTACTCAGGCTAAACGTCTACATCTTGCAAAAAAGAAAGTTCTGTTACATCATGATAATGCGCCTTCACACATGTCTAGAATTGTTGCTTCAAACTGCATGATCTTTGCTTCCACATCCACCATATTCACTGGATTTGGCTCCCAGTGATTACTTTTTGTTTCCAAACGTAAAGAAATGGCTGGACAGACGAAGATTCACATCTGTTGAAGCTGAGACAAAAAGAATGAATGGTGTTTAACACTCGTTTTTGCTACAGAAGCACCGCAGGTGATGAACACTGACGATACATGAGATGAACTGATATATTGGGAAAGGATTTATTTTTTTAAGGAAGGAAACATTCCAGGCCACGACATTTGCCATTTAGGAGGACTGAGGAAAACCTGGAAAAAACCTTAGTCAGGTAGGACGGTTCTGGCAGGATTTGAATCCCAGACCTCCCGTTCACTAGTCCGCACTTAAAGACCTTGGCCACCCATGGTGGTGAAACTGAGACAGATGCTTATTTTTCACAAGTGGACAAATCTTATTTTACTGAGGGTATTAAAAAATTGGAAAGTTGTTGAACTAAATGTACATAGAAAGGGGAGGGGGAAGGAATAAAAAACTCTTAAATCTTGTGTTTTCTTTGTCAGGTCCAGAACTTTTAGTATGCTCCTCGTACTCCATATCAACTAACTGCAATATGTTGACTACAAGATGTATTCATTCACATGTTTCATGTTATATTTTTAAAACAAAGAAGGCAAATGTAAACTACATGTTTTAAGCCCAAACATAATTTTATAGATGTTTAGTTTTGGAAAAAAAAAAAATATACTCCTGGTTTTTAAAATTTTTATTTTCAGATAGTAGTAGTGTAAACTTGTACTGTTAATGCATAATACAACTAATGAACATTTATAAAATATCATTTTTCATTCTATATGGGTTGGAGATGCTGCTATTTACATCAAGACACCTGCATGATTTTGTTGAACACAAATTGTATGAGTGAACTAAATTAGGCACTTCTGGTTCAAACAGAATCATTCTATATACTGTAATAACCAATTCATCAACTTTAAGTTCTAAACAGCTGATGTGTGTTAAACCATAATAAATACACAAAAAATATTTGTAAAAAAATTAACAGTTTCTTTCCAGAGTCCCAAAATTTCATACAGCTCCTTAAAAACTCTTCAATAAACTGTCACATTAGTCTATAGTGTGTGGATGAACCTTTCCCAAATGTCTTCTAAGATCCCTCTTGAGGGTAAAGCTCTCCCCACAATCATTACAACAGAAAGGTTTCTCCCCTGTATGCAGCCGCATATGCCGCTTCAGGCTTATCTGCTGTGTGAAATACTTGCCGCAGACTGTACAGTTGAACTCTCGATGCCCTGAATGAATATTGAGGTGTTTCATAAAGTAGCCTCGATCACTAAAGTTCTTGCCACAACTTGCACAAGTGTAGGGCTTTTCTCCTGTATGTGTACGAAAATGTCTCATCAAGTCACTATTTGTGAGGAAACGTTTTGAACAATATGTGCACTGATGGGGCCGGTCATTAATATGGATCCTTAAACAAACAAAACAAACAAAAGCTGAATTCATTTCACAATAAGCAGCTTAGCATATAAGACCACAGCATATATAGTATGGATGGCACGAGTATTTCAAGTGCTCATGTCAGGAAATTGTCTCTATTATCTGTATTCTCCAAGGGATGGCATTATTGAATATAAACCGGGAACATTTTTTTGCTATTTTCTTAATAAGTTCAGCAGCTATCAGGCATATGTATGCCATTAAAATCCTAATAATAATTGTTATCGAATGTAAGTATTCTGAAATATTTTCTGTTGATGCTAAAGTTGGTCACTGGGTTGGTGGCAGTTGGCTGTTACATTGGCATTACCTGCTCTTGTGAATTAAAGCCTGCAATAATTTTCTTGCATAGGTTATAGCAATAATATAAATTTTGAATCAAATTCCTCTTAATACTTCTGACCAAATGACCCTAGAAACTCCAAGTTCATACTTTTTCAGTACTGTAAAATCTTAAAAATACTGAAAATTAGTGTGCAGAATAATATAATACTAATACTAAAACAAATTGCTTGACCTTTCTCATTATTATTTCAGGTTATGTTAGGCTGTTCGTATATGGTAAAACACTGCCAAAAAAATTAATGCAGAAAAATTAAATCAAGGTGGTGTTTGTACAATGAAAGTAATTTTTGGGTAATTGCTTATTTTGTAAAATAAATTTACAAAACATCAATCATATCTCTTTATCACATTCTTCTCTCCATCTCCTACTTGGTTACTGAGTAATGGGGTATTGTATGATAAAGCTGGGAAAACAATATACCTTTTTCAAAATTCTGTAATTTACATTAATTATAACACTAAGCTACACTTGCCAGCTCCTTAACCTTTTATATCAGAAACATTTTAATTCAAAAACATTTAAATACTTTCTCAGCTAAACAAAAAGTAAAAATTTAGGAAAGAAAGAAATAATAATAATGCTTAAAAATGCTTGACCATCATTCAGAAACCACCAATAAACAACCAAAACCTAAAACCATATTTTAAAAAAACAAGACTTACCTACCTGAATTAAGTGGTGTTCAACACAATTATCTTTTATGTTAATATCAAATAAGGGATTTTCATAAATATTTTGAAAAAAAAGTTTATTTTCATTATGGTTAGTTTTAATTAAGGAATCTGTAACTTCCACATTTACAACGAATTGCTAAACATAATTCAGCTGCAGTGATAAAGCACCTTCTATTGGATTCATTGAAAATTACAGCCAAACTTGGATCTGAATTTTAGGAACAAGAACATCAAAGCTGCAGACACAAGCTGTCCCTACTGTATATATTATGATAAGACTCTAAATTGCAGCAAAGGAATGTTTTATGATACATGCATATGGCACTTAAATCAAAGCTATTGAAAGAGAATTCTCGTAAATGTTTCCCTACCTTACATGTTTGGTGAAAGCTCCTTTCTGACCAAAGTGCCTTCCACATGTATGGCACAGAAAAGGTTTCTCTCCAGTATGAATACGTTCATGATCAACCCGATTCTTTCTTGAAGTACATTTCTTCTGACAAAACATACATTTGTATAGTTCGCTGTGGAGCTTGTCATGCTGCAACAAAAAACAGTAATTTTATTATTACAGAAAGTCAATTTTATACTTTCTAGTGCTTTCCATACTGCCATACTGCCAGAAGATTAACAGCTATTGATCTTTTCTTTCTTACTTAAAGAAATTGAATATGAAAGAATGCTTTATTCTACATATTTCCTTTACATTAACTTTTACAATTTATACAACTGTTCTTAGAGTGCTTGTTATTTAGGATCTTACACAGTTAACATCCTGTTATGTATATATGTAATAGATCCTGCTATCCAGTATTACATTTCAATATTATTTCCATAAATATCTTCTTTAATTGAATCACTTTCTTCCACCACTGTTCTCTTACTTTCCACAGATAGTTACCAAATTTTCTCAAAATCTCCTTGCTGCCAATTCCAAAAATGTTTAATATCAAAATTTCTATCTGTAAATTATCCATTTTCTAATCCATACTTCTATCCATACTTTAGTTTCTAAACATTCAACTATATAGTGTAGATCCTTTTCTATTTTTCCACATATGGATACTCTTTCTTTTTCACTTTTAATCTACTTACCCTACTATTCCTGCTCTACCCCTTGCAAATCTCTCCCTCATCCTCCTGTTACAAACATCTATATATTTTTCCCACCCCCATTCTTAAATTTCCTATAGTATTTCAAGGTACTCTTATCTTGTAAACTACTCCATATTTCTTGCTTTTCAATATGATCCATTCTTTGTTTCCTTTATTCCATAAACCTTGTCTATTGATTATGTTGTCTCTCTAAATTCCCTGCTCCAACCTCTTGGACTATATTCTTTATTTAAGTTAATTAACTTCTTTTACATTTTATTTTCTATCGTGTCCATAAGCAGTCTTCAACTATATCTTCTTCCTTTTTTTTTTCTATCTTATACCAATATTTCAATATATATTTAATTATCATACCTTTTGTGCCAACTTTTCCTTATTCAACTAATGCTACCCAATTTGGAGCTGCCCTCGATAACTACAGCACCATTTTACAAAATATTCTATAATATGATCATTATACTACCATTATTTCTTCATTCCCCAAATTTTAACCCCATCCATAATTATTTATTCAACTGTAGATGAATAAATTCTCTCAAGCCATGCTACACTTATGTTTGGTATCTTCTTCAAACTTGTTCTTATAATATTAATGGTTAGTTTTCCCTTGTCTAATACATTTTCCCCTATTCTGTCCATCTTCCATTATTATTTATTCCTACTCGTAAGTAATCCATTTTGCTTGCTACTTTCAATTTTATTACCCTCAAGTCACCATTTCTCATCTTTTTTTAGTTTATTGCCTTTTCAGCATACCATAATTTTCTATTTATTTTTAACCCCCATCCTTTACAATATTTCACTATTGTTTCTACTACTTTGTTTAGTCTTCTACTTGGTATTGCTATTGCTGCTAAATCATTTGCAAACAGTAATCCTGGTATATCTTTATTATTAATTATTGGGCAATGTGTGATCTCCTTTCCTAATTCCTTTAATAAGTCATCTATAGAGGTTGAATAAAATTGAGGTTAACTTGCATCCTTGTCTTAGACCCATAAGAAATTGGAATATAACAACATAGCAGCTGCACACTACAGTCACACATGTAACAATGGAAGGTTCTGATATACTTATTTGGGAGATAAACAATACACTGCTAAACTTGATAAGCAATGTCAACACATTTATCTATCTATTATAAGGAACAGAGACCCATTTAGTTCAGAGTTGGTTGCTTGTTACGAGGCTGAAGGTGTTCTGTAGAGAAATGATACAAGATAGGTCACAATATAACAATACAATATATAGGAATTATAAAGAATTAGTGCAAATAAATATATGATTTGCCCAAATGAAAGTGAAACTTTTTTTTTCCCCTCATTCCTGTATTGATTTATTGGAATATATGAACATGAGAAAGTAAGAGTGACATATCTGGTACACATAGTCACCATGTCTGTTCAAGCAAATTTCCCAGCACATCATTTCAAAGAAACTGGCACAGCAGATGCTCCATATAAGCATCAATTTGCCGAGCCTTCAGCTCCTCAGAAAGATGCTTCTGGATCCACTACATTCAAACCTTATAGTATCCCAACCATTTATGGAAAATGGTGTAAACAGTTCCTTTGCTCAATGATAAATGTTTCTGCAATCTCTCAGGAGGAATTTCAGTGATTATCTCCTACTAGATTGTCTATGGATGCAATTGATTTCTCAGTGATGGTTGAGCTTGACCAGGTCTAGGTATGTTCTCATTGCACACACATCTGTCACAAAATTTACACCATTAGAATACTTGTGCTGCATGGTAGATATGCATTTCCTGATACATTGCTCATAGGGCAATAAATTTTGGTCCCACTAGCACAAAAATTTAATTACTGCTCACTGAACCAGTTTGGACAAATCTGTGTTATGAACATACTCTGTTCAATGTGCTTCTGCACATGTAAAAAACACTGCACCTTCAGACCAGACCATACCAATTTGCCTTCTTACATATTATAATACACTTACCAGAGCAAACACAAAGCTCTGCATAGTTCAGCTATGAGGCTATGACAGAAGTCTTAGTTTCATTAGGCTACTTGGGTTATTAAGACATGACTGCCTCCTTGGTCTAGAAGTTAGCATTGCTGACTCCTCACTAGGAGATCCTGGGTTCATTCCCTAATACCTAGTTAGGAAGGTCTGGAAAGGGGTCCACCCAATCTCATGAGGACAGTTAGAGAGCTGGCTGATAATAGAGATGGCATCTTTCAATCTCAGTGGTCACATGATATGTGACCAGCAGGAGTGGATATGCTGAAATTCAGCCCTTCACCAATGATGTTACAAGACAGAGGTAGAGGACACAGTGGTCACTGCAGCAGGCTAAGGCCTGCATTGGGCTGTTGTGCCATGGAGGAGGATTAAGACTTGCTGGACATTTTTGTAAGAGAAATTTACAGCACCTGCTATTCAAGAAACAAAAAATGTCTAGTTACCAGTATTTTCTATAGGTGTCACCACCTTCAATTCATAAGTTTAAGATAAATTAATAGCTTATTTTTAACTTGAAAAGCTGATTGGAACTTGTACAGCGAAGCTAATCATATAATTATGATTATTGTATGAGTAGTCAAACTATTGGCTCCACTTACTTGTTTAAATGTAGAACATGTTTTGCAGACCATCGTTCTCATCCTCAGATAACTGTCAACTGCTGGATAGTTCATGGCTTTGCTTTGGAGATACATATTCTGCTATGCTGGAGGTATGATGAGCTTGAAGTTTACGTTTTCATTCCTGGAAGTGTCATAGTTCATTAAGAGGCAATACAGAGATAGATAAATGAACTTTGACCACCATGGGTGGCTGAGGTTGATAAGGTGCAGATTCATGGGCAGGAGGTCTGGGGTTCGAATCCCGAAAGGACCGTCCTCCCTTTGCAAGTTTTCCTCAGTCCTCATAAATGGCAAATGTTGGAAGGTACTTACTCCGACTAAGGCCTGGAACATTTCATCCCTTAAAAAATCCTTTCCTAATATATCATTTCATCTTATGTATCATCAGTGTCCACCACCTGTGGTACCTCAGTAGTACAAACGAGTGTTAAACACTATTCAAAAAAATGAACTTTGACACTTCTGGGGTAGGTCCTGGTGATCTAGGGGTAACCATATTTGCCTTGTAGACCCAAGATTGCTGGTTCAATCCTGGCTAGGGTTGATGAATTTTTTTGGGCTTAATAATCTTATCTATGACTTCCTAAGGAAGGGAAATAAAGCGGTGTGTTCCATATTGTACATTTATGGCATGAAAAAGAACCTTAAGCCTGAAAGAGGAGTCCTTTGAGCAAAATTTATTGGCCATTTCACGTGCTGAATTCAATGGGCTATTGATGATCTGAGATGTTAAACAGCGTCCATAAATAAACCAAATCAACGACACTTCTGGGGATGAAAACAAACTTTAAGTTCATCAAACCTCCACTAGAGCACAATATGCATCTGCAAAGCAACACCATGAATTATCCAGCAGTCGACAATTAGCTGAGGATGCAAATGATGGTCTGCAAAACATGTTCTACATTCAAACAAGTAAGTGAATCACCACGGGTGACTGAAGTCATTAAGGCACAGACTCATAAGCTGGAGGTCTGGGCTTTGATTTGTACGAGGACCATCCTCCCGGACTGAGGTTTTTTTCCTCAGTCCTCATAAATGGCAAATGCCGGGGAAGTACCCTAAACTTAGGCCTGGAACTTTTCCTTCCTTAAAAAAATATCCTTTCACAATTTATCATTTCATCTCATATATCATCAGTGTCCACTGCCTGTGGTGCCTCAATAGTAAATACAGACATTAAACACCATTAAAAAAAAAAAAACCAGTGGAGCCAATGACAGTGCATAGATCAACCCACTCATACAATAATCTTACTTATAGTTTATTTTTAATTTATTATTTTTTATTTTACCCGTGTTTATTTTTGCAGTGTTGTTGGCTATATTAATTGAGTAAAATTGCTCAAGTCCTAAGAACACAGTTCACTTTTTAATTATTCACCAGTATTATATTTTTAAATAGTTAGGTAACTGATTCTATAATTTTATGCCATTTTGTTTAAAAGATTATTAAAATAGTAGGGTTTAATGAAACTTATATACAATTTGTTTTTTTGTTTTGCATATTATGCTGAGTGCATATGTATGATAGATTACCTAGGTAGCTTTTTACATGAACTAATTAATATACCTTTAGAAATCATAATTTTTGCAAGAGAAAGATATATTAAGAAATGCAACAAAGAGGAAAGAAAGGGACAGCTTGGTTCACATTAGGATATTTGAAATTGAGAGGATTTGGAAATAATTATAAACTGAGCATATGCAGCATCTGTAAGGAAATTGAAGAAGCAATCCAAATATTTTTTAAATATTTAAGAACTAATGAGTGGAGAAAGCTTACTAAGGAAAAATGGCTTAGAATAAGAAAAGTACTCTAGCATGAAGAAAAATTTTTGAAGAAAATGATCAGATTAGGAAATTAGGTGAATTTTTGTTTAAAATTAAAAGAAAGTGGGTGTAGACAGGGGAAAAAATAGATAAAATAAAATAAACAAGGGAAGGGTTGAAACCAACAAAAGCATTGTAGTACTAGCATATTACAATTACAAAACATAATGTTTTTAGTATATCAATACAAATTCTGTTTTACTTGTTCTTTTGCTTTTTGTATTGATTGATTTGTTGGTATGTGCTATGGCAATACTGTAAACATCTATAGCTCTGTAATGTACTCAGCACTCAAAATAGCATTTAAGATTAACATTTAACTATACATCTTTGATATACTGGTGAATCTGCATTCCACCAACAGACTTTCACAAGTAGTTCAGGGATGTTTTAGAGTGTATTGATAGAAGGAACACGTAGTATCCAATGGCTCATATCAGATAATTTCATTGTTATTATTTTGTTTAACTCAACTACCTATGTATCTGTTTACTCAGAATATGACTGTTCCAAACAAAACACAACCTTTCACTGCTGTAGTAGAGCATAGTACTGCATGTTTCAGTGCTGTTTGTCACCAGGCTTGAACTGCTCAGTTCTGTCTCAGCTTTTGTTTCTGCAGTACATTACTATTTAGTACATTGTTATTGATATAATATGGATATCTTTACTTATACAGAATTAGCTGGTATCACCTTGTCTACAGTTTCACTCAATGCAGTGGAAAAGCAGCATAACAATGCTATGCAGATTGTTCCCACAGCAGTGGCAACCTCATCACACTACATTTGCAGCTGTACACAGGCAACTGCAAGAAACCGGGTCCTTCATTGTTAGTATGCCAGATACTGGCTGTGAGAGGAACATCAACATGCCAGATCTTGAAGAGGATGTTTTAAATGCAGTGTGTGACAACTTGCAAGCAGTAGTCATCTTATGCACAAGAGGTATATGTAAGCCAAGCAAATGTTTTGAGGGTCTAACATGAGCAGTAATTGCATCCGTATTCCACAGAGGGTCCAGGCATTGTAACCAGCAGACTTTCTATAATGAGCTGTTTGCTAATTGGTTCTTACAGGGACAACCAACTTTTTCCTGCTATAATATTATACATACATGAGGCAATGTTTACTAGAGAATGCATGTTCAACAATCTGAACATCTAAGAGTATGAAAATCCACATGCTGTGGTGAATCAACCCTATCAACAGCCATTCTCTGTGAATATATGGGCTTGTATCATTAACAATTATGTGATTTGGCTTTATGTACTATCTGACAGACTGAATAGAGTAATCTACAAAATGTTCCTTCAACATGTCCTCCAACATTTTCTGAAAGATAATTCACAAGCATATGTGGTTTCAACATGATGGGGTGCCAGCATATTTTGCAGTGAATATTAGGCAATACCTTGATAAACAGCATGGGCACAGACGGATTGGTCATGGTGGTCCTGTTCCATGCCAGCTCGATCCCCAGATTGACATCTATGAACTTTTTCTCCCGTGGTCACATGAAGAACCTAGTCCTGTCAAAACTAATATGAACCTGGTTGCTAGGATTATAGCAGCTGCTGATGATGTGCATCAATCTCCTGGGATGCTAGAGCATGTGTGACAGTCCATGAGGCGTCGCTGTGAAGTTTTGTCATGATTATGGCTGTCAACATTTTGAACATTTACTTTAAACAGTGTAACAGTATGATTTGGGTTTTGTAATGTCATTTTTTGTAATGTTTGGTCATCTATCCTTAAAAATAAGTAATTGCAATTGTCAGGAGGTGATGAGTAGTTGAGTAATTGATGGCACACCATGATGTAAACATGCTCTACAGAAGTCATATGTTGTGTTTTATTTGGAAACAGTCATATTTCAAGTAAGCAGATACAAAAGTGGTTGAGTTATTACAAAACAAAAATGATGAAATTGTCCAGTAATGAGCCACTGGAAACCATGGGTTCCTTATATCAAAACACTCAGAAAAGATCCCTGAACCACTTGCGAAAGTTTGTCGGTAGTTTTATAATAGGAGTCACCCTATTATAAGCTTGCAATGGCAATATGCTCTGTTGCTTAAAAGGTTCATGTACTTTTTTGCCCTAACAATAAGGGGAATATATTGCTTTTTGCCAAATGATTGTGGGAATTTTCTAAAAAGGATTGTAAGCCCAAGCTCTAAATATAACAATATCTTAAAATATTTAGCCTATAAGCATACAGTATGCTTCTGACATTCTAATCTTTCTAATTTTAGATTCATGAAGTCAATAGGCACTGTTCCTTCAAAAAACTATGCTAGAAAAGCACTTTATAATAACTGTTCCAATTGGTTATATGGACTACATTGATAAGCTCTTGTCTGAACTTACATTCAGTGAAAACAGCACATCAATAGTACCTTTCATTTCAGAAATATTTATGGCAATAATTATAGGTGATTTACTCTGTATTATAGTTGCACCATGGCCCTAAACTTTCTTGCAAAACTGTACTAGCCTACCTGCTTGAGATCTGACTTGCAGCGGAAGGTTTTCTTACAAATGCTGCAATGAAATGGTCGTTCACCAGTGTGAAGAGTCTCGTGCTTCCTTAAGCTCACTTTTTGTATGAACCTCGCTCCACATATGGTACACTCAAAGGGACGTTCACCAGTATGCATTTTCATATGTAGATTCAGATTCTGCACAGACTTGCCACACACACCACACATAAAATACTTGGCTCCTGCACTACCCTTGCTACATTCATACTTCAACTGTGTATTGTCTCTCGTGTTCCAGCCACCGTCCTCATTATTGTGAAACTCCATTAATAAAGGATGATGTTCATCATCCTGCATTGCGGTTTGTGTCATTTGTAGTACTACTTGTGGCATGAACATTATGCTCCACCTGCAATAAACATTTGCTACATTAAAAAGCAATGGTGGAGAATGTAATTTAATGTAGGGGTGTTTAGGATATATATATATTTATACTTTTATTGAAGTCAAGTTTTCAGGAAAACTAAACTAAACAAACATGTCTTAATGTTCAGTGTTTCAAAAATGAGCAAACTAAATTACAATTATTACTTGTCAAAACAACAGATGTAAATGGTACATTTTGAACAAATTCATATGTATTGTAACTGCTTTGTGTTAATATTTTGTTGCATATCCTTTTGATTTGATTACTGCTTTGATTCTTCTTGGCATTGAGGCCACCAAACATTGGAAGTCTTCTGGTGTTATCACTCTAAACCACGATTGGATCATGGCCTCTAGCAGCTCCTTCTTGTTACCAGGATTCTGACATGACACCAAAACTTTCAGCCTTCATCACAAGTATTCAATTGAATTGAGGTCAGGACTACCTCTGGCTGGCCAAGGGAGGACAGTAACCTGATGGTCCCTGAACCATTTCTGATTGATTCAAGTGGTGCATTATCCTGCTGGAAGATGCACTGCTGACTGTCACCCCTAAACAAATCATGAATAGTAGGCAGCAGTTTTAAGTTTAAGACCTCTTCTTGGCATTTTTGCATTAATGTTGCCCTCTAACATTGCTAGGCATCTGACATCATGCCTTGCCATGCTTCCTCATATCATGATGCAGACAAGATTCTCCACCACAGTGATGGTGGTGCACTCAGGTAACATGTCCTCAAATGTTTGGCGATGCACAAACGTGATGCCATCTCTTTCAGAAATGTTGCTCTTTGTTTCATCACTCCAAATGACTTTATCTCAATCTTCTGCTTTGGTTGAGATATGACTTCTTTCTTTGGGTCCTCACTCATAGACCATTTTTGCAAAGATTTATAGTTTGATTGTTCAGTCATACATTTGCAGCCCAGTAGTTCTCAAGATGGCATTAATATTTTTTGCCATATATCAGCAATCTTGTAGAGAAAGATGGCAGATCCTGCGGCAGTCTTGAGCTGTTAGTTTTGATTTTCTGCCACTTCTTGGAGACTGTTCTTGTACTCCCAGTGACTTCTTATTGTTTGAAAATTTTTCTAATGCCTAGTTTTGTAGCACCACCATCCAACATTTTCATTATTTCTTCATAGGAATAGCCTTCTTCACGAAATATTACTACACTACTTTACTCCTTTTAGATAACCACTCAGCTCATTTTGACTTAGAAGCAATTATTTCAAATTACAAAATCGCGTTTTAACTCACTTTGAACAACAGTGATAATTACATTTGACTTGGGTACTGAAAGAATACACAATTGAACACAAGAGCTCTGTTGATTGAAAATACATTAATTACCAATAATTATGATGCTGCTGCTGCAATAAACTGGAATTATTGAAATTACTGAATTATGTTAATTAAATTTGTTTCTAATATCTATACAGAATGTAGCATGTTCCACCTTTCTTAAAGATAATAAATATGGTATAGAAGCATATAGACAAAATAAAAATGCCCTGTTGATTTAGCACAATACAATCTTTGTATATTTTATAAGATTTAAAAAGGATAACAGTTTTATGAAAAGTTTACAGAGTTAATACCACTATTGTATATATGGTGACCAAAACAGCTCTGTCAGTTTCAAAGCATTATATTCTGAACAAAATAAATATCTTTAGTATTAAATATAGTGACCATTGCTATCCAAGGCCTTCTGCCATAGTGATGTAAGACTACGAACTCCATTGTAATAGAATTCCTTATGGCAGGAAGTGCAAAAACCTATCCAATGCAATTTCCAGACTGGTAAATGTTTAAAATTGTTGTCCTAGGAGGTGATTATGGAAAGAAAAGAAGATGGTGCTACGTCTACAGAATATGGTGAGTTCACTAGAGTCTACCAATCAAGACAAATACAGGTTTCATGAGCCACCTTAGCTGTTACAACACCTGCAAGTGTAGGTTTCCCAGTTTCCAGCTTTTCATAGGCACATTTAAGAGTCAAAGTAAACTGTTGATTGATTGACTGGCTGGCAGCAGTTCACTCCACACAATCCAATAAACATGAGCATAACCTTCTTTCAATACATTGGTGGTATAGATCCATGACTGCCAAACAATGATGATGGTGTCTTGAAATGTTGCGATCCACTTCTCATTGCATGTCAGAAAGGAATCATTTTGCTGAAATAATAGCAATGCAAAAGAGACATCAGTTCTTCTGAGCCCTTGTGAACTTGTAAGGAACTCGGTGACTGAGTTTAAATTTTTTTTTGTAGCAATAGATTGGAGTTGTATGGTTACTGCATGTTGAATCGCTGTGTTATGTCCTCACAAATTTGGTTGTTGTTCACCCAACAGTTGCTAAGAGAAACTCACTATTCATTGTTGTTAGGTTTTCCTATCCATGACTCTTCAAGAAATTTGTCGCCTTCCTAGGCAAAACATCTTTGCCTTCATTCACAACATCAGCACCAAAGACCTGGCATATTTTCCTTGCTGTTGCAATTATATCATTCCCTAGTTTAAGTTTGTAGAACATACAAGCTCATATAATCATCTTCAGGGTTCTCACATTATACTGCACTTCTATAAATACTGGAAACTGTGCTAAAAAAACTGAACCTATTAGCTTAACAATGTTGATTTTTAGCAACTATTTATTCCCTCCTCAACTTTATCTACTGCACATTTAATTGTCATCAATATTTGACATATTAGCATTCAAATAAACCAATTGAACATTTTTGGTCAATAGAATAATAAAGTCAGAGGCTTGGTTAAAGTGAGAGTGGTACTTTGAATAAACATTAGTATGTGGACAGGAAAGCAAAGCAGATGGCATTAACAATTAACAATATGAATGAACTGTGGCCATGTGTTTTGCAGTCCTGGGAATCCATTATAACAGAGGTGTTGCAAATAATTGACTGCATAGTTGTCCAGCATATATGTAGAGCTAAAGAGATCAGAGTTGGCAAAGGAAAAGCAGCAATAAGAGCTATAAATGTAATAAGTAATAAGTACCAGAGTTGGAGGTGAAATGGTGGAAAGGGTGTATGGTACAGTAATAGAGACTCATGGTGTTGAATAATGGGTTCTAAATGATGGATGGGAAATTTTAGACTTGACACATAGGATGTTTTGCAAGAAGGTTCTAGGATGGCCAATGCAGTAGTTAAAGAGGTTGCATAAATTGAAATGAGAAGAGTAGCTGGATATTATTCTAAGGATTTGGTATTAGAAGTTGTTTCTTTAAGAAATTTAAGCAAGAAAAGGAATATTTATGGAAAGAGCTTTAAAATACTGGAGTAGGATCCTGAATTCATATGACAATAATTTATTAAAACAATGTTTAAACTATCAAGGAATGAGCTTATAAAAATAAAAGTTGGACAAGAGACTTAAGAAACAATTTGGAAAATAACAACTTTGGAGAAGTATGGAGACAGCAAGAAATCAATAAAAGGTTTCTGGAGGGATATAAGAAAATGATTTGAAGATATGGAGATACAATAATTATTTAGTGAACTAACAGAGAAGAAGTCACTAGTGTTCTATGTCCGAATGAAAAACAGCTGGGAAATAAATAATATATATAAAAAGAAGAAAGAGAGAGGATTGCATGGCTAAGAACTGGGGTATGGAGGTTAAAGGACAAAGAAATGGGTATACGGAAGATAAATGTCCTTTATGTAGAGAAAGAGAAAATGTAGAACATATAGTGTGCAAATGTAAAGAAACTGAGTTATAGAGAAGGGAAATTTTAGGTAAAAAAAATGGCTAAAAATTAATTATTTGAAAAAATTATAAGAACATAAGGTTAATAGTTATTTAAAGAAAAAACAAATGGAAATAGACAGTAAAATAAAAAGAAAAGAATAATTGAATTCGTATGTGTACTTGTATAGGTATGCAGAAAACTAATCATGTATATAATCTTTGTATGTAGCTTGTAATACAGATGGCTGTGTAACTGAAGAAATGTTTCAGTGGGCAGTAAGATTATTAATTACTTAGTTCTTAAATATATTATTATTATTATTATTATTATTATTATTATTATTATTATTATTACTACTACTACTACTACTACTACTACTACTACTACTACTACTACCTACTACTACTACTACTACCACCACTACTACCACTACTAAGCGGGTTATATTAAACTATTTAAAAGCTGAGGATCAATATCAGTTAGTAAACTGTAGAAGTTAATAAAGAGAGTAGATTCTGAAAATGTATTAAAAAATTAAATTTATTTTACAAAAAGAATGCCTACTGCAGTTTAAATATTCATATACTGATGGACAAAAAATGTAAACACCTTAAAAGGCGCATAGAAATGATGTGAAATATCATAACTTCACATATTCAATGATAATGTACGACTCCATATGTTCCACCAACATATATACCCAAGATCGCGGGCACAAACGCGGCCAGGATCGATGGATTTTCCGGGCGTAAAAATCCTAAGTATGGCTTCCTTCGGAAGTGAAGTAAAGCTGTGGGTCCCATGTTGTCAATTTACGGCACGAAAAAGAACCTTAAGCCTGAAAGAGAGGCCTCTGAGCAAAATTTGTCGGCCGTTTCACGCCCAGAATAGAATGGGACACTGATAACCTAAGACGTTAAAGAGCGTCCAAAAAAAAAAAAAAAAAAAAAAAAGAAAAGAAACATAAATGATTCTACAAAATCCATCTAGTTTTTTCAGTGATATTGACCAAGTATCTTATCGTTTCCCGCTTAAAGTGTTGTGGTATTTTAATAAATTTTTGCCTCATGAAAAGCACAGAAGTTCAAGAGGGATCAAATGAAACTTTTTTAAACATTTTTTTAATTTGCTGTTACAAAATGACCAAGTACCTATCACG
This sequence comes from Metallyticus violacea, assembly GCA_030762175.1. Classification (NCBI taxonomy): domain Eukaryota; kingdom Metazoa; phylum Arthropoda; class Insecta; order Mantodea; family Metallyticidae; genus Metallyticus; species Metallyticus violacea. Next base: position 13,208,895 of record CM060834.1, read on the forward strand.
TTTCTACATACAAGCTTTTTACAAATGCACTTAGCCCAGCATATTGGGAGCTTTTTGTTGCCCTCATCATAAAAAGAGGGGGGAGGGGTTTCACACCTGCATCATCCTCGAATTGTTTGCCTCCTAGTGCTTCTTTACATGGCCCAAAGAAAATCTCAGGGCCATAGGTCAGGGCTAAGGGAGGGTGGTTGATTGATATCCTTCTCATTTCTTCCAATGTTTTGGGAGTGAGAGCTGCAGTATGGGGCCGATTGTTGTCATGGAGAAGAATCACTTCTCGTATGATTGGTCACGTCTTTTGCGGCGATATACAAATCTAAGTTCACTCAAAAGGTCTCAGTAATACGCCGCGTTGATCATGCGAAACTCATGCAAAAAAAAAATCAATGTGCAAAACACCACGCCGGTCACAAAATATCACAGACACCTTGCCAGCTGACAGTCAAATTTTGACTTTCAATGGGGTTGCCTCATCTACCTTCGTCACTTCATACTGTCTTTTTTTTTTTTTTTTTTTTGTGACTCGGGTGTGTAGTGGTGTACCAAGTTTCGTCACAGGTGTTCATGCGATTAAAAAATGCATCCGCTTCTTCTGCTAACCTTGGTGACAGTTTCTCACAGGCCTGCAAACGTGCCAACCAGTTCTGCAGTCAAAAATCCGAGGGACCCACCGGGCGCGCACTTAACGGAGGCCTAGGCCCTTTGTGATGGCCTGACAGCTCCCATAACTTATTAAGACCTGAGAAGCAATTTCGGAACCGTCAAACTCCTTCACGGTCATGATCAGCGCGAATGTCCTGCTCCGTAATAAATGTCCATGGACGAGGATTGTGGCTCTCATTATGAACCTGTCTATGGCCTTGAACTCCTTACGCCAAGTAAAACACACGAGGCCTTGACAATGTTTGAGCAATGACATCGAACTGTAATATCAATTCCGCAAAATTAACGTGGATTTTACGCCTTCGCGAGTATGAAATTTATGATGCGTTGCACAGTCGATGGGTGAACCTGTTGCTCAGACATCGTGAGCGGTATTACCGAATGGGTCTGCGAAGGCCAACGCCCTCCCGCTGTCCCTATTTCCGACATTCACCCCCCCCCCCCCCCCAACCCGTGTAGACACCTCCGCCCGCTCTGTTAAATATTACGCGCTTAGAACAAAAAATTTCGTTTATACTTGATCCAACCTCGTACTAGTTAACCAATACAAATAAAATATGGAATTAATGGTGTTTGTGTAAATAAATGTCAGGAAAGATGGCTTATTAGAAGAATATGTAGAACGTTGTTCACACTGCTTACCAACAAAGTCTACTGAAGTCGACGACATGGATTTACAAATTCCAAACACACAGTTTGGAAAATTCTACAGAAGCTACTAAAAACTACACCTTATAGATTTCAGTTATTGCAATGTTTAATTAAGACAAGATCAAACAAGATTAGAATTGCTACAGTGTAATGAAGATGGCTGTAGTGAATGCATAACTTTCAGTTACAAGTCAACTTTCTAATGGAGTAGTAAAGTTATTTGTTAATTTGATTTATTTACGGACGCTCCTTAACATCTCAGATCATTAGCGTCCCATTCATTTCAGAGTGTAAAATGGCCGATCAATTTTGCTCAGAGGATTCTTAAGGTTCTTTTACATGCCGTAAATCGACGACAAGGGGACCCCACGGCTTTACTTTCCTTCCAAAGGAAGCCATAATTAGAATTTTTATGCCCGTAAAAACCATCGATCATGGCAGGGATTGAAACCGCAATCCTGAGGTTTATGGTTACATCTACATACCAGGACTGACCGTGGTAAAATCAGTAAACACAAAGTTGGAATATGGGGAACAGAACCTGCAAGGACAACAATGGAGCATTTGCAGGATTCTCTAAAAGTTATGTGTTGTGTTCTGCAAGGTGTAGAAGAAAACACAGTAACAGACAGCATATCTCCAAATGTTTATCAAATGGTTGATGTCTGAACTCCAAGTATACAGCTAAAACTTTCCTACAGAATGCAACATCCCAATGGCAATGGAATGTTAGAAATTATTTTGACAAAATACATTGCTGGATTGGCCATGCAATAGATGACAACTACTTGCTTGCATGCTGCCCCCCACCCCTTTTTATGGGAGTTTGTGAAAAACAAGGTTTTCACTCCTTTGCTTCCTATGATTTAGGTGACATGAAACAATATATTACAAGAGCTATGGCATATGTCAATGCAGATATATTATGCTGAGTTTGGGATGAATCAGACTCTCACTTTGATTTGTGAGTTCCCAAAATTAAATTTAAAAATTACTTAATAAAAACATGTTAAGTAATTGCTGATAATATATATGTCTGGATTTATAAATCTATTTATTTTACGCAATTCTGCATGTATCCAGAAAACAACAGAATAATATAGTATATTATAGTTATATGATTGTATTTAACAATTAACACAAAATAAGTGCCCACCTGAATTATAGCAAGCAATTCTAATTAAAGAGGTGCAAACTGTAATCTGTGACATACTAGAAATAAGCAGTAGCAGAGGGTTGATAAATTAATTTACAACTTGCATTGTGTAAATACTTATTGGCACATTATGGTCTTAAATTGCCATTTCTATTGTAATAGTCAGCAATGAGATGTCACATCATAAGCAGGGATATTTTAATCAAATATCATAATCTTGTTATTGAGCAGTCATTATTTTGAAATAATTTGTAAGCAAAGTAGTGTTTATTTAATGGTTAGATATGTTTCTGTTATTTAACGAAATTTGGTCTCAACACTTGTAAACAGCTGTGTAAACCCATTAAAGTATGTTTAAGTGGCGTAAGTAAGTTTTAAATCAGCTGTCATAAAGTTTATGAGATTTTTACATCTTTTCAGTATTTAATAGGTATGTTGCAGTTACTGAAGATAAAATGATAAGAGCATGTTGCAATAGATGGTTCTCAAATAATAAAGTAATTTTGAGTTTTAATTATTAAAGACGAGGCTGTAAATAGGGTTTGATGGTTAACAGAATTATTCATTCAGTGAAATGGAATTTATATAATTACAGCTACTAACTTCTGACTTTTTCCGTTAGTGTGTAAGCACTACGTTATAAATAAACCATATTAGTTATTAAATTAACCTTATTGAATTTAGATGTACAACTGCACGACAGGTTATATTAACTCACCGTCCGCAGTCATACAATATCACGAATAATTTGGAGTTCGCCGATTTGAGTACTCACTGCACTGAGATTGTGTGCTTGACATCGTAGCATAAAATTACTAAATTGGAAAACTTCGAACATTTTTTGGCAGAGGTGGGTTTGATCCATGCCAACGGCCAGAACACATTTAAATATCGGCCACCTCAGTGTATAGAAATATGCTGTGCTTATACCAGCTGTACCTTTAAAATGAACCAAAAAAAAAAAAATTGCAGTTGAAGATATACATATTTATATTCGTCCTAGGAGGAAACAATTTAGGCGAAGATAATGGGGTATGGACGTAAGGACGTAATGGATATTATGCAGCGAGGTATGTTTAGTGGTGCGATTTTATATAATTACATTAAAATGACCGTGTACAACAGAATACTCTCATGACTCCTGTGCGTAAGAGTTGCTTTTGGCTATTGTGTAATGGAATCATATCAATTTATATTTAATTAAATAATGTTTTACTTACTTTTCCTTCCTTTTCTTTTATGTCAAATTGTGAGTAGACGAATTAAAAAAAAAAAAAAAAAAAAAAAGTTGATAGTTACAATAGTGTGCAAATATTTAAAATTTAATGTTAACTTTAACTTTAATTTATTTCCGCCTGAAAATAAATAATAATGTTATATTTTAAAGCACAAATTACCTTAAGTACTACGTTAAATTGAATAGATGTGTTTTTTTCTCATACCAATATCGAGCTTGCAACTTTGCATTTTAACGAGAATTGTTGGCAACTAAGCACAGCCGTGGGTCGAAACGGAAACGAAGTGCGTCCTTTAGACAACTTTAATGATATAATGTCGATACCACATTATATTAATTTAGGGAAAAATGCAAGGGATATTTTCACCAAAGGTTACGACAGTGGTGCCTTCAAACTGAATGTTAAATCGAAAACATCAACGGGAGTGGAAATCTCTTCTGAAGTTGTAAATAATCTGGAAACGACCAGTGCGTACGGAATTTTAGAAACGAGGTACAAATTCGAGGAATGTGGCCTTAAATTTTTGCAGACACTGGATACTAACAATATAATCAACACTGAGGTAACATTTTTGAATTCAATTGTGAAAGGAACAGAATTATCGGTGAATTGTTCTTATGCCCCAGTGATAGAAAATATATCTGGCAATTTGAAAGGCACATATTCTGATGCTATTTGTGCCTTGAGTGCTAATTTGGATATGAATCTTGCATTAAAAGCATCAGCTGTGCTAGGCTACAATGGTTGGCTCGGTGGCATTCAAACAACATGTGACTTTTCTAATATGAAGATAATTGGAAACAATTTTGCTTTAGGTTATATGGCTGAAGACTTTATTGTGCATTCTGCTTTGAATAATGGAACTGAAATTATTGGTTCTATCTATCAAAAAGTGAATCCTAACTTAGAAATTGGTATTCAAATTGCATCATCATTAGAAACAAATGAGACACAACTAGAAATGGGGTGCAAATATAAGCTAGACACTGAGGCTTCAGTATGTGCTAAGATACATACAAATGGTCAGATGGGATTTGGTTATCAACAGAGGCTTCATGAAGGAATCATCTTCTGCTTAACAAGCCTGTACAGTATCAGTGACATATGCAGGGCAGGACATAAGCTTGGCCTTGCTTTGGAGTTTGTATTGTGAAACATTGAGATAAGCATAATGATGAAGGTGGATTATCAAATTATTAATTTCTGTCAACTGTAATTGATATATTAAGCAAGAAATGAATCTAAGTTCTTGTGGTTGTCAAATTTTATTAGAAGGTTAGGTCAACTCTGGAAATTAATGGTTCAATCTGCTACTTTAGATTATTTCAAACTGAAGGCAGATAGTCTTCTTTATCCCTTACCCTTTTAAGTTTGATTTGTACACTATTATTGGAACTAATAGCAATATATACAAGGAGATATTTATACTGAACATAAAAGTTGCAATACCAGCATGCATGCTTACATTGAATTGCCTATATAAAAACTTAAATGTATTATGTTGGAATGTTATTCGGCCATAAAGATAAAACTAAGCATTTGTCAGTGAAAAAAATTAATTTCAGAAAAATTTCTCCTCTGCTAACACTATTGAAAGTCCAGTTATAATAATGCAGTCTGCTGACATGATTATTTAGTTGTAATTACTGTAATATTGAAATTCTATGTCCAACCAAAAAGCACAATTTAAAAAAGGTAGCTTCACTGCTAAAAATAAGTATAAAATATCCCATTTGTGTAATTTATTTCTGAAGGATATGTCAAATATTTCAAAGTTTCCTTTGGAAGATTGATATCTGCTGAACAATACCAAGAATTTGCATTCCAAGTTTAAAGTACTGTATTTTAAATAATGATTTGTTTCATTTCTACATGAGTAACACTGATGGTTCTTTTAATAATTTTATGTAAAAATAAAAATACATTAAGAAATTGAAACATATTAGTGTTTAATTGAAGATCTGAGCTTGTGGCCATTTTCATTCAACCTTTCCTTTCCATTACCTTTTTCTTTCTCTTTTCTTTTTATACAAAAATATGTAAACATATGGTCATGCAGCTGGAGTAGCTGTATTGCTATCTGTTACTTGTGTTTTATAGCATGTATGCATATATGCACTGCAATAGTGTTTTATCTAAACGATTGATTTATTTATGGACGCTCTTTAACATCTCAGGTCATCAGCGTTATCTAAACGATAAACTATCATACCTTGATCATATGAAAGTACTTATCCTGGCCTTGTGTGTGATTAGTAGACCTTGGAATTTTAGGCATGAAAATTTGAGACACACAATAGGTTAGAAAATTATTTAATTAGGCACTATTTTTCTAATTTTAAATAAGAAAGTATTTATGTTTTTGACAACTAAAATAGACCACAAAATGATTAAATTGGTTACTTTTTTAATTATGCAGGAAAGAAGTATTCTTACTTTTTTATGAGTATTACTATAAGCACCACATGCTATTTTTCATAATTTGCAGCACATATATTATCAACATTATCTCCAAATTTTCAACTGTTAGGTAATGTCTTTTGTCTGTTAAAATCACTAAAGGCTAAAAATGACCTTTCCATTGACACACATGTTATAGGAGCAAATTTATATTTTGTTACATTTTTCACGCCCATTCTGGAAATTCTCCACCTTCCCCAACCAAAACATTTAATACACCACATTTACAGTATATTTGGGATTTTATTTAATTACATTCTTCTGCTTGCATTTTACTTTGTCCACAACTTCTCCCTTAGCAGCACTAATTTTCATTTCAGCTTCTTGTTGGTCTTGATAGCGATAACTATACTTGCCTCCTACTCCCAAGATTGGAGGTTCAATCCCGGTCAGGGTCGATGCATTTTTTGGAGCATAAAACCTTAAGTATGGCTTCATTTGGAAAGGAATTAAAGCTATTGGTCCCAGGTTATAGATTTACAGCATGAAAAAGAAACTCAAGTTGGAAGAAAAAGGCCTCTGAGCAAAATTTGTTGGCTGTTTCAAGTCCTGAATTGAATGGGATGCTGATGACCTGAGATGTTAAAGAGCATCCGTAAATATAACAAATCAACTTCATCTTCTTGCACTACTAACACCTGATTCAACAAAGGGTTTCCTTTGCATTCCAACTTTACTGTTGAGGGCAAGAATGAAAAGTTTTCCTTTATGAATTCAAAATCTTGCTTCATTGTTATATTTTTCAACAGCTGCTTTGCAGACAAAAGACAAACTGTACTCTGAGTAGGAAGCTTTTCCCATAGCAGCAATGTCATCCCAATATTCCACATAATAAAGAGCTGCCTCTATCCGGATGCTCCAGCATGTTAAAATAGGTTGGGCGGGGGTGGGGGTTGGGGGGGAAGAGGAGCTTTGGAGAAAGTTTTCTTCATATCAAAGATCAGGGTTTGACTTGTAGAAATTCATTCCTTATGGTTTCTGAGATCAAGGCTAAACAGGTCATACATAAAATTAGGGTAGAATGTTTTCAGAAGAGAAGAGGTGGAAATATAGGAAGCAGTGTCTATGCAGAAGGAAAACCCTACTCTCTTCCATTAGGAAATAACAACTGTAAACTTTTGTTTACAATGAAGGCAATGAACTGACCATTGACTTTATGGAGCTCTCTGGTTGCTACAACATGTCAAGGAGAATGCACATCGTCAAGTTTTATATTTGCAATATATCTGTTCAGAGCTCAAGACCTGTAGTCTTATGCACAAATATCAGGACAATGTATGTGTTTTTTTAAAGTAAGGATTTTTATATTAAAGTTTGTTTATTTTATTGAGAAATATAATCTCATTGTTATAACAATTTGACATTTTTGATAATATTCATGTATATCAAAACAGTGAAGTTAACAGTGACCATTCTCTTGTAAGAGCTAAAGCTACATTTTTAACAAAAGGACAAAAAATATCATTTCCAAACAAACAAATTAGTTGGAAAAGTTATCTGCTAAATAATATCTCAATAAAAGACACATCAAAGAAGAATGATGGATATTGCAAAACAGCATAAAGAAGGAAACAGACTGGGAACAACTATTATAAAATTTTGAAAAATGGCAGAAGAATGTTTAGGGAAAATATATATGAAAAGAAAACTTAACACTTTATGGTCTGTTACATTGTACTCTTAGACTAGGCTTTTAAATAATTAAAAATCCTTAAAGGATCTTAGATAAGTTCATTTTTTTTAATAGTTTTAACTATATCTTTAAATGCACTTAAAGGATTAATGATGCTCACTTTAGTGTTAATTATATTGAAAATTGTGGAGTGCATTAGATTTGAGTGCAAATCCGTTCCATTCTGAAATTTATCATTAACTGCATTCAAATTAATCATTTATTACATCATAATGCACTGCTGCAATTTATATTGAAAATTGTGGAGTGCATTAGATTTGAGTGCAAATCCGTTCCATTCTGAAATTTATCATTAACTGCATTCAAATTGATCATTTATTACATCATAATGCACTGCTGCAATTCTCAACTTCGTTATATTTATTATTTACCTATTATTCCATAGAGCAGGGCAAACAGAGAAGAACATCTTATGATGATACTTTCAAGTAGAAAGTAATTCTTTATCGTGAAAAAAATGTAACAAAAGATGTTTGAAAGCAGACAAAAAATAGGGTATCACTGTTTACAGCACAAAAACCATGGGTAGATTTTAGAGATTGTTTAAAGAAGGTATCTTATTATAGTGGGAATGAAAGGGCACTGGTAGTTAGTTGGTCATGATGGTGTAGTGGCAACCATACATACCTCCTAAACCCAAGATCGAGGGTTCAACCCCTGCCAGGACAAAGGGATTTTTTCTGGTGTAAAAACTTAAGTATGGCATCCTTTGGAAGGGAAGTAAAGCTATTGGTCTCATGTTGTACATTTACGGCAGAATAAAGAAACTCAATCCTGAAAAAAGAGGCCTCTCAGCAAAATTTGTCAGCTGTTTCATGCCCTGATTTAGATGGATGTTGATGACCTGAAACCTTGAAGAGTACCTGTAAATAAACTAAATAAAAAAAAAACTGGTATTTATTGGGAGATTGCACTGCTGTCTGGCCTTGGTAAAATGTTTACAAGCATGTTACCAATAGAATTAATGATTGGGTGGAGAAAAATGAATTAATATAGCGTTATCAGTTTGGCTCTAGGGAAGATAGGATGACCATGTATTTATAATAAAGGTAATTGACAAATATTTAGCAAAAAACATAGTGGATTGATTAAATACAGTTTTTGTGGACCTAGAGAAAGCATATGATATTTTAAATAGGAGGCATTATGGTATAAACTGGAAAGTAAGGGGGGATGAGTATGCAGAAAGTTTAAAGAAAATTTGTTTTGTGTTAGATATAGGGAGAGGAGAATAACTAAGGAAGTTTCTCAGGATCAGGGTTTGAGACAAGGGTGCAAATTAAGTCCAATTCTTTTTTAATTTGTTTGTGATTGGTGGAATTGAAATTTGAATTATGCAGTCATAAATAATTGGAAATTCCAGTGGTTATATGCTGTGATCTAATGATTGCATCCTTCTTGATCGTTTTAAAAAATGCTAATTTGAAAATTGAGAGATAATGTGCAAAATGGAATATTAAATTAAATCAGGAAAATACTAAAAATGTGTATTTAAGAAGGTAATAAACTAAATAGGGAGGAAAACTGGTCACTGGGAGGTATTAATATTCAGGTTGTTACAGAGTTTACGCATTTGGGATTATTGTTAAGTAGATATGGGCAGTGAGAAAGTCAGAATAGGATAGCAGTAACAAAGGCAGATTGGCAATAAAATTGTTAAGGAAAAGTTTGTAACTTTGCTCCAGCTATGAATGTTCTGTAGTTTTGAGAGAATATATAGAGCTTTGGTGGAACTAGAATGGAATAGAGATATGGGTTTGGAAAAAAATGGACAAAACACTAGTTATGTTTTGTAAAACTGTTTGATATTCTACAAAATGCAGCCAATGTGGATGCTTTGTTAGGAATGGGAAAGATAAGTGTGCAAGGTTCGGTGATTGTGAGAACTCTGAAATATTTGTTTATAATTCAACATGGGCATATTTTGAAAGAATGTCTGAAATTACAGGATTTTATTTTCGGAGAAGCCAGTTGGGTTAGCAAGATCAGTGAAGTTATTTAGAATAGGAGAGAAGAATTGATAAGATGCTTTTGGAGACTTAGGATAAAATTTGGGGATATATATATATATATATATACATATAAATTAACACTAATTATAAAAGTAGATAAAGATAAAACACAGTGAAAGAGTCACACTTGAAACTGCCATATTTCGAACTACTGCGAGTTCTTCAATGGCAAGAAGCTAGACCAGCTTCTTGCCATTGAAGAACTCGCAGTAGTTCAAAATATAGCAGTTTCAAGTGTGACTCTTTCACTGTGTTTTATCTTTATCTACTTTTATTATTAGTGTTAATTTGTTACATTGTTAATAGTGTTTCTTTATTTTTGTGTTTCATATATATAGATAAGTGATGTATGTACAAATGAGAGAAAAGTTCTTTGGCACTGTTTTAGGAATTAAAGGAGGATAGTAACAGGGGGGTGGGGGTTATTAACAATTGTAATAAGAAAGAAAGGTAAGCACTAGCAAGGCTTAAGTAGATTAAAATGTATAAGGAGAACTTTTTAGCAGAATGTTTGTTCGGTTTGTATGGGAATGGAAAGTGCTGCACATATATTTTCTGAATTTGCAGAAACAAGGGAGTGGAGGCAGAAATGGATACAAATGCAAAAAGGAGTTAGCATTCACTCTCAAATGAGGATCTTGGGAATTATTTATATAGAATTAAAGAAAAGTGGATGTGGATGGTTGACAAATCCGTGATTTGAGATTTGTTCAATTATTTTTAAAAATGTTGGTACTCATATAATATATTTAGGATTTATAATAATTAATCAGCAAATTCTGTTATGAAGTGAAGTTGAGTGAAATATGTAAAGTTTATTGAACCTCTATCTTCTGGAATTCCAGTAGGAGATTATTCACAAACCAAAGACCGAGTTTAGCAAGAATTGAAAATGTTAGATGGGGGTATTCTGTTAGTTTATTTTGTATTGTTTCATAAATTGGAATAAGAATAATCATGTTTAATTTAAAATTTAATAAAGAAATTTATTTTAATACACAAATTGTATTTGTAGGGGGTCACACCTAAGAATAGTCAGGGCCAAATAGATGAGGGCCTCTTGTATTTATTTTTTTGTCTTAGCATTTAAATAAATAATTCTATATATATAATAAAATAAAAATGAAAAATAAAGTAACTCTTAAAACAATGTAACTAACATAACATGAACTAGAGAAGCAAAAATAGATACAATACATTAAATAGTAACACAATTTGAACTATATTTCAAACAGCTAATATTCTTCTGCCTTTGAAGAAGTATATATATATATATATATATATATATATATATATATATATATATAAATAAAAGTGTGTGTGTGTGTGTGTGTGTGTGTGTGTTTGTGTGTAAATGAAAAATAAAGTAACATTTTGAACAATATAACTAAAATAACAAGAACTAGAAGCAGAAATTTATAAAATACTTAAATATTCATATATTTGCTATATTTTGAACAGCTGGTGTTCTTCAAAGACTGAGTAGGGATGACCATGACTCAAAAATTAAATTTAGAATAAATGTAAGTAAATTCTCATTATTAAATAAAACAACAGACAATTAGATACCTGTAGTGATCTTTGAATTCTGTTCTCTTAAAAAATTTAAAAATAGTTTAAAGATTACATGCAACAACATTTCAGTGCTGTTTTATAAAGTTAATATTCAACAATGCAATTATTTATTTCTTTTAAAATGCTATTGATTTTTGCATAGCACTATATATATATAAATTAACAGTAATAATAAAAGTAGATAAGGATAAAACACTGAGAAAAAGTCACACTTGAAATTGCTATATTTTGAACTACTACGAGTTCTTCAATGGCAAGAAGCTAGACCTCTACAAATATCCTTTTGTTTGGGCTTTAGCAGTCTTGAAACTGACCATGCACATGCACATACACATTTCATATGCAACTTTTTATTCTGAATGTGTGACATCCAGTGAAATTTTCAGAATTTCTTAAAGATTCTTAATGTTATTCGACAATCTTCTCCCAAATGACAGCAGCTGTGTTAATGTTTTCTTCCATTAGAGCACAAACTGGAGTGCCAGGTTCATCTTCCTTTGAAATTGATTGCCTCCTCTCTTTAAACATTTTAAACCATCTTTGAGCTGTGCTACACAGAAGAACACACTCATAGGCCTCAACTGAAGGTTTGTTTGAGAAACAAAAGCAGAATTTCAGAGCAGCATATTGTTTATTGTGTGCACCTCGATTTTGTTATAGGTGGAACCTTCCAGTTTTCTTAGGAGGGAACTGGAAGTGGCACAATGAAACTAATGCCACATGTACACTAAGCATTAAGATAACAAAATATTGTAAAGTTTAATTTTAGTGCAAGAAATTATGCCTGTAAAAATATTATGATCATTTTTTGTTGAATAGCCTTCATGTATTGAAAAAATGTAAAGTTATTAATTAGAAATTCTGGCAATAGTATAATATTATGGCACTTGGACTTTAGTAGTGTATGTGTTGGTAGTATTATATAATATTGTAAGCACATACACTACAATATGCCCTGGGAGGGGTCTTTAAGATTGGTTTTAAGGAACATGTGAATGGAGGGGGAGGGTGGTGCAAGTATGGAGAGACATGACGCTGTGATTTTAAATCATTAAGTAGTCCTCCTTCGAGGCATGGAAATGAACAGACATGATCCAGCTCTGCAAGCCTATCTAATATAGGCACCCAATTATCAATTGGGATATGTAAACCAGGTATTGAATAAACCAAACTTATTACAAAATAATTTGCATATCGTAATTTATTACATTACTTAGCTCCTAATTATTTTCCTTTGCATTTTTAGCTATTTGAGATAGATATGTGAAGGATTGGTAAAGATTAAGATCTGAGTGTACCCTCCCATGTCACGTTATTAAAGCAATATAAATTTATGAAGTTAGTGAGTGCTCTTTTAATTTAAAACAGTTTGTGACTTATTTGGTGAAGTTGCTGGGTAGATCGATTGATATTGCTACATATTTGTTAAGAATCCCTGGTTATTTATTTATTTATTTTTTGACATATTGGTAATGTGAATATCTTTTAATATATTTACGATCATTGTATGATTGAGTCAAACTACACACTCCTATTGGCTCCACTTGTTTAAAATCAATACAAGGACCTACAGAGTTAGCAACATGAGAAAAAATCTACATTTACAATTGAAGAAACAGGTTAATGAACTTTGACACTTCCTGGAATGAAAACATAAACTTTAAGTTCATCACACCTCCACCAAAGTAGAATATACATCCAAAGCATAACAAATTATCCAGCAGTTGATGGCTAGCTGAGGATGAGAATAAGGTCCACGAAACATGTACTACATTTAAATAAGTAAGTGGAGAATATGAGCATGTAGTTCGACTCACTCATACAATGTTCTTAATTATATGATTAACTTCATTGTACAAGTTCCAATTAACATTTCAAGTTAAAATGAATATCTTTATTCAAAAATGAATAATATTAAAGTGTCTCAGTTTTTCAATTCATAAATCTAGTCATTCTAAGGTAATAATAACTCAAAATAATATTACATTTATACAACTTTGCATTTTATTCCTTGTAGTGTGATTGTTAGACTTCCACTGAGGCCATTTCACTTGATCTGTGTGAGCAAAATATGGAAAATTGAACCTAACCTAAAACTCATAGTTCTTACTGGTGTTAGCACAATTTGACCACAACTTAAAGCTTGTTATTTCTTCTTTTCAGGCATACCTTATTTTTCATTACTCTTGATTATTCTGTTATACAAGTTTGGATAACAGTAAACAGTTACCAGTATTTTTTATTCAAAGCATTGTACAGAGGTACTTGATAAGATTAAGGAAAGACTAATATGTACAATTGTTCAGAAACATTCCACATATTAATAAAGTTAAATATTTACACTCTCCATGCCAGTTATGTTATGGACATCAAAGAAAAGAAATGTATAACATTGGGGCATTGATGGTAGCTACTTGAGAAATGTTATATGAGGGTATTCCTTTTGCAGTAAGGTCATGTGAACATTAGAAGGGAACTTCGCCAATGTAATAAGATTGGGGCATTGTAGCAACAGCTTTTTGGCCATTGTGACTGACAGCAAGGGTCTCCATTTCTCTGCTAATACTATAATTTGTCTCAGATCTTGAAGTGGGTTCACAGCTAGCAGCTTTATTATGAGCTCTGTAAGAAACAATACAATAGAATTGGATTTTGTTCACATATTGAAGTAGTGCAAAAGTAGGTTACTGTTGTCATTCATGCTCTGTATGTTCAATTGCATATGCCAGTGGTTAAAAGATGCCATTTATTAATATTCATTCCTGTGAAGAGAAAATGTGACTTTGTGAAAGTTATTTGTTAATGAATTATAAACACTAGCATCATTTTGAACAAATTTCACTAAAGCTGTAGTCTAACTTATGGTTACTGCATGGTATTTTGAATTAGATTTTATACTCTAAAATCCTGTTGCAATTGCTGAAAAAAATTGTAGTAGTACTGTGTATTCAGTGTTGAGACTCCAACTGTCTGAGGGTTCAACACTTAGATCCAAGCTTTCAATTCAGACTTGAATCTTACATTTGAATTAAAATTTGGTCTTGCCTCTGGGCACCCTAAGCATCCTCCATACAGTCCAGGTGTATCAACCAGTGACTATCATTTGTTTGGACCTCTTAAAGAGGATTAAGAGGATGGCAATTTGATGATGACATGGAGGTAGAGGAATTTGTACACATTTCACTGCAAACACATCACTCTTTGTTCTTTCAGGATGGAATTAAAAAATTTGCTATTCAAGGGGAAAATATTAGGAGATTGTGTAGAAAAGTGATGTGTTACTTTAGCATTTGTTAATGGATTAAAAAAAATTGTGGTTTATATTTAATCTGCACATACAGTTTTCCTGAAATGAGCCATTAAGCAAATTTTGTTGAAACAACTAGGCCCTATGTTTATAAGATTTTTTAAAAATCAGCTAATATGACCTTCTGTGCTATACTAGATACAGGCAACTAATTCATATCTCTCATGATTCATAAGCATTAAGTCCTGGCAGGTAATGATGTCGGTATTATGTGCAAATGTCCTATGTACATGTTTAGCCTTTGTAATTTTCAAATAAAAAATTTAAATTAAGTCCAGAAACCTCTGAATCACCCAGTACTATACCTAGGATGTGGATTTATGTTTAAGCTTTAAGTCACATTGTAAAAAAAAAAATTAAGAATTTAACCTGAAATTATACACTGCATTTGTACACTACAGTAAAGCTTTCGATTCGTTGGAACAAAATTACATCTGCAAGCACTAGTAAATAAAGGAATTGAAGGCAAATATAAATACTGTCTTATAAGTAATGTCAGTTAATCAAAACTTTATTTGAATTGTGTTCTGGCAAGAAATTAAACCAATCTTCAAAGTAAAGGCCATTAGATTATACAGTCTTGAGCCACCTTTCAGTGAAGTTTGTTATCCGACATCATTACCAGTTTCTGAATTTTGATGCAAAGAATTCCATGATACCGAACTTCCACTGTTTCACTGTTTTCAAAATTTCATCCATGGAGGTAATGCGCCATGGATCAAAGCAGATAGTAGTTTGAAGGTGCAAGATTAGGACTATATGCTGGGTGTGATAGCAGTTCGATCCCTTCCTATTTCTGGATTTTTTCCATGGTTGCTCAAATGGTATGGGGATCTCACATCCTGCTGCAAGAGAACTCTTGATTAACTAATTCTGGATACCTCTGTCTCAAAACTTCATGAAGATTTACATTGATTGCACAGCCATTTGGAACAAACTTCCAGTTAATCACACCTAATCCAAGATATAACATTGCACTACAGCATTATATTGTTTAGCAATGACTTTGGCAGGCTGACAGGGATCAAGCCAATGTTTCCAGATGTCAAGGTGGCAGTATTATACCCATTTTTTTTATCATACATGAAAATTCTCCCTACATCCATGGGGTCTGCAATGACCTAACAACAGATATTCACTGTGCTATGAGCCTGTTCATGAGGTACAGATCTACAGCTTCTATATGATTTTTTTAGGTGTCATGATATATCAATGTATGGTATCTTTTTATATACCACATTCTTCTAACAACCTATGAATACTTTTTTTTGCAGATTTTATTCCAAAACTCTGGGTGTATTCTGAATTCCATGCCTTAGGTCTTCCAGAATGTGGCAAGTCTTTAGTGTTTTCTTCTCTTTATTGAAATGCTAAAACCATTGATGCTCACTAATGAAACCTTCTCCTTCCTCTTCACATACTGTGTCATAGGGGAGCTTCATAATTAAGAATGTGGTTTAACAATTGATTCTGGAATAAATAATGAGATACATCATAGTTAAAATGGTCATTAACTAAAAATATTATTGCAGTCACATTTCAACAATTACGGATGAGCTCTGCAAATGTTTCACAGAGATGAGAATGGGAGGGGAGAGGCTCTGCATATGCGCTGTGATAAATTTGATAACTTCTTTGTGCTAACTAAGCAGTCATCTTCGAGAAGTGGGCTATCACATCTATTGTGAATTCTTATTCTTATACTTTGTATTTTCACTAATGTAATTTCAATATATAAGGCTGCATTGGCAGTACTGCAATTATCACTTTGTTACATTTATTGTGTTTTTCTATTCTCTTGATTAGCTACTGAGGGTGTCAAAAAATGTATGCACACTTAACAGTATATATCTATTTAATATATCGCAAAGTTGGACCAAAAAACACTAGTAATTTGTAGTGTGATGTTCTGTAAACAGATGCAGCTCACATATATTATGATAGTGTTGCTATGTGACAGGTAAATCAACAACGAACAAATGCAGCCAAGATTATTGTAAATCAACAATGAATAAATGAAGCCAAGATTATCATATAATGTTCTGTTATGTTATGCTAGCATTGCTACAACAAAATGGAGGCAAGATTATGGTTTGAACAGGGGAAAGGAATTATGAAGTGGTATTGGAAAACCAAGAATATTGTTGAAGTTCAAAGGCAATTGAGACACGTGTACAGAAAAGAACTGCCAATGTGAGTAACAGTTATATGCATTCAAGACAAATTTTAGACTCATGGTACTGTATACCATAGAAAACCAGCTACACTGGCAGCACTTCAAGAAGAAATTGAAATGGCATGCGCTGCAATCGCTGAGGACACTTTCTCAAACATTGCTTAATTAGTAGTTCAATGTACTCAAAAGTGCTTCGATGCTGATGCCAGATATTTTGAGCAACTGTTGTATCTGTAAAAGTTTAAGATGATTAGTGCTTATCATTTTCTGTTTGTATGAATTCAGTTTTGTTACGTTAACACAGATTTTGCTTTGCTTGAAGTGTGTATACATTTTTTGACACTCTCTGTATTAATGAAAAATGTTGAGGCAGATATAACAAAGCCAGAGTTATTCCCCCATGTCCAGCCTTGACAGATATAGTGACAGTATTCACTGAGCCATGGCAGCAACTTTATAATCTTTGTTTCCAGTAGTGCTTTAGAGGGACTCTAATCTCAAAATTTGTTACTGTCAGTTTATGATTGACTGACACATGCTCACAATATAACAATAATAATCATGGTATGTTGTAAATAACATTGGTATACAAGATAAAATCATTAAAATCTTACAAAACACCAACCTTAAAAACCAACATTTTTATGAGACATCCTAATATATAAAAATTATGATCAGTTGTTGGTCAAGGAGGTTTGGGAAATTATGAAATTACTTGGACAGCATTATTGTTTTATCATCAATGCCCAGCTATCTAGAACATTGAATTAATTACAGAGCATTTATGTTATTACCAATTGTAGTTTAACATTGACATTAAAGACAAGCCATTGGTGACTTTTTCTCCATTTATTTCATTGTTTATAACAATTATACACACTGACCAACAACTTTTCTATTGACTTATGAAACAAAGTTATTCAAATTAAATCATTATAGCAAAAGTTTTACCTTCAAACATTTCTTCTGGAGACTCAATACTGAAGTCACTTACAACTTGGAGTTGCTGCACACCAGCACACTGAGCTAAGACAAGTAGGTCACTGTCTGGGTAGCGGCTGCATATGACAACCCGAGGAATAGTTGCTAAGTTAGGTGCTGAACAATGGGTTGCCCAGGAGTCAACATGCTTACAGGACCAGAGGGTGAGAAGCTCAAGTGAAGAGCACTGGTGAGCAATCTGCCGCACATCCAAATTTGTCATGTAATACAATTCCAGCTCTACAATCCTCTCCCCCACTTTACTCAGCAAGGTTGGGCTCATCCATCCTGAGGATAACTTCAGGTATCTTGGCCCCACTTCCAGGGGAGAATCTGCTGTCACACTCTCAATAGTCACCCATAAGAGCGATTGCAATTCACGATGTGCCAATATGTTGAAGTCACTCACCTACCATTGATATAACATATATTTAATTTAGAAAGCCATTGAACAGTCTGTAATCTGACCTTGTCTGCATGGTAGATAACTTTGCAAGGTTTCTGAGTAACAAAAAAAATGCAAATGTTTTATTTAATCTCATTTTCTGTTGTTAAAACTACAAGAATTGTTCAATAAATAATCATCATAAATTTTTACAAGCATAATTTCTTGCACTAAAATATAACTTTCCAATATTTTGTTAGCCTAATGCATAATGTACACCTGGTACTGTTGTCATTTCTAGTTCCATCTGTGATAAGTGTGCAATTTGAGACATGTTCAGTTACTCCTGCAGTAAAATGCAGATGACTTGTAACAAAAATATGCTGCTTTGAAATTATGCTTTTGACTCAACAAATCTTCAGCTAGAGACCTATGCAGAATTTGTTCTTCCTTATAGCACAGCTCAAAGATGGTTAAAATGTTTAAAGAGGGGAGACAATCAGTTACATAGGAAGATGGATCCAGCAATCTGTTTATACTCTAATGGAAGAAAACATTAACACCTCTGCTGTCATTGTGAAAGAAGAGATCATTGCATAATATAACAAACACTTTCAGAAATTTCACAGGGTGCCGCCCGCTTGTTGGGAACTAAAAAGCTGCACATGAGATATGTTTGTGAATGGTAGGTTCTGAAGACTGCTAATTTCTGAACAAAAGGATATGATGTAACAGGAAGATGCAGAGTTTGTTTCAAAGGTATTCACCCCTGATGAAACTTGGCTGCATCATTTTGATCCTAAAAGCAAAAGTGGCTGCTTCTACTGGTAATGTTAGTTAGCTCATTATTCGATATTCAAAGATTGGTTTCCTAGCATGTTGTACTCCACACACACTGTAAATGGGCAATACTACAGAGATGTTCTGGAAACTCAGCAAGGCCATATCATATTCAACAAGCTGGATGCTGCATCACGATAATGCATGGCTGCATGTTGCAAATGTTGTTGCTGACTCACAAAAATTAATGTGAAGTGTATCCCCTACTCTCTCTCCAGATTTAACTCTATGTGATTTCTTCCTTTTCCCCAAATAAAAGAAACAGCTTCATTGGAGGCATTTTCCATCATCAGAAACAGTGGTGAAGGCTGCAGAAGTTTAAAGACTAGCACAAATGCTGGGCAGACACATTGCATTCAAGAGGGACTACTGTTAGATCATCAAAATTATGATGTTAAGTAAAGGTATTGTCAAAAAAATTATGAACATTCTTTGTTGAACAGCCCTTGAATATTTTGCCTAGTCTTGGCCCTACCAAATTGTTTTAAATATAACTAAGAGTTTTAAACACATAAAAAAGTAGACCTAATAGAAAAGAAAAGATAATTAAAATTATGCATAAAATTAAAACATATGAAATTGTAGCTTCTATGAAGGTTGGTCTTTAAATACCTGCTGTAAAAAATTAAAAAAAAAAATTACTTGCTAGTTTTCTGTGAAAGGGTTTTGAAGTAAACAAATTGTACACATTCAGCAGTGGAAAGAACCCTATTTAAAGAATATTGAGCAGCGTATGTCTTGATTTTAAAGGCAAAAGCAGTGATGAAATCAAAGCTTATTGTGGCTCCACAACTTTGATGCCCATGTTAAAAAATTGGACCACTAAAGTTCAATGTGGCCCTAGTAGTGCAATGGATGTTCACATTATGTTACAACTCCAGAAATTATTAAAAAATCCATCAGATTGTTTCATATGCTTGAGTGAAAGTGCTCAAGATAGATGCAATCATGGACTTGTCCACTACTACTGTATTTAAAAATTTCGATGAGCAAATAAAGAACCTATCTACAATAGGTGTATCATGTTTTTCAACAGTGGATTTTAAAAACTTGAATGAAAGAATGTTTAAAAGCTTTGTTTACATCAGTTTAGATGCAATCCAAAGTAGATTTTGCCTAAAATCTTTTCCATCACTGGGAAGGTTATGGTAAATGTTTCTGCATTGTAAATGGCATAATAATCACTGACTATTTTAAGAGTATTATGCACCATTTGAACAACAACTTAAAGAGAAAACATCAACACTTATCAAGAAGAAAGTAATTTTTCACGATAACATACTGACCTATATAGCTGTATTTTATTGTGAAATTTCATTGCTAATTTAACAGTGTTGTCTTGTAGGTTGAGTAGCTTTATTGCATCCTCATGGAAATAAAAAACAACAATATTCTTCCCTTCTGGATGTAACAATTATAAAACATGGCAATATTTTGGAACTTGGCATATTCAGTACAGATACCCATATAGATAATTAGATAAAAAAACAACAGCCATAAAACAACATAAGGTTGCAATAATCGTAAACCTCACATTCAGATTAACACACCAATAAGCAAGAGAGGATAAAGATCCAAACAGCAAAAACTCATAGAAAATAAAATATAGCAACAAATCTGGTTAATAAATATAAATGAAATTTATTGAAATGCTAAGAAAAATACAAACTACAAGGGGTCTCCATATATATATGGCCCAGGCCATTTTAGGTGTAACCTCTTACAATTACAAACATTTTTATGCAATAATATTTTTGTACTATCCCTTTATCTAAATCCTAAATAATTAAACAAAGTACAAAATTTCCACCTGGTTTGCATCAGACCCCAGTTCATTAGCAATAGCCTATTGGAATTCCAGGAGACTAAAATAAAGTATTTCAATTACTCTACCTGCACAATTATTTTATCAGCTAGCTCTAAAAAATCCTAATTCCTTTATTTCTGAAATGTCTATTATAATGCTGTACATAACACCTTAAAATAGTAAATTCATTAATGCAACACTATTCTCCTGATTATTACTCAATTCAAACATCTCCATGTCATAAATTGAAATTGCTAAAACCACAGATCATTTACTTATTAATCATCCATACCCATTTATTTTTAACTCTGTACAAATATTCCCCTAAATTCCTTAGTTCAGATTTATTTCCTAATAATTTTCTTTACTGTATCTCAGATCTTATATGAACACATTTTACTTTGATTAACTGCTCCTCCACTCTCTTGTTTCTGGACATTCATATAAGTTGTGAATGGTATTTTTAATATTCCTACACATTGGACATATACTCTGTGTCAGATTTCTTCTAATTTCCTTTAGTCTCCATATTCCTAATCTAAATCATCCCTCCCTCTCTTTCTTATTATATTTATCAATATAACCCTCATTCATTATTTCTCTTTTAATTCTTGAAATAACAGCAAGGAAATAAGAAAATAGAAGCATTAAAAAAAAACAAACAAACAAAAACAAATAAAAAATATAACCAAACTAAATGGCTACAAAGAATATATATATATATAGGAAATTCACATTGCATCCAGAAGATTTTTAAAGATGCAAACATTATTTTGACTTCAATAAACAAATTCAGTTTAAACGCCAATACAAAATACAAATTTCCACCAGAAAAACAATTAGGTATTTATGAAATCAGTTGCAAAGACTGAAATATGATATAAATAGAAACATTACCTAAACATTTAAGGAACACATGAGAAATGGAAATGTAAAATATAAATACACAGAGAAATCAGCAACAGAATATCATTTCTGAGGTTTAAAAAAATGCCAAATGAGCCAAAATTCTTAAAAGCTAATATATATAAACAAAAGAAATAAAAAGTATAATTAACATTGTTGTATGATTAACATGTCCTTATTAGGTTGACTGAGTTGGTTATATGTAGTGGAGCCAATAAGAGTGTGTAGTTCAACTCAATCATACAATAATATTAATTGTATGATTAGCTTTACTGTACAAGTCCCAATTAGCATTTCAAATGTAAAGAAAATTTATGAGTAGTCAGAAGCTTTCACGGCCGGAGTCAGACTTAAATCTAATGTTTCTTCCGGGCTTGGAAGCCATGGTCTATTGGAGCTAAAATGTCCATGTCTTCCAAGCGTTTCATTCCCACCTGCGAAGGACATCTTCATGTCCTCCTCATGAAGATGTCCTTCGCAGGTGGGAATGAAACGTTTGGACACCTTAGCTCCAACAGTCCATGGCTTCCAAGCCCGGAAGAAACATTTAGAAAAAGAAAATTGAGTTAATTTTGATCTTTCAAACAACAGTAACCTCATCACTAAATACATAAAATCTATAGAATGACATCTGAATACCATGCTGGAAAGCTGAAAATAGAACCATGCTGATGATGAAGGCAACAATCTTTGAAACATGTCCAAGCAAGTCAAATAAAATTAGTGAATTCCAGTGATTTCCTAATAAGAATTGCATAATTAGACAATCTTTGCCTATTTTTTGAAATAAAATATAATTTAGCTTATGTACTGGTATGGAATAAGTAAAGTATATTACCTTTTAAGAAAAAAAGCACAAAGAATTGCCTCATAAATGCACTTGACAAAAAAAAAATGGTTAAAAAAAGCTTTAAAATAATGCTTAGTTTAGCTCCTTTTTGTATGGAACACTTTATAATAGACTTAATTATATAAATGTATGAAAATCTCTGTGCATTATCCTTATATAATATAACATATAGAGACTGCATGCTTCATGTCTCAAGGGAACTTAAGTTATTTCTGTTCTTATTAAGAGCAAAAAATTATGGGAAATAATAATTTGTACCTTAACATGGCTGCATCTGAGGCTACTGATTGTTGAAGGAAGCCCCAATCCCAAGCTTATGAAGTCCCGACTATTAAGATCTGTGTACGAGATGTCAAGATGTGTCAGGTTGCAGAACTCCAATAACAAATCCAAACTCTTGCGGGATATAGATCTTGAACCAGAAACATCTAATGCTGCCAGTGTTTCCCAACATGTGCCAGACATTTCTGTTAAGAAGCTATCCGTGCACAATTCTGGGTAGCGCAACTCCTTGAGGTAACGGAAAGAACCATCACCAATGTGACCACCATAGCTGACTCGCTTAATCTCCAGTATTTGCAGTTTATATAGCTTGGGTAACAGTTCGGAAAATACATGATGCAACACATCCTCCCTGGAACATAGTTATTTTATTTTATATTAAACTTTTATGCCACCAAATAATATCTAAAAATATCAAAAATAAAGTTCTGCATACCTTAACCACCAGGTTATATGCATGGGAAAGAACTCCTACAAAAGTCACTATTTTTACAACTGTGTTCCTTCCTTATATTTCTTCTCCACTTATAACTTACTTTTCCTAAGAATTCCCTAATCTTGTTTATTTTCTCTACCCTCATATCTGACAACATGTTAATTGCCAGTATATCTTGTAGTTTATCCCATTTTTCATCCCAGATACTATCCCTCCATCTTTTTATTTCATATTCTATTAGGCAATGGAATGCATTATTCACTTTCCCACACATAATACATCCTTCTTTAAAACTCTTTCTTAATCCTTTTAGGGTTAATACCCCTTACACATCCATATCAGACCAACCCTTCTGAATTGATCACAATGATCACAATTATTTATACATTTCTCCTGTCCTCAATTTCTTTTAACTATTCTGTATAAGTCTAAAGAAGCTAAGCTCTCTTGCTTCTCATATCTTCTACCCTTTGTCTCATTTCTTTCCAAAATCCACTTATGTTACTTTCACCAGTTGCTAGCCATCCCCCATTCCAATTTCTTCTAATAGTTTCCCCACCTCCCAAACCAATTCTGTCTTCCCAATATATCTCTTTGGTACTTAAGACAATCTTTTATTACACAGTTATCTAATTTTAGAATCTGTGCCAACATTTTAAGATTCTCTCTGCTATTATACCCTTTCTTAATAAACTATTCTGTAAATCAACTTCAAGATGTAAGGTACAGTTTAAGAGAAAGTTGAAAATAGTTTCTGATTTATATTTGTATAACATAAAAAGAACTTCAATTTTCATTTATACAACTTTGCTCATAATGGTTTGTCTTGATATGAATTTGTCATTTAAATGACTTTAGTTTTGTAAATTACCTTACATTATATATAAATATGCTTGACTCCTGACTTTGCACATCAGGTTTACTAACAATAAAACAATTTCTATTTCAATTAAAATAAGAAACTAGCTGAAAATTAACCTTAGAAAAGTACAGTGAAGCACTTAAGAACGTAATTATGAGGATTGTTTAAAAAGTTTGATGAAATGAAAATTAAACCTTTTTTTTTTTTTTTTTAAATAAATATAGACTTTATTTCACAATATGACATCCATCAAGAGCTACAGCCTACCAATGTTTACTTCAGGAAAAATTTTCTGTTCTGAGGATATTTTCAGTCCTTAGAGGGACAGAGGAGAGAGAAATAAAAAATTGTTATATGGATATTAAATTGTTAAAACATTTACAGTTTGGCCACTCAGTCTCCAGCCCTGTTTTTTTTTTGTTTAAATAAATTCAATGTAAATGTAAGCGAAATAATTTTACACATTATTAATAACAGAATTTCAAATCTTATATTATTCTTGTTCTTAAAATATGACAAAAAAAAAAAGATGGTATTTTAATTTTTAAAATCTAATTTAATTTAATTTAATTTATTATAAAAGAAATTATTTATGTCAATCTTTCCATAAGCTTATTATTATATTTTAACAAAATTTATGAATCACAGTAGCTCTAATGATGGTGCATGATAATGAATCTATGAGTAATTATGGAAATTATAATCATTATTTAAAAGAAATGTATAAAAACTTTTCATATCAAGCGGAACATAATGGTAAACTATCAGACTACTTCTACATAAATAGTGGCATTAAATAATACTGTTCTTAATAGTTTTAGATAATATGAAGAAAGCTATGAATAGGAAGATAGGTATACAATGGGTCATATTTGATAAACTGGAAGATCTCAATTTTACTGATAATCTATGTATAATGGCACAGAGTTTCAAAGATATAGAAATGAAACTGCTGAAGTGGAAGCTCAGGATAGTGGAATGAAAATTAATGCTCAAAAATAAAAAACCAAAGAAACGAGATTTTAAAGTAAATAAATAAAGATATATATACACAGATGCCCACGTAATGGAAAGAGTTGATATTTCAATTATTTGGGATACATTTTAAATCTAATGTACTATCTGTTTTATTATACCATTGTAAAACATGGAAAACTACTGAACAAATAAATAAAAAATGAAGATTTTGTTAACCACTGCCTCAGATATATATTAAAAATGTGGTGGCCAAAACTATTAGCAATGCCTAACTTTGGAAGATCACAAATCAGACCCCCAATTGATATTGAAATAAGGACATGGAAGTATTCATGGATTGGATACACATTGAGAAAAGAACCTGAAAATATAACCAGATAGGCAATAAATTGGAATCCAGAAGGCAGAAGGAGAATTGGAAGACCAAGGATAACTTGTAGAATAACAATTAAACTGGAATTGAAAGCAATGAATAAAACTTAGAAAGAAGTTATAGTCCTGTCAAGAAATAGAATCCAATGGCATAAATTTATTTCAGCCCTATGTTCCACTTAGGAATTAAAGGTAATCAATCATCATAATCATTATTTATATCACTTATAATACATAAATTGTGCAATATATGTATTTTGTTTGTTATGTGTCGATAAACATGAAATACTTAAGAAGAGCATTGAAATTTAAAATTATTAGGCAGCATGATTATGTTCAGCTCCTACCAAGACAAACAGCACTCCTGAAATAACATCAGGAACAAGTATTATGGTAGAACATTATTTTATAATTCGTTAGCTTCTTCTTCTCATTGGTGCTATAACCAGGGGTGGGCCTTGGCCTGATGCAGTGATCTCTGCTTCCTCTATCTCCATCTTATGACTTCATTGATAGAGGGTATGTGATCAGCATGCAGGAACCATTCAGTTTGCCTATCACGCAGCCCCCTAGATCAAAAATGCCACCTCTCCATTGGACAGCTTCCAAATTATTCTCATGAAGCTGTGTGAACCCTGTTCCAAATGTCTCTAAATTAGAAAAATTCCTAAGCAAACACCAAGAATCAAATAGCCACTAGATCAAGGTGGTCAATTTGTTAGCTAGCTTTATTCATTTTTTTCCAGTGCTGATTTTCTCCCTGCATTTGACTTTTAACAGTTCTGCATAGAAGAGTATTTAAATATTTGAACTAATTTATTATGGCTACCTTGAAATAGTGTTTGTGTGTACAAATATAACTGTTGAGGCAGAATACATACCCTAGTGGATACAGCACTAGATGGGACACTGCAGGATGTATCAGAGCATCAACAACTGTTAATTGAAGCTCTAACGTTTCTGAAGGCAATTTCTTGAATTCAGTTTGGTTAAGCATAAAAAGCAAGAAGCTGCTTATATCACTTGCTAGACCAGGAGGGATAGCACCATGTATCAACTCTTTGAGTCTCCTACAAATTCGTTGCATCTCCCTACATTCTATGTCAGAACGTGCTACTGGTCTTGTTATACTGATGCACAATTCTGCTACATACTTTCCAAAGGAGTAGAGTGCAAGTTTCTGCAAATTAATGGACTCATCTCCAGGCACCATCTGCAACATATGCATTATGGAATGTAGAGCTGTTGTAAATCTGATAATGGGTTGAATTAGTTCATATAATTTAATTTGTGTGGCTTATGGCAATAATTAGAACCAGTTTATCATTTCATAATTGTAATGTAATAGCTTCCTACTTCAATTCATAGATTTATTTAAAAATGAATGATTTTGGCAACTACATATATATTGTTGAAAGTTGTAATAATGCATGATTTTTCCTTCGCGGGACCGCTCCCCACGTAACGGCGAGTCGGTCGGTTCAAGCTAATACCGCGGTGCACGGAAGCAGAACATCCGGCTATGATTGTTCTGTAAGTCATTACTTGTTATTAACATTTAAACAGGGGAACAAGTTGATTGGGGATTCCTCCCCGAGTCCAGTAAGTGTCAATGCCAGTCCTTGCACTCGGTGTCCTTTCCATTTGGACGGCACCTAGGAAATACATTCGACCGACCATTAAGGCTGGAAGCAATTGCGTTCCTCACACGCGTCTTCGCCTTTCGGCTAAATAACCAGTACCACTGGTCAGGTGGCCATATCTAACATAGGTCTTCTCACTATTCATGCGAATGACTCAAGCATACTTAGATATGTTTGACCACTATCAGTCTACCATGAATTTGTCCTATTTGAGTTTATATACCCTGGACACCATCAAGATTATCACATTACCAGCCACTTGAAGCCACTTTTGGCCCAAACTTTATCATTTACCATGTTATTCCAGTTAATTTATATTGCAAACTGTGTGTTAGGCTAACATTTGAAATCAGAGAAAGATATATGAGTATCAGTTTATTTCAAATTTTTTTTAAAAATTGTAAATCTTTAAAAAAGTTTTCATATGGAACTAACACAGTGAAGCTCATGTGAATTGAATCTGTCGTCTTAACACTCTTCATGCTTCACTAACGTTAAATTTAAAATTAAGGTTAGTGAAGCATGAAGAGTGTTAAGACGACAGATTCAATCAGTTTATTTGTTTAACAGCAGGTTTCTCTTAAGGTTTGCAACTGTTTAACTGTGCATTCTAAACTCATCCTTAATCATCATTGTTAACCTTCACTTCCTACATTAACTACAAAATAATTTCCATGTGCTTGTACCCTCCAATAGTATAATAAATTGAATTGAATTGAATATTATCTTATATTAAATGGCATCATCAATAAAGGCAAAGATAATGTAGATAATTTTGCTCTAAATAAAAGATTGAAGAGATAAAAAAGAAGGGGGAAAAGAAAATAAATGAAAAAAGGAAAATTTTACATCATAACAAGCAAGAGAACTAAACTTCTCTTGACCAATAATAAAAAATCAGATATGCAAGTATATAACAAATTTGCATATAAAAATCAAATAGAAATTAACATTTACGCATAAAATCATTACAAATTCCTACAAACAAATAGGTACATGATAACATGGAGTCAACACATCTATATCTTGAGAAGATAATGTGATGAATTCTGACACAATATGTTCCTTTATATGGTGGAAATTCCAATTTTTTTTCTGAGTAAACTCTTACCTTTCATAATTCCTCAAACTAACATATCCACTGGAGCTAGGTCTGGGAAAAGATCAGGCTAGTCATTGGTTCCATATCTACCAATGCATGTATGAAATGCATAAATAAATATCCTCTCACAATGATGCCATAGTGAGGAGGTGCATCATCTTGTTCCCATATTAATTTTCTCTAATTGTTTGCAGCTGTTCCATTATTGAACTGCTTTTCAGTCATATAACATATGAAGATAATTTTCAGAGTAAATGGTTTGATCAAAAAAATAAAGTTTGATTAGCCCACCAACAGAAACTTCTGCCCAGACAGTCTCTCTAGGGAAACCCAGTTCAGTTTTTAATATCAAATGTGGATAATCAGAATCCCAGTAGATACATGCATGCCTTTTCACTCTCCCATTCGGTTTAAAGTTGCCTCATCAGTCCATAAAATTGTTTTATAAAAGTCATGGTCAGTTTCCAGTGTTGTTGCATACTCCTAGAATTCTTTATGGTTCTCAGGATCATCTTCATTGAGACCTTCGAGTAAAGTAGGCCAATATGCTCACATTTCTAATACTTTAATCATCCTTCAGAGATATTACCTTGATATAGCATATTTGTTGGATACTTTTCATGTTGATTTCTTTGGTGGCTGTATAAATCTTTTTGTTATAGTCATAAGCTTCTCTTCTGTAATAACAGAGTTAGGCCTACTTGAATGAGGAAGATCTCTTACTGACCTAATTATTTCAAACCTTTTAATCAAGTTATGCATAGCTGATCGAGAATGAGTTTTAGTATTTGGAAAATGTTCCACAAATAATTCAATAGGCTCTCTGTAATTGTGACCATAAAACTACAGCTTTCTGAAAAAATAAAAGTTCTGCCAATGATAGCTTTCTATTCAATGACTTACATCATGCATAAAATCAAATTAACCTTTGACTACAAGCAAACAACATTAAATTCAATTTTTATTGCCAGGGTCAAGCAATTTATGGCCCATTCTGTATATAAATACAATGTAGGCATTATTAAAAAATGTCAATATTAAAACATTTCTTTTATGCTGTGCCATCCCTATCAAGCCTACTTCTTGTTTTTAGGATAATTTTAAATTCTCCTGGTAAATGTTTTGAATAGAAGCAGCAGTGATTGGGAATTTTCACTTTAACTTCATATATGATCGAAGCTATCAGTGGCATATCATTATACATTTCCATAGAATTGTATTGATTTGTGGCTTACCTGCATATGTTCTAAAATACCTGCCATATCACAAAGAAAACTCTTTTATGTAATATAATTAATGGTGTCCAATTTCATTTTTAAAGAATGGATTTTAATTTTTTTAAAGTTAGACAACTAAGTATATATTTCCAGTCCATTCCTCACTTGAAAAATATCCCAATTGAGTAGAAAAGTAAATACTAAATAAAAAAATGTTACATTGAAGAAAAATTAATAAAAAAATATTCTAAGGTCAATAAACTTTCTGCAGACTGTGCACATATTATACAGGATGTTAATGAACTACACCGAAATAATTTCAGAGAGTGTAGAGATGTCATATATAAATAATTTGAGATAGGTAATGTATTGTCCACAACTAAACATAAGTAGTTTTATGGTGTTAAACATTTTTGCTGATCAAGTCGGTTTTAAAGCCAAGCTAGGTGAAAAATTGGTTTAGAATGTTTTTAAAACTACCTTGTGAGCATAGATATATCAATTTTGTGCAGCTCGTTATCAGCATTTTCAAAATTTAGTGCCATAAAAATCCCTGAAATCTCGAACTAATTATTTGACAGTGCCACACTGAACATCTATTAACAGACTTCTTGCATTATGTAGCCTACTCTGGCTGCAGGTTCAACTCTTGTCATGCAGTTTAGTTAGTCTCCCCCCCTCTCCATTTAATATGGTGTTATGATACACATACAAGTGAATTATGAATTAAATGTACTTAATGCTTTCAAGTATTATTCTCTTTCTCAACAATGCATATATTATCAACATACAATGGCTAATAAACTTGCTACTAACATGATGCCTAAAACTTAATTTACGTAACACATACTTAACTGGGTAATGTTGGAGAGTAGAGAACTCTGCTATACTGCCTTCTTGAATTATGTAGCCTACTCTAAAGGGGGCTCTTTTAACTACTTGTGTGGCGTAATGCATAAGGAAAAAGCTGATGTTCAGCATACCGTGGGTTCAATTCTTGCCATGCCCTTAAATTGTTTTATTTAATATGAAGTGCAGCAATGCACATACTAAAGAATTAAGAATGAAATTTAGATAATATATGAATATATTACCAACTCATTAAGATTACCCATAATTCTATCTTTTGTGAGCAATGGTTATAATTATATGAATTGATGTGTTAAGCTTAAGTGTATAAATTAACATCATCTTAAAACGTACGCTAAAAGCAGCATATTAGACAGAAAAGACACACACACACACACACACAAAGTGATCAATGAGACTGGGAACTCAAAAACAAATTACCTGCTATTACTCGAAAGCTATTGTTATAGCCATGGCGCACCGCCACGGGTGGCCGAGGTCGTTAAGGCGCGGTCTCGTGAGCGGAGGCCTGGGATTCGAATCCCACCAGGACCGTCCTCCCTGACTGGGTTTTTTTCCAGGTTTTCTTCAGTCCTCATAATTGGCAAATGCCGGGGAGGTACCCTAAACCTAGGCCTGGAACGCTTCCTTCCTTAAAAAATATCCTTTCCCAATATATCATTTCATCTCATGTATCATCAGTGCCCACTACCTGTGCCTCAGTAGTAAAAACGGGCGTTAAACACTATCAAAAAAAAAAAAAAATAGCCATGGCGCCACAGTGATATGCTCAGAAACCTCCTTTCATTATCGTGTGTTATGCTTTCGAGGAGTATCGTCATTAGACAGTGGCGTATTGGCGCATTAGAAACTTATAGCACATCTGTACTTATAGCCATAGCTTTGAAATTTGAACAAATTGATAAGCCAAATAAAGCACTAAAGATTAATGTTGTTAATTTTCCACAAAATAAGCACAAACACAGGACTCAAGGCACTTAGGAACACAAAAGTATTTTTAGTTTTGAAACACGAGTAAGGACTGAAAAATGAAAGGCCATTGAACTAAAAGATGAAGAAATAAGTGATCATTAATTGATGCAAATGTTTAACCTGCTTATTTCAAGGAATTGATGAGTAAAGGAAAGGAACAAAAAAGAAATGCTTATTTTAAGGAATTGGTGTTTTCTAGCAAGAAGAAGAATTGCCGTACAAACAATTCCTCTAAATGTAATGCAACTGGATTCTAGAGAATTTTTATATTCAGGGTGTCAAACAAATATCTACTGAAATAGAATCTGTGGTTGGTTTGTTGTCAATTATAAAGCAGGCAATGGCAATCTGGCCTTAGGTGATTGATACAAGGTATCAATTGCTTAAGGACTATACAGCAGCTATATTTATTATAATGGATGTAATTCCTTTTGGTAGATAAACTCAGTACACTACAATCAGCAAAGCAGTTTTAACCATGCATTTTATTTAGAAAATATTAATAACATTATTTTCTATATTTCATATAATTTTTGCTTTGCTTTACAATGAAACCCAGGTAATCTTATAATTCAGATTACAAGATATGATTGGCATTTATATTTTGTTAGGTTTCATGAAAATGTTTTCCAAAATAGCTGTGCTAATAAAATAATCAAGACCTGTATTGGTAGATTATTATAAATGGGAATAAATTATTTTCTAATCAAAATCTATTAGTAAATTATAGAAATATGAATAAAAATAATGTTAGAACGTTATAAAGAAATATTCATATTTTGCATATTGAAATTAATAATATTCTGAAAGCAATGCAGGAGGTATTCACACAAAATCAACCACAGACAAAAACAGAGCATGCTGCATTTGTGAGTTAAAAACACGAATATAGGCAGAATATGCCGACTTCTTCTTCTTCTTCTTCTTCTTCTTCTTTAATGTGACTGGGAACATGAGCAGCATACCGTCCAATTCGCGGCTAAACATAATTAGATCTGTTTGGTCTCATTCTATGCAACGAAAATATCCTTCGGAAAAGAATTTTAAAAATAAATTTAAAAAAAGGGAAGAGATAAATCCGAGCTTGTAATTTCCTTCTTAATGCATGCAGTTAGTTCCAAACATTTTACAAAGCAAAAACAGAACAAGGAAGCTAATAAATATGCATCTGTTTTCTTTTCCAGTGAAACACTGCCTTTCAGATTCCGTGCATTTTGTTTGGTTCCGAAGCTGCCAATTACAAACTATGAAAGCACAGCATAACAAAAAGCTTATACTATTTTAACCTGCAAACAATTTCTGAAGTAAATCGAAGATAAACTTCAAAGCATGAGCTTGCTAAAATATAAATAGATAAAAACAGAATAGTGTACGAATTCAGGTGCTTAGCATTGCGAAACTTTCAACAAACTTGATGGTCGCGTTCGCTTTACACGAAACATTTTACCAGAATCTATAATAATGCTGGAAAGCGGAGTTAGATAAATAACGTGGTGATATAATGTAATAATGGGTTTAGGAATTTCAACCGTTATTTGAAAACGGATACCTGCCTTGGACTTAATTTGCACTCATTTTAAGGCCATATATATTGCCTGAGGAGTGCGTTGAGATATGTTACAATTTTTTACTTCACTACCATAATTTTATTAGTTCACTTAGCAACTATTCGACATTGGAGACAATCGATCTAAATTGTGAATGTTACACGCGGAATTTGGTAGTTTTCTGGAATTGACAGGCAGTTTTAGGCGACAATAAACTGTGAATTATTTTCATCTTCATTAATAGATTTCGTTTATATCAGAGACCCATATTATTCTTATCCTGTTGCTACATTATCAATCATACATAATCTATTGGACAAAGTATGTTCCAACTTCACAGATACTGCCTTTATCTGATTCTGTCTCCCATTTATGTACATTCTAATTTGACGTTCCACCGTCTTGTATTTTCCAGTCGTTACCAAGGGAAGTCTTATATAAAAACTATATTGGAAATACTTTTAAGGAACGAACGATATAGATCATGGTATGTAAATTATGTGATTTCTATTTACAGACTGAGAATCTGGTCCATACCACTATAAACATTATAACTTCTGTGCTGAATCATGAAGAAAACTATATGAAATATTTGCCATATAGACAAGCATAACTAATGGATGTAGGAGATTATATACTGAAGTTTCAAATGGAACTGGAGTTATTACAGTAAATAACAAGAATAAAACACAAATCTGCAGGTTAAAAGCAAGAGTGAAGGAAGGCCTTTGATCTTATAGAATAGTAAAAATATATTTTACTTCTGTGTATGTCTGTTGCAACTTTGATCCTATTGATTGATTTGTCATAAAGCAAAAGTACAAAAACTAATTTTGAAAAGATATATTTTCATAATATAAACTTCTTATTAATGGAACTGTATCTATCTGTCCTAGAACATAATTTAACTAAGGAAAATAAAGTGTTAAATGTTTATTGTATCCATATTTTTCCTATGTACTTAACCATAAAGTTAATTGAAGACAATTTACTTTTTTTTTTCAAAGGTGCTAAAGAGGTAATTTTTTTTTAATAATGTCATCTCCCAAAATTGGGATTAATATCTTTACTGAATCTCTAAATATGGAACATGATTTTTTTTAAAGTTTAAATGTTAATTACCTTTTTAGAAATTATCCAAATTTTTATGAAATTAAAAGTTTGCAAGCATACAGTGGACATTGATACTGTTTATTTCAGTACACATGTAAGTGCGATAAAAAAACACTATATTGAATTTACACCAGAATTCCCTGTTAAAGAACAAACATTTGCAAATTATATAGCTATGGAGCTCAGAGTAGTTGGTGTTATTTTTCAATAAAATACTAGCAAAACAAGACCTAGAACCTAGAATGAAAAAGGTTTTCACAATAACTGACAGTATATTAATATCAATAATACTGAATAATCATCCTCCAAGAAGCATTCAGAAAGATCAAGGGTTGCTCTTGCTTCCTGTGTGTCACCAAAATAACCAACCTCAAATCAACATATGCAACTAGATATTTGCCATGACTTTCAGTACTATTTTTAATTTACATTTTCTCAAAGGTAAAACACATAATAAGATTAGTGGCAGCAATGTTCCTTCTGAGACCATTAAGGCCTTCACTACAAGTAGTAACTGAAATGTATAATTTTCTTATTGTATTTACACGTGGTAGAAATTTGTTTAAACTTTCATGAGAGATTTAATGCTGCTGGAGAGTAAATAAGATATTTATTTGTTAAAAAATTAGTCATTCTACAGAACTGTCAAGATATCAATAATATAATTCAATAATCTATAATTGGTATTTGCAATTTAAATATATACAACATAGATAAATGAAGAACAAATATCTTCCTAGCAATATTATTTATCCTCTTTATTCCCCTAGATTCCTGAAATACAGATTGAAAAAATAAGTGGTATCTTCAAAAGAAAAAAATGGTGTTCATAATTAAAAGAGTTATTAAATTATCAAAGGATATATATTATATTGTACTCCTAATTTTCATGTGTTTAACCAAAAACTACACATTTAAAATATTTCTTTATATAGTTGCACTGAATTAATTAATAATGTAAAAGCAGCTTTTAATAATAATTTGTAAAAACATTTCCTGAAATCTTATATGGATAATTCCTTGATATAATCAGGTAGGCTGTTATAAAGACCAGTATACAGAAACCTTTTCCTTTATAGGCTACTTCTATGGGGAATAATGCTAAGATAATTCTTTTTCCTGGTGTTATGTGAATACACTTGTCCATTAGTTATATATACGAGGGTAGGTTCATAAGTTTCTGGCCTAACCATTTT
The DNA here is from genome assembly GCA_030762175.1 of Metallyticus violacea. Lineage (NCBI taxonomy): Eukaryota > Metazoa > Arthropoda > Insecta > Mantodea > Metallyticidae > Metallyticus > Metallyticus violacea. The sequence goes on from CM060834.1 coordinate 13,244,185, forward strand.
CTAGGTATGATAAAGACAAAAACTATATTTCACTTTTCAATACAGTTACCCTTTAATCCAACACACTTCTCACATCTTTGAATTAACATTTCAATCCCCCCTCCTGAAAATATTCAGAACTCTTGTTTGCAAAATGGGCATAAACAGCATTCATCACTTTTTCGTTACACTTAAATTTCCTTCCTTGAAGGACCTTCTTGAGTTATGAGAAGAGGAAATAGTCACTGGGAGCTAGATCTTGGCTGTAGGGTGGATGGATGATCTCCTTGAAGCCACATTTCTTCATAAATTTCTTTGCAATAAGAGCTATGTGCACAGCCACATTGTCGTAAAGAAGGCGCATATACCACCACTCAACTTTCCTCGCCTTTTCTCTTTGATGGAAGCACATAGTCTGTGCAGCAGGCCAGCATAGTACTCACCATTTACTGTGGTGTTCCTCTCCTTGAAGTCAATGAGTATTCCTTCACAGTCTCAAAAAATTGTGGCCATGATCTTCTTGGTTGACTGAGTGACCTTGGCCTTTAGAGGTGTGCTTTGCCAGGTTTACGCCACTCCATTGATTGACAAGGGATCATAGTTTCATCTCCTGTAACAATGGTTTTCAGAACTTCTCTCTTTTTGCCACAGCAGAGCTCCAAAAATGCCTGACAACAGGTAACTCATTGCTGCTTTTGGACTGAGGAAAGAAGTCCAGGCACCCATCTTGCATTACCCATATTCATATTTAAATGTTCATGAATAATTTGAAGGACTTGTTTTAGAAAGGCCCAACTTTGCTGCTATTTCTGTAACTTTGAGCCACTGGTCTTCCATAATTCCTCCTTCCACAAGAGCGATGTTTTCAAGAGTCAGCACCTCTAAGGGTCGACCTGCACATTCATCTGCAATACTTTCTTGACTCATCCAAAAAAGTTTGGCCCATTCTTTTATGATAGAATATGAGAGGGTTGCTTCCCCATATACTCCATCCAATCGCTGTTTAATTTCATTTGGAGTAAGTCCTTTTGTTAAGAACTTAATAACAGCTGGATACTCCATTTTGAACATGTCACAGTCTTCTACGTAGCTTTCTTTATGCAACTATATTTGAACAACTGAACACATCATAGCAGAAGTTATACAGCTCCAATTATTTACTTAACAGATAAAGTATAACACCAGATAAGGCTTTTGTAAAGGCAATAATCCTTACCAACCAGGCCGGAAACTTATGGGCCTATCCTCGTACATTTATATTTGTCTTTACATTCATAAATGTAAACGTAACATAGAGGTTGTAACTACAATTTTTTTTTTATAAAGTTCCTTGCAACTAGTAGATTTACTGATTTGCATTATTTTAATTTCATTTGTTATAATTTAAACAAATTGATCTTGATAAATTTCCCCAGAAAATAATACCATATTTTAAGACATTGGACATTAACAAAATATAGTGTACAGATTACATTGGTAACATTTTGTCTACTAAACATTAGGCAAAACACATTTTACTCTATTTCTTTGCTATTGGCTCTGTATTTCTTGCCCATTTCGTTTATTATCTAATGATAATTCCAGAAATTTTGCCTTATTAACACAAGTAATAGCTTTGTCATGCATTTATATTGTTGGAGAAATGAAGTTTTTGTTTTGCTTACAGTGAAAGGACATGGCTAAAATTTTCTCTGAGTTAATAATTAATCAATTGGCTTCAACCATTTCAAGTACATTATTTATTATGTCATTTATATTAATTTATTGGTATTGATATAATGGCATCATAAATATAGTACAAACATATCTTAAGCCTGCTCTGCCAGTGTTCATAATGATAAAATTAAAATCTCCCGAGCTGTTGTGCTATGGTCTTGTTTTAACATGACAAGACCATATATGAGTACCATCTGGAAAAAAAAAAAAAAAAAATTGGTTTAGCTTTTTTGATGCAATTTTCCAATTAATTTAAAATAATACTGGTCAAAGAATCATGTGGGACACCATAGCAAACTTTCTTCTTGGAAAAATTTCACGATACTTTAATTTTTGCAGGAGATTTTCATCTATCTGTTCATGATATGAAATGTATAGTTTAAATATTTATGAGTCAGATCTCGTTTTCCAATAGTATGTAATTTATGAAGTAATATTTCATGATCTATGAAATACAATGTTTTGAATAGATCTAGGAATAACTCGTACATCTATCTGTTTTCTATCCATTAATTCATAGACATTTTTAATAATCATATAATTGATATTATTGTATGATTTAATGTCAATTATATGATTGGCTTCATTGTACAAGTTCCATTTTACATTTTAATTTTTAATAATGTTTATAGCAGTATTAGTTGATTTTCCTTTCCTAAATCCATTTTGATTGTTACCTATGATATTACATTTATTTGGAAATGATATTAAGACTTGTATGCATGACTTTTTCGATAACCTTTGAAAACAACTGATCTGTAGTTGCTTACTTAAGTTTCTAGTCCTTTCTTTTGTAATAATTTTATCTTTTATATTTTTAACTTTTCTGGTAAAAGACCTGTTGAAAATGACAATTAGAATGAGTCCCCTTCAGTGACTGGTTCTAAGAAGATGCTGTTATTTTGTGTTGCATAGCTTCCAATACAGGATATTCTTGCTTGCACACATTAATTCAGCTTTTATGCTGTGATAGTGTTATATTCATTAGAAATATTTACAATTTCTTCTACTTTGGTTCTCATATTCCCATTATTTCATCTATATACTTTTCAAAATTTTCTATTTCTTCATAACACCTCATTAATTAGTTTCCACATGGCCTTTAATGTGTTACTTGAATGAGTAATATACTTCTTGTATAGTTTCCTTGCTGCTCTTATTTTATTTAATTCTTTGTTTACAAAGTATAAGATTATGTCAAGTTTTAAAAACATTTATATAAAGATTTACTTAGTTTTAAGCATGAATTCTTCTAAAGTAAAAATATATTTTCTCTTAAATAATTTTTATGCCTTTTGTTTGAATTAGGTCCTTTCTCTTGGTGGTCTACTGTACAACTCTGTCCCCATGCTTCTTGACTTCCAGTTGTTGAGTGTTCCCCTAAGAGTGGATCTCAAGTTACATTCATTATTTCTTAGATTACAAATATGTATCATACAATTTTTTAATACATCTTAGACTTTCATGGCTGGTGTTTAATTAAAAGGGTTAAAATCTTCTGGACTATTTGGCCATGGTCCATGGTTTAATATGCTACCATATCTTTCACCAACTTGCAGTAGTGTCATTTTTTCGGATCAGTTGCTGTTTATTGTCCATTGATAATACAACCACAGAAGTTGGTGAAAGTTATGGTAGCATATTAAACCATGGAACACGGCAAAACAGCCTGAAAGATTATAACTGTTTTAATTTTTTAATATATTCATAAAGATATATGCATGGAACAATTAATACATTTTAACTCTCTTGCACTCATGTTCTTTTTCCAGTCTTCGTATTATTCTTATGGTTTTTTTTTTTTTTTTTTGTAACTTAAGAATATCCCCTACTTCTCCCATGGTAATATTTCCTCACAGTATACCATATTTTCATTTATTATTTTACTTGCTTCATTATGTATCTTACTATATGTTTTGCTGTATAATTGGAATAGTTTAATTTTTCTGATATACCAGATTTAACTATTTTACTTTGTAATCTCTTTCATTCCCTAGACTTTCAAAGATAACCCGTGTTTTTAGCTTCTGTTTCAATTTTTAATCTTTATTTTTACCATAGCTATTTTATAGCAATGATAAAAACTGCTGAAAAATTGTGTATATGCTTCATCTGCAAATTTTGCTTTGAAAACATGTTCCCACTTTTCTTTCCTTCCATACATTATATATTTCAACTCTTTTTTATAAAACCTAAATATTCAGAATTCCATTTTTCAGAAGCTATATAAACTAGGTTAAGCACTAAAGTTTTTAAAATTATTATTAACGTCAATAGTTTAATTTAAATTCACTAATTTCACAAATTTTTACCAGTTTACTTGGACATTACATGTATTCAACATGTTCACATTAACTTCACTTACTCACTTTCGTAAGATTTTTACCTTAAAAAATAAGAAAATGTTATGATTTTCCATTCAAGAACAAACTCAGCCAGTTCCTACTAGAACCACCAGAGACTGCCACAAAGCATCTTGGTATCCAATCACCAATTCCAGTAGTTGGTCAACAGCTGATAATGAAAGCAAGGGCTTCTGAAACATGTCTTAGTGTTATGTAAGTAAGTGGAGTTAGTGTGAATATGTTGAATACATTAGTGTAGTTACTTGGACATGTTTCAAAGCCTTCTTCATCAACATGGATTCATGACCAGTTTGTCAGCATGGTATTCATGTCTGTTTGTAGATCTGATGAAATTGAAGATCATTAATATTTGGAAGATCAAAATTAACCAGATATTCTTATTTATATAAATAAATTCTCCAACAAAGTTAATTCAACAGGATGCTGGATAGTTTTAAGAAGTTTCAATTCATTTTGTAATTTTGATTTTTTTGGACCAAAGATGGTGTGCTATTGTTGATTTTTCAATATTTTTACATATATTAGACATTTCTCATGTGTTTCTTGAAGTGTTAAGTAATGTTTCTTTTGGATTTACCTATGACCTATGTATTTTTGTGGCAGTCTTTATAGTTGATGCCTGATTATTTTTTGTTGTACTATTTTTTTATATAGTGTTTGTTTATTGGGGCCAAAATACTCCTATCTTTAAATAATTTGTCAAATTTTTGTATGCCCATGTATACAATATAATTAATTTATACATTTGTTTGGCATTGTACCTTTTTATGGTAACATTATCTATTTGATCATCACATTTTTCTATACTGAAACAACTTTAATATAAGAGTCACACAAATACTACAGCGTTTCAAATTGATTGAGTAAATATTTCAGTTTTTATTCATTTCTAATTCTCTAGTTCTTGTTATTTTAGATATATTGTATTTTATAAGTTACTTTACTTTAAATTTAGTGTGTGTACATCACAAACACACATGTATATGCACACACACACACACACATGCGCTTATCTTCTGCCTTTGAATACAAATGGTTCAAAATACAGTAATATTTGTGTTACTATTTAAGTATTTTTCTATTATGTAATACTTATTTTCTTATTATAGCTGCATTGTTCCAATAATCACTTTATTTATTACTATTAAGAAAACATTATTGTTTTATGCACATATTTACAGTATACTAGATTTTAGCATTTGCAGATAGGAATCAATGGTTATAGTACTTTTATGGGTAATGGTGGTGGTTGTGCAATGAAACTGCTAAAACAATCATAATTAGCTTTGTAATTCATTGTTCCAATAAATTCAGAGTTACACCTGAGAGTGATCTATTTGGCAATTTGTATTTTTTTATTTTGTAAGACTGAAATTTTGCAAATTTTTCAGTTTCTATTGGCATTAAGCATGATTTTTCATTGTGCATGGCATGGTGGGTTATTGAAACTCTTAGAACATAATTGACAATGCTTGCGATTGATACGTGGTGATACATTATGCAAATGTGGCAGAATAAGTCATTTCTCAAGCATGCAAGATCATAGTGGTAGGCAGCTGGCTCACCTTACAGGAGGATTTTTTGAAGTAAAATTTTTTCATGTAACTGAAAAGTGTGTTTAGTTCAGCAGATAGGTATCCTGTTAAAAAGTGAGCATTTATCTATTATTCATATGTATTATCACAGTAAGCTCGAAGATGATTTGAGGAAAAAGTCCTGTTGAGAATTCAATGTCATATAGCAATCCATCACCTTTATAATGCATTTCAGCAGATGTGGAATCTGCATAAGGTTATCATAAGAATGAATTGAATTGTCTTTATTGTCTGTAGACTTGTTAGTACAACTATTAAGCACTGTCAATATGATCTATACTATCAATTTAAATACAGTTCATTTACAATGTTTCTTCTAAAATTTTCTCTCGATTTTTTCCCCAAACAACAATAAAATGTTTAAGCAATCAGTTTCTTAATTCTTCCAGCCTGTAAGAGAATGGTCAATTGGATAGTTTTAAATATTTTATAAAATTATTTATCATCTGAATTTTTAATGTCATTTTCAGCTGCATATGGATATTTTCCCATGGCGATTTTGTTTATTCCTACTTTGTAATAGTTGGAATGACCTCTAGTATGATAAATATACAGATCTTTATTTGCTACAAATGAGTTTTTTGCTATTTTATCAATTTGAATACAAAATAGCTGAATAGCTACAACTTTCTTTAAGAATGTTATTGTTGCTGTATTGCAAGATTTTCTACTCTTTAGATGGTATGTGCATCTAACACATTGTTTTGTAGCAGGAAAAGTCTGTTCCATTTTGTTTCTCAATTCCCCTTGCCCCATTTCAATTGCATAGTCCAAATGAGGGATTATGCTGCAATATAAAATTCTGATTCTAAAAATTTAGAAAAGTATTTTATTAAGTAAAAATGATTGCTTATTTGATTACAAATTTTGCATATTTTTTTATATGACAGATTTCCATCTATGTGAATTTCCAGGAAGCTATGGCTTATAACATGCTCTTTTTGCTTATTGTTAACATTTATATTTAGAAAAAGTCTCCTGTTTTATTGTTATGCTGAAATAATATATACCTAGTTTTGTCAACATTTAAATTCAACAAAGTTTTGTACAGGAATACGATTTGCTTAAATTCTGACATGTCCTCTTCTAATGTTTGAAGGTCACTACTGTTACCTATAAGAGAAAATATCATGTTCATATGAGATTACTTTTGATCATTTCCTCCTGGAAAACTATTTATTTAAATTAAGAATAGCAATGGCCCTAAAAGTGATCCTTATGGAATACCCTTTAGTACTTCTTAAGGCTACTGCATGAAATATTGTTAAATTTTTTCTTAGATTTTTTGGATACAGGAACTGGATGGTTCTAAATGTAGGAAGTTCTAGGTAATGACTATGATGATTTCTGAACAATTCATGATCCAAATATATTTTGTTCTTTGAATAAGTCATGGTTCTCTCTCAAAATTAACAAAATAATGAGAAGAGTTCTTTATGAGTTGACAGTTGTATTCATCAGTACTGCCATATAATTTTACATGTTGTTTCGAAACTCGTAATAAGGTGTACATAACAATTGCACACATTCTTGGAGAATGAAAAAATGAATGGTGTTTTAAAGCCCGTTTTTGCTACAGAGGCACCAATGGCGGTGGATACTGATAATACATGAAATGAAATGATATATGGGAAAGGTTTATTTTTAAGGAAGGAATCGTTCTAGGCCCAAGTTTAAGGTACCTCCCCGGCATTTGCCATTTAGGACTGAGGAAAACCTGGAAAAAACCTCAGCCAGGGAAAACGGTCCTAGCGGCATTGGAACCCCAGACCTCCCGCTCACAAGTCCGCCCGTGGCGGTGTCATTCTTGGAAAACTGAAACTCTATGTTCATATCAATACTCAAAAGGTAAAGTAAAATTGCTGCACGGTCGCGATTCTATGAATTATATTACATGCAGTTCAAGCAACACCAACACTAATCAACCTATGAACTTTGCCAACGTGGCGAATACATCTGAGATTGTGAAGATCAAATACTGTTTTTTTCTTTTTTAATACATTAGTTAAGTGTGAGCCTAAATAATTACACCCTGTTTATGGAATATTAACATATTAATTGTTTCCGAGACAATGTGAAATACCCAAGCAAGGAAAAATTAATTCGTATCCATATGCATACTGTGGAGGACCTATAGGCAAATCAGAATATATCTCTGAAGTATCGAGCATTAATAGTTGCAAAACACATAAGTAATTCGCCACTCTGCAACTTTTCCAGAATTGTAACTTGGCAACAGAGTTTAAATTAGAATATGCAGAATATGGACCGCTTGAACTATACCATGTTCAAAATATCACTTGTTTATTAAACGCGAAAATAAAGTGTAATTTACCAACAATTTTAATTTTGTCGATCGTTTGTTTGTTTCGCCTCTCCAGTTGCAGTTTCATGTGTGTTAAGCACTAGCACTAGCAGTCGCAGTATCCACGTATGCAATAACAGTAAAATGAAATAGGAAGAATTAAATCATAAAATATGGACATTTTCTATTAATGAATGTGTGTTTGTTCATCGGCAGAAAGTTGCAAGACATTATTTTTGGCAAAGGAAATGTCTTCATTATATCACAAGTAGCAATATTTCGTCAAGGCTAATGGCTTTCAATTTGAATTCATTGTGCCGTTTGTGTATGGGAATAAAAACCCCACTTGTATCTCTTTATGATAAGGAAAAACTGCTGGTAGAGAAAATTACAGCAATATCGACATCTTTAAGAGTAAGTAATAATTGTGCTTAAGCTACCCAAATTACAGTGGCTCTAAAAGTTTCAGATCAGGCATGTGGCACAACATAGACGATTTCAAAATTCAGAAATAAGTATAACAAAATTCGTAGATTAATAAAGAAGTTGTCACTTGATACAGTATATTTGCATTCATTGCTCTTCAAAAAGAGTAGAGAGAGGTAGCTAATACTGCGCTCATTACTTTCGGTTTTTTTTTTTTTTTGTTTTGTTTATCTATTAGGTTAAATGCGTTGGTTGCTTCAAGTACAATATGTTTACTAGCTAAAGAGGGCATAAACGATGTTGAAAGTAATCAAAAACAAAACAAGGTAATCTCAATGTTAGTATTGAGTTCCCTATTTGTCGGTCTTAGAGCTACTTGCTATTAACTTTCTCCCACTTGTCCAGTGAGTGCATTTCTTATACAGCTGCAGGCTCTTTCCACACCAGTCACAAATACAGGATGGGTAATATAAACCAGGTAGCATAATTTTAGGGGAATATCTATTGTTCAAATCTGGCTGTGGCAGATATCTCTACATGTATATGTTAAAGGCAAATACCTAACTTAACCTAACCCAAGGAAATATTCATAATTTCAAGAATTCTTAACTACTTGTATCCTTAAACTTGATGCTAACCAAGGGATTACCTATATATTTTAAGATTATTGAGATCACATGCATGCCTAAACCTTACCTGAAGGCTATATTTTAGGATTGTTTTGAACTGTAATTTTAAAATGTAACCATAGGTGAGGTTTAAGCATGTGTGTGATTTCATCAATTTTAAAATGTAACCCCTAGGTCAGGTTTAAGAGAATTAGTTGCATTAACTTAGTTAGTGGTACTTTTATCTACCTGTAACATTATTGGGTACCAAATCCACTATACTGGGGGAAATCATCATAGTATATGTTATAATAATAGCAAAACTGCATGAAGACTGTAGCATTCATTTTTAGAATAAATCTTAATGTAAACAAAGCAAATTGTTTAAAATTTTAAGAACTATCGAAATTACACAAATTCGACAATTCTAATTGGAACTTAACACAGTGAAGCTTTTGAAATGTATATAATCAACTACTTGTCGTTGACTTGTCAACTATTCAGAGTCGTCGAGTTGGTCGAGAATGGAGTGGATGTCGCTCAGAAACTGGTTCCGTCATTTTCAAAATAAGTGTGAAGCATAAGAGTGTTTAGACAACAAGTAGTTGATTATATACATACACTATTCTATTTATCATATTAGTAGCAATATAATCAATAGTTGTTGCTGTGAAGGGAATAACTCTTGTTGGTTCATAAATTGTGTCAAATAAGTTATAGCTATCTAGTAAATTTTTCAGTTTTTTATATCATTTTCATGCATTAAATCAACATTTAAATCACTTACTGGAATTACTTTTGTACTTCTTGTGACATACACATTTAACAATCTTATCTAAATAATTAAGAATTTCATTTACTGGTGATTTTGGAGATATATATACGCCAAGATTAGAATGTCTCCTTCAGAAGTATCTCTTTAATACCTGAAACTTCAATAACTTTTCCCATACAGTATTTGTTTAAACTGAAGTCACTGACATATAATTCCTTTCTAGCAAATACAATACACCACCACTCTTGCAAGTAGATCTGCACTAGGGGGCCACAATATTATAATTTTCAAATTTGTACAGTGGTATTTGATCATCTTTTAGACCGTACTTATTTATAATTGCAATTTGCAGGAATAGCTCATTTATAAAACATTTAAGAGCCCATATTTTATTGTTAATATATTGAATGTTTAGGTAACTATTTTAAATATTGTACCCAAATTTTCATCAGTAGATATTTTAACTGTTTTATATGCACAATTTCTTGTGTTTTAGTCTATCAAGAAAAAAGGTTCATCTACCTCATCATTTACATGTTTCTCTGAAAAGATTCTGTAATGTTACATAGTAATTTCCCAAAATTATAGGAACCCTTATAGTTTAAATGTATGCCATCTCTTGCTAAAGCCAATCTATCCAGCCAGCAGTTGCCATCTAGCATTAAGCAGTCCCTTCTGGAACACATCCAGTCTAACTCACTGTTTATCCTATAAAATTTTCTCATAGTTACATCATATCTCCTAAGAATGAATGAATGGTGTTTAACACCCGTTTGTACTACTGAGACATCACAGGCGATGGATACTGATGATACATGAGAAGAAATGATATATAGGGAAAGGATTTTAATTTTTAAGGAAGGAATCATTCCAGGCCTAAGTTTAGGGTACGTCCCCAGCATTTGCCATTTATGAGGACTGAAGCTGGATAAAACCTCAGTCAGGGAGGATAGTCCTGGCAGTATTTGAACCCAGACCTCCCGCTCCCGAGTCCATGTCTTAATCACCTCAGCCACCCATGGCGGTTTATCTGCTAAGAATGCCACCACTATTTTGGAATTTGGAGCTTTACATTTTATACTAGCTGCTAAGTTCATTTTATCCCCCATTATTTCTTGTGCCATAACCCCTTAACATCATTTGTATCTATATGAAGCACTGTAACTTCAGGATTTTCCTTTAGTAAATCCATTTGTTCCACTGTTTGTTTCAGTTCATTAATTTTAATACCTGGGTAAAAATCTCACGTTAACCCTCCGTTTTCTTAATACTTCACCAAAACCTTTCAATAAAGAACCGCCACAGGCCTTTTTTCACAATTTTTTCCATTATAGTGCACCAAAACACCAAACCTGTTCCTGCTGCATAGATTTCCTGAATAATTATCATTTTTCTTGCATTTAGTAGTAACACTTCCAGTGAGATTATATCTTCTTCCCCTTATCCCTATTTGCAACCATTCACCATCATTGCTATTTTGGTTTTGAGTGATGCATTCTCCTTTTTCAATGTGTCTATTTGTGCTCTTGATTCTTGTTCCTTGTTTAGGATTTCAATTATTTTATGAACAACGCTATCGTCATCCGTTCCTGGCTCTCTTGATGAGATATCACTATGTGGCAAGATTTCTTCTATAGTTTTCTTGCGCATACTGTGTTGCTGTTCTTTATTTGTAATAAATTCAGAAATACTGTCTAATTTTACTATCATAGACTTTTCACAACTCATGGGGTTAATTCAATTATTTTTATCATCTTTCACTACTTCACTGTAATATACATACCTAGCCCAACAGCCATCTTTTAGATCCTGGATCCCTAGATAGTGGCAAAAGTAATACCATATATTGGCATAAATTGTAAACCTTACTTGAATGGCTAAACACTAAATATAATTATTGTACTTACAAAGCTGTTGACAATGGAGTGGTAATATATCCTAAACTTACGTATTTATTTTTTACACTAAACTCCACTTACATAAAAGTAAGAGGCGCTTTGGGAGTATCTCTCCCAACTTCAGTTGCTCACTGAACTAAATATAATGTTACTTGTTATTAGGCATAAGAAAGTCTTATTGATGTGTAGGAAACATTTTTTTCCTAAAATGTTCCACAGTAGTTGTTTTACATTGAAAATGTTATCATTTTTATTAAATGATACCTGTACCTTGTTAGAAAAAATGTTATATGTGTAGATGAATGAATCATTGTTCGGCATGCAAGCTTTTGGATATATATTTTTTTGCAAAACTTTCATAAATACCTGTATATATTCATACTGCATATTTGTTTGTAAGTAGGCAAGAGATGCTGTTGGTTTTTGCATCATTATGTATTGATGCAGTGATTTTTCTGTTATTTACAAAATAACTTGCCTGGAAAGTGGGGAGACAAGATATAAAAAAGAAGGAAGAAGCATTTCCTCTTAATATGTTACATTTTGAAATCAGAGCTCTCACATTATTTATTTTAGTTCAGAGTTATAGTGGTAGCATACTGTGTTATGGAGAAAGAAAACAGTTTGTCAGCAGTTACAAAAATAAATAGTTGGAGGCATCAGTAAAAGATTGTGGTTTTATCAAGGGAATGTGTTTTTTATGAAAATAAAAAATTTAATGATAATCTCAGCTGCAGTTGGTTGCCCCAATTACATCAATAGATGATTCTGTGTGATTATATGATTTTTTAAAAGGTAAAGTGGAAGATTTAATAAAGTAAATAATGGTCTATTCTATACAGTCAAGGGCATACTTAAGACCATATGCTTTAAAATGATTTAAAATCCAATGGCTTTTTAGGAACTCTAGATATGGCAGAAACACTCATGATGGGTACTTATAATAAATATTAATGTGTCTGTGAGTGGAAGCTTGATTTATAATCAGTTTAAAATCAATCAAAGTGTTAGTTAAATCACAAAAATGTTCCATCTGAAATAAAGAAATAATTATAAATAGCCACAGAATCATTATCATTTTGTCTCACTGTTAAGAGACAAAAGACATGGTGGAGAAAATGGGAGAATATGAGCAATTAGTTATTATGGAAAATAATAATAAATATAGAAAGTATTATAAAATGCTAAGGAATATTTAGAAAGATTGAGACATTTGACTGTCAATGTCTCATTCTACTTTTTGCTAGTTATTTTGTTTCTTCTTATTCCTGTGTGTGAGGATATCCATTGGAGTGTTATGCTCTTTTAAATTTGTAAGAGTTTTGATGATCTTGGTTTTCAGATAGTTGATGATTGTGAGGTAGTGTTTAAGATTACAGCTTGTATGGCTGATTATGTTTATTTTATGTTTATTATGTTTATTTTTTATGTACACTGTTTAACGCTTTTGGTCAGTGTCCCATTCAACTTAGAATGAAATGTGAAATCAATTTTGCTCAGAGGCTTCTTCTTTCAGGCCTGAATTTCTTTACATCCCATAATTCTACAGTATGGGACAGTGGGTATATTTTCCTTCTGAAGGAAGCCATACTTAGGAATTTTATTTTATCGAAAAATAACATCAAATCTGGCCAGGTTTGAATGCATGAGCCTAAATTAATTAGATAAATGTTCAAAATGACTGTGTTATGCTTCATAACAAACTTTTAATATAATCCATTCACAAATAATTATAAAAGATTATAAGGGTGATTACAGTAAAAACTGAATTACATGCTACCATTATTTTTACAAGATAATTTATTCAAATAAGAACATTAGCCTATTGTTTGAAGCATAATTTCTATATCGTCTTTTTGCCAAACTCTTCTTGGACCCTATCAAAGAAGGTCAGGTTTATCTTTCATAACCATAAGGAGATTTTTTCTATTCAGCATTATTGCTAATGCAAAGAGATGTTCTAGTTTCTGTAAATTTCTTTGAATGTTTTACGTTTTGTAGTCTGCTACAATAGGACATTTCAAACTAAAATCTGGTAAATTAAACTCACTCTCTTAAAATGCTCAGGATCTTATAGGCCCATAAGTTCAGCTTCAATCTTACAAAATCAAAAATATCTTGTTACTTTGTTTAACTGAAAAAATTGTTCCAGAAACTTATTAGAAAATTTTACAGCAATCTAGGAGACCCAAAATTAATCATTCTGACAATGGAACAAAGCTGCTCTATCATATTCTTCATAAAAAGTCTCTTATGTTGACTACTATCTTTTTCATTTTTTCTCAGTGGATCACATAATTGTATTTCCCACCAAATTATAGTGATCTTTAAGCTACTAATATCCTTTGAGTGGTAATGTATAAAACACTTAATTTTAAAATGTAACATTCAGTGGAAGTTGAGACACAAATTTAAAGTTCATTGCCCTAATGATATTTCAACAATGGATGTTGAAATAATATTGTTGCTGGAGTGAAAGCAAAATTTAGCAGCTGCCCAAAGAATGAGTTGTTGCAGTCATTGAAATTTGCCATTTCTCCAATACATGGCATAGCAGTAATTTTTACTGAATGATGTGACAAGTGCCTCTGTCTTAAGACCTACATGAAATAAGTGAATGCAGTTTTAAACTTGATTAAGCAAGGCTTTCCCATGCATTTTCTTTAAGATAGCAACCAGAGTTTAGATCATATCCCTGAATAAAACTGAAACTACCTTAGTGTCATATGTTGAGCCTTGTTGAAATAAATAGTGTCTGCTGCTTAGAGTGGGAATATTGAACATGATTTTCAGTGGTCATAAAATTTCTGTTAACATCCATTTTTATGAGTAATATCTGACATGTTATGATGCATGCCTAGCAGTTAAGGAGAAAATGCCTCTGACTAGGAATAAAGCTTTCAGGAAAGCATTGTACCGCCATGGGTGACCGAGTTTGTTAAGGTGTGGGCTCATGAACAGGAGGTCTGGGATTCGAATCCCACCAGGACCGTCCTCCCTGACTGGGTTTTTTCCAGGTTTTCCTCAGTCCTCGTAATTGGCAAATGCCGGGGATGTACACTAAACTTAGGTCTGGAAAATTTCCTTCCTTTAAAAATATCCTTTCCGAACTTATCATTTCATCTCATGTGTCATCAGTGTCCACTGCCTGTGGTGCCTGAGTAGTAAAAACAGGTGTTAAAACACTACTCAAAAAAAAAAAAAAAAAAAAAAAAAAAAAAAAAAAAAGGAAAGCATTGTGTTGACCTAAAGGTGAAAGTAGGGCTACATGAATTGCATTTATTTCTGCTGAGAAATTGGTCTTGGCTTCCCACTGAAATACAGTGTGAGAACAATGAAGAGTATATGTCTGTTCCTGTTTCTTCTTGGTTTATCACTGAATAGCCTGTATATTTGTGTGAATCCATTTATTTGTGGATGCCTTTCTGATATTGTTATCTGCTTAAGTATTCTGGGTTCGTTTCTTGCTTTTTTATTATATTAATAGTCTAGAGGGTTTTCTGAGTTGATAATTGTTTCTACATTTTATCCAGGAACTAATGAATGAATAAACAAGCTAATTTAAGAAGAATGGCTTATAATAAGAAAAATACTTGAATGAAGGAATATGTTTTAAGATGATGGCCAAATTAGTTAACTTTTTGTGTAGAGTTAAAAGAAAATGAGTATGGACTATAGGGAAAGTATGGTAGTACATGCATATTATAATTGCTAAACTTTTATTTTAATAGTGTTTAATGCGTGATTTTACTACTGAGGAACCACAGGCAGTGGACACTGGTGATAGATGGGATGAAATGGTAAATTCGAAAAAGATATTTTTTAAGGAAGGAAACATTCCAGGCCTAAGTTTAGGGTACTTCCCTGGTATTTGCCATTTATGAGGACTGAGGAAAACCTGGAAAAAACCTCAGCCAGGAAGAATAGTCCTAGTGGGATTTGAACCCCAGACCTCCAGCACACAAATCCGCACCTTAACAACCTCTGCCATTCATGGCAGTATAATTGCTAATCATATAACAATTTTGTTATACCAGGTGTAACAATAAGATGTGGCCAAATTTTAAGGACATATTCCTCACAGGTAGAAGAAGAAAATATGTTATATGGTTATGGGTCTTGAAACATTTTATTTCCATGTTAGAACTCATTTTCTACAACTCTTCATAGTACATTAATCATGAGAAACACACAGGAACAGAATGTGCCAGCACCACATGAAACTCTTTCTTGCATGAATCAGATGTGCCCTCTTGGATACATCTGATTAAGTTGTAATTCTTAGTCTCAGCGCCAATATTTTTCTTTCCATTTGAACAAAGGTAATGTTGACTGCAACTCACTTTATTGCCTTTCTACCCCAACCTGCATCAATTGTTTAGTGTTTATTACGGACTTGGCAAGCATACAACTTTTTGCCACTTAAAGTTGTATCTGGAGAGATTTCCAGAATGAAGGTGCTCCAATAGGAATGCATTTGAAGCAATTGATCATTGTCTAAGGGAACATGGGACGTTCAAGGCTGCTACTCACGACTGCAGGAGGCTTAGAAGGATGAGGGCACCTAAACTGGAGGAGGCAGTTGCAGGAGGAAGAATTGCCTCACAACCCTAGTGTCAGCATAAGACAATTAGCTGCAACAAGTATTATTGCCCCCATGAATGTCTGGGAGTTTTACCTGTATCCATACAATTTAGAATATGTGCAAGCACTATCAGCAGCTGATTTTCCTGATAGGTACACTTCTATGAATTCAACAAGATTTCAACCCTGATTAACCCTGTGCTATTCACAGATGAGGCATCATTTCAACATGATCTGATAGTAAATTTTTACATTGAGCATGTATGGGCTGACATGAATCCTCACACAACTATTAAATCACATCATCAACAAAGATTTCCTGTCACTGTTTGGGCTGGCATTTTTAGGGATTGTTTGTTAGGGCCTCATGTTCTTCCACACAGGCTCAACGGACAAACTTACCATGCTTTCTTAGAAAATACTCTACCTGTTCTGCTAGAAGATGTGCATGAAGTACATGTGATGAAACATATACTGCATGCACAGTGGAGTTCCTCATTTCAATGTTAATGTCAGTTGGTTTCTAAATAACAGATTCTGTAACAGATAGATAGAAGGATCAATTCCCTGGCATTCACACTCTCCAGACCTAAACTCTCAAGACTTTTACTTGTGGGGGCATTTGAAAGCACTGTGTATTGAACCCTGGTACAAAATGCAGAGAGTCTTTTGGCCCATATTGTGGAAGGCTGTGAAACAAGACACAATTCTTCATGGATATATCAGTATATCAGGGATTTAATGTGATGGCTGGTTGATGCATATTCAATACTAGAGTATTTTGAACATATCATGTAAGAAAGTTTCATGTGGTATGCTGGTATGTTCTGTTTCTGTGTGTTTCCTATCTTTAATGCACTATGAAGAGTTGTAGAAAATGAGTTCTAACATAGAAATAAGCATTTCCAAATCCATGTCCATATAATATATTTTCTTCTTCTTGTGTGAGGAATGTGTCCTGAAATTTTGGCATACTTAATTGTTATGCTAGGTATTATTAATAAGTTCTTTTGTTTCTGTTTCTTTTCTTTTTGCATTGTTGGATATGTTGAAATGTGCTATAGAGATAATGATCAGGGTCAGAATTTGTAGACATCTATTATTTTATAGTTTACTTAGTGCCCAATAAAGTATTTCAAGTAAATATATTCCACATGATTTTCAAATTAATTATGTGTACATTATAGATTGAGCCAGGAGATGGCTTGCCTGCACAAGTTTGCCTTGAATGTGCAGCAAAGCTGGATATGAGTTATAACTTCAAGCTGCAATGTGAGAGAGCAGATGCAAGCTACCGTCAGATTCTTAAGGGGGGACACCAGCAGTATGTTGTCTTGCTACTGGTGAGTGCAAATTCATTTAATTTCAATTGGATATTATAGGTAAATGTCTAGCTTTTTGGAGTGCAAAGTACTACTTATTCTACCCAAATACTACAAGTCCAAGTAACAATTGAATTCTCATATACTAATAATTACATAATTACATGATAGGTAAACTTTCTATAAAAAAGTAATAAAAATTGTATAATTGAAAACATTTTATGATACAGTCGAACTACACACTCTTATGCTCACATTTTTAGTTAATAAAAATTGTGTTATTTGGTAGAATTTGACACTAGAATATTAACTTTTTTATATTCTGGACATGTTTCATTTTTAAAATACACTTAAATCATCCTCAGCTACTTTCTCCAACTGTTGTTTCTTCATTGCTATCTCCCTCTCCCTCACACAGTTGCCTGTTGAACTTCCTGATTAGACCATCCTCCAGTGGGATTTTAAAATTCATAGCATGTTTATTTTTGTGTACAAAAATATTTTGCTGAAACAATTAATTTTGTATGGTTTCTTTCTGCTTATAATAATTTTGTTTCTTTATCTTCTTCAGATTTTTAGATTACCTAGAGTGTTCTAAAAGTTCTGGGCCTGACCAAGAAAACAAAAGATTTAAGAGAAATGTTTCTTTTATTTTTCAACATGGTAAATTAATTAAATTAAATGACTTTCCAACTTTTTAATACTCTCAGTAAAAGTAAGCATCTGTCTCAGTTTCAACATTATCTTTTAATGGGAATCTTTTTCTACCCAGCCATTTCTTCAGATTTGGGATAAAAAAGTAATTGTTGGGAACCATATCTGGCAAATATGGCAGAAACTGCCAAGCAGTTTTACAGCAACAATCCCAGATGTGTGTGAAGGCTTATTATCGTAATGAATTTTTCTGGAGATGGAACTCTTTTTGCCTTCTTTGGTACACTTTCACTTTTTATCATCCACTGTTTGTCCCTGGCATATGGTGATGAATTCATGTTTCATCTGCTTTATAAAACATCATAGAAACATACTGGAATTGCATTTAAACAAGTCTAAACACTCTTGAGCAATGTTCATATGAATGCTTTTTGGTCCATGGTTAACAAACACTGCACCCATCTAGCAAAAAACACTGTCATGCCCAAAATTTCATCTAAAATGTACTAAAAATGGCCTTTCGAGGTCTTTGCTATGTCAGCCATCTCACATATCTTCAATCGGCAATCATTGAGTATGCGAATTTTTGTCACAATTTTATCAGTCATAACAGTTTTGGGAAGCCCTGAGTGCTCATCATCTTGGATGGATGTATGACTACGTTTAAATTCAGCAGCTCACTTCTTAACCATCAAAAATAAAGGGGAAGAATGCTTTAATGTGGTATCTAACTGTATTTGTATTTCTGTTGGGGTTAAACCCTTTAAAATGAAGTACTTCATTACAGCTTGTATTTCAGTTTTACCCATTTTGTAGAAAATGTTAACGCTAGTTTGTTTACGTGATTCTCACAAATTGGTGACTACCTTTACATGTCTGACACTTCATAGCATGCCATCTAAAGGATGATACTTAAGAATTATTGTAGTAATTTAGCCATCCTCATAACATCTCTGAGTCGGGCCAAGAACTTGTAGAACAATCCTCATATACCTGGTTACATTCTTTGTAATTAATTTTATATAATGCCTAATTTATTAATTGTTTCAGTTTCATCTTTTGATGTTGTTTATAACTTATACTAATTGGTCCTAGGTATTGTTATATTTCTTTAGTATTTTTCTGAATTTATTATCTGCCAAAGAATGCTGTGTTATTTTTTTGTAAACTTGTTTCCTCTATTATTTTCTTTCTCCAAAGTGCTTATGCAATTTATGTCTTTCTGCCTTTGGTAGTTTCTGTTAGTTCTTTTTTTGAAATCATTGTTTATGGCAATTAATCTTCACCTCTCCATGTCAGTTACTCAAAACATCGTTACTACAGTTTGGCAAGGCTGAGACTTCAAATGTATTGGTGGTTGCTATTATGTCACAAACAGAGCTGGTTCAAATAGAAAAATATTTTAATTTGTCATCAAAATAACACACAAATGTTGGGTAGGTGCAGACTTACAGCCTGATGGACGCTTCACCCTTGGTGGTTCTAGGCCTCATTTTAAGAATCTAATGTGCAGAAGTTTGTGTGTTAAGAGAAAAACAGTCTTAGATATTGTGTTCAGTTGAATAATAATTAGTCACTACACAACAGAAAGGTACCATCACAGGAAACCGAAGTTGTTAAGGCACAGACTTGTGAGCAGGAGGTCTGGATTCGGTTTCTGCTAGGACTTTCCACACTGACAGGTTTTTTCCAGGTTTTCCTGAAACTTCATAAGTAGCAAATGCTGGGTAAGTGCCCTAAAATTAGGCCTGCAACATTTCCTTCTTTAAAAAAATCCATTTCAAATTTATAATTTTATTTCATTGATTACCAATGTCCAGCGCATGTGATGCCTCAGCCAGTAAAAATTGGTGTTAAACACTTTTCAACAATTGAATACAAGGTAGTGTATTTCGATGACATTGCCAAAAGCAACACAGAGAGAAACTTTCAATGTTAGTGACATTGAAATGATGATGTAAACAAGATTGGCTAATGTGAAACTTTTCAAATAGGCACACATAAATATTAATGCTTTGCTTCTGTTACAAGCAGTCTTGCTATAACTTGAGATATTTCATAGATGGAATACCTTACTTATCAGAAACAGTGTTTTTATTTTTCTAATTAAGGTTACCCAGAAACAACATAATTGTTTCATTTAGGTAATAAAGAATTATGTCAAAAGTGAAATATGAAGTTAATTTTCAGGTTATACAAATTCAAAAGTAAGCTTATTCTGATTATTGAAAATTTTCATTTTCAGAGCTCTTACACAAAAGGTGGTTTGCATCTTAGTATTTTTTTCTACTTTTTTCCTTTAAATGTTTCATACCTGTTGCAGTTAATATGGTCTCCAATTAAACTTTAAGCTATGTTTCAATGTAGATTATATTTAAGTTAAAATTGCATAATAACTTTCAACATCAATAAGGCATCCCCAACATGTTAAAAAAGTTCTTTCATTTTGTTTTTACCATCTGTGGTGCCTTATGGGCATTAGATACTATTAAAATCACTTTTATCAATTGTGCTTATGATTAATAAAATAAATTGTTGTTTAGTATGCAGTAATTTGTATCTTTTTATGAAATTAGGCGGGGATATTATCAAAATTTTATCTAAAATAATACAAGAAGAGTTGAAAAGTTAATCATGCATGAAAAATGGAGTTTCAATAACAACACATACCAGTGTATGGGAATAAGTCCGAATTATCATTTCTTTCTTAAAGTCAAAACCCACATAGTACTTCTCAATTCTTCAGTATTTGTTTAGCAGTATACTGTACCCAATTTTTGTTGCCATTAGCACCAGATGAAATTGAAATAATGGTAGTCACAGATATTTGCATTATAATCTTCAAATGCTTCACAACTTAAATATTGCACTAAATACTTCTATTTGGGACGTAAAGGAATTCATGTTCATAAGCATCATAATTAAATATTGAAATACTTTTAAAAGTTTATCCTTAGGAAAGGAGAAAAATGGAATATGTTTATCGCTGGCACAATAAAATGTATTTTAGCATTGAATGCCTCCTTCAAAATTTATTTGCACATCAATAATTAGGCACCAAGACCCACCATGATGATCTGTTCCTTATACCTCATCATAAGACATCTTTGTATTCTTTATTGTATACCATCTACATGGAACATATTCCCATGAGAAGTAAGGGGTTGTCAAACAGTGCTGTCGTTTAAAACTAAACTTCAACAATTCTAAAAGTTGATTTTCCTTTAAATTTGGATAAACATTTAATGAAACACAGTCTGCTTATTTTTATTCTTATGTTACTTTAAATTTGTTCTGTTTATGTATCGTGTAATCAGTGATGCTTTCACCCTTGGCATGGGGTTTTTCCTAAGAGCAAGTCCCCACTCATTTGCTGAGCCGTAAAGAGAGTAGTGAGCCTGCTTGCTTATTTATTGGCCTTGCTGACTGTCACAGTCATAGTGTGGATGTTCCTTAGTGTGTTGTGTTGTTCGTGTCTTAATTTGACAATATACATAAAGTGTATTATGCCTTATATGTTTATAATGGCACAGTGCATTTTTATGTACAATTCATATGTGTTAACTCAGTCAACTCATGAAGTGCAAAGACTGTTTCAAGCAAGATTCTTAGATGTAGATGCTCCAGTTTGTAAAACAGTCCATAATCTGTATAATAAATTTCAAAGAACTGAAAGTGTCCAACCTAAGAAACCAAAAAAGCAGCATAGGGGTTCTTACAAATTAAAGATTTTGTGATATTGATAATTGTTTGGAAAATTCCCATAGAAATTTTTGACCTCTTGCAGAAGAGGAAATTTCATGTAGGTCTGTGAAAAAGGCTACATATAGCTACTGTGCACTTCAAGCCACATAAAATAACTGTAGTACATTCTCTTCAGCTAGATGACCCCGTACATAGGCGCACATTGTATGCATGGATTCTGCAAAATGTGTACAATGGGCAAATAGACCTACATTTAATATTCTTCTCAGATTAGGCGTAGTTCCACCTCCATGGTAATTAATGGGTGTACTGAAAACTATCCTTACTGGAGTACTGATAAACATGACTTCATACATGAAGTGCCTTTCCATGATGAAAAAATCAATGTATGGTGTGTCATCATTGGTGAAAGAATCATAGAACCAATTTTTTTTTAGCATACAGTTGATTCTGTTACTTATGTGAATACCATACTAATCCCTTTTTTCAGGGTATTAACCATTACGGAGCAGGCTTTTTTTCTACAGGACTCTGCCACTACTCACACTGTGAACTATTCCATAAGAGCAATTCACAGTTTGTTTCCACTAGACAAAGTTATTAGTAGCGATTTGTGGCCCCATTGGTCCCCCGATTTAACAGCCTGTGATTATTGTCTCTGGGGTAAGTAAAAAATGCTATGTACAAGATAATCTGCGCACCATTCAAGAACTGAAAGATAACATTGTCAGGAAATTTTCTAAAATGAACTACAGCAAGTGATGAATAATATGCTAAAGATGCCAAAAATGTGTGAAGAATAGAGGCAGGCAGTGTCAACACTTCATTTGATAATTTGGCAAGTAATGAGCTTCTTAAATTGATTTGTGTATTGATATATGTTTTTTTATTTTATTTTTTTTATTACCCTCCTGCTAATCACAGAGACCCACCTGACCCACTAACCAGCTAACAAGCTCATCCAACTGCCACGGGTGGCTGAGGTCATTAAGGCATGGACTTATGAGCGGGAGGTCTGGGGTTCGAATCCCACCAGGACCATCCTCTCCAGGTTTTCCTCAGTCCTCATAAATGGCAAATGCCGGGCAGGTACCCTAAACTTAGGCCTGGAACGTTTCCTACCTTAAAACAAAATCCTTTCCCAATATATCATTTCAACTCATGTATCATAATGTTCATCGCCTGTGGTGCTATACACTTAAATTAGTGGGGACTAAGAATAGATACTGAAAAATGAAAAATCATGAAATTTAAGAATGGAAACAAGTTACGCAATAATGATTGATTGATTGATTAATTGATTGGTTTATTTATGGACGCTCTTTAACAGCTCAGGTCATCAGCATCCCATTCAACTCAGGGCGTGAAACGGCTGACAAATTTTGCTCAGAGGCCTCTCTTTCAGGCTTGAGATTCTTTTTCTTGCCATAAATGTACAACAAGGGACCCACGGCTTTACTTCCCTTCCGAAGGAAGCCATACTTTGGATTTTTACGCCCGAAAAAATCCATCGGTCCTGGCTGGGTTCGAACCCGCGATCTTGGTTTTAGACACAATAATGAGAAATGGTATTGCAAAGGGGCAGAAATTGAGATGGTTAATAAATTTGACTATTTGGGTATTAGGCTTAGCAAGAATGGAGGGTGGGTTGAAAAAAAAAAAAGGTTCTAGCAAAAGGTAGGCTAGCTTTGAAAGCTATTACTGCTACCAGAAATGCATATAAAGTGGTTGGAAAAAATACATATGGTAATAGTAGAGACTAAAATGATAGGGGTAGAAATTTGGGGTAGTGATGATGGATGGCTAAATGTAGATTTTATTCACAGGCGTTTTTTGCAAACTAATTATAGGCCTACCAAAAATCTCACCAAATGGGGTTACACAAGCTGAATTAGGCAGAATAGGGAATAAATGAAAAATAATGACAAGAATTTTGAAATATTGGTTTAGGATTAAGAATCTTGAAGAGAGAGTTGTATTTTGAAATGTGTGGTCTAATGATGCAAAAGAGAGTCAGGAGAGGAAATACTTGGGTTAGTAGAACCAACAAGATTATGGAAAAAAATCATTTTTGGAATGGTGTGACATAATAGAGAAAGTAAAGAAAGAGGTTTTTTTTTGGAAAGAAATGAATTGATGATGTGGAAAGACAGATATTAGGTAATTTTATTAGTAAAAAGTCGCTGAGGATTTATAGGGTGCTAAAGGAAATATGGGGCAGAGATGAAGGTGACAGATGGATGAAGGGGGGAATTACATGGGCCCGGATAGGGGTAGTGAATCTGAAAGGAATAAGAGGAGGTTTAAACATAAAGGAATGTCCATTGAGTGGAATGCTGGATAGTTATTTGGAATGTGGAGAAACCAAAGAAATGATAGCAAAAGTTAGGATTGAGAAGTGGGCTAACCTACCAATAGAGATAAGGAGAAATAAGTTGGTGAATATGAAAACAAGGCAGAAATTCTTGGAGTTTGGGAAGTTTGGGAAGTTTGAAACTATTCTGGCCACTAGGTTATACAGCAACACAAGAAGTTTTACCAGTGTGACTATGGTTGTATTTGCTTGTGACTGAGTGATTGTAAAATTGTACTTTGGAAGCTTGTTGTATTATTAAATGAAAATAAATTCAATTCTTATATACTTAAATTATAGAGTCTAGGTTTGTGTAATATAAATTGAATCACTAATTCTAGCTTGTAACAATATTGATTTCACTAGTTTTCATTCTTTATCCATGATTGTGTTAAATAAGTATTCTCACATTATTTGTATTAGGTTTTGGGTGTTCATTTAAGATATGTGAAATAAAATTCAATAGTAAAGAGGTCATAATTTAAATATTTGTTATATTGATTAGGGCTTCTGAGTGTAAGAGATAGTCTTAACTTTGCTATTTAAAATAAAACATTCTGCATATTGCTTGCATTTCAATATCTTCAATTCTTAACTTAATTTCTTACCAAATCCTTTTTCTTAATTTCTTACCCTTTTATGTTTCACTATTCAAATTCTTTTCAA
This sequence comes from Metallyticus violacea, assembly GCA_030762175.1. Classification (NCBI taxonomy): domain Eukaryota; kingdom Metazoa; phylum Arthropoda; class Insecta; order Mantodea; family Metallyticidae; genus Metallyticus; species Metallyticus violacea. The sequence goes on from CM060834.1 coordinate 13,269,137, forward strand.
AATCTTAATCATAATGAATTAGGCCTCTCTTTGTTTTATCCTTTCCTGTAAAATTAAACATTGTCTGAATATATGAGAGTTGTTCGATAAAGATTGATCATAATTTTTTTGACAACATATCTTTACTCAGTTCGATGATTTTTCTCAAGGTACTCCCCATTGGATTCAATGCATCTGTCCCAGCAATCCTGCCAGTCTTCAAAGACATGCTGGAAAGCAATTTTTGACAAGTTCTTCAAAATTCCTCTACACCCTTCATCAATGCTTCTGATAATGGAAAAACTTGCTCACAAAGGGTTTCATCAACTTGAGGCAATGAATAAAGCCATACAAGGCTAAATCTAGACTGAAGGGAGGGCGATAGACATAATTCAAATTGATTTTTGTGACCTTCCAGCAACAATATTTACAATGTGTAGCTATGCATTATGGTGATGCAGCATCCGCCTTGTTGCAGAGTTTTCAGGACATTTCTGTGCCCAGTTACAATTGTATGTGCAGGCAAGACATGCTGGTAAACTATTCCTTGAATATTGAAAAATGAGATAGCCATAAATTTTCCAGCAGAAGCAACCACGTTTTTTTCTTTTCGTTTTTTTAATTGATGACATAGAGCTTTGCTGTTTGCGATCAGGATCAAAATGAGCTAGTAAAGTTTCATCAGCAGTGATTACCATTTAAAGAATATCTGCATCTTCAACTGCATGCAAATCTGTATGTGACATCCTGTTGTTCAGGAATCAATAGTCTTGGAACCCACCAAGCAATAAACATATCTGATGTGCAACTTTTCACACATGTGGGTAGCACCCAGTGAAATTTTCAGAATTTTTTAAAATGTTCACAATGTTATTTGTTGATCCTCTCTCATAATGACAGCAGAGGTGTTAATGTTTTCTTTCATTAGAACACAAACAAACTACAACCTGGGTTTACTTTCCTTTGAAATTGATTAACTCTCTTCTTTAAACATTTTAAACACTCTTCAAACTGTGCTATTGGAGGAGAATGAACTTTTCATGGCATCCTGTAAATTTGCTTAGTCCTCAGCTGAAGATTTGTTAAGACAAGAATGGAATGTAATATCGGTCCTGGTGGTGTAGTGGTTACCATACTTGCCTCCTAAACCCAAATCGTTCGAACCCGGCCAGGACCGATGGATTTTTTCGGGCATAAAAATCCTAAGTATGGCTTCCTTCGGAAGGGAAGTAAAGCCGTGGGTCCCGTGTCGTACATTTGCGGCACGAAAAAGAACCTCAAGCCTGAAAGAGAGGCCTCTGAGCAAAATTTGTCAGCTGTTTCACGCCCTGAGTTGAATGGGACGCTGATGACCTGAGATGTTAAAGATCGTCCATAAATAAATCAATCAATCAAGAATGGAATGTCACCTCAATGTTGCTGTAGGCAGAACTGAACTTGTCTTAATTTGCACACCTCTTACCTGAAGTAACAGCAATGAAACTAGTACTATGTATAAACCCTTAAGTCATTGCCAGATTCTACATGTCGATTGTAGAACTTCTGGAATGTTTGTAAATGCTGTATTCACAAGTGCACTGCAATAGATGCTTTGCCCTTGCATCTGGAAAGAGAATGGTATGGTAGAGTAGCAGTGGCTGAGTGGTTTAGGAGGTATTTCTCTTTTGCGCAAGCAGAGGTTCAATTCCCACACATCATCATCATCATCATCATCATCATCATCATCATCATCATCACTATTATTATTGATTTTATAAGTGTATATGTAGATCATTATGTTGCCTTAATATATTATGTTTTAAAATATAATTTGAGGTTTATGACATTACTTTTATGCATGCAAAAACGTAATCATAAACTAACATATTTTTTACAATAATTAAATAAATACTTGAACGGAAAAATTTATCTTCTAAAGTGAAAATACATAGAAATAAACACAAATTGATATCATGTATGAACCCTCAGCATGCATAATGGCCTTCAATCTTGGAGGCAGAGATGATGCCAGGTTTCTATAGTAGTGTGGACAAGAGGTTACAGCATCCCAGGCTTCTTGAATTTGCCATAAGCCATCTTTTGTCTCTCATGCTGTGCAATGAATGAATGAGTGTAGAGCATATTACATTTAAATAAAACACATATTGAAGTAAATATAATATCCATGTGTTTCCAAGCTGATGATACAAACTTTCAGGGATGAATTTTTTTATTTAAGGACGCTCTTTAATTCAGGGATGAAGGAGAAGGGCAAATGCATCAGTTTGAGATCGGGAACCATTGTCTGGAAACAACAGATTCAAAAGTTATAAGCCAACATTTTTATGGGCGACCATGTAACAGTGGATTACGAGAACCTACAAATCTTTGTTTTGTGAAAAGTCGTGTGTATAAGCTAATGGAACATATGTTGTGAATGTAGCACCTTGTGAAATTTATACAGATTAATAAGGGTGTTACATCTACACACTAAAAAGTTTGCTTATAACTTTCAACTCCATTTCTGGACCAGCATTCCTAATCTCAAATTAATACATTGACCCTTCTTCAACATCTCTGAAAGTTTTTATCATCAGCTCAGAAATACTCTGTATATAAATATGGCACAGATAAAACTTACTGTGTAAGGGAAACAATATTATGAAACTAATTTGTTATAATATGTTATTATAAAAAAAAGGTGCTTCATGCCGGGAGGCAAACCTGAGCTCTTAACCATAACATTACTGCACATTCTGTCGCAGAGCTAACAGAACATACATACTAGACAGCATGTGTAGTACATGCCGTAATAACACAACTGCTGCAATGGGTACACAGCCTTGCTGGTTACCTTGTGAACAGTGTGATTTAACAAGTAGGACTTTGAAGAATTTTGATTCAAGAAATGGCTTATTTTATTTTTTCAAAGGATGTACATTATGCCTTATGCTAACAAAATAGTTTAAAGTTAAATCTTAGTGTGCCTGTGCCTGTAGAAAAAAGATCATTCTTTATAGAACAGTGCTCATTCAAGTTAGTCATAACTCTGCTTGAGCTGCAGTATTGAGTGAAGCTCTCAGTAGACCCAAAATCAGGTTATAGAAATTTCTATCAACGAAATTGACATATATCCAACCCTCAAATATTTCCCAAGGCTGTACATTTTTACCTTAACTATCACTGTATAAACCCTCTCCAACCATAACATAACTTATTGTAAATTTATGTTGCCATATAGAAACCACTGACAGCACCAGTAAAGCAGGATGCAGCAGCAATACAGTATGATATAAATGAATCCAAGGAAGAGACTATTCCTCGTAGTGAAAATCATGATCATGATGATGACGATGATGATGACAAAGGCTCATCATCAAGTGATCATGAAGACTCTGCATTAGAGCCATCACTTCTCCTGGAGGTGGATATAAAAGAAGAGCCACTGGACATCAGTGAAGAAAGTGAGTATAATGAGCGATCCTCTAATATTGGCGAAGTTGCCTTTGTGCACAATGCATGTTAAGAGTAAGTATTAAGCATGTACATTTTCCAGTGGCTCTTTTTTGTGTTAGGAATGGTTTATTTTTGTTTTTAGTTTGAAATGTATGAGGGCATTTGGAAATGATTTACATTAGTAATTTTTTGTACCTTATTATTATCAACATGAGATGCAGATGAGATCTACTGCCAATGGTGTCTCAGTAGAAAAACGGGCATTAAACACTAATCACACATGAGATCTCTGAGTATTCTTCCACCAACATCAATATACTGTTGTCATATTCCTTGTAACTTATTATGGCAATGCAAAACCATTGCTTGTGAGTACTATGTGATTACTCATAGGCAGCTGCCTGAAATTTTTTACCCCACAGTAATTCATTCATATAGCTGAATAAGACATAACCAGACAGAGTGAGATCTGATGAAAATAGTGTATGCAACACAACATTGAACCTCAGAGATGCCAACTTTGCTGTTGTAGTGTTGCTGGTGATGGGCCATGCATCGTCATGTTGGGGGAACACTCTTGTCGATCACATCCCCTTTCACTCTTGCTAAATCCTGTATCTAAGCCATGTAAGGATCTCATAGTACACCTTGCTGTTGACAGTCATTCCTTGAGGAAGGCAGTTCAATAACAATATACATGAAGTATCTGAAAAGACCCCAGATGGAGCAGCAAGAAAATTCTAGTGCAGGGATGCCCAGGTAGTTTCCATTGCATGGATTGAAATTTCTTTTGTGGTGTGTGATATTGACACCATGATTTGTCACCAGTCAACAATTCCAAAAAATCCAGATCTTCGTTACACATTTCCAGTAGCTGATGACAGACATCCACCCTTTTGTCCTTTGGTGCCTGTATCAAGTCCTATGGAACCCAATGTACACACACATTTTTCATATTCAAATTGTCATGAATAATAGTGTGCAGGGTTGCATGGCCAAGGCCTGTCTGACATTCCAGTTCATCAAAGGTTATGTGCCTATCAGCCATAATCAATTCAGACAGAACATCAATGTTCCTGAAAGACTACACAATGTTCACAGATAACTGGTATCACATTCTTGTGTATAGATTCTTGCAGTTGTCAAATCTGTTGATCCATTTGTGAACGGTCTTTTCTTTGCAGTAGCTTCTTGGCCACATACTGCAGTTAAACATCTATGAATTTCTGCAGTTTTGATGCCTAACTTCCACAAAAACCATGCAATACATTCCTTTTACTACAGTCAGTGTTGCCAAAACATGACACTGGGGTTTACTCTCTTTCTTGTCCCTTCCCCATTTTGCTTAGAAGCGTTACTTTGCAGAATAGAATTGATTGTCATTAACAACCACTATATACCCATAAAACTTTCCATCAAAACAAAAGGCATTCAACTGTATAATTGCTGGTTTGGCCCATGAAAGAAGATTAGAAGAATTGGAGATTTTAAAATCTCTTAAGAGTAAAAATTCTTCTAGTCCTAATATTGCACCCAACAACTTACTTCATGCAAGCTATAGAATTGTAAAACTATTAGCTAAAGGGACTAATCATTTTTATAAGGGGAATTTTTAAATGATGCATGGCAACTTTAGCCAAAAATGTTTATCCCAGTATGCTAGAATTGTTTAAAAGCTACGCCTCGGAAGGGGAACAATTACTCCCAGAATATCAGAAATGACTTCTGACATTGGAACAATTAAATATTGAAAATAACTTACAGTATCTTACAGATACTGCTCAGTTAGAGAGATTGATTCTGAATTAATATTCTTGAGGAATTTCTGAACCCATTTCTGCTAAAAGAAAACATTTTTGAGGCACTATATATAATAGTTTGTAAATATGACAGCATGGGAAAAATTGTCAGTTACAACAGAGTGCCACCTCTATGATTGGTCACATTAATAGTTTCATGGGAAGGTTAATATCTCATTTAGCTGAAACTGGAATTTCTAATGATGTTAAAATGAGACTCTGTATCATACATAGATAAACTTTATGTACAAAGCCTGCAACATTGGGCAATATCATGTCAATAGTAGTAGAAACTATAAATATGAACGAAAACACAGACAATTTAAAAAATTCTTATTAGATGAGGGATCAGATTTAACTTACTTTTGCCAAGTTGGATGGTAAGCAGAGGATGTATATCCTAAACTTAGGTATTCATTCTTTTACACTAAACTCCACTTACTTACATAAAAGTAAGACACGTTTTGGGAGAATCTCTTCAGTTGCTCACCGAACCGCCATAACTGGAAATGATGGCTGGATACCCGGATCTTGTATTCTTTTTCATCTAAAATTGCTATTTTATTATCTTTGTCTACTTTTATATATATCACTGGTTTTTCTTTTGGTTTTTTTTTAATGTCGTTCTGTAGTTTATTGATTTCTTTTGGTTTTTATGTTCTCTGAAACTTTTTTTTTATTTACTTTTGACGGACGATTTTTCCCTTTCATTTAGTTGTTGGGTGGCTATGTCTATGTCACCTATGTAATCTTCTATATTATCTGAGAAGTCTATACAAGTTTTTAGGCCTATATGTAGGAGATTGATTTCATTTTCTGAAAATGTGGCACTCAAAAGATTAACTACTTTATCTGTTGTATGTGTGCATGAAGGTGGAACTGTTTTTATTTGATGTTTTTGTGAGTTCTGGAGTTTCTGATGTATGCTTAAGCGCTGGACACTTTTTTAAGGAAGCATCGTATTGTTATTCTGCAGATATCCAATAAATCATACATCTTTTGCTTTCCTAACAGATCTATGCGATCATCTAAATCAGCTTAAAATAATCTTACAAGGGAAAGATTTGACATAGTGGATGCTATTAACACTTTTATGACTAAATTGAAACTATGGGTGCAATAGCTTTAGAATGCAGATTTATATCACTTTCCTCTTTTGAAATCAGTTTTATTGGTTGCATTGCACATGTCAGACAAATACCAACTAGTTCTGGAAAGCCTGCTTTCGGAATTTGAAGATATATTTTGTGATATAAAGGGAATGGACAGGGAATTATTAATATTAAATAATCAATTTTTTGTAAATGCAAAAGAAGTTCCATCATATTCACAATTGGAGATTATAGATTTGCAGCATGATATGTTTGAAAAGCTGCAACAAATCTAGGCTTGAATTGTACAAAATAATTAGCCAAGACATTTATCTAACTTTAAAACACCTCAGTGGACACATGGCTACAATGTTTGAAGGAACCTACAGGTATGAACAGTTTTTCTCAGCAATGAACAAACAAATATACAGGATTAGTGACATGAATTTAACTTCTACTTAAGTTTAACCATAAAAAGTATAGAACCCTACATGTGGAATTGCAAAGCAAATTAAATTACTAAATAACAATACTTATAAAATGTATTTATCTTTATGGAATTTAATATTGTCTTTATAAATGTATATAATTAATATTTTAACAGTCTGCCATTCAATCCTCCAGGACTCTTCCTTACCTCCATATATATATAATGTCACCAGTGAAGGGTACCAACCTGTTTCCCCTCAATAACACCAATGCTACACACTGCTTACAACTGACATCTAGCATCTGCATGGTGTACTAGTAACAGTCCATCGCCCTACAAATGCATATATCCATAGATCGCACGTTATTTGTAAAAGACCACTATTATAAATTATTTCTGAATGTCCCTCATATTTAGTAAGACTCAAGGGGTATAAAAAGTTGCCTAAAAATTAATAAAGTAGGATAAAGAGTACTCCTAATGAAACTCAGGATAAGTGTTTATATATAGGTGCCACAAAAGTTTAAATTCCTTGAAAGTTAATAAAATCTAAATGCTACAACCTGCTGACAAATGTGTCTCATTCTGTTTGATTTATTGTAATGAAATAGAAACTTAATTATAGACCATAAGTATTGCTCTGCTGATTCATTTGATTGGTAGATTGCTGCATCGGTAATTAGCCCCTAATTTTGCAGAACTGTCAAGCAATTCAAGGTTTTAAAGCATCTCACACAAGACAGAATTGCATCTTGTGCAGGACAGAATTTGCCTGGCTGCTGCACATTTTTATTTATATACGTTTGCTTAAATGGTATGAAAAATTATTCAAACTTCCAGGTTTGGTTTTTCATGAGATAGTATTCTGTCCTAGGTGAGTGTCATGGCTTTGATAGAAGAAATTGTTTTTGCTCTTGCGTGGTCTAGTGGTAACCATATTTGGCTTATAGAACCAAGGTTTGGGGTTCAAGCACACCCAAGGTTGCTTGATTTTTTTAGGGCATAAAAATCCTAAGTATGGCATCCTTCTGAAGAGAAGTAAAGTCATTGGTCCCGTGTGATAGATTTATAGATGAAAGAACCTCAAGCCTGAAAAAGAGGCTTCGGAGCAAAATTTACCAAACATTTCATGCCCTGAATAGCATGGGATGCTAATGACCAAAGCTGTTAAAAAGCAAGCTTGATAAAATAAACCTTATCCATCAAAAAAAAAAAGAAAAAGAAAGGTAGCTATAGCATAGATTTTCACATGGAAATGTACATTTTGAAATATCAAACACATAATGGAATAAGTGCTTAAAATATCAATATAAATGTAAAATCATAAAATCAACATTACATTTATTGAAACCAAGAAAAATTGCAGTTGCCCAATTCTGCTTAATTGTTGGGTATGATTATCTATCAGAACATCTCTTCAGTATGAAATTAATCAAGGACAGCCACTCCCCACTGTGTAAGGATGTGAATACTGTCTTAAACAAAGAACCTCTACTGAAATGCAGGTAACTAGATAGCAACAAACAAATGAAAAATAATTTGGAAGTTCTTTATTGGGAAGCAAGGGAAAAAATGATAAATATCAACATTCCCAATGGCCACTAGCAACCAACCAATATTAAATTTATTATAGTATTTGTAGTTTACTGTGACATTTAAAAGAGCATTTCATGAAAATTTTAATTTAGTAATTTGGCAAGGTTGAAGATTATGTAAGTGAAATTAACTTTGTTGCAGTGTACAGGATATATAAGCCACTTTATTTTACGAAAGACCTACATTAGTACCTCTTTTTGCTAACCAAAAGAATTCTCATTTTTATTAAAACAAAAAAAGGGATGAAAAAAGAAAATAGCATTCAGCATTTGTTTTCCAGTTAGATGTTGATAGACGACCTTCCTCTCTCTCACTCCACTCCTCTTTGCCTCCTGCCATCCCAATCTCTGAAGAGTCAACCTATTATTACCACCATCTCTGCATCTACCAGTATCTTTGCAACTGTGGTAAGTAAACGGTAAATACAATATTTCTTCTTTATATAGCTAAATGCTATACTGTATGTGAACATGCCAAGGAAACTGCCAGTTTATAATTGTGGGCAAATGAGTTAAACATTTTGGTTTAAATATGTTAACGCCATTTTTAGAATAATTTGGAGATATGCGGGCAAGATGTTAAGTAAGTTACAAATTGATATGGGGTACTATGGTTTAATTGAGACACCTAAGGCTGTTGCCATTAGATGGCAGCATTAATCCTGTGGCAATTGCTGACATTCTATATGAGACAATTAATGTTTAATAGCAATTGCAAAACAGCAGATGCAAGATGGTATTTCTGAGTGAGTGTACAACCCTTGAGCAGTGTTCTTGTGTGATTTTTGTGGGCAAAAGGCATGGAATCAAAGAATATTATAAAGGAATGCTTCCCATTTACAGTGAGAAGTGCCTGTCATATCAAGCTGTTTATAATTGGGCGCAATGTTCTCTGAATGACAGGCATATTCAAAGATGAACACTGCATTAGCCAGCCAATAGAGATTGCCACATAAGGATGGAAGGATAACTGTAAACACTAAAGCCACTGCTATTGATTGTTCACATGGAATGGCCTACCTCATAATGCATGGCAAGTTTTTTTTTTCCTTCACAAATCAATGTGCAATAGATGCCTGGCATGCTGACTCCATAATACAAAATGCAAAAATGGTCTGGCATTACTTGCTACCACAAAGGACATGGTATGCTAGCCCAAATTTTCATGGGCAATGAAGCCTGGATTAATCATTATCATCCCGAGATAAAATCATCCTAAGTAGCTTGGGAAAAAAAAGATTAAAAGTTACACCATCTGCTGGGAAAGTGTGCTTAAAGAGTTTTAGGAACACAAAGGCATACTACTCACTGCATCCAGCCTCATGGACAAACCATAAATGCAGACTCCTAACATCCTGAGGAATATCACAAATTAATTTTACAAAATCACTCAAATTTCACTAATTTTATTCCATTTGGACATGTTTCAAAGGAGTTTGCCTCCATCTTCATCCTGGTCCCACTAGCCGCTTCCCAGTGTGGAGATGTCGCTCTGTGGCTTTAACGAACTTATTGATGAGGTAGCTGTTGTTTGGGATATCAAAGTTAACCAAAAAATCTTTGTTTTTGTTTATAAATATATTTTTCCATACTGTTAATTCTATGGGTTTTTGAAGAGGTTTTAGTAGTGTTGGTTCATTTTGGAATTTGTGGTTTTTTTGACAAAAAAGGTTTGCCACTGCTGATTTTTCTGTGTGTTTATATTTTACATTTCTCATGTGTTCCTTAAAACGTATGGTAATATTTCTTTTTGTTTTGCCTATGTTTTTCATGTCACAGTCTTTGCAACCGATTTCGTAAATGCCTGTTTGCTTTCCTGATAGAATTTTGTCTTTTGTGTTGGTGTTTAAGGGGTTTTGTAAACTAAATTTATTTACTGGGGCCAAAATGATGTTTGCCTCTTTAAAAATATGCTGGAATTTTTGGTGTGCTCATGGGTGGAATGTGAATTTTTTATATATATGGTCTCATTTGTAACCTTTTAGTGTGGTGATGTCCTTTATTTGTTTTTTCTTTCTGAATTTTTCTATTTTCTTGTTCACCAGATCTATTGTGTAGCCATTTTTCTGTGCTATATCTATGATTTTTTGTTACTCCAATTTGTATTCTGTCTTGCTTATTGGCAGGTTTGTTAATCTGAATGTGAGGCTGTTGATTGTGGCTAGTTTATGTTGTTTTGGGTTGTGGCTGTTATTTTTTATATAATTATCTGTGTGGGTATCTTTTCTGAAAATGTCAAATTCCAGTATATTGTCACTTTTTATAATTTTTATATCCAAGAAGGGAAGAACCTTGTTGTTTTCTAATTCCATAGTTTTTTTTGTTTTTTTTTTTTTTTTGAATGATTTATTTATGGACGCTCTTTAACACCTCAGGTCATCAGCATCCCATTCAACTCAGGGCGTGAAACGGCCGACAAATTTTGCTCAGAGGCCTCTCTTTCAGGCTTGAGGTTCTTTTTTGTGCCGTAAATGTACGACACGGGACCCACGGCTTTACTTCCCTTCTGAAGGAAGCCATACTTTGGATTTTTACACCCCAAAATATCCATCGGTCCTGACCGGGTTCGAACCCACGATCTTGGGTTTAGGAGGCAAGTATGATAATTCCATAGTAAATTTAACGGTGCTGTCTTGTAGATTGAGAGTTTTATGCATTCTCTTTCCATTTTTCATTTACTATTGCAAAGACATCATCCACATAATGGTACGAACATTTATATATATGTGGAAAAGCCTGAACTAATTTCATTTCCAAAAAACTCATGTACATATCTGCCAAAAATGGTGAAAGTGGGTTTCCCATTGCTATACCCTTCTTTTGTGTGTAACTATTGTCTCTGAATGTGAAGTAGGTTTGGTGAGGTGAGGTTCAGATAATGTTCTATTACTTTTCCAGGTAGGTTTATTGAGGTTAGCCATTTCTTTACAATATTTATTAAATTTTCTTTGGGGATCCTAGGAAACAGAGAGACCACATCATAAGAGACTAGCAAATCCCTCTTTTCTAGTTTTGCATGTCAGATTTTATCTATTAATTCTGATGAGTTCATAATACTTAGGCTTTTGTATTTTGGTAAAGTGATAACTTTTTTTAAAAGACAATTGGCTAAATTGTGCATGGGTGAATTTTTTGTGTCTACAATAGGTCTCATTTTATTACCAGGTTTATGTATTTTAGATAAGCCATAAATTCTAGATGTTGTAGGGTTATCTGGTATAATATTCTTCTTTTCCTCCTCGCTCAGAATTGTTATATTTGTTAATAGTTTTCTTACTGCACTGATATATTTTTATATGGGATCTGTTTTCATTTTTTCATAATCCTGGCTAGCTAGTAAACTGTACATACTGTTTTCATAATGTGTCTCATTCATTATTACTATTTTGTTCTTTTATTTGTCAGCTCTGCTATAAATAACACCTTTTTCTTTCATAGGTCTGAGTACCCTATAAAATGGCCTTTTTTGATTATTTTCTTTTTTTATTAGTTGCTCAAGGACTTTTTCACATTGTGTTCTTATGCTATTTTTTTTCTTCTTCTGGTTTGTTAGAAATTGCTGTCTCTATGTCTACTATAAACACGCCTGCATTAAATTTTGCGTGAAATTCAAGAAAACCTTTACAGGGACACACCAAATGATGCAGGAAGCGTACGATAATGAGTGCTTAAGCCGTACTCGGTGTTACGAGTGGTTCACGCGGTTTAAAAATGGCCGGACGGAAGTCAAAAAGATGGCCCTCGTTCAGGACGTCCTTTGACGTCTACTGACAACGCTCATGTCGGGAACGTCAATGAAATCGAAGACTGTCCGAAAGATTGTAGAAGAATGTAACATTCAGTTGGATCATGTCATGAAATCCTGATACAGCATCTTGGAAAGCATCGTGTTGCCGCCAAGTTCGTCCCACGGCTCATACATGAGTCAAGACCAAAAAGATCATCGCCTCACAATCTGTGAAGAGCTTTTGGATCGCGCAAATGAGAATGAGATATTGCTTAAGAGATTCATAACTGGTGATGAAACATGAGTCTATGGTTATGATGTTGAGACCAAGGTTCAGTCTTGACATTGGGTCTGGAAAGGTTCTCCAAGACCAAAAAAAAAGCTCGTCAGGTCAGGTCAAATGTGAAGCTGATAGTTTTCTTTGACTTTGAAGGATTAGTTCATCATGAATTTGTGCCACAGGGACAAACTGTTAATCGGTGGTACTATCGGGACATATTGCGATGCCTGCGAGAAAATGTGAGAAAGAAATGGCCTGAAATGTGGCAAGACAATTCATGGCTCGTGCATCATGATAATGCACCTGCATATTCATCCCTGTTGGTGCGTGACTATTGCACAAAAAACGAAATCACTGTGCTGCCTCATCCTCCGTACTCTCCAGACCTGGCCCCTGCGGACATAGTTGAAAACCCCATTGAAAGGACAAAAATTTGCAATGATAGACAAGATAAAAAAAATTTGCAGATGGCGCTTTGCGTGATCCAGAAAGAGGTGTACCAAGACTGCTTACAGAAGTGGAAATGGCGTTGTATCAATTTTGGAGGAGAGTATTTTGAAGGAGACCATGCATAATAAGTAAAAGGTAAGTGTAGAAACATTTTGTGGACTAAGTTCTGAAATTTTTTGAACAGACCTCGTAAATGGTGTATTGTCATTTATATAATCATCTGCAGAATAGTAAACCTTTTAACACAGGTATTTTTAAGATCACTTTTGAAGGATTTACAGTTAGATAAAGCCTGTGGAATAAAAGAAAAAGCATTGTGTATTAAAATGTATGCATAATAATCCCTTTGGTAATCAGATAATGTTGAAATTGGTCTGTGTAGGTTTCCTTTTTGTGTAGTATTTTTGTCATGAATATTTGATTTAGTACAAATTTTTCTTTATTTTTGTTATATAAAATGTCAATAGGGATAGTATATATTCACATAGAATTTCTAAGTGCTTAAAAAGGATATCAAGCAATGTATACCTAAAATTATTTTTATTGCTTTTTTCTGTAATAAAAGAACATGCTTACTTTCAACCAAGATTTTTCATAAAAATGAATATTTCATTACTGAGTTAAATAGACATAGTTTAAAGACTTCAGTGATTTCAAGATTAATAATGCATGAATTGCAAAACATGCAGAGTTTAGTTTAAGGATGATGGGATCAATATAAACTTTCCATTTCAGGTAGTTATTTATGTGTAGGCCAAGTAATTTAATGTCATTTTTGTATACCAAGCATTCCCTATATATAATTAGGTATTTAGAGATCTGTGATTAATGAATTTCATTATTATTTTTATTAAAGTTTGAAAATAGCTTATTAGCTTAAAACCATAAGCACAGGGAACTTAAAACATAATTTAATTTAAATACATATTAATTTAAGCTATTACCATTTACCAGCACACTTGTGTCATCTGCAAATAGTATGGAATTGGCAGTAATTTGATGGATAAAGAGCAATCATTTATGTAAAGTACAAAAAGTAAGAGGACCTAAAATGGTCCTTGAGGGACTCCATATTTAATTATTCCCCACTCTGATGCTTTATTTACATTTTTAAAGAGTAGATGTATCTATATTATTTTTCTTTAATAAAGGTAGAAAATAAACAATTTTAAATTTTCATTTTTTATTTCATTAAAGTCAAGTTTTTCTACAAGAATTTCATGATTGACACGGTCAAAAGATTTTGCTAAGTTATAAAAAAATTCCTCATATACATCTTTTCATTCAAGGCACTTTATATTCGTATTTCATTATTGAGTTTGAAAATTCATTTTATGGTAATATTACTTTCCTAAAATTGAATTAATCTTTAATAAGAATATTGTTACTTTCAAGATAATGATAAAGCCCATCATAAATACTTTCTCAATCAACTGAAAACATTGGTAAGATGAATATGATTCTATAATGAAAACATTTTCCTTTTCTCCCTTTGTGAATAATTGGTTCCCAAACTTTTTAGAACAATAGAAAAGCTCATCATGGAGCACTAATTTTCAACTAGCACTTAAATGTCCATTCTATTTTGAGTATAAAAGGTAAATATTCAAAATTTAGAACTTTAGACTTGTATCAAATGTTTTATAAAATTTTTTAAAACTAATTTCACTAAATGCATTACACAGAAAAAAGGCAACACTTTTTAAAATGAATTGAAAACAAATATTATAATTCCATGATATATCTGGTTGAATTTGGGACAGCTGGAGTGGAATATCTGACTCCTCATGGAAATGAAACTGTTTTGTTTTAGTACCTGCATAAGCAGAGAATCCTGATTTACATAAATAAGTGGATGCAAAAGGGCAAAAGGATGGTTTTAGTTTTATCAAACAAAACTTTAAATTTGTCTTTTATTGAAACCAGAATTCAGATAGTGACTTCTTGTTTGAAAAATGATTTTTTTATCATAGAATCTGGTCACATCAATCAAGCATTCATATTGCTGCATTGTCAGATAGACTGGCTTTTCTGATATAGCAGAGAATGGGTTTACAACCCAAAAGTTTTCTTTAGTTTTTTCATGGAGTTCTTCCAGAAATAATAATTGTTCAAACTATCAAGCAAACTTAGTAAGTGAACTTGAAACTCATTTAATATATCCCCAGTTATGTCTGAATCTAGTTCTTCTATAAATTCTTTTATATCTGGTTTTGCTGCATGCTGTCTGTATACTTTGTGCTTCTGACCACCACCACATGATTACGAGAAGCTCTTGTGGCAATGTCTTGACTTCCATTGTTACATGCGGAAAGTCAAGTATGCACCTCAATTATTTCTACTCAATTTTTACCGGTACACGATTCATGGCTGCACAAAATTCAGAACAGGCCTACACACACACTGTTGTGTAGGGATTTCATTGAGTTTTCTTCTATGTGAAGGACATGTTTAAAGTTGGGCATATTAGTTTTAATATTGTAATCAAATACCTAAGCTTTTTTTGTTTATGTTTTTCAATGCATTGAGAAGCAGCCAAATTAATGTATATGTCACTGATGGGGTCTGAAACAATTTTCTGCAACAAAATGTTTGATTAGGTAATGTCTTTAAATTGCACTATTAAGTGATACTTTTATATTTGAACTACCCTTCCTTGAGTTTTAACAGATTATACTATACAAGAATTCTAATTTTATATGAATTTTTTTTGTAAATGATATTTGAAAGCTTTAAGCTTAATTGCTAATAAGGGATTAATTATTATTATTATTATTATTATTATTATTATTATTATTATTATTATTATTATTATTTATTTCCCCCACTTAGCTAGTTTTTATTTTAAACTTTGAATAAAATGGTGAACTAGAATTAAAAGTAGAAAATCAGTATTGGTCTTTTCCTGGGCATGATCTCACATGTAGTTTTATTTTAGATTTTGTGTGGTATTTGCTATGCTATTTTTATTTTCTACAGCATTTAGGAAAAACTGAGTAAGTACTGAAGTGAAATTTTACCGAAGACCTAGAAAAAGTTAAATGCTAATCTTTAAATCAGCACATTGATACACTAAGGTAAATTTTACTCTTGCAATTAGACTTATCTGCTTTTACTAAATACTACAGCTATTATGTTTTACATAAGGTGAAAACAAGGTAACTAGACTTGTTTTCTTTGTTTCTTTTTCCTTCATCCTTTGACCAAAATCAACAATGTAAACTTATCCATACAAGTGCATACTTACCTCAAAAATGTATGCTTAACTCTCTCTAATCACTCATTTTTATTTTATACAACACAAATTGGACCATATGTGATTGCTCAGTGCATTTAACTCATTTTTAACTAAAAGTGCAGTCATCAAAATACCCTAGATGTATTAGTGCAGACACTAACATTTTTCCCTGTAAAATTTATAGCATTTCTTTTTTTCTTGGATTGATGAATAGACTATATACCCTTAAAGCTCCACTTACCAAGGCTTTGGGAGAACATGTTTTGCAGACTTTTGTCCACATCCTCAGCTGCTAGTTAACTGAATGGTGATTCAAAGTGCATCTTAAATGCTTACCAATGAACTCTGGTACGAAACTACAAAATCATTTGATCAAGCTATCATTTATTGGAATTTCAAAATTCATTGAGTGATCTTCATATTATATTATGTAAACCTTTTCTCATAAGATTAATTCCAATGATCTGTTTACTAATTTTATTAATATTACTTTATTTTTTATGTAACAATTTTCTTCCCAGAAATGGCTGGCCAAAGCTGATTATTCATTTGTTTGATATTTCTATGGTGCTCCTTGAGTCTAATACCTATATACCTTTTGGCAGATCCAACCTTGTAAATCTTAAGTTTCCACTGCTCTCAGGAACTATCAGCCTTAAGTGCTAATTGGAACTTGTTAAGCAAAGAAAATCATATATTTATCCATTCCATCTGTTACAGGTGCCTGTCAAATGAATAGATTTTTATTTCGGCAAATATCATTGCAATTAAATTTACAATAAACAAACAAAATATGTAAGAATTTAGCAATACCTAAACTAAGGTTCTCCTTAATCATCAGATTATATGTATGGTAAAGAGTCTAAAATAAATTACCGTTTTCACAACTGTGTGTGCCCTTAGGCTCCTTCCTTATACTTCTCTTTCACTTATCCTTTTGTTTTCCTAAGAATTCTCTTATCATTATTTTATCTTCCCTCATACCTGATAACATTTTAATTGCCCCTATATCTTGTTGTAGTTTGTCCCATTTTTCATCCCAGATAATATCCCTCCATCTTTTTACCATTCCATATTCTATTAGACATGGAATCCACATTATCCACTTCACCTACATAATATATCCTTCTTCATTTTTTCTTCTTAATTCTTTTAAAAATTAATATCCCTATTGGTATTCATGCAAGATCTATTCTTCCAAATTATCTAAATATTTCTCATTTTTCCCATCCCCAATTTCTTGTAAATATTTTATTTAAGACTAAAGAATTTTTATCCTCACAGCTAGCTGAATTCTCTTGCGTCTCTATATCTTCTATCCTCTGCCTCACTTCTTTCCAAAATCCACAGACACTACTTTCACCCAGTCACCACAGATCCCCCATTCCAATTTAATCTTATAGTTTCCCCATCTCCCCAAACCAACTCATTCTTCCCGTTACATCTCTTTGATATTTCAAACATTCTTTTAGTAGATAGTTAAGATTCTTTCCCCTATTTCTCTTCTCTTTTCCTTCCTACTCTTCCTAGTTCTGCCAAACTCAACCCCCCCCCCCCCCTCAGCTAACTTTTTGGTAACCCCAGAACTTTTTACATAACATTCTATGTACCACAACAACCTTTGTCCACTCTTATGACACTCCCCAAATTTATACTCCATATATCATCTTAACTCAACCACAGCCATTTCATTAGTAATTTGAGAACTTTATGCAAACTTATTCTGACAGCTTTCATATCTAATTCACCTTTGGCTTGTGCACATTTGGACCACACCTTACATCTTTCGTTACTTATAAAGCTTACCAAATCAAATTCTTTCACTGCCTTTATTGGGTCTCTGTTTAGAAAACAACTCTAAACTTTCCTTAATTTTGATCCTTTTTTAAACACTATTGTCTTTGATTTTTATTACTTATCCTTAGCTCCGATTCTGCACAAAATGTAGTCATTTCATCAATGGTATGGAAGTGTACAAGTAGACAAGCCATCTATGAAATCTGCAATGATAGAATGCACAACAAAAGGATTAAGTGTGACAATGTTATGCACAAATTAAAATGTAATAAATTTATTGCAATTAAAAAAAATAATTGGAGAGAAGCTGTTTAAAGTAAAGGCATATTTGCAATCTTTAGGCCATGCAGTGATTTGTCTCCTCTAAATGTGTGACTTGAACCCTGCATTTATATAGATGATATCTTGTTCGATGACTAGTGCAGTTCAAGAGCAGCCCTAGAGAAGGTATTAAGTAGTTTATTTAACGATGTTCTTTAACATCTCAGGTCACCAGCATCCATTTCAATTCAGGACAAGACATGGACCATAAATTTTACTCAGAGGCCTGTTCTTTCAGGTTTAAGGTTCTTTTTCTTACCATACATATACACCATAACCCATGACTTTAGTTACCTCCTGAAGGAAGCCATACTTAGGATTTTTACTCCCAATAAAAATCCATCTACTCTGGCTGGGATTGAACCCACAATTTTGGGTTTATAAGGCAAGTATGGTCACCACTAGATCACCAGGACAGACTAAAAAAGGTATAAGGAACACAAAGAGCATATTTTTATTCAGAAAAATCTGCTGTGGTAGAGCATACCATTGGGACTGGCAGACAGCCGCCTTATCCAAAACCAATGGTACTTGACCAACTCAACCAGGGAAGCCAAAGAGATCAAATTGCAAGAACATAACACCTTCAACAAAGATAATGGCCTCCAACTAAGTGAGGCTTGAAAACTCACTTTGATTGAACAAGTTAGATAGCAAACCTAGGACCAAGAGAGACCTACAGATGCAAGACAACTCCCTGAACTCAGTCTTCCAGGCTAGACACACACACTGCCAAGGACCTCCCAGAGAACTTCCCGAACACCTACCAAGTCCTTCCAATGTTGGCCGAATCACCAGATCCCGACCCAAACAAGGTACTAAAATATAACTAAAAATGTTAATTTGAACATTCACAGTGAAGCCAATCATATAATTGAAAACATTTTATGATACAGTCGAACTACACACTCTTGTGCTTCACTTACTTAATGACAAGTAAGTGAAGCATAAGCGTGTGTAGTTCGACTGTATCATAAAATGTTTTCAATTATAATAAAATATACTTTGACTTTGCCTTAGACAATCAGACTGCACTCTTTAACTGGACCAATTACTGGATGAGATAGCTATATAAATGCAGTTCCAGCCTTCTGGACACAGGAGTTCCCTAAAGAAGTACAAGATTTTCACTCAGCTTATTGCCCTTGAACCATTATTAATAACCAGTACCAAGAAAGCTTCAAATCCTCAAATAAATCATTTATATCACATTAGTGCACATTATTGCACATATTTTCCTTTGCAAAATTTGCACAACACTTTATAAATCATGAAATAATTATTTTAAAAATTATATTTTTAAGGCCTGGAAAATTGGCTGCCTGTATGTATGCACTGCAAACCTACTAAAACTAGCCCAGTAAACGTTATTAATGTGTATTCAGAATCCATACATAACTGAAAATTTCAGCACATATCCTCTTTTAACAATGACTAATTTAATTACCAAACTTTTTTTAGATATTTGTTCCCATTATTTTCAAAAATATAAGTCAAAATTCTTATCTCTAAATTGTTCCATTTCTTATTTCATACTTTCTCTCTCCATATTTTAGTTTCCTAACACTCTCATATGCTTTGTAAATTTTCGTATGATTCCATAGAGCAGAAATATCTCTTCTTAATCTGCCTTTAAACTTCAAATAATATTAAAACAGAAGGCCTGTAGCTATAGGTAATATCACAGACTGAAGTTAAATATTATGTTTTGAGAAATTTGTTTTGCAGATGAAAATGATGGCAAATTAAGATGGGATGAAGAAGCCCCAGATATGCAGGCAGCTTCTCTGCAGCAGTTCCATTGCAAGAACTGTAATGACGTTTTCAGCACCTTCCAACAGCTGAACCAGCACTTGAAAACTTATTCAGATGGAAGCTGTAGTCTGAAATGTTTTGAATGTGGCAAGATGTTCAGCACTCAAGACAATCTGAATATTCATCTTAAATCACACACAGGAGAGCGTCCATATAGCTGCCAGGATTGCAACAAAACTTTCAGACTCCGGAACCACCTGGAAGCCCACATAATTCGACACTCCAACAACCATTGCTTCCCCTGCAGCATGTGCTCCTTGCGCTTCAAAAGCCCTAACTTATTAAGTTTACACATCAACAGAATGCACATTGCTAGAAGTCTTTACGTATGCATGGAATGTGGACACAAGTTCACCGTGCAGAAAGCATATGATAGACATATTTCACAACGTGTTTGTAGAGACAGGTTCTGCAAGTGCACATATTGTGGGAAATTGTTCAAGTGCCAGACATCTCTTAACATTCATAAGCGGGTTCACACAGGGGAGAAACCATATATCTGTACATTATGCTCAAGAGCATTTTCACAGAATTCTTCACTGAAGGTGCACATGAGAATACATACGGGAGAGAAACCTTTTGAATGTGATGTATGTTTGGCAAGATTCTCGCTCAAATGTACTCTTAAGAAACATATAATTACCAGTCACATAAATACAACAGGCAAAGAAGACGTCCCAGATTAAAATCATTTAGTTTGTAATTGTAACATTCGATAAAATAAAGGCGTTTGTAAGCAACTGTATAATTTATTTTATTTTACTTAGTAATATTGATAGAGCTGATATAAGATAAATGCCCTATGACTCAGGTAAAAAGCATTAGTTTCAAACAGTGCCAGCTCTTGTGGCTTCTGTAGAAGGGTGGACTAGGGGCATACTAGGAGAAGAGAAAGTGTGTAAATTATGGCATTTTGGGAGGAGGGGGGGCCAGGCCCATCTCTCCCTTATTGTTAGGCTACCCATAGTTTCAAATCTGATGGTATCTGATGTGAATTCCAAAATAAGACAGGGTGCTTAATCTTTGCATTATCTGAAGCTTTTTGATTCTAAATGCCCTAATGTGAGTGCATTGTGATCTTATTGTAAATAGTATTAACACATCTGCAGGGTAACCATATATAGTTTTACAATCCAATAACTCTTAAATGGATCAAAAAAACCAAATATTGACATTTATAAACTTATTGCAGAAAGCGGTCTTTATACTAGGACTGTTCAATAAAGAATGATTATAATATTTTTAGACATAATTTCTTGCAATAAAGTTTATCTATATTCTGTTAGCTTAATGCATAATGTGCACTTGATACTGTTTCATTGTTGTCACTTCCAGTTCCCACCTGTGAGGGGTGTGCCTAGAGCAAAATGGAGGTGATGCAATGAACAATTTGCTGGTCTGAAATTCTGCTTTTGCCTTAACAAATATTCAGCTAAAGCCTAGTGTTACAGTAAGCTTATGGAGAATTTGTTCTTTCCTATAGCACAGCTAAAGATGATTTAAATGTCTATAGAGGATAGGCAATCAATTTTGAAAGAAAGGTGGTTCCCATTACAGTTTGTGCTCTAACAGAAGAAAGCATTAACACTGCTGTTGTCATTGTGTGAGAGGATCATCAAGTTACATTAAGAACACTTTCAGAAATATTCTGAAAATTTCACTGGGTACGATCCACATGTTGGTAACTGAAAAGTTGCACATGAGACATGTTTGTGGGAGTTCCAATACTGTCGATTCCTGAACAAAAGGACATTTGCATGCAGTTGAAGGTGGTGTTACAGGAAGTTGTAGAGTTTCTTTCAAATATTCATTGAATGGTTTACCAGCTTCTATACCTGAACAAAAAATTGTAACAGGGTAATACTGCATTGATGCCCTGAAAACTAAAGACCATATCACATGCAAAAGGATCACATTTCCAAGCAACAAGCTGGGTGCTGCACCACGACAATCCAATTGAAATGTTGCTGAATGTCACACAAAAATCTGTAAAGTGTGTCCCTCACTTCCCTATAGTCCAGATTTAGTCCTATGTGGCTTTTTCCTTTTCCCCATATTGAAGAAACACTTTCATTGGAGGCATTTTACCTCATCAGAAGCAGTGTTGAAGGCTATGGAGGCGATTCTGAAGGACGTCAAAAATGGTTCCCAGCACATCTTTGAAAAGCAGAGTATTTCATCAAATAGGGATTACTGTGAGAAGGATCTTCAAAATTATGAGAATGAATAAAGGTATATTGTCAAAAAAGTGTATCATTCATTCTTTATTGAACAACCCTTGAAACAGAAACAAGGGCAAAACGTAAATTCACTCCCTTATTGATCTTCTGAGGATGAGAGGGGGTTTCTTAAGAATTTTAAATGTAACAATGGTATAATTTTTAGATAATTGGATAGTTTTTAACAAATTAAGCAACTTTTGTTTTTAAATAAATGTTTCCTTAAATTTTGAGAAATTATAGTGCATTTTAAATAGTACTTAATACAGTTCTGAAAAGATAATGCTAAAATTCTGGTAACTTAAATTTTAAAGCCACTTAATGTCTTACAAACAGTTTGGCAATGCTGATGTTGAGCTCTTATAGGCTGAGAAACATGGCATTGTTTGACAAAGTTTATCAAGTTAATGTTTGGTGAAGGCAGGAGGAATTATTAGCTTACATCTGAAGTATTTAGTGAATAATATGCAATTCAATAGTCACCTGAAATTCAAACAGCTAAAAAAACAAATATGCAAGTAAATAATACAAATTGGAAAAAAAATGAATAAATAAAACAAAAATGAAAGATGATGTTAAAAGTAGAAATACGATGCTTACCATATCTGCATCTGCCTGCATAAGGAACACTCCCAATATCAACTTTGCATGGGATTCTGTCAGTGGCTACATGGTGCTATTGCAGAGAATCACTCTTGTTTTCTGAATAGGCAACTTTTTCCATATCTGGGCAAGTTAACAAACATAAAATATATTATTGGACATGTAAAAATCCCAAATGAATGAGAACTGTGCCTTTTCAACGTTTCTGAAACCAGGCAGGGTCAAAGGATTTTATAGGGCATAAAAATCCTAAGTAGGACTTCCTTTGGAAAGGAAGTAAAGATTTGTCATAGCTTAACGACATGTAAAAGACTGTAAGCCTGAAAGAAGTGATTTCTAAGCAAGATTTATCAGTCACTCACACCCTGAATTGAATTGGATGCTAAAACTGAAAATGTTAAAGAGCCTCCTTAAATATAGCTAAGTAAAAGAAAGCATCTCTGGTCTTTAAATACTTGGTGTTGCATTCTTGCAGAATTTGTCATAGCGCCTTAATTTTTTGAAAGTACAGTCACAGTGAAACTTATTATCATTTTATCTGGGATTAATTATCTTGGAAAATGTTCCCCTAAGTATATGGAAAAAATGCACTGGCAAGATGGAGTACCCCCACACATTGGAAGGTGCACAACTGAGCTATTACCGACAAACTCCAAGATAGATGAATGTGCTAGGTCTGTTGCATGGCCACCCCACTCACCTAACCTTACACTCTAAGAGTAGATTATCTTTTTTTTATGTAATAAAAAAAAGTAATGTCTACAACACTTTCAACAAAAGACAACATGAAGCATCAAATATGGGAAGCTTGTTGGTACTATCATCCAAGCAAGTTAGGAAATGTTATAGAAAATCTTAGAAAAATAGTTGCTAAATATTTAGATGCTGATGAAGCTTATTTTGAGCATTTAATAACATGATGTAACCTAATGGCATGGTTTATTAATATTTATACTTTATTTAAAAAGTCTCTTTTAAATGTCCTATAATCTTTAAAGATGCAATTTTAGAAAAAACTTTTTAATCAAAGTTGCTTAATTTATTCAGGACTGTCTAAATATCTAAAAATTACACTATTGTTCCATTTAAAATTTGAAATTGCCCTCTAGGAGCTGCATAAGGGACCCAATTAAATTTTAGTCATGGCATTATTATAAAAGCCCCTTTCTGCAAAAAAATTAAGAAAAAATGCACATTGGTTTTATTGATCCATTTAGGAAATATTGACTTGCAACACTTTATATGGGCCAGCCTGTATACCTAAAAACCATTTATTTGAAAATTAGCATATTATTACATTCATCTGTAGAATACCAATACATTCATTGTCCTTTACCATACTTTTGGAAAATGCTGAACACTAGTTGATGTCAGTGTATAGGTGCCCCTACTGCTCAAACAATTGCTTCTCTATTATGGAAACGTTTTTCTCTAAGTGGAAGTTTCAAGAAGTTATGTCAGGTGAATATTCAGGATGTTCAAATACTTCCCCTTTTAATGAATCCTTACATTAGTAGCAGTGTAACACCGGACATGTCGTACAAGGTTTGAAAATGTAGCAGTTTTCTCCACTATATTTTTTTATTAGCATCTCTATCATATTCCCAATTTCTTGGCCCAGTTTGTTGGAAGGATGTAGTTGTTTACTGTTTTATCAACTAAACAAACTTTACAGATTTAATTGAAGCAGTGCTATTAGAGTCTAAATCATTCAATATGTTGATGGATTCAATGGTGCTTTGAAATAATGATGCTTGTAAAATAAATTTTGAATTATTGACAAGAATAATTTTAAAACCATAAATTGTGAAAAATATTTAAAATAAAAGGCTGAATTATATAAAAATATGTGAGTTATCATCAAATGTGTGAAAATATGTACTCTATTAAGAAATGACAAATATGAAGAATAGTGCGTTAATCACTCTAACTATCCTTAACCGTAGACATTTTACAACGTAACATCATCCGACCCAGCTCCCAGTTATTCACTGTTAAGGGTCCGTGTGTAGCATTAGTCTCCCAGCATTGCACGTGTGAGCGCAAGAGTTAGCTTAGCTACTCCGCCATTGCCGACCTACGCAATATTACACGAGTTTCGCGCTACATCAAATCCAACCATGTGAACAACTCCCCGAAGATTGGGGCTCGAAAGTAGCATTTCTAGTAACGTCAGAAGAGATCGATGTGTGTCTCATTTCACCAAACGTGCGTGCCCTCATATCGTGCTGTATAACAATAGAAACTAACAGTTCTCCAGCGTCGTTTCTAATAGAGTGGTAGTGATTAATTCTGTCTTAATATAATTGAGTGACATGACATGACTTGTGTAAGAAGTATCATTATCAGTAAATGTTAAAAAATGCTATAAGCGTCTTTGTATTATAGCAGTTATTAGCCACTACATCAGGGAATCCCAGCCCCAGTTTTCCATTGGTTTTCTTGCAGTACCACGAGAGAGTGTGGTTGGTTGTGATACACGTTCCCTTTCAGCATAAATCATAGGAAAAACTACAGAGATAATGTAATGCATCTTTAGTGGTCAAAGTAATTTAGAAATAACATGACCTTTAATGAAACAGTTTCACCTATTCTGATTTTAGAAATTTGATTAGCGGCACCATTCTGCTAGTATTGTGAATTCAATAGATTTACAAACTCGTGGAAGGTGTAGCCGGCAGTACTTACATTCTATGGAAGAAGGTAAAGTCAATGCAGTTGTGCCATGACTAAGCACATCGCATCACTATTTTCTGTTTCAGAAAGAGGTATCTCGTGCACAAAGTGATGATTCTGACCAGCCCAAATACGAGAATTATGGGAATATGTGTTACTAAGTAGATCCATGCCTTATCAAAACAACAACACGTAGTCCAGTGCCTCCGATTGTATTTACAAGTTTCTATTGTCCATATTTCTGGCAATTTCGGACTTCCTTACTGGGTATTCAGTTCCTACACTTAATATTGAAGGTTTTCGCCGATGGTTGCAGAACTCCAAACTTCGCGGTATATAGTATAAGTATCTAGTCTTTCTTTTCGATGCAGTTTTCCAGTACTTGCGGACAATAAATGTGGGCTCTTCCACTGTGTAGTTACCGGTCCGTACTGTACTGTACGTACCGTAATGCTTGCTTGCTACAAAGGATATAATGGCTGTTGATAATATCCCTAACAATAACACAGACTGGTGTTTCACTCTACTACTGAGGACGGTGAAGTGGTGTTTGATCGTTTAATCAAATGAATCTTATCGATTGCTTTACACATGAAAATATGCAGTCTAGTAAAATAATCGTTTGGTTCCTTGTGGAATGAAGGTCAACTTTGAAGTTCCAATTATTAAGAAAACAACTTTAAAAAGAGCTCGCCGTATTATTGTTATGTGTTTGTTATCTATTGGTCGCCTGCTGTTTATCTTTGCGGCTTCCCCCCCCCCCCATAAGTACCGACTGCCATTCATCAGAATGAGGCAATAACAACATTCTTCGCAGAAATAAATATTATTTGTTACCAACATAAGCATCAGTTGTTTAACTTGACAATTCATATCAATTATCTAATCGCAACTTGCTGTGGTTCAGCAGTGCAATTAAATATTAGAATCTTTTAATCTGCGGCCGGAATATTTCACTTTGTATAAATATTGCCTAGTGATCGGTTAAAGTAGCGCAATTTCCTCTTATCATTAGTGACATTCGGGAATTATATTTATGGCCTTGTGATTATGTTCTCTCGCTTTCATTGTAGTAAAGATCGCCCAAGCGATCTAGTGTTAAACATATGGTCATTGAATAAGATATTTTTTAAATTGTATATAATTTACATTATGCCTTTAATACACAACACCACCACTGGTGGCCGAGATCCTTAAAGCACGGACCAGTGAGTGGGAAATATGGGGTTCGATTCCTACCAGGACCATCCTCCGTGACAGGTTTTTTCCAGGTTTTTCTCAGTCCTCATAAAAGGCAAATGGCGAAGAGATGTCCTAAACTTAGGCCTGGAACGTTTCCTTCCTTAAAAAAATAATCTTTTTCCACGTTTATCGTTTTATCTTAGGTATCATCAGTGTCCATGTCTGTGCTGCCTCAGAGTTAAAACGGACGTTAAACACCATTAAAAAATAACACGTGCAGTATGTAAAAATAAATGCCTTGTTTCTGAATTCTCTTGCTCATCCCTGGTGTGAAGAATACCTTGTTTTAATACGATATATACCTCTATTTATAATTATTATTTGGATTATAATATGATTAATTATTACAGGCACGTAACTAAGGTAGAAACAATTCGATCCTATTTTTGCTTTTCAAATTACGAAATAAGTGCAAAGGCTAAAATACTTGAAAATTGTGTAAAAAGTTAACTTCAATTCATTCATCTGGAATATAATACTTGCCTTCAGCTTCTATATGAAGCAATTGATTTCATTTGAAAAAGTAATTGGTTGCTTTAATAATCGAGCAATCTATATTGATTATGTTGTCTTGTGAGATTGTGCGAGATAACCAGAAATGCTTATGTGATATAATGCCGATGCTTTGATCATCTCATCAATTTGTTAGCTTAAAATTACAATTCATGAAATCTATGATTTCTATAAGTTACTACTATGTACCTTTTCTTTCGAAAGATTAATCGTTACTTTCATTCAAATTAGTTGTTTATCTTCATACAGGAAAAAAAAAAATGTTCATAAATAATTCAATAATTTTCAAATAGTGGAATAGAAAAAACAAAAATTTGCTATTTTTCATTCGATTATCCCATTGTTACAGTGAACATACAATCCGCCTTCAGCGTATACGTCTGGTGTTGAACAGGCGTTGACCCCGCAGTACAGCACACAAACGAGAAGCGAATAAGACAACCATACAGATAGTCGCCCTGGGGAACCAGGCAGCGTAGGAAACCGAGCCCAATTCCAGTCGGCTAATGCAAACAAATCAATGTTCCTCTTGCCGGCCTGGCGATTCAGGTGGTTGGAGCGTTATGCCACTATTTTTTTTTTTTAACTTTACTTTTCTTACGATAATAAATGTTACATTCTTTAGGGAGGACAGTGCATAGGTTTGCAATTTTACTTTCATTCATGTACGTTGCAAATTTAGGTTAGGTTAGATTAAAAATATGCAAAACTTACACTGTAAAAAGTGTATGCCTTTACCATATAATTTTTTCCCTTTATTTTGTACATTGCTAAATTACAGCTTCCCGTTTAATTTCGCTGTATACTGAATGTGATTAACTATTAACACACATCCTTAAGAAGTGAACGTTTTGCATTCCATAGATTGTTTCTGTGTGTTGCGACTGTTACATCCGCCTCTATTTCACGCTTGGTTTTCTCCGCTGCTGTTCGTGGTAGGAGGCGTGACTGGTTATCCAGGGTGACTATCTGTACGGGTAAGTCGGGAAACTTTAAGTCTTGTCTACCAAAAGCAATACTTATGTTACTTTATTTTGCCCTTGGGAAGGAAGGTCTCTATGTCACTAGGCCATACAAAATCGGAGATGATTGTTAACTGTACTTTTCTTTTTATTTGTAATGCGAGATCTTTTGTTCTTTTTTTAAAGAGCTGCTCACAAATGTAATTCAGTCGTTTATTTCTGAATTCTGCCAGAAAAATATACAATGATACGTTGATATTTGGAAGGATACATGCGCTTAAATATATCCAGACCAGTCGCGGCTTATAATTGAAGGTTTTAAGGCGGAGCCTTTCCTAAACTTTTCTAAGATGAAAATTTAAAAAAAAAAAAAATAAAAAAATAAATAATGAGCTACAGGCTAAAGTAAAAAATAAGTTAAATTAAAATTGAAGGAATTATTATTTTTGTAAATCACGGATGGGAAGAACAAAGCTATATTTTGAATAGTACCGGTAAATGTTAACCAACAGGCTTTAGGCTTAATCTTAAGATCCCATATGCTTCCCTTGCAAAACAGCTGGGAGGTGTGGTCTCGTGGAATATTATCTTCTCCGTGTTATAAAAATGGCTCAAGAGGTCCACGCCTTTTCTGCCTTTGGCAGCTATGCCATTTCCTATTGAGATTCGTGATATTTCTGCCATTGTCTGCCACTACACGGTACCAAACGGAAAACCGTTAACATGTGTTATTCTCTTAGCAGTTAGAAACTTCCGCACGTGTTATTGTATTGTGAACGTGAATACTTTTTAGTTTTTGTGGCCAGTGTGTTTCGGCAAGACAATGAATTCCGTATGTAATACATTTGGGAAAAAAGCTTGGAGCACCCAGATCAAATGTAGTTCAGGGGGAGCTCTACGCGAAATTTGAACAGAGCATTGTACAACGTAGCTGCCTGGTTATGTGGGTGTGAATTAAAATTTTCCTTTTTTCGTTTCATTTGCCTTGTTACTAACTAAACTGCCAGCGCGTGGACCGAGGCTATCCTTATTCAACAACAACAACAACAACAACAACAACAACAACAACAATAACAATAATAATAATAATAATAATAAATATAACGTAAACTGGACTTGGACTAATTAGGTTTACGGATCATTTAATTTGTTCTTTTACAGCTAGTAGAGGACTGCCTAATTTAACCCCCTTAAACCATTTATAAAATCCATAATACGGAAAATTAGTAACTTCAATATTTGTGTTTTATATTCTGATAATAATATTAAATTATTAATAATCATAAAATAAAAGTATAAACAGACATTAGAAATAAAAACATATTAATGATAACAACTATAAATGTAATAATATGAACAGTTTTAAAACGGGCCCTGACAACCTCCTTCCCAAAATTTAAACCAACAGCCTCGATTGATCCAGATTGTACTTGCTCTTTAGATAATGTATTTGACATCTCATGCAGCACAAACTCCTTCTGGAATGCGTTTTCTTGGCTTTTCTTTCGGATTTGGAAGAGATATAATAGAGCCTTAGTTAAGAACAAAGTATTCAATTGCACTACAGCTAGTGTCATCAGAATTACGTAGGGTAAAAAAGGGGAATGGATAAAGAAAGGGATCCTTATCGTTTTGCTTGCGTTTAAGGGCTTGTGTCGCGACACCGATTTCGCCGACGTCTGATTGTAGATATATTTTTTATTTGTTTTATGTACAGACGCTCTTTAAATCTCAGATCATCAGCGTCCCATTCAATTTAGGGCGTGAAACGGCCGATCAATTTTGCTCAGAGGCC
Source organism: Metallyticus violacea (assembly GCA_030762175.1). NCBI lineage: Eukaryota > Metazoa > Arthropoda > Insecta > Mantodea > Metallyticidae > Metallyticus > Metallyticus violacea. The sequence continues at coordinate 13,299,104 of CM060834.1, forward strand.
TCTTCTTACAGGCTTGAGGTTCTTTTATATGCCATAAATCTACGATATGGGGACCCACGGTCTTTACTTCCTTTCTGAAGGAAGCCATACTTAGGATTTGTACTTTTACGCCCGAAAAAAATCCATCGATCCTGGCCGGGACTGAATCCGCGATCATGGGTTTTAACTACACCACCAGGACTAAACTTCACTAAATTACGTCAATTAGCATGACGTTTATAAGGGACAATCACGAGCTAGGAGCGAGTGAAATATTCCGTATAAATCACTAGCTTATGCGAAGCAATACATACGACACTGAAACTCGTTTTCTTTGAATTAATTCATAAATCAGATTTTCATACTATCTTCAGAAAAAATTGACATCCAAAGTTGTAAAAATTGGCATAAATGCTTAAATTGGCATTCAAAAATTGTCTTTAATTGTTCACAAATTATTATAAGTAATTGAACATATCGCACAAATGTATGTTTTTAATAAACTCATACATTGGTCTGAATTATTTTTTCTTTTACTGTAGATAAAATATGATTACTAAAACTTAATCAACCACTCCTATTGCCTTATACTAATGATTTAAAGCTTTTGAACTAAGATTAGCATATAAATAGTTCACACTTTTGTTGTGGTTTGAAAAGAGTATGTTGCAAATATTTAATTTCTACATGTTACAGGTTATTTTAACATGCATAAAACCTCAAAAATGTTCGTGACATTAGACCGAATAGTTTTTGATTATGGTAATGTGTTGAATTTTGTGTGCCAATTTTTATATATATAATATAAAATTAATATGGAACATTTTCATAAGAAATCTTAGTATTTTAATATGCTAGTACTGTAAAAATCTTATTTCAAAAGTTAATTTACAGATAATGCATAATAGGTTAATGCTCCCTCCAAGAATAATTCATTACTATTGAATATATATATATATATATATATATATATATATATATATATATATACATATACATTTTTACGTCTGGACACTGAGGAAGAATGTCAGACTTATAAATAAACAAAATGCGAGTTTTCATAATCTGCCAAAGGAGATTATTTTGAACAAAACATAAATTCAAGAAAGTGAACTACTACTACTTATATAAAAACTCGGAAATTAGGCTTTTCTATGGAACTTAATGAACAATCAATGTTTTAAAATAGCTGAATTATATAAGTATAACTAAACAAAACATAGCAACATTTTTGTTACAAAGTTTTTAAAAAGCAATTTCTATGCTTAGAAGCAATTAGTCAAACTGCCACATGTTTTTAAAACTACACACTCTTTAATTAATCCACTTTGTGCAGCATTTTGTTAACCCTAAATGTGGATGTGCCCAAAGAAAAAACAATGGCCTGCTGTGGAAATCTATTATTTCTCAAAATACTTTAAGCAGAATTGAGAGAAAATCTTACTTAGATATTAATTGCACTGTCTTGTGCATTGATGAGTATTCGGAGTGGTGCTAGTTCAACTTGATTGCCTACTAGGTATTGGAATTCTGCACTGGTGCAGCAAAGGGCAGAAGTACAATCTATTTACATTTCATGCACTGGAAACTGGTGGATTACATTATGCTAGATGATGGAGTAATTGCTTTATGAATGCTGGAGGACCTATAGAAAGTCTGCCCTAGTGCCACTTCATCTGCCACAAATCCCACTTATTGCAGCCACAACGCTGCCATGTGGATACCAAAAGCTATACTTTCTGCAAAGGTTATACACAAATGTTAAATTTAGATTAATTATTGAGAAGTAAAAAAACATGTTATTTCCAAGTTCAGTAAAATTTTAGTACAGGACTGCATATCTACAAACCTTTTGCTATTGCCTCAATGCATTCCCTGATCAACACCCCCCCCCCCTTAAACCAACACAAACACACCACTCCCTAATGTTAGCTGTCTATTATTCATTAAATGAAAAAAAAGGTAAGGAAGTAAGGCATTGATTTTCTTAAATGCACATCAATTTAGTCATACCATTTGTCAAGTACTTCAGCAAATAAGTACAAATTACATTTATCATGACCACATGGTAGCTGGATGGTTAATATTTGCTGTCTCAACAATTCTGTGCTCTTATTTTCTATAGTTCCAGATTTCTTGGCAAGTTTATCTCTGGGTTTTCTTTCTCATTTGGAGAATGCCAATGTCAGGTGAGTCTTGGTTTGCTTTTCATTAAACTATTCTGTTACTAACAGACCCATGCTTGCATATTAAAATTAATTTTCAAGATATAATTTACAAATACAAACTATTCAAAATCAGTGACAGAAAAACTGGATTAAATCATTCTTTATGAACTTCCTATACAATGATTTATTGGAATGCTTATTTGTCATTGTATTCATAGTACTAATGTAATGAACATTTTCTTATTTTCTTAATAACTTCTGAAATGAAAAAATAAATATTTATGAAACTTGCTAGAGTTATTGTTGCAAAATGAAGATTGTATGACAAATGTTAAATTTCAGTTCTTTCAGAATGTGTAATTTGATTTTGTAAATTCAGTTTCAATTTACCATAAAAATAAATGTTCAATTTCAGGTTGAGAGACCTAGAGGTTTACAAAGTTTATAATAGCTCTACTCATCCAATAGCTGGATATCTCAGAGATACTAAAAGTCTGTGGACAAAAAAAAAACAAGAAATTCCACCATTTCTTTTCCTAAAATGATTATATAGGTACTCTTTTTAACAACTTTTATTTCATAAATTGTTAAAGAAATGTTTATGTTAGTGCATTATCTGCACTGAATTGTGACGAACTGGAAACTAGCATTGTGCTTGCCTATACAGAAATCATGATATGAGGAATCAGTGAGACTAAGAATTTTTTTATAGTGTTTAACACGTCCATTTTCACTATTATGGCATCACAGGCGGTGGACACTGATGATAAAGGAGATGAAGTGATAAATTGGAAAATCCTTTTTTTTTAATGAAGGAACAAAGCATTTCAGGCCAAAATTTAGAATACCACCTTGGCATTTGCCATTCATGAGGACTGAGGAAAATCTGGAACAAACCTCAGTCACGGAGGGCAGTCTTGGTGTGAATCAAACCCCAGATCTTCTGCTCTAGAATCCATATCTCAACATCCTCAGCCACATTGACGGTAAAAATCTGTGTTGTACAGAATATAATATTTTATGAGGTTGTTCCCTATACTTCATTCCGACTTATTTCAAGTTGATCTAAATTTAGAATTATGTTATTGAAGGAGCTTGAATGATAAGATGTGCAGAATTGGTAGCTGGTACAGTTTGGCATTTATGTGTTTTGTATCTGCTTAAGATCCAGTACCGTTGTGAGAACCAACTGCATTGGGGTTTTCTGAAGATGGCCATAGGATTACATGTCCATATATGAAAGTTGTTTTTTATGTTTAAGCTCACTGCTCTCCAAAGCCTCCTTTTATTCTCAAAATTCAATTTTCTGGTATATGATTACCAGAATATTGCTACCACTATTCTGTCAAGAATATTTTCCATTTAGTGATTAAATGACTTCAATTCTGACTCATTTCATTATATTCAAGACATATATAATTTTCTTGTCTAAAAATGAGTAGAGAGAGCAAACTAGTTTATTAAGCATCAACAAAATTAAAGAAAGCTCTACAATTTTCTAATTTATTGCAGACATCTTATTTTATAGCATGCTCTCAGGAAGATATAAAACTCTAGGCATTTCTAACATAACTTTAGTGAAAATTCAAACAATGTTCAGAAAAAGAAATAAAACCATATCATGAGTACAATGTTCATGAGGGGCCACTCATGATTTAAACGTGGTAGAACATTGTAAAAATTAGTAGCAGGAAGTTGTTCTTGACAATTATAACATATCAAAAATTTTTAAATTATTATTGCAACATTGTTTATCTTCAAGGATATAGTAAAGAAACAGATACAGAAATTTCCTTATCATATAGTATATCATATTTTGAAAGAATAAGTGTAGATAAAAAGTGAAATATAAAATGGTTGAGTCAGATGTTTATACTTGCCTAAAGACAATTGAAGGTTGTAATTTAGAACCAAAATTTAAGAAATTTAACTGACATTTATAAATTTAGAAAAGACACATAATCTATTCCTAGAAAAAATTATATTGCATTTTAGAAATGAGTTTACACCCCTATAAAACATATGTCATCAATAAAAAAATTATATGACATATGAGACTGATGCTAAGGTACCTAGATGAAAAATTCCACAATTATTTTATCCAACTAAAGATTTACTGCCTGGCTTCAACTATATGTAGATGAGTACCTACATAAAGAATGGAAAGAAAAAGGTAAATGTTCAAGATGAAAAGGTATAATACATAAGTGATCAGATAAAGGTAGTTAAAGAGAATTTGATATTGAATATATGAGGAAATTATTTAGGAATACAAAAGCTAAGTTTGAAAAGTTAAAATATCTAGTGGTAAAAAAGGGAAGATCAAACAATTTAAAAACAGAAAACCAGGAAATCAACTTTGTAATTTAAACAATATTTCGAAGTATGAATATGAAACAAAGAATCAGGTAAAACAGAAATAAAGAACAAAATAAATCAAATAAAACAAGCTACAATAAATTAAACTGAAAGTGGACCAGACAAGATTATGGAATATATATAGTTGTATGTTACTGTTTGCATTTAGTCATGAGGAAAAGTAAAAATTATTTGCAGATCAAATGAAATTTATAAGAAGCAGTAGAATTTTGAAATTACAGAGTATTAAAAATGATATAAATAAGAATGAGATGAAAAGTAAGTGTAATAGATTAAATTAAAAGAAGATTACTTAATGTGGTACGATCATGTGCAAAAATGATGAGAAGATATTAGCAGAGATAAAACTTAGGGAATACCAAATATTTTTTGTTTTATTTAAGGATGCTCTTTAACATCTCAGGTCATCAGTGTAATATCAAATATAACATGTAAAACAGAAATTTTGACAGTAACTATAAAAGACACGCATCCAGTATATTATCAATAGAAATGAAGTTTCTTAAGCTGTAGATGGATATAAAAACCTGGATTAAAAATGCTGAAATCAGACAAGAATTACAAATTTATAAATTAAAAGAAACAATACATATTGGAAAAATTGGTGATATGTACACAGAAAGCCCATATTCAGTATCACCATTTTGGTAGGAAAAATCAAGAAAAGTGGTCAGAACAATAATTTGGAGCAGAAATAGATTAAAAATTCCAGCCATGAGGTAGTAGTGTGAGTTAGGTTTCTTTGCCCTGACACCAATAATTTAAAAAAATAAATAAATAAAAGGAAGAATTGAAACACAAAAATCATCATTTCATAAGGATTTTGAATGCAGCTATCAACAGGTAATTTTATGCTGTTCATTTTGTGAAGCACAAAGTTATGGTGGTTGATTTATTTATAGAGAAGAGCCACAGTAACAGGTTAATATTATTATTTAAACTTAATTTAATAAATGTAGAACACAGTTAAAGAGAAATTTTATGGCCTGACAATGCTCCAAGTCATAAGCTTGTGTTACTACATTGATAAAGTTGGCTTTCACTGAAGGAACATGCTATGTGTTCACTAGATCTGTCTCTAGTGACCATTACAATTCAGAAAAAACTTGCATTGAATGATGAAGTGATGTGAATCACAGTTTTACAGAGGTTAAAGAACTGTATTTTCATGGGGACTCTATTGAAAAGTGAGATAATTATAGATAACAGTATTAACCCAGAAGCTGCAGTTTGAGTCCCAGACCTAACACTTTTCTGACTCTGACACTTTCTGAAACTAGCCTGATTCATGAATTAAGTGCAATAGAATAATTAAATATAAATTAACCCTAATAGTATGGCTAACTATAAAGCCTAGTCCTTGGTACTTGAAGTCGCCTCTTAGGTATAACATTTCTGTAACAAAACGGCCTTCGAGGTCCCCATGTAGGTTCAGATGGAGGAGACTCAATGTTTTGGCCAGTAGCTCAAATGGTTATAGCATCAGCACATGATCCTATGGCTTGAGTCTTGGTTGTGACTTTGAACTTTTCCTTTCTGGCTCTAATTTGAAATCTTAGTACAGAACTTTTGGGAAGATAAAAAAAAAAATAAAAATAATATTTTAAATAAATTAAAACTTTTATGGAGTGTAGGGCTCAATCTTTATGTGAGGGTCATTTGAAAAGTATTTGAAATCACATGTAGATTTCAGCAGTAGTTCCCAAACAATTACTGTATCAAAATCTGCCAACTTCCACAGAAACAGCTTTCTTTTCTAATAATATATTGCTTGGTGAAGAACCCATATGTATGGCAATTCAATTTTGTGAAGAAAGAAATGACAGCAATAGAAATTCATAGAAATATGACAAATATTACATGAGGCTCTGTGCCATCATTTTCAACTGTTTCTAAGCAGATGACTGTTCAAATATAGTCATATAAACTTGAAAGTAATCATCATACCAGATGATAAAGTTCAAAACTGAGGAGGCTATTTTTTTTTTGTTCATTATTTTAATGTCCCTCATAAAAATAAAGATATAAAGAGACAATGAATTATGAAATAAGTGTGTAAATAAGGCTGGAGTCCACAGTGCTTAAAGTTACCTAGCATTCACCCTTTTCAGGATAAGGATAAACTCTGGAAAAATCCCTTACCAATTGAATTTACAGGATTTGAACCCGGGACCTCCAAATTTGTAGACAGACATGTTGGCGACAGACCACTGAAGCAATGTGCATTTTACATTTTGAAGGAGGAAAAAATTATTTGCAAGATGGTTGCTGTAGCTGTCAACATGGGAGCAAAAGTGAAAAGCTCTAACTGATTTTATCCATTAATTATTAATGATCAATGATGAAACATGGGTGCACTATATACACCAGAAACAAAATAATTAAAGCATCATGATTCTCCACTGGTTTTGAAGGCCAAACGTGTTGGCTGCAATATCGGGCATCAATTTTCTACACTGCTAGCTATTAAAATTATAACACATAGTACATGCTCATAATAACCAAGCAGAAATTATGTCTGCCTTCTTGTTCATTTGTTTGACAGGGCTATTGAGATCCTTCACGCCTGTGTGTTCATCCTACCTCATTCTATTGATCTCATATTTGTTTTGCTGTTGATGCATTTTGTCTAACATAAGCACCAATTTCTCAGAATAACATCCCATACTCTCAGTATGCCACAATTCTCCCTTCATCAAATTCACCTTCTAGTATTACTGCCATATTTTCCAGACCTACTTGTTTCTTCTGAGAAAATGTGAGGCTAGTTTAATATATCTCTTAATGGACATTGCAATTTTAATGGTTAACAGTGTAGTATGCTAAAGATATACTACTGATTAACTTCCCAGTTTAAGGGAGCACATTATGCCAGTTTTTGGTCCAATTAAAGGTAAAAATAATGTGTTTATCAAAGAAAGTAAACCTGAATCAAGACTATGCTTGCCCTCATTAATGTTGTTGCAATGGCAAGAATCAACAAACTGGCTATAATTTATGCCACATTCTCCCTATTCCCCAAATTTGGCTCCATCAAATGTGCATCTCCTCCCAAACTTGAGACAATTCCTTGGTGGAAAGAAATTTTCATTTGATGAAGAACAACTTAAAACATCAGTTGAGATTTTGCAGTGCTGGAGGAATCTGACTTTTGTTGGATAAAATACTTAGAATATTGTTGTACTAAGTGCATTAGTTTCAAGAGAGATTGTGTTGAGAAATAAAAACAATTTTTTAAAAAAATCAGCCTTTATTATGTGCTTCATTCTGAAAACTTTTCAAATGACCCTAATAGAACTCATTTTGCAAAGTATCACTTCTAAATTAGATCTGGAAATGTTTATTTATCATTTTTTATATTGCACATCACTACTAAAAGTCTACAAAACTGATGAATGAAATTTATTAATGCAATTAAACCTGGCATTTGGCTTCTCATGATGAGAAATATCACTCAGAAAAACCTTACTGACATGGATAATAAATGCTATGGGAAGCATTATGTACTTTCACTTGCTATTGCAATCGCAAAAAAAAAAAATTATGGGGACATGATCTTGACTGTGATTCCATGATTTCAGTTACATTTTAATAAAAATTTGAGATGCTCAGAGGTCCTGGCATCCTTCATTAACTATAATAGCAAACTAAAATTGTGCATATAACAAATTATTTATGAGGAAGTCACTCATATTTCACTAGTTTTATTTCACTTAGTGGAACTGTGCTGACGATGAAGGAAATTTGCCTTTCAAACATGTCCAAGTAAATAAAACTAGCAAAATTTCAGTGACTTCCTCATAAATAATTTGTTATATGATACTATGTTTTACTGTGAAAATCCCAAACTATTCAAATTTATAAAATTGTGCAATTCAGTTAAAGCATGGTTTCATTTTAATTCATAAGAAATTATGTTTTACTTTGCATATAATGTAACAAGTTATATATTTTGTCTGTAACTTAGCTATAAAAGGTATTACTCAGGAAAAGTCATGGCAACTATAGAATAATGTCAACTTCAGCTACCACAGAGGCATTAATACATACTTAGCAGTAATACTTTTACATTCCTGTGTAATGTAAATTACAGATACATCATTTTCTCTGTTGAAACTAATTAATAAATTTCTATAAAATCTAAAAAATAAAGTAGAAATTCTACAATATAAAACTTATATAAAAATTGGAATAGAAATCTAACTTTGTTAGTAACATGCAGCTGGTTATTTCAAGATTTGCACTAAAAGAACAAGCAGAAGATTAACGGAGGCTTTCCAATTTCCGTCACTTCATTATATGTTAACATTTTTGCCTTTAACTCTCACTAAACCATGTAGGAACCTTCACCTAAAGCAAACACTGTAGTCCTTGCTACAAAGTGCTTCACATGTTAAACACTTCTCTTTATAGATACTTATTTCAGACACTAAAAGCAAGACGTCTGGATTGAGACACGAGTCATTTTATATCAGACATATATATATATATATAATAAATGCCTGAATATTTCAAATTAACTGAAAACAGCTGCAGTAAATGCTTATAATAAAAATGTGATAAAAATTATTTTCCATTAATGATGAACACCACAACAGATTCTGTTACAAACTTATGTCTTGTTTACATCATGCTGCACGGCATGAAGTTATACTTGCACTTTAAACAGTTTCTGATGCATGGAAGATAGGTACATTGTATAATTACAGTATACATATTTAAACAGTAGCACAGCTCTTTGTTGAGTTCTGTAACACTTTTTTACATAACTCAAGAACAACTGGAATACATTGCAATAAACCTAAGGTTCATAATTTTATTTTAAATGGTAAACTAATCAACTGGCACCAAGGGTATCAGCAGAACATTTTTTTAAAGTAGATGATCAAAATTTACCAGGTTTGAAAAATCAATTAAATACTCTTAATTTTTAAAATGTATATAAAATAGAAAATATAGGTTAATCATTTATGTTCATCTTAAATGCTTTATTTTAAAATATCAGTGTTTTGGCTATTAAAGGAAAATTTATTAATTTTAAAAACCTGAAGGGGCAACTGCCCCTCTGTGCTCCCCTCCCCTTGTGGACGCCCTTGACTGGCACTGGAATTTTTCATTTCTTTAGTTGCTTTTAATCAAGCTGAATGATATATAAGTATGGTAGGAATACTAGAGAAATGCTGTAAGATATAATCATAAAAATTAACATATACCAAAAGAGATTATAATCAAATCCATGTTTAAGAATTGGCAGAAGGAAAATTTTATCATCATTAATGTAAAATTTAACAATAAAAATACAAAGGATATGGTATATAATGCAGCAATATTTTTATTATCAGAGCTGTAAAGAAATTTCTAGAAATTAAAATGTTTTTTGGTTTCTCTGTTTAGTCATGTAACATACCAAATGCCAGTTTTATTTTGAAGAATTCCTATTTGAATAATATGAAGATGAATCATAAAAATTATATATTTTTCCTTCCCTTGATATTTTAAATCTATAATGAAATCATGGAGATACATTGATTAAAATGGGCACTGTTATCATTGTATAAATTATCATAGCACAAATCTTTTATAAACAGCTAGTTTAAGAGGAATAAAAAAGACACTACTAATTACAAAATTGTACCTTTTTGAGACACTAATGAAACAAACTCTTAACTTTGGTCCTGGTGGTCTAGCTGTTGCCATACTTGCCTCATAGACCCAAGGTCACAGCTTCAAAGAGCCAGGGTGAATGAACTTTTTAGGGTATAAAAAATCTTTAAGTATGGCTTCCCTAGGAAGGTAAGTAAATCCATTGGTACCATGTTGTAGATTTATGAGTAAAAGAACCTCAACCCTGAAAGAAGAAGCCTCTGAGAAAAACTTAATGCCATTTCATGTCCTTTTGAATTTGAGGCTAATGCTCAAGTGTTAAATAGTGCCTTAAATAAAATAAACCTAAATCAATAGTGTCTCAAAATCTATGAAGTGCAAAGGTTGTCAATGTGCATGTAGTACAGCAATTCATTAGTGGAGCTACAGATGTTACGGTTTGCCATGTTTCTGAACATTATGCATAGGATATTGAAAATGTACATAAAACTTGGCTAAAAGTACATAAGTAAGTAAATGCAGATTGTCTGGACAACTTCATGCCTTGATTGATACATATGACTATAAATAAAGTAGTAATATCAGTAATTACAGTCATATTGTTGCATTTTCAGTGACAATCACATTAAAGGCCTTTGATATAATCTCCAGTGTTGTGCACTGATTTTCAAACTGTGGTAGCTGTTGTATGCCAATGGCAACCTCAGATGAGTACATAATATCTTGAGACACAATGGATTTAGGGATGTGAAGCTGCAAGCAAACTTTATGCACAGACTTCTTAGGACTGTGAATAAATGCACAAAACACTGCAACTACATTCCTGTAGAATTGCATTAACTCACTAAATTGTTGCAGAATTCAAACTCAATTGAAAAGTAAACATTTACATAATTTGCTTCAGTCTAACAAATGACCAGCAAAAGAGTGGTAACCAATAGTGTATTTTTGCTTATGATGCCATCTATTATTTCAGCCAGCAATTACCAATTTCATAATATTCAAAACAGGAATTCTTGAGCTGTTGTTTCTAGTGGCATTGGTATGAATTTTGTAATACACGTGGTTACAAAAGAATAAAGTTTCAAATCACGAAGTGCTTCTGGAGACAGACTGTATATTATTATGTTGCCATTGATATACTGATTCATATAATTATTTAATATTCTTTAAAAATATTTTATTTTGCAAAAATTACTAGTATGTATAGCTTGATAAAAACATTCCTGGAAACATATGTGAGAAAAAAATGTTTCAGCTGGTGCATACACATAATGACTTATGTACATTAGGCTACTCTGCCATTTCCTCCCTCATTCCTCAATCAAAATACTCCACAAGCTTACCAAGACATTGGTTTGCACTGTGATTGCAAACAAAGTCCCCTATATATCCACAAATACAAACATTAGGTGCAAGATAGAAGTTCCCTACAGACAACATTTTTATGCATCAAAATGCATTAAGCAATATTTATAGCAAATTAAATGTTACAATTTTGTGGGGTAGCATAAACCACCAACTTCTCAGAGTAGCCACCCTGTTATTTATGAAAGTACTTATAATAGCTCTTTCTTAATAAATTTTCTCATCAACAGTTGATAACCCATTTCTTACAGCCTCAAAGATATTTGCATATCAAATATGTTATATTAGAAGTTTACAACAATTTTTTATGGACCTCTTTAGATCATTATGAAAATTTGAGATGCTTCCTGTATTTTAGCTACAGTTTGTCAGAGATTAACATTCTGATTGTGACACATGCATTTATTTGTTTTCAAATACATTAAGGATCCTGGGAAGTGATTTTTTTTGTAAAAATTGCATTTTTGTTTTTAACTTTATAAAAAACGACAGACTTTCTCCTTCAAAATGATATATACATTGTGGAGTGATAATTTATATTTTAGCCCTTGAAATGTACTTTTTAAACATGGTGGCAAGGCTGATACACACTCTCTTTCCTCATCAGCCTTTTTGAGAGTCTCATAAAATTTGTTTGCCATTATTTCTAAGTAAAGTAAATATAGCAATGTGTTTTTCTGGTCATTCTGCTTCAATAGCATGGGTGTGCCAGCACTGGAAATATGTTCTTTTGTTTGTATTTTGAATTAAATGGGTATGAAGCACATAGTGATTTGTTAAGATATTTTAGTTCAAATTCACATAAATTGCATGTGGCCAATAGGTATGGTGAGAACAAAAGATTTTAATAGACATTAATTTCAGAAATACTATAAGGGTCACGAGGCAGGCCATATGGGCAATCTATTTTCATAAATTGTCCACAGATAATCCATAGCATGAGCTTTGCCCTAAAAGTTAAGATGCTTGGTGTAGGTATCAAAAATCTAAAATAACTGGGGAAAAGTGCATCCACAAATATTCACTTGCTGAGGCATGGCTTTGTGCTATAGTTTTTTTTTAAGATCTAAAAATGCCTCCATAGTGGTTTGCAAAACCCCAATGAAAGTTTCCATTGCTTGATATGGGAGCAAGTGCCAAAAATGTTTATGTTAAGTTAAAGGCACTAATTATTGATGTTTTAGATAGTGTCATTTGGTTCAATGATTGATGTAGTAATAGAATTAGTGTTAAAAAGGGGGGGGGGGTTAACAGAGGAAATAACATGAGAAATAAACTATTGAGTATAGATAGGCAATAATTATAAAAAGGTTGTTGAAGAAGAAAAAAAAAGACTGCAGGAAAATGGGAGGAAATAGAATTAAGGGCCTGGAATGCTTTAAAAAGGTACTGTCTATGGAAATTTTATACATTAATGTCTAAAGGCAATTTCTCGTAACTTTAGATTTTCAAGAAATAGGTGCAGATGAATCAAAACCTATTAAATATTTGTTAAAATTGTTACTATACATTTTCCCACTGTTAAACTATGTCCTATGTTAAACAATAAATTATATATATTTCTTTAAAATGTTTAATTTAAAAGATTTTATTGTATGTAAAAACTGTTTTGCATTTTTAATTTGATGAAAACAAATATTTTTCTCAAGTGTTAAGCTTCAAATTTAAAAAGTAAAATATTCAGTGTGTCAAACAATCATTTAATAGGGGTAGAAAAAAAATTTATAGTTTTAGGTTAAAATAGCTAAGTGTATGTGCACTTGTATCAGATAATGCACTTAATATCTTAAAAAAAAAAAAAAGCAGAAGAAGAAGAAGAGTATTTAGGTCACTTTTGCACAAAAATAAGAAAACCTAACTGTTTTTCATTTTGCTTACTGGTATGTTGCAACTAGCAATCATATAAAGGTTGATTTTAGTATAAGGAGTAGCTTTGGAGAAACAAAATGATAAAATTACTCCCGGAAAACATTCTCTTAATAGTGAAAGCAGTTATCAGTTCCCTTAAATTAACTAAACAAACTGCTTAAAACAGTATGTGAATAGCCTTAGATTTATAATGTAATCCTGCTACCACCACAATTGCTATATGTAAGAGCACATATATGAAAGACACAAAAAGCAGAAAGCTGTGCTATCCTCTAAATATGTGTACTGTGGTATGATTATCATATATGTTCATCTCAACACAATGATTTTAGAGCTAGGACACATAAATCATAACATACACTGTTTACATTTTTATTAGAATAGCAAGTATGTGAGTTTTGAGCATTTGCTATCTTTTGATTGAAAAACTTATTCATATTATTTAAAACTTCTTGGTCTTTGGGTGATGACCAGGTCATGTAATTATAATTATAAATAGTGGAATATATGGTTATGCACAAGAACAATGGATTGTTGGGCCCTGCTGTCTACAGAAAAAGCACACACACAACAATATTTACATGCTTCCTCACATCACCATCCAATACAAAAATTTGCAGTTCTGAATACTCTGATAAATAGGGGTTTAGTAATATCTGATACATAGAATTTTCAATCAGAAAAAGAGCATTTAAAAAAAAAACATTACATCAAAATGGATGCTCCAAAGACAATGTTCTAAAGACGCTTCACAGACAAGAAAAAAGATTAACATTTTTTGCAAAAAAGATGCATAGACAATAGAGGAAAGGAAAAGAATGTGCCTTTTTAGGTTTCATACAAGGAACTACAGATAAAATTGGAAGAATTCTTGGCAAATATAAAATTAAGACAGTCTAGCTCCTATGCCAAAAATTAAGCAAATTATAAAACACAAAAAGGATAAACTCCCACAATATTCTGTGAAAGTTTACCATATATCATACAGCTGTGGGATGTGTTACATCAGCTAAATAAGACATCTTATAGCCATGAAATTACAAGAACATATCAGGCACACAAAAAAATCAAACATCTAAATATCACCATAACCAGCCATGTACTGAAACTCATCAAGATATTGATGTCGACAAAGTACAAATTTTAGTGACATCCAACAAATACTAAGAGAGGAAGATCATCAAAGCAATTGAAATTAGAAAACATGAAAATAATTTTTAGTGGAAATAAAAGTTTTGAATTATGCCATACATGGATGTCTTTGATAGGCAGCTAAACAGTATTGTAGAACATGAAAGTTCTACACCTGACAAGGCTGATCACAAGGAAGGGGTGGGATACAAGATAAAATTGATAAACAACAGAATTGAATATAAATTAGTAGCAATCCTTAACTCTTCAGTTCTAGTGTGTTTCGCCTAGGAAAGAACTGCTGTAATGTGTCTGAAATGTTGAAAATATATAATTACAAAATGGGGTTGTCACTCAAAGATCAAGATATTTTAATGCACAAGACTATGGAAGCTTATCATTTTATATACTTATTAATACTTTCCACTTGTTATTTATTATTCTACAAATAGGAAATGGAAATAACACAGGAATATGGCCATCTCCATAAAGCCTATATCATTTACAATCTGTTATTTGTGTATTACTGTAAAGGAACAAAACTTAATTTGTTCTTATTCCACCATACATATATATTTAAATTTCACTCCAGTAGAGAGCATTGTTTTCACAAATATCAGTTGTGAACATCATTGCAGTAGATTTTATAAATGAAGCTTAATTAGCTGTTGTATCAAATTATAAAACTGCTACTGTAGAAATTTTGTATTCTTTTTGTGTTGCCAAAAAGGTGAAACAGGTGGATATGTATGTGAAAAATAAGAGTACAATAAAGGAAAATAATGAAATAAAAATATTTGACATTTGGCAAAGGATAAAACAATATTTACTGTAAAATACCTATAAAAATCCAAATAATTTTAAGGAATTGTTGTAAAATATACAAATTTTTCTGGTAACCAGCAAAATGTTCACTTTTAAAAATTCTATAAAAAATTTAGATTGAGACCAAGTTCAAAAAAAAAGAAAAGCTCTACTGTACATTGCAAACGTTGCTTCTTTTAAGTACAGTTTGTGCATGTAGCTCTAAAAATGTCACAATACAAAGGGTAGTTTGAAAAGTTTCTGAAATGGCCATAAAAGGGTGCTTGTTTTCAAATATTTTTATGTTGTCAAGGTAATTCTTTTGTGTTTATGCACTGCACTTGTTCAATCGATCTTAAATAGTTAGGCTTTGCAAATACTCAAGTGAATTACTATTTTGCTCTTAGTTATCTAGTGTGTCGATTTGCTAATCTTATGATCCACTTACTGTTGAATTATGCAAAACTAATTTTGCAGGCTTTTGCCTGCATCAGTCGACTCACAACTGAGGATAATTGAGGATCTGGATTTTGATGCAGGCAAAAGCCTGTGAAACTAGTTTTGCATAATTTAACAGAAAGTGGAGCATAAGATTAGCAAATCGACTTACTCTAAGAACATATTAGTCGCTTCACTGTATTGGTTCGGGACACGATATTAAATGTTATATTTAATATTTTGTGTTTTCGATTATGGAAAAAAATAAAATTAGCATAGTAATTTTTTTTTCCTCCCCCATTTGGAGTGCAAAATGGCAACAAATCAAATTTAGTTGAATACTGTTCTTAGGGATCAAAATATTCATTTAACACTGTAAGTTAATAGGGTCTATAAATTCAAGTGCAGTGTGTGAGATTCTCCATTTTACCTGGATTTATCCATTGTTTAGTTCTGTTCTTTCTTTTTCATTTCCTGAAGTCAATAATATTCTGTTTTTTTAAGTTCATATATGTATTTTGATTATGAATTTTTTTTTTGAAATGCTCGTAAATTGTGTAACAGTTTGTTTGGTCATTAATCTCTGGCTATGGTGTATAAGGATGTAAATTAACATTGCACATGTGCTGAAAACAAATTCATAGTTATCAGCATCACAAATTTTCAGTTCCAAAAATAAGTGTGATTTTTCAGTATGCAAAGCTACTATCTCCTACTTCAATCATATTAGTTGTATACCTCCAAAGAAGAAATTAAAATTGCAACATAATCAAGTTTATCATAAGGTCTGAGAAGATATGTTTTCGTGCATTAAATTGGAACCAAATGAAGAATTTTATATATTTATGAACAATGATGAACAATTATTAAAAGGTGCTAATCCATCAAGAAAATACCATTAAGTTAATGGTAGTTATGAGACAGGTCTAGGTGAAACATATTTAATTTTAGCTTAAAGCAGATAATAAATGTTTAAAATATTTAGTATTTCCAAGACCAATGGATGGCACTTTCCATAATTTTCTTTGCAATAAAATAGAATTTACTCTCTCAACTATATAAACAATGCATTATTAAGTAGGCCATTAATATAGAATAAAAACATTCAGTGGGTGATCCTTTTCCTCCAAAAATCTGGTGACCTATACACATTGTAATAAACCATTTTTAGGATGTCCAAACACTATAATGACTCTAGAAATTGTTAATAAAATCCACATGGTTTTAACAAATCATCAAATAAAGAGGCACACTAGAGTGAAGAAGTGATAGGGTGGATAGTTTATACAGTACATTTAAAAATACTTGCTGCAAGTTGGATGATGACAATGTTGACTTGCGAGTCAACCAAAATCAAACTTGAACCTCAGCCAAGCATTTGAAAGTGTTTAAAAGGAATCCAGTGGATTTCAAGAGACAATTGGTGCTTGTGGATCAGGTCTAAATTCACCACCACATACCAAAAACAAAAATACAGTTAAGTGGAAAGATAATGGCATCTGTTTTCTGGAATGCCACATGAATTTTGCCAATTCCAGTGTGAAAGAAAAATACTATTACAAGTCAATACTACACATTTTGGACAAGCTAAAAGCAGGAAAAATGCCCAGGAATGACCAAGAAAACAATGTTGTTTCACTATGACAATGCATCCATTTATATAAGTGAAATCAGTCAGCATGACATATCTGAAGTTTTAAAATATGTGTACATCTACTATATTAGCTTGATTTGGCTGCCTTAAACTTCCATTAAGTTTTTGCTGATGTGAAATATAAGTTGAATGAAGACTGGTCATGGATGTAGACAGTTTGCAGTTGATCAAAAAGGGTTTTTTTTTTTTTTTTTTTTTTTGCATTGATAAAATTTTAAGTACTGTAACCACTAAATGCTCATTAATCAAGTAAAGACAGGAATGAATTGTTGCTGAGAATTAAGACTCGTAAGCTGGTAGATTACATTTTTCCTTATGTTAGCCAGCACTCCAAGAAGCACAATCAAATATGAGCAGCAGTAAAATTATTATATAAGCTTGCAAGATCTATGAATTAAAACTGGGAAACAATGCAACTGCAGGGCACATAAAATGTGCCAGGCCTATTGTGCTGATGCTGTGAATGAATGGACAGTGCAAAGATCATTCATCAAGTTCCTGCAGGGCAACAAATCCCTTGAGGATGAGTTATGGGCAGAAGAAAAACAACAATGGATAACAAGGCTCTTTTAGCAACTATTGAGGTGTGTAACAGCCATTCTTGTGAGGATGTGGCACAATAATTCAACCTGAGTGCAGAAACCATAGAGTTTCATCTCCATCATCTGGAAAAAGTTATAAATTTGTTCACTGGATGCCACACATGTGACAACGGCTCAGAAAGTGCCATGAACTACACCTGTCAAGCATCGTTTTGATGTCAGCAGAAGATTCCCTTTCTTGACAGGCTGCTATCATCACTGGATGGCAGCACATGAACTATACCAAACAACCAAAACCTCTATTGCATGAAAAGAAGGTTATGTTCTGTTTAGTGAGCTGTGCATGTTGAACTGCTGACAAGTGCCCAAATAATGCCATTGTGTATTCCAACCAGCTTTAACTTGAAAAGCTGAAAACTAAGGAGCCTGCATTCACTAATTCCAAAGGTACTAGTCTTCTGCATAATAATGCAAAATCAGCACTTGTAAAACCATTTCTGTCTTGGGTTAGGAGATTCTAGTGCTACCATATTCTCCAGACATTAAACCATCAGATTATTATATTTTTCTTTCTTTGGATAATCACCTCTGAGGACAGCAAGTCTGAAACATTGCTTATCTGCTTACTGCATTGGATGAGTTTCTTGCTTTCCACTGTTAAGAAGTTTTATGGAATTCATTAACATCACACTGGCAGAAGGTCTCAGATAACAATGGTGACTGTATTTAATACTTAAGATATTATCCTATTAGAATTTATTAAATATGTAATCACTAGCTCCAAAGAACATACCATAAAGTTAGCCCCAAAGAACACATATATTTATTAGATTCCACAATAAAAGACACATACTAACAGAAGAGAAATCAGGAATTTAAAAAATGTAATATGCAAAATGTAATCAAAAATACATTTAGAAATTCTGAGAAAGAAATATTCGTTTTAAACATATAGATAATTTTGGACCCAAAATCACAAAATAAAACCAGAAGTTAATCTGTTGAAAGAACTTCACAATCCAATAGAGCTAACCAGGAAAAAAATTCATTCCGAAAAATAAAGGAAAATTAAAATTTTATGTTGTAACTGTGGATAAACTCAGCAAGTCCCTTATTGAATCATCAGATGCCTCCACAGAAGCACCTCAGGATCCAGCCACAACATCCAGTAGCTGGTCAACAGTTGATAATTGGAGCAATTGCCCCTGAAACATATCCTAATTTTACATGTAAATGGAGTTAGAGTTAACACATTTAATAAATTCTAATAGGATATATTACCACTCCATTGTCTATAGCTTCCTAAGTGCAGCTTAAATACTTAAATATTATTTTATTCAGAATATGACGCTTTGAAGTGTCCAGTCCGAAAATGGCAGAACCTTTACGGTCACCTTGGGGACCTCAAAGAAAGCTACTTTTGGGGGAGGGTTGGAGAAATGTTGGGCCAATGAGATTATGCTGAAAAATAAAATATAACTTGAATGAAATTTATATTTTGCTTGTCATTTGAGAAACTTTTCAATCTGTTCTTGTTTTTGTTAAAAGCCTGTAGTCTTCTAGGAGAAAATGGTACTGTGGGCTATGTGGAAAGTTTTAACTTCACAATGAAAAGACTATAATCAAGTAATGAAAACTTAAATTTACATATATGATAAATGTTGATGAACCCTGAACTTTTCACATGAGTATTTATACTACCTACATTTTTACATTGTTCTTCATTGAGATCTAAGAATTTCAAATTGTGCTGCAGTTATATTCTGCAACCTAATATTAACCTTAAAGGCTGTCAGCTAGTCATTTGAAGATTATTCTAATTTATGTAGTTTATGTTTAGAATGACTGCTGAACTCACTATAGGATGCCAGAAGCAACACTTGTTTGTTCAAGATATTAGTCATAAGGAGATAATCAATATATCCTGAAAATGATAAAGAATAGCTATGGAACAATAACCATCTCGAATAATGAACTGTAATAAAATAAACAATGTATGTATTTTTATCACATTTCTTTGTAAATAATTCTGAGCTTTTTAAATTTTTTAATGAAATTACTCAACCTGATGACTGTTCATTGTGTTGATTGCAATTTCTAGTACAATGGGAAACAGAAGGCATAGAACTGTCAGTAAAGGACTGACACAGAATATCCTCAAGGAATATATGCTCATCATTTTCATCTGCATTCACAATATGCACAAGAGGAGTTGGTGGGATGTAGGAAATCTTAAACTACAGACAATTCCATGCTCACTAATTCACTCAAATTCTGTGCCTTTATATATCTATAACTTTTCTAATGAAAAAGAAATAGATGGCAATTCTTCATAAAACTTAAGTTTAGCACCCTCAGGGAAAATCGTCTTTCAGACTTCAAATCTTTGAAGAAAGAGAACAGGCTCTATTACAATGCAGAAGCTGAAATTCTAACTCCATACTATTCTGAGTGCTTGGAACGATGCCAGTCCAGATGGGAACGGAAGCTGAAAGCCTTGTCACAAATAGGACATGTGAAAGGCTTCTCTCCTGTATGGAGACGCATATGGTCCTGAAGATACCATTTGACAGTAAAACTCTTATTGCACACATTGCATAGAGCCTTTCCTTCACGGTGCATCTGCATATGCTGTGTGAAGTATGACTTTGTGGTGAAGCTTTTGGAACAAGTATCGCATTGATAAGGTTTAATGATAAGCCCATCAGGGCCCATTATTGCTGTGTGTTTCTTGGAGTACCGCCTCACTGCACCGGCAGCTGCAGCTGCTGTCACAGAGGCATAAGCTTTCTTGAGAGCATCCAACTTCTCCCTATTGATAATAACTTCTGGTATTGGTGTTACTATGACTGGCTGTGGTCCTTCTGTACTGGATGATGATGAGGATGAAGACAGATGGACACTCAACACCGACTCAGCAGATGTTACTGGCAGAGAAGTTGTCATCTTGTTATGAGCTGCAACTCACACCAAACATGTTACAATAATTTATATCTTTCAGAAAAAGCAGTCAACTCTCTTTTCTAATACAGTGAAACCTGCTCATTTCATAACTTAAATATCCAGAATCTTGTTCATTTTGGAAAATGTTCTTGATACTTGCAAAAAACCACATGCTTTACTTGAGGACTCATCAATAAAGACTAAGAATGATTGTTTTATTTACAAAGTTCACTAACCAGGTCAAGGATGGTATTGTATTTTTGAAGTAGTCCCCATTGAGTGTATGCACTTGACCCAATGTATCTGCTAGTGGTGGAAGACTATTGGAAACCATTTTTTGACATTATCTTTAGAACTGCCTCTGACTTCATGAAAGCCATTGATGAACCATAATACTGGCCTTGCAGCTGATATTTAAGATGAGAAAACAGGAAAAAGCAACACAGAATGAGGTCCAGGCTGTATATAGTGTGGGAGTTCACATTTGCTGTTTTTTTTTTTCTGGCCAGATGTTGAGCACAACATTGCAAATGTGAGGGCATACATTGTCATTAAACGCACGAACCGCATGGGTGCAGTTAAGGTAATTTTTGTTGCATGAGTCAGCCATGATACTCAAAACAGTAATTTAAATACCCCCATTAACCATTGTTTCCAGGTGGATTTCATGTTAATAAACATTCCATGACAGTCCAAGAGCAAAGTCACCATAACCTTTCCTGCTGAATAAACAACCTTGGCATTCTTTAGTGTCAGGGAACCAAGACTGTACTCTCCTATTTGCTTTCAGGATCTTAATGGTGAAGCCAAGTTTCATCACCTATAATGATGGAATTCAGATATGCTTCACCATAATCTGCTAAAAGACACTGAAGCTACTACACATGATCACTAATACCATCTTTTGTTCAGGAGTCAGCAATCTCAACACCTACTATCTGGCACAGATGCGTTTCATTTGAAAGTGATCATGAATGCACTACCATAGGATATCTGTAACATGTCTGTCAGTCTATCCACTCTTATTCTTCACTTTTTCCAACCAATGATAGCAGCTATGTTAATCATGGTCTCATTCACTGCAGTGGTTGAGCACCTGGATTGCACTGCTGCTATTACTAATGCTACTGCTAGTACTAATTTTGAGTGTTAATTTCATGGATTTATACAGGAAATAATCCTGAGTTGATTACTTCACTTCAATTTGTATATAGTATGGTATATAAAATGTATATATTTTATTAATTTGTAAAAGTATAACACAATATGTTGTAAACCATAGTTTTTTGACAAAGTCAGAAACTTACATACACAAGTCTATTGACAGCTATTATTTTTTTTATTATTATTATTATTATTATTATTATTATTATTATTTGTTGAGACACAGCCACCTTAGACTCTTTGAGCCATTGAAGTATAGTTCACTGTGGCAGAACATCATCTTCACATGCTTGCTGTAATGTTGCATAAGGTTCCATACCAGGTTTCAACATACTGCTCATCCATCGAAGTTCATCCATAGGAGAAACTCAGCAACTTCCTATTTCATCCAAGAGGCCACCATAGGAACATCTGGTTGTCCAGCCATCGTTTCGAATAATGGTGGTTCAGTAAGCAACTGAAGATGGGAGAGATTCTCCCGAAACGTGTCTTACTTTTGTGTAAGTGAATGGAGCTTAGTGTAAAAAATGAATACCTAAGTTTAGGTTATATTGCCACTCCATTGTCAACAGCTTCGTAAGTACAATATTTATATAAAAGAATGTTTGTATGTAGGTTGCATCCAGTTGGTGATATCACAGGAAGATGCAACATTTCTTTTAAAAGTAACTACTGCTGATGAGTGGTTTTCTGTTGGGAAAGTTATAGTTATCTAATTTTTTGATATTCAAAGATTGGTATACCAGCATGCCATACTTGCACACACAACTGTAAATGGGCAATACTATACTGATGTCCTAAAAACTCTGCAAAGCCATATCAAATACAAAAGGCCATAAGCTGGATACTGCACCATGATGATGCACAGCTGAATATTGCTGCTGAATATTTGACAAAAACCAATGTGAAGTGTGTCCCTCAACCTTTGTATCGTCAGGAACGTTTTCCTTTTCCTCAAATTGAAGAAGCACTATTGTGAGAGGCATTTTCTGTCATCAAAAGATGGTGAAGGCTGCAGAGGCAATTCTAAATAATTTATCAAAAATGGTTTCCAGTATGTCTTTGAAGATTTGCAGAAATGCCGGGACAGGTGCACTGCATCCAACAGGGTCTACTTTGAGAAAGATTATACAAATTATGAGGATAAGTAAAAGTACATTGTCAAAAAAATGATAATTCTTTATTTAACAGCTCTCTTAAATAATGAAATTTTTTTACTTTTTTTATCAAAATTACAACTAGTATGTTGGCCTTAAAATTTAAACCCATATACACATTTTGTCAAGTAGTTGGTTTAATTTATAGACAAATTCATTTGAGCTGCAAATACACCATTAATCAGTGAATAAAATTACATTGGCTACAACATTAATTTGCAGAGGTAAATCATTTACATATATATAAGAAACAGTGAAGAGCTGAGAGTTTAGATGTAGTGGTGATGATATGTGGCTTCCAATGCACACAGGTCTTAGTTATGCCTAAATAATTGTGAATGATACTTTGTGTTGCTCTTAATACAATATTTAGAATCTGTTCTATATCAATTAATGTCAGGTGAGGATACTCTTTCACCATTTTTCACCATTAAAATTTTCTTGAGTCACTGCCGTTGCAGGGTGACACATTCATCTTCAAGAGACTGCCAACATCTTGTACATTCATGGAACCAAATTCTGACTGTTGCCCAGTTCAAATTCTTTTTGTAGCCATAGTAATTCCTGGCACAAAATTCTTGATGTAAAGTTTCACCATGTACTCAAGTCTGAGCTTCATTTCTTGTACCAGACTGTAAAACCCATTGGAGAGTTAAATGATGAGTGCTTCAAACACTTATGCTCTGTTAAATAAAAGAAGTCTTATTGTTGACAGCTATAGTTTGGAAGTAGCTAAAACTTTCAGTTTGATCCTCATTTATGACCATGTACTATACTGCATATTTATACAAATTTTCCGGTTCTTAAATTCTAAATTTTACACATTTCGAAGCCTTGATAGTCTTCTTCTTCTATGGTGCTAGAACCCAAGATTGGGCAATGGTCTGCCACAGTGACCTCTGCTTCCTTTACCTTCTTTTTATGTCTTCATTGATAGAGGATAGTAATGTAGGAGGAGCATGCTAGCACCCTGCTGGTCACCTGTCATGCAGCTTTCTAGATCAAAGAAGCAACCTCTCCATCAGGCAGCTGCCTAATTATCCCCATGAGACTGGGTGGACCCCATTGCAGACTTTCCCAGCTTATTCCTAAGCAGATACTGGGAATTGAACCTAAGTCCTCCTGGCCAGCAGTCAGCAATGCTAACCACTAGACCAAGGAGGGGGTCTAGCTTTAACAGATACATTAATACCAACTTTCAGAATATTCATGCAGTAATACAAACATGATTATGGAAACTTACAATGCAGTTAAACAGGACAAGGCTTCACATAACTCTTCAGTCAAAACAGGACAAGGCTTCACATAACTCTTCAGTCACCATTACCCAGTGGAAGTAACAACAATCTGCAGAGAAAGTACGGAAAGTAATTTCGGGCACTCTGATTGCTTGTAATAACACACTAACCATTTTGGTTGGTACAAGAAATGTTATGAAAGCTGTGCTAAATGCCAAACATCTAATTTTTTTTTTTTTTCCCCCCATCTAATGCATTGTAGGCATTAAAATTAAAAGACAGAAAATCCTAAATTATGCTAACTCTTTTTTACATGTTACACATATATTTAAAATAGGTATTTCTATAACTTATGCATATATTTTAATATAAAGTTTAAGTAATGTTTGAGAATAGGTTGTCTTATTTTTGTTTTATGTTTCCCAGAGCTGTTACTAGAGGGTATTCGAATTGCATGTAGAGAATCACCAGAGTCAAAACACAAGTTACTTTCTTTACATAGTCGAAGCAGAATATTAAGCAAGCATCATGGCATAAAAAACATAACTATTGATGCTGCAAATGTGATGGATAACTGCAAACCCTTATAAAAACATACAAGCACCAAAATCATAAAACACATAAGCAATGATGATGAATAAATTGTGAGTCACTGGTAATATTGCTCTTTTGTGATATATTTGATCGCTCCTAAAGAAGCCATTGATGCCCGAATTGCAGTGAATAGCTGTAGGTGCCCTTGATGACTAGTTGTATGATGATATCTTGCTGGATGGCATGGAATGGTGGGCATAATTGTTTAATTTCTTTAAAAACAAAAGAAAATTTAGAATATGTTTTATCAAGACAAGAATGTAGTTGACATTATAGATACTCAAAATATTTCACAAATACTGCAAATACATGGTAAGCTTGAAATAAATTTTACACAGGAATTCTTGAAGATAATTACCTTCAACACAAAGGAAAATGCATATTAAGATTTTGCATATAATAACAAAATATCATTTGTTTAAAATCCACAGTCTGTGGGACTGAAACAGGTACTTAAATAATACCCATTTTTACATAGGCAACTATTGGAGAATATCAGGAAAGTAGGAAACATTCCATGACTTTCAATAAGTAGTGGAGTGAAAACATGACATATTCCAGCTTCTATAATTTTCCATTAAAATTTTCTTGTTAGAGGCCCCAAACTATTTTATATTAAAATTTATGTTATTTAGATCATGGGTTGCAAATTTATAACCTTCAATGGTGCTAAACAGCATGGAAATTCCCACAATATTGGGACTAATCCAGTGACCTTCATTTTTCTAAGAATATCACATTTTATATATAAAGGTTTAGTTAGAGCCTGCTTCACTCTTTCTGAAAATATTCCTGTTAAGAATGATGATTACAAATGTTGCTGAAAGGCTCAATTAAGTTATGTGAGCAATGTTTTAATAATTTGATGCTTATTCAATCATTGTTTATGACTTTCCATCATGAAAGCAAATGTTGAGTTGGATAATACCTTATTACAAACCCTCAAAGAAGTTTAGCAGTAAATTTAGTTATTCTTTTGTTTTGACATTTATAAGTAAAAAACTTCTGTTTTGTTCTTGTAATAGTTTTTTTTTTTCAATAAACTTATTAACTGTATAAGAACATATAAAAGTCATTTTCTCATGGGAAATTGATTGAATACTATTTCAGGTTTCAAATGACCATTAACTAACAGATATCATGATAATCCACATGGAAAACAAGAAACCCCTCCCCCCAAACGACATGCTGTAGCCTCTAGTTCAGGCTTCAGAATATGTTACGATGGAATCACAGCAGCATCAATACAGTTGCCCAATACCATTCTCTTTTCAATCACATCTGCACCCATCGCCTAAAACTTTGTGATAATTTTTGCGCTAAGATTTTATATATTCGTCACTGATAAATTAGAAACGAAATTTAAATGTGATTAATGTGGATATGTATTCTGGTAAATTATAATGGTATGTAATTTTCATAATTGTTGAAGAGCCGGGATGTTGAACGTTTGTTTCCGCTAGTGTTTATTTATTATAAAACAAAACAAAAAATAAATATAGTATGGCTCCAGTTCTCACACAAACGTTATACAATTGAATTAATTCATTACGCACAGCCTATGACGTACTGGCACATTTCGCTGTGTTGCTTATACATTTGCAACAATATAGGCACCACGACCCCGCACAAACAAAAAAATTTACTGGAAATACTTAACTGCCGAAGTTACCTACACCCTCCCATGAAGTAACTTTAGAAAGACCGGACAATACTACCTGAACAGGCTCTATTGGAATTAATTTTCTGCATTGAGATACATATTTGTTTGGCCGTTCATGTGGATAACATGTAGCGGTTGTATTTGAGTTCTATCAAATATGTTGAGGTTTTTGATTATGCAGGATAATCAAATTTATCTGGGTCTCAGGATTTGAAAGCGGTTAAAAACAGGTATGTAATATGATTTTGAAGTTCCCAGCACCAGACAAGTTGTAGAAACTCGCAAAGTGACGACTAGATACTGAAGGTTTTATTTCATAACGTTCGTCCAAAATACTTAGTGAATACTTGCATTGAATAATAAAACATTAAATTACAAAAAAGTGTACAGCATAACAGTTCCCGGAAAGATATATTAAAATTTAGCTCAATATTTAAACCGAAATGTGCTCTAAAGCTCTCAGTAATACACTGACTACTTTAATAATCAGCTGCCAGCATCAGTGCTGTAATTATGTAGTAGGTAATAAATGTAGGCAGATGAGAGATTGCGGTAAATAAAATTGTTCAATGAGTTTAATAGTTCTGATGCCATGCATCCCATTCAGCCATCGTTAGCGTGTAAATCGTTGGAATTTGTTCAGTCGGCGGCCAACGTTGAATGCATGGCTAGCATATAATCAAAAATTATGAGCATACGTTCCTGAATTTATCGGCAATCTCAGAACCTCTGTATCGCCCTGAGTGGAATGCATGGCTTATAGTTTTTTTTTTATTTATTATTTGTTATAGCAAAGCTAGCAGGATAGATGCATGCTTGACTGTAATGTCTACCAAGGACATCTGCAGCAAATGCAGTGCTGTCAATACTGTATAAGACCGATAGCGCAAGCGAGAAGAAATATGTGAATGTAACGTGCACCACTGTACATAATATATGGGCATAATACGGACAGAAACAGTGTGCGTGCTATCGAAAATCAGTGCAAGATGATAAATTACCTAAGTGCAACAACCACCTAAGTACACCGTGACATATGCTGAACGTTAGCCATATTTATTCCTATAATAGGGCTTTTTTCGCTGGACTGATGACTGACCTTTTGAATAATCCTAAAGAATACCTATTGTAAAGTCAATAATTAAAACAGATAGCTCTATCCAGATGAATTAAAAAATCAAACATAACCATGCTAAAAGAATGATGTACAGATTCTCTAAACTTAAGATCAATTTTGTGCTTACTAAACAAAGTAACTCATAAAGAGTAATATAGTTAAAATAATACAAACTAAAGGAGCAGAAATGAATAAAATACTGAAACAATCATACATATAGCACATTGTTTTAAACTGTTGCATTCTTTTTCAAAGGTAGAAGACAGAATGTTTTGAAATTCAACTACTGTTGGTAGAGGGAACATAGACACATATTTGGAGATAGAGAATATTAGTATTGGAGCCAAAGTTTGAATTTATGTGAAAATTATGACACTAGACATTAGTAGTGAGAACTTGGTGTTAAATTCAAGTATACCTTCGATTTGTTGTCCATTTCCATTTTTGCTCCCTTAGTGAGAAGGCCTTGTTATTAGTAGTTATTAACAACTATTGTCAAAGATATGACATTGCTGTTTTGCTAAAATATGCTTCTAGCAAGGTTAAGCATTATAACAATGTAGTTTACTTTTGATTATGTAAGCTAATCAGAAGGTAGTCATTCATTGCACATTTAGCTTAGCAGGGTGTAGGCTTCACAACAAAACAAAGTCTGTCCAAATTCCCACAATTTTTCTGCTAAAACAGCCATGCAGTTTAAGATTTGTAGGTCCACTTATAAAAATTTATCTGTCTCACCATACTACCAACTGCAAGAGGAGTTGCTAGTTTATAATCTGGGTCTTTTTGGATTGCCCTGTGTAATCTTTGTAATTGTCACCACTAGGAGCTATTAAATATTTACTATCCAAAATAGGAGAAATAAAATATGGAATTCTAGAGGCACTGAAGGTACAAAAAATAGAGGGAGCATTGGAAAGGGTGGAGACTATGGTAAAATGGGCAGAAAGTAAGATGGAAGTGAAACAAAGAGGAAATGCCAAAGGTTATGGATTATATAATGGACAGTGTGTTAAGGTAAAGAAGGAAGTGTTAAGGATTTAATAAGGTGGAGAAGATCAGAAGATGAACAAGCTAGGCAACTCTTTGTTAAAAAGGCGGGAGGGTATAAGTGCCTAATGCAGGATAAAAAGAAAGAGTGGCAACAGAGTATTAGTGAAAAACTTAAAGATGGTGATAGCTAAAGATAGTAAATATATATGGTCAGTTGAGAAGGATATTTTAAGGAATTGAAGGACGGGAAATAACTAAAGGAATGGAAGAATTACTTTAGAAATCTGTTAGGTGGCAGAAATATCTCGAGTTATGAATTAAACTTATATAGTACTTGGCATAGGATAGCAAGTTTAGATAAAGAGTTTACTATTAATTAAGTAGTACTATATTAGAAAAAAGAAGTTGTTGAGTAGTGTTTAACGCCCGTTTTTACTACTGAGGCACCACAGGCGGTTGAAAAAAGAAGAAAAAGGCTGCAGGAATTCCAGGAGAATTTTGAAAACCTTTAGGGGAAATGGAGCTATTAGACTGCAAAATTATTAAATAGAATTAAGGAAAAGAAGGTAATACCTGAGAGGTGGAAAATTAGCATGATCGTTCCGGTATATAAAGGTAAAGGTGGTATAAATAACCCGAGTAACTATCGAGGAATTAATCTACTATCAATGATAAGTAAAATATATACTGGTATATTAGCAGGAAAGTTGCATGAGTGGACAGAAGTGGAAGGTCAGAATTTCAAGTAGGTTTTAGAAAAGGAAGAAGAACAATAGTTAATATAATGATAATTCATACTATGATGGGTAAATATTTAAGGAATAAAAAGAGTAGGGCATACATTTTCTTTGCAGATTTTGAGAAAGCATTTGATAAAAAATAAATAGGAATGCATTGGTATACAAAATGAGATGTAAGGGAGTTAGTAATGAATATTTTAGGATCTGAAAAATTATGTAAAGGAAGCAGGTATTGTGTTCAATGTGAAGGTAATAGAATCTACAGATATACATTCAAAATTCGGGCTGGAAACGAGTGTAAATTGATTCCTATATTATGTAATTTATTTATAGACAATATCCTAGAAAGGATTAAGGAAAAAAATAGACATTACTTATTGGAAAGATGCAAGTACCAGGATTGCTTTTTGTGAATGATTTTATAATGGGAGCAGTAACTGTGATAAGATTACAATGTGCTTTTGATGAAATTATTAGCTATTATGCAGAATGGGGCTTGAGGATAAATAGTAATAAATTAAAGATAGTAAATAGTATTTAAAAAAGGAACAAAATTAAGAAAAGATGAGAGAAATCCAATAAAGGTAGTGAAAGAATTTGATTATTTGGGAGTAAGATTTATGAGTAATGGAAGGTGGGAGATCGAGTCTAAATGTGCAGAAGCATAATATAAATTAGCTATGAAAACTGTTAGAATAAGCTGGTATAAAGTTCCCACAATGTCAATAAAATGGTTAGAAAGACTACATGAGGCTGTAGTTGAGTCAAAGATGATGTATGCAGTGAAAATTTGGGAAGTGTTAAAGGGGTGGACAAAGATTGATGTAGCGCATATAATGTTTTGTAGAGAGGTTCTGGAATTACCAAAAGTTCACCAAGGGGGGTTAGTATGTTAGAATTAGGAAGGAAAGGAATAACAGTGGAAAGAATCTTAAAATACTGGTATATATGTTTGAAACTAGACAATAATTATGTACTAAAATGTCTTATGTACCAAAGAGATGTATTGGGAAGAGAGTTGGCTTGGAGAGATGGAAAAACTATTAGAAGAAACTGGAATGGAAAATGAATGTAATTGGATGAAAATAATGTTTGTGGATTTTAGAAAGAAGTGAGACAGAGGGTAGAAGGTATAGAGAGACAGGAGATTTGGGTTAGCTTAAAGGATAAAAGTTCCTTTGATTTATATAAAGTACTTAAAAGAAATTGGAGATGGGAGAAATATAGACATTTGTAACCAATTTGGAAGAATAGGTTTTGCATGGATGCACAAAGGAGTATTATTTTTAAAATGACTAAGGATAAATTCTAAAGAAGGATGCATTATGTGTGAGAAAGTGGAAAGTTGGTTCTGTTGTTTAATTGAATGTGAAATGGTAAAAAGGTGGAGGTATAGTATCTGGATTGGAAAATGAGACAAATTACAACAAGAAATATGGCAACAAAAATGTTATCAAATATGACAGTAGAGAAATTGAACAAGATAGGGGAATTTTTAGGAAAAGTAACGGAATAGTGGAGAAGAAGTATAAAGAATGATCTTGAGGACACATGCAGTGATGAAAATTAGTAATTCATTTTAGGGGTCCTTTACCATATGTATATCATGGTGGTTGGAATATGGAGGGCCTCAGTTTTGGTGTTGCCTAACTTAAGAGATTTTGTGTGTTTATGTGAATTAAATTGTAAATGTATAATTTTGTAAACTATACTTTGCTTGATATTTGTAATATTGAATAAATTCTTTCATTCATTCATTTAATCAATAAACATTTATCTCGTAAATTATATATAATTGAATAACATCTCATTTATGCAACATCTTAAACAATATGTTTTACACTATATATTTAATGAAAGGTTATGGTCATTGTGGGAAATGTGATAAATGATCACATTTACTTTTTATTGTAAATATTTGCCTTATTGCTTAGTAAATACCATATATTGTTCATATTTACCAGGAAGTGTGCACATTTGCAAGGCAATGGAGTAAATGTTGGCTGACCTAATTGAATCAGTTTTCCCTCCAAATATTGATTGTTGCATTGTTCCTGATTTTGTGTAAAAGTGCTTGAGTATTGCTGAAAAGTCAAAACATAGTCATACACTAATGGGCAGTGATAGCATATTTAATTAGCACTCATTTTGGCTTACACCATTTAGGTTATGGCACTAAGTAAATTAGTGCCATAAAACTTGGAATTTTTCATTTAGTAAAAAATTCCAATCCTACATTAATGTGTCAAATTGTTAACACATTAATGTATGATATATTACCACTCCATTGTCTAAACTTCGTAAGTACATTTTTTACTTAAAAAATTCCAAGTTCATTTTCTTCAAATCAAGGTCCGGTAAAATGTTTGTTTTGGTTTGATTGACTTACTGACACTTTAAATGTTTGTGAATATACTAAGAAATAATGTGGTACTGAAATAACATTAAAAAGTTCACTGAAATGCATACAATGAAGTTTCATAGTGTTTACCAAAAACCACATTTCTTTTCTCATCCATATACATTTCAGAAGGAAACAAACATGGTGAGTTAATAAGTAAGGCAGCAAATTCTCAGACACAGTAATTTATGAGCAATTATTAATTAATAAAATGCTCAATTACACAGATCCACTTTTAACTAAAATAGCATGGCAAATGTTAAGTAATACACCAGTGTATTGTTTGTAGGGTTCCAGATTCAGTTTCAAACCAGAAACATTTTAATTTTATATTTAAAAAGTTCCGAGTCATTCCAGGGGTTGGTGTATAAGTGAAGTGTAATTATACATGTGTATTGATGTGTAATAACCAATTTGCACATTTTATGACTGTCATTGAGCATATACCCGAAAACGTGGCCAGTCATGTGTGTATGACTAATATACCAATAAAATGAACACAACTATTTTGCACCTACAATTACTAAATGACTGCAAAATTAACTGAAATAAGAAATACGTAACTAAATAATTTTCTAATCCCTTGTGCAGAGATACTAGTGCAATACTACCCCTCAACGAGGGAACATGTAAGCTAACATTGTTACATTTTCAACTTTCAGTATAGCTGACTGGTAATTGTTAACCATTTCCTCAATAAGTAGTAAACTAAAACTATTTCCATTTACTTGTTCTTATAGACAATGTTTGCATTTACCAGCATTTGTTTATAATAGCCTTTTTTCTTCTTTGACCATAACATCTAGTAAATTTTGTGTGACAATTTTACTAATTTTGTTTATCACCTTGTTTCTTGCTAAAAGCAAACAATATGTAAAGTTTTGGTCAAATAGGCATTTTTTATTAGCAAATAAAGTTCCAGTGTTATGTATTTATTTAAGCTTTATTATAATGGTGATCTTTTCTTTGCTGAACTGCTCCATGTGTAATGACTGGTCAGTCGGTTCAAGCTGGTACCATGATGAACAGCAGTCAGAAAGTCTGCAGCTATGATGTTCACACAAGTTATTACTAATACTTAAACACTTAAAAGGTACATTTACTCACCATTATCAAGCAAAAAGATGCTGGAACTGCCTCCCTTCATTTTCCATTAATTTCGCACATGTGCTCATGAAATTAACCATTAACCTCTGCAGTTCCTTCGGAAAAAAGGAGAAATTTAATCATGAATGTTATTTTTCAGTTCATCTAATGTCTGTGTGGATTTATCTTGTATACCTGTTCCTTTAATGCCCCCCAGAGGTAAAAATTGCAGGGCATTAAATTCAGGGAATGAAGGGGCCATATGTTAAACTTTTATCATGAAATATTTCATGAATGACATTCAAGGAGACATGGGGTATAATGTTGTAGTACTGTTAGAAAGTTGAGAACTTACATTCCCTCACAGCTAATGGAAAAAGGGTTACAAAATATTCTGCACATACCCATCATTATTCTTTCTTAAAAAAATATGGGGCCTATCTCTCTTGCTGCCAATGGCACACCACACTTCTATTTTTTGATCATGCAGGATGCAGGGGTTCCTTGTGAAGCAGGTTAGGTTTTTTTTTAACCCCAGCATCAGTTGTTTTGTGAATTAACATACTTATTTAGGTGATCATCTGTAAAGAAAATCAGGTTAGGCTCAATTTTTATGTCATGCACACTATTCAAAGTCTATTCACAAAATCTACTCTTGTATGCGGGGTCTTTAAATTCATGCACTACAGTAATTCTATAGGATTTTAACTTCAGTAGCTTTGTAGCTAATTGAACAGAGAAATAGAACATTTCCATTTGCTGAGAAAGCTAATCTATTCTTGTATGCGGGGTCTTTAAATTCATACACTAGAGTAATTTTATAGGATTTTAAGTGCAGTAGTTTTGTAGCCAATTGAACAGAGGAATAGAACATTTCCATTTGCTGAGAAAGCTGTCAAAGTTATGGGAACATTCCAGAGCATATCTAATGTTATCTAACATATCTTCTGTGAGTATTGCATATGGCTGTGTATGCCTTTTATCAAGAATATATCCCGTTCGAAACCTATCTGTGAATTGAACTTTGACTTGGAAGTTGATATCAGTGAATCTCTCTTGAAATAATCTCTGTACATCACAAGCCAATTTTGTATGCACATATATATCATAAATAGATACTCATTGGGAAACAGAATACCTGAATTGAGTCATATTAGCATAATGAATACATTGCATTATATTCTTAATTATCTAGCAAGTTGATTTGATAATCTTATGCTCCATTTACAGTTGAATTATGCAAAACTAGTTTGGCAGGCGTTTGCCTTTATCCTCAGTTGCGAGTCAACAATCAGATTCGTTGTTGGTTCACTGAACTTGGTTTGGCTCTTGTGGACATTTTATGAACTTCTGGATTAATTTGTCTTCTGTTGGGATTTCAAAGTTCATAACCTTATCCTCATATTTTTTTATATAATTTTTTCCTATTTTCCCAGCTCCACAGGCCGATCTACAAATTTCAATAATTTCACTCCCATTTCTATATCATGTTTATCTCTCCAGAAGTGACATGCAACCGCTGATTTCTCTATCTGATTGTACCTTATGTTTATCCAGTGTTCCTTCAGCCTGATTCCAATGCGTCTTTTTGTTTTTTATACGTTTTGTTACATTCTGAACAATTGATTTTATATATTCCTGGCTTCTTCTCCTCAGGTATTCTATCATTATCACCAGGATTGAGCAGAATTTTTAGGCTAAACTTGTTCACTGGGGACAAAGTAATCCCAAACTCTCTAAGTATTTTTTGGAATTTTTTGGTGGCCCAAGGGTGATAAGTGAATTTCATGTGGATGGTAGATTCTTTTATTGCTGTCAATGTTGTAACCTGCTTTAGCCTCTTCTCTTGTTTGAATTTCTTGATTTTCTTGCCTACAATTTCTTGGTCATACCCATTGAATTTTGCTGTTTGTATAATATGATAGTACTCTGTGCTGTATTCAAACTCATTCATAGGTATATTAATGAGTATGTGCTAAGCTATTGAGAACTGCATGTTTGTGTGCTGTGGGATTGAATCCACTTGCCTTTATGTAACTCTCAGTCTGTGTGTCCTTTCTTATATTCCAAATTCCAAATTATTTCCTGTTCTTAAAATCTCTAAGTCGAGAAAAGGAATCATGTTGCTTTGTTCTGTTTCAGAAGTGAATTGAATTTCTTTATCTTGTAGGTTTAGCAATATCAAAGCATCATCAAAGAGCTTCTTGTTGACCACTGCAAAGATATCATTCAAATTTCTGTGCCATACTTTGAAAATGTATGGAAATGATTTGGTGATGTGCATTTCTAAACTACTCATATACAAATCAGCCAGAAAAGGCGATAATAGATTCCCCATTAACCTAAACCTGCTTCTTGTTTGTAAAATTCACCATTGAACCTGAAGAAATT
Organism: Metallyticus violacea; assembly: GCA_030762175.1. Taxonomy (NCBI): domain Eukaryota; kingdom Metazoa; phylum Arthropoda; class Insecta; order Mantodea; family Metallyticidae; genus Metallyticus; species Metallyticus violacea. Next base: position 13,334,527 of record CM060834.1, read on the forward strand.
CTCACTGATATGTGCTTCAGTTAGTTGGGTGTATTCCTCAATCTCCTTGTTGCTTAGTTTCACAGAATGTAACCATTTCCAAAGAGATGTTGGAAGTTTGCATTTTGGTATGCTGGGAAAAAGGGAATTTACATCGAAAGACACTAAAAAATCATCCTTTTGGAGAAACAAACCTTTAATTTTCTCCACCAGTTCTTTGGAATTCTTTACACTTAAGCTTTTTGGAAATTTTTTAAATCTCTGAATGAGCCATCTTGCTAGTTGATAGGAAAGTGTGTTTCTATAATTGATTATTGGTCTTGTGGGATTTCCTGGTTTATGTATTTTCGGTATGCCGTGTATCCTTGCTAATGAGTGTTGTCTGCTTTTAATTTTGGTTTCCCCTCATTTGGTATAATTGTGTATTTATTGGTTTGCTGCATTATGCCATGTAATGAATACTTAATAAACTGTCACACAACATAGAGGAACATGTCCGTATGTATCTAGAGCAAAACTCGTACTGACCCTCTGGCTTTCTGACTGACTTTCAAGCATGGAAATGAGATGAGAACTGCAGAGGTTGGGCAGTTGAGACCAACTATATGTAGAGTGGTTCTGCAAAGGAAAAATGTTTCAGTATTTGTCAGTTTGATATCCATTCTTTGGTTTCTAGGTATTTTATAAATGTGTGTTAAAATGAAGGTGGATACAGGATGAGGAAACAACAACCAAAAACCCTTCTCAACAAATGTTTAAATGTAGTTTTGCAACTGGTGCTCAAGTTAATTCAGCACTCGATACCAGTTCAGGAGATTCAGGATATTATAGCCTGTATTCCACAAACTTTAGCCAATGAGTTCACATCCATGATATTTACTGCCTTTGAGGATTTACCTCTTCCCGCTGCTGATATACTCCAGGGCTGTGTACATCCTTCTATCAAGAACTTGGATATGTCCAGGTGAATATTGTGAAAGATTTTTATGCTGTATCTTATTTCTTTCAGATTTAAGGATTAAAATAATTTTTAAGACTGTTATCTTTTTTCCCCTAGCATTTTTCCATTGGAATTTTCTATTAAATGTTCACAGAGTACTGTAAAAGAGGATGATTTCAATGAAATTTTGAATATATTTCAGATTTCAATATTGTTATTGTAATGATATGGAAGGCCATTTAAAGGACATAAAGGATGAATGTTCGAAGTTCCACATTTTTGTATGGATTTTTCTGAAATTTTTATGCTGTGATTGCATGCTGTTAAGTTAATATTTACAGCAAATTTAATTCAAATTGGATAAATACTCTGTGAGCTATACATTATTTCATAAATTTTATTATGTAAATATGTCGCATAATCAAAATGTCCCATGCAGCTCATGGTTCAAAAAATTGGTTGGCAATTTTGCAATATATTATATTGATATATTGAACCAAATACAACAATTGTATAGTAAGAAATTTTAAACATTTTGATGAATAAACTGTGATTTTTTTTTAAATTATTATTGGAGTTAGCATGTATTTTGTCTACAATGGATGCTTCTGCACATTCTGGGCAATTTTAATTTAATTTAAACAAAAACTTTTATGCATGGAATAATTTGAATGTATGAAAATGAAGTTTTGAGAAAAAAGTATGTGGGGAAACTATGATTTAAAAGGACACTGTTAAATGGCTGTAGAGCCTGAAGGGAGGGGGAAGGACATGTAAATGTTGACCCTCTTTGGATGTCCAAAGGTTCAAGGTATCATTTGAAACAAAAAAAAACTATTTTCAGTTTTTTGAGTGATTTTGACCAAAAACTCATTCCCAATGTCCTTTAAGCTCAGACAATCTTTTTACTGGTAACATTTGCAACCACTGCAGTTGTGTATCTGGAGACACTGTTGGTGCAGCCAGGTGCAATAGTTAGTCAATAATGGCTTCAAAAATTGCAAATTTGTAGTAGGGGTAGATTGTTGGGTTTTCCAACACTAGTTAAAGCCTTTCATGATTCTAAAGTGATGTAAAGAGAAGGGTCTTACCATATAGTGAACCATATAACACAGCTATACAAAACTGGATTTCCATCTGAGACACAATTAAAAAATACAGTGCAATCAATATGAACAAAAGAAAAGGTGGCCAAGGTAAGGGCTGCAATGATGCAAGAAAATCCACGAACATGAAGTATTGCGAACTACACAGGATTATCTAAAAGAACAGTTGTTGCATGATCCAGGAAATTTAGGTGTAGAACAACAGCAAAATCTCATGTACATTTCTTGAGAGAGCAGCATAACAGCAGTTCATCAATGCTATAAAACTGTACAAACGTCAGTTGCCTGGTGAAAAATGGCAATGGGTGATTTCTCTGAATGAAGGATATATTTATCTAGATGATACAAACACTATGCATTTTACTATCATCCAATTGGCAAAATCAACTCTCCTACTTCATCCAGGAAAACAAGGAAAAGTTCTCGAAGAGGTTCATGGTGGTTGCATCTAACTGTGCTTGGGCAACTAAAATTCACAGAGTTGCCAATAATATAAAGATATATGCATCTGCTTCCAAGTAAATGTCAGCACCCAATTTCTTAAGAGATTCATCAGTTGACTGATAATGGCATCCCTAATTGTAAATTATAATTAATCTGTTGTCTAACACACTTTTATGCTTCACTTACTTTTAAATATGGTGGGACAGGTTTCGAAGAGACATCCTCTCCATCTTCAACCAACTTGACGACTGGTATGAGAAACTAACATCTATGAGGACCTGTGGCTCCATCTTAGTGGTGTTTTTATCATTATAAGCTGGAAATTCGTATTATTTATAAAGAAAAAACACCACCAGAATAGAGCCACAGGTCCTCATAGATGTTAGTTTCTCATACCAGTCGTCAAGTTGGTTGAAGGTCTCTTTGAATTTGGTCCCACCGTATTTAAAAGTAAATGAAGCATAAAAGTGTGTTAGACAACAGATTAATTATAATTTACATTTAATAAGCTTCACTGTGTGAGCTCAAGCAGAATTTTTTAAAAAAAATGTCTTATTTTTCCGAAGTTCTTAAATGACATCCCTAATGTTTTGATCCACATGAATAAGACATCTAATCACACTGCCAGATCATCCATTGCATACTACCACCACCAGAAAGATATGGAAGTGGGTGATGTTAAAAAAAATCCCAGTGAAGTTACCAGATGCGTCACCCATAAATTTTTATGGGTTTGGCCTGCTGAAACAAGACCTTGCCTGAAGAATATGCCAGGAGGTTTGGGGTAACATCCTCCATTCTATTCTATTGTATAGTTTCCTGCAGTAAAAATTGTGTTGTAGGGAAATAGTTCAAAATCAAACACATTCAGTTTGGCAAAAGTGAATCTCATCATGAAAGAATTTAAGTAACCTCCCGTTTTAAGTGGGGCAACTCACTGTCTATGGTATATATGATCCTCAACATTTCATAATACACTTGTGTTAACATCATGTTGTCCAATTTCAATGAAACTGGTTCTAACCTACAACAGTGTGATCAAGTCAGCAGTATGCAGGTGATTTTGATTACTCAATTATTTTGCATTAAAACTTATTTTTCATATCACGTGTATATGAATTTGATGGCATTTTGTTTTTAAAAGAAAGATGAAGACCAATCAATTATAAAATTAAATTATTTTAAAAATCAATTATAAATTTAATAATTAAGACAAAGAAAAGTTAATAATTGAATGGCTCACCGGAACCATTGTAACCGATAGTTTTCGTCAATGTGAGAAAAATATAGAACAGCATTGTACTTGAACAAGTGTATGTGTAGGGAAATTTCTTATGTTTTGTTTTCATTGTTTTAATATTGAAGATGTCATTTACAAGAACAATGTATTAACTGCAAACAGAATGGCAGACTTACTAGAACTATTCCTCACACCAACTTACAAAAAAAGACTCAGTAATGATAACAGAGAAAGACAGAAATGTGCTTATGGAAAGATAATTGTCCTAAACATCTTCAGGACAGCAGGTGTCCATATATTTGCAAAAGAATTACGAAAGATCAACAACTTCCGTGCTGACTCTGTAATCAACTGAGCTACTCTTTCTTTCAAGCTGAAGATCTATGGGTTCAAATCTGATTCTTCCTTTCCAATATTCAAATTTGGTTAACCTTAGCACCTACAGATGTCTGATGCCCTCAAGTGCAATCTAGTGCAATGCTGAAGGTGTTACCTAGACATATACTTCTAAAATAGGTGTACATCTTTATCCTTTTTTCATTTGGAATCCAGCATATAATCATTTTTGATCATCTGTTATCTGACATTTAATTTGTCTGTAACATTTCATTGACCAGTTTTCGTAAGCGAACAAGTAATTGAAATTTTATCTTATATAACTTATTTTCTCACTCCATTTTTGCCTGCAAGTTGGAGGCATTTTCTGATCATATAAACGATATTGATCATGAGAATAAGGAGTACATTACTGAAAAAAATTTTATGTGTATTTAAATAGTGCTATATTCACAAATATTAAAATATTGCATGGTTCTAACCCAGGTTCTATTCCAGACTAATATTTTAAATCACTCTGATACAAAAATGTTCATTAACATACTAATTTTCACCATTCAACTAACATGTTTAACAGTGTTAGCCGAGCCACAGTCTTCAGTTTATCAGTAGCTTCCTACTGGTATATCCAGAGGGCTGGCACAGCCCCTTATACTAAACAAAGAAAATTATAACAACACAAACTAAAACATATAATACAATTCAATAATCAACCAAAATTAGCAATAAATCTGTACTCATTTGTAGAAACCCCGCTCTTTAACTAGCTTACATCCATATATGTTTAAAATTTTAATGTGTAATACATAATCAGAATACCAATTCCAGTCAATTAGACAAGGCAAACACAATCACACTCACAGATCCTGACTCCTCACTGACCATCACTATTTGTTCTTAACTCTATATAAATATTTGCCAAGATTCTTAACTTGTCTTTGGTAATCAATAATTTTTTTGCTGCAATTTGCTTATTTAACTCTAACCATTTACCATATATTGCTTGTTGTCTCCATTCACTTGTTCCTGAGTACTCAAACAAAATATGTTCTACCTTTTCCAAATATTCACATACAGGGCAGACTCGTTCACAATTATTTCTAAAAACCCTTAGGGCCGATTGCTAAAACAAGGTTTAGACCACGGCCATGGCCTTAAACCACATTTGGGTTGCTAAAACAAAATTCTGTTCCTATAGTCAAGCCATGGCTTGAAGCTATGGTCTGAAACCGGAGCTACTTCTGGGGTAATAATAATAATAATAATAATAATAATAATAATAATAATAATAATAATGGTGGCGGTGGTGGGAGGTTTAAAGCTATGGCAAAATGGAGGCGCTAGACCAAATTAATGATTACTAAAGACAAATAAATGCTCTTAGAGTGGTAAATCCAAGAATTAGGGTACTTAGAGATAGGAATAATCCCATAGAAAGTTTGAAGAAGATCAGTTTAGAAAAAGATTCTGCTTTAGCAAACAATCTTTGTTAGACCTGATGGAAGAGTTAAGGCATAACCTACAAAGGAATGCAAGAGGAGCAAGGTTATCAGTTTTAATGCAAGTTCTTATTACTCTTAAGGTAAGTAAGACAAATTTTTAGTATGCAGCTTTTTAACTTGCATAAATAAAAATACATAATTTCATGTTTTTCTAATGTAGCTTGATAATGATATTTCACTGTGTAATTAAATTTTTATATTAAATGGCTGTACAAGTAACATAAGTAGTACTTCATTTTTTATGTTTTATGCCAATGGAAGTTTCCACATTATAATAGTAGAATTTTTTGGAGTACATGAAAGCCCAGCTTGTCGTGTTATCAAGTGAGTTTCAAGGGCAATAGCAACTTTGAAACTGAGATATGTGCACTTTCCGAGAAGAGAGCAAATTCCTACTGTTAAGAATCATTTTTCCTGTATATCTAGGTAATTATTATAATAAATGTTTTTCAAATCGTAAATCTTCTTGATAATTTACAATGCAAAATACATCATAGCAAATACCTAATTGCTTTTTAGTTCTAATTTTATTCTTGTATACTTATGGGTTTTGGCAAATTGCAAATGCCTACTTTTTAGAGTACAATTTTACCAAATCCTATTGCAAAACATGTACATCAATTATTAATTATGCTAATTAGAAAGCAATGTGTATACATCGCTCGGCTTTTTGTAAAATTTTTTTTTTTTTTCAATAGATTGCACTCATATAAAAATTGTATCACCAGGCCATCATGATGCACAGCTATTTTTATTCAGGAAACAATTTTATTCCATAAAATGTCAGGTTAGTGATTACCATGAACAGAACTTTTATGAAGGCAGTTGATAAACATTTATATGTCATATGATTTGATATTTGGGGAAGGAAGTTTTTGCACTGTTGCAAGAGAGATTCAAGACATAATATTTTTAATATCATTTTTAGTATAGTATGGGACTTTTTTTCCTGGAACTGAAATTGCAGTTACCCAGTAGCTCATTAATGTCATGTGAGGAATGGGATATAAGAGTTTACAAGAAAATTACACTTCTCTGCAATCTTTTGCAGTACTAAAATAGATTGGATGTAGAAATAGGAGTAAATTATTATTTACTTAAATGTAAATTGGAACTTGCACAGTGAAGCCAATCATATTAATTGATATTGTATGATTCAGTTGAACTACACACTCTTAAAGCTTCACTTACTTTTCATAAATGAATGGAACCGGTTTCGAGAACATTTTGTTCCCATCTTCAGCCAGGCTAAAGTTCAACTGTCGGATCATTCGTTGAGCTGTGGGAATGTATATTCTGCTCTGGTGGCGGTGTGATAAACTTGTAGTTTATGTTTTCATCCCCGACAATGTCGAAGTTCATTATGCTGTCTTTGTATTTGTAGATGTAGATTTTCTCCCAGGTTGCTAATTCCGTAGGTCCTTGTACTGATTTTAATAATTTTGCTTTATTTATTATGTCGTGATTTTGTGTCCAAAAATGATATGCTACTGCTGATTTCTCTATTTGCTTGTACTTTATGTTCCTGAAATGTTCCTTTAACCGTGTGCCTATGTTTCTCTTTGTTTTCCCTATGTAGATTTTTTCACATTCTGCACAGTTTATTTTGTAAATACCTGATTTTTCTTCTTGTCGAATACTGTCATTAACATTATCTATCAGCAAATTTTGAACATTAAATCTATTAATTGGTGCCAACCTGATATTAAAATCTTTAAGAATATTCTGAAATTTTTTTGTGGCCCATGAATGATATGTGAATTTTTTAAAAATAACTTTATCTTTTGTTGCTGAAAGTGTTGTGGTATCTTTGATATGTTTTTGTCTCTTGAATTTCTGCACCTTTTTATGTACTAGTTCTTTTTTAAAACCATTTTTAACTGCTGTTTCTTCTATTTGTTTGTATTCTTTAAAATATTCTTCTTTGCTAATTTGTAGGTTAACTAGCCGGTGTGTTAAACTGTTAATTACTGCATGTTTGGGTGCTGTAGGGTTAAAACTGTCAGCTTTGATGTGATTATCTGCATGTGTATTCTTTCTGTATATTCCAAATTTAAGTTTTTCTTGGCATTTCATTATTTTAATATCCAGGAATGGCAGCATGTTATCTGTTTCTATTTCGTATGTAAATGATATGTTTTTATCTTGAATATTTAGAAGTTTTAAGGCATCGTCAATGAGTTTTTTGTTAACTATGGCAAATATATCATCCACATATCTGTACCATACCTTAAATATGAATGGAAACGCTGTGTTGATGTGTGTTTCAAATCTACTCATGAAGAGGTTAGCTAGAAATGGAGATAAGGGGCTGCCCATTGTAAGTCCTGCTTGTTGTTCATAAAATTTTCCTTTAAAAGTGAAAAAGGCTTGGTTTATGCAAATTTCTGTCAGTTTGATGTATTCTTTTATGTGTATATCATTAATTCCACTTGTTTTTAGCCAATCATGTAGATAAATCAGGAGTTTTTCTTTTGGTATGCTAGGAAACAGAGATTCTACATCGAAAGGTATAAGAGTGTCAGAGGGGTGCAATTTTATGTCTTTAATTTTTTCTATTAACTGATATGAATTATTTATGCTCCTGGTTTGAAATTTTGGTAATGCCTTGAATCTATTAGCTAACCATTTTGCTAAATAGTAAGAGGGAGTATTGATGTTGTTAATGATGGGGCGCATACCATTTCCAGTCTTGTGAATTTTAGGTAAACCATAATAAATAAAGCAAAATTATTAAAATCAGTACAAGGACCTACGGAATTAGCAACCTGGGAGAAAATCTACATCTACAAATACAAAGACAGCATAATGAACTTCGACATTGTCGCGGATGAAAACATAAACTACAAGTTTATCACACCGCCACCAGAGCAGAATATACATTCCCACAGCTCAACGAATGATCCGACAGTTGAACTTTAGCCTGGCTGAAGATGGGAACAAAATGTTCTTGAAACCGGTTCCATACATTTATGAAAAGTAAGTGAAGCTTTAAGAGTGTGTAGTTCAACTGAATCATACAATGATATCAATTAATAAAATTATTATTTGCTTACTCTTTATTTATTAATTCTTAATTTTCTCATTTTAATGAAAAACAACTATTCTTTCTACTCAATCCTCCACATACAAAAATAGTAGTAACTGAAGAAATGTTCGGTGTCTCATGGCAGAAGTGTTACTATTTAGATGAAAGTAATAACTGTCTATACTTAGAAATCAGTGATGGGGTGAGGTTATTAAGTTTTATTCCATATTTTATAGTTTATGTAAATAGCAGTTTTGTTACTATTGCATTTCTTAGTTACGTAGCAGTATACTAAACTATATAGAAGTGTGGTAAACAATAATACCATTAAGGATTTAACCAATGCCATAGCAAAGAATTTTTACCTGTTTTAACACATAGCCAGTTTTTATTATACTATACCTTTGTAAAGAAAATAAATTTAGATTCATGTGCTTATTGTATAGGCCTTTTCTTTAGATGTCATTGCTGCTATCAGTAAAATTACTGGCTTGGTGTGAAACAAAACCTTAAGCTATAATAAGAAATTAAACTAGAAATATCTTAATTTCAGGTTATTTGTGATGCAGACCTGAACATAAGAAATATTGTCACACAATGGTCAGGCTCAACACATGATAGCAGTGTTTTAGAAATTCTACCAATAAGACCATACTGGAAATAGGGGGATATGGTGGACATCTAATTAGAGACAGTGGGTATGCATACTTGTTAACTCCTGTCCTCCGGAAACACAATACTGGTGAAAGGGGATATAATGTTGCTCATCGCACAGCAAGAAATTTTGTGGTAAGGTTGGGATGTGGAGAAGATGATTTCCATGCCTACATTATGCTGAAAGAACAAAAATTTCGACAATACAACTGGTTATCATCGCTATAGGTGTTTTACAAAATTATGCTAACAGACGAGGAGAGCCTGAATTTAATGATGAGCTATACAGGATCCTGAAATTAATGACCGTGCACCAGATGAGAGAAACAATGTAACTGGGCTAAACTGGAGGAATCACATCATCAATATGCATTTTACCTAGTTCTCTTTCGCTGTAATTATTTTTAAATTTCAAATTTCTAATGTATATGGTAGCTCAGGAGTACTGAAAAAATTCTATATTAGCTTGCATTATATTCATAAAGTTACAACAATTTTAAACATTTATTCAGCTCCTTTTCCAATAACAAGAAGTTCAGCTATTCCTGTTCCCTTTTCAATTTTAACATTTCTGCTGCAAGCTCTGTCTTAAGTATTAATGCTTTCATTTTTCCCTATGCTCTTCTTCTGCTATTTTCAGCACCTCTTCTGTAACTCCTCTTCCATATTTCTTCTTTTCTCCCTGAAAAAAGAATATAAGAAAGTCGCATATTGGTAGCAAAACAACATTTTATATAGGGTAGATTAAGACTTGGGTTGTCAAAATTAAAAGAAAGTCTAATAAAGGCTAAATATATCATAAAAATGGTTCTACTCTCAATCTAAACTTCTTTCCTGTTTATTTCCAAATAGGGAAATATTGCAACTAGTCAGTAAAAATTGTAATACATATTAGCCAACACTATTTTAGGCAGTCTCAGACTTGCAGTTTACTCCCATATATTGCTAAAATTTATACAAAATAGGAACTGTCACCATGGTAACTCCACTTGCATGTATTGTTTAAAATATGTAACATTTTCAGCATTACATACAAACTGCAAACATTTTATCAAAAACCTAGAGCATATACATGTCAAAAATATTCTACTTACGAAGCTGATGACAATGGAATGGTAATATATCCTAAACTTAGGTATTCATTTTTTACATTAAACTCCATTTACTCCATTTCCTACGAACGTCTCATTTTATGTAAGTAAATGGAGTTTAATGTAAAAAACGAATACCTAAGTTTAGGATATACATGCCATTTTAATGAAGTCTTTTATGTAATAATAATGGTATATTTTAGTTCTAAATTGAACAAATTTACATACATTTTATGCCTGCTGGGAGTCTCTCAAAGATTCCATCAAATGGTGAATCTTGCCTCTTAGAAGATATATTCACCATTTCATTGCCAGGACCTTCCTAAAATTAAAAATATTTTTATTTTATTCATTTTCAATATACATTTTAAGGTTAAAGTAAGTATAGCAACAAATAAAAATTATTTTTCATTTGCTCAAAGCTTTATAGCATCACAATATTGGATGTACCCATCACCTACCCTTTGAGCTTTTGCATATTCTTATGATTAAGTGCACTTGTGCTAAATGAGTTCATATGTAAAGTGAAACCTATGACGATTGCATTATGTTGATCTTGGTGATGTAGGGGTAACCATACTTGCCTCCTAAACCCAAGATCGCGGGTTCAATCCTGGCCAGGACCAATGGATTTTTTCGGGTAAAAATCTTAAGTATGGCTTCCTTCGGAAGGAAAGTAAAGCCGTGGGTCCCATGTTGTGCATTTATGGCACAATAAAGAACCTCAAACATGAAAAAAGAGGCATCTGAGCAAAATTTGTTGGCCGTTTCAAGCCCTGAGTTGAATGGGACGCTGATGACCTGAAATGTTTAAAAGCGCCCTTAAATAAACGAATTAAAAAAAAGATTGCATTAATTCATTTATTCTGTTTATACCCATTTACCTACTTGTGGGAAATATTGTGCAAGTAAAGCAGGTCATACTTCGCAGCCTAGACCAGTTCTTTGGAATACAGATTATGTAAAAATTTATGAATATCCAATGAACCTAGTTGCTTATTTCTGCTACCTTTGCCAATGTTAATTTAAGTTTTAGCATTTGTGGCTCTCCTATTCACATCTTGCTAACTGAAATTTATACCAATTATAGCTGGGACTTACCTGAAATGCAGTGGCATCATCATCCATTGTATCTAGAAGCGGTTTAAAATTACCCTCATATATTGTTGCTATAATTTCTTTTGTTTTCCCAAATGGGGATGCTGCTGGACCTCCCCCAGTTTCTTTTGCTTAATTCCTCTTCTTATCTATATCTGCTTTTGTTTTCATTTTTAATATTTTCCATAAGCCTGTATATTGTATTGTAAATAATAAAAAGCAGTTAATATCATACAGCTTTCAGCAAAGTTGTTAAACATTCTGTAAACTTAATTTACTTTATTTCATACAAAATTTAATGATTTTTGTTGGTTATGTAAGACTGGTTCTACCTTAAAACTGTTTCACTGAAACTTCATTTGAAATAAGTTTTTACAAAGTCTGCATATAAACACATGCACATTATTGAATACTGGTATCTCAATAAAATATATTTTGTCCAGTCTAACCTTTTAGTTGTCGAATCTCTGTCATCCCTGGTGTCGAGCATTAAATTGCTTTTGTATTCAAAGGCCATGCAGCCTTTTTTTTTATTAATTACATCTACTGTGTAGATGCTGTCAGCCAAAATTGGATGCTGATGCATATTTCCTCCAACAGCAGCCTTTCACTTTCCGTAAACTTTTGACATTTTTATCTGTAAATACCATATTAACCCTTTAGCAATATACATAATTATTTCTCTCAAAACATAGACAAATAAAAAAAATATATATAAGGCAGCTGGTATCACAGCTTTCAACAAATTTAAACATTCTGTATACTTAAGTTGCTTTTAAAAATACTGCAATTGTTACCTGCAAAGTGGGAAAAATAAATTTAAAATAAAATAAAATTGTTGAAATGTATTATTTGTAAAGTAGTGGTAGCATTTAACACGTTTCTTTACTTTTCCTAAGCAATTCCTTCCCTAAAGTAACCTAGTTTTTCGAAAACTAATGTTATTGTTCAATTTTTAACATACACACTGAATTAAGTCGGTCCTGGTGGTGTAATGGTTACCATACTTGCCTCCTATACCCAAGATCGCGGGTTCGAACCCGGCCAGGACCGATGGATTTTTTTCGGGCGTAAAAATCCTAAATATGGCTTCCTTTGGAAGGGAAGTAAAGTAGTGGGTCCCGTGTTGTACATTTACGGCACGATAAAGAACCTCAAGCCTGAAAGAGAGGCCTCCGAGCAAAATTTGTCAGCCGTTTCACGCCCTGAGTTGAATGGGACACTGATGACCTGAGATGTTAAAGAGTGTCCATAAATAAATCAATTAAAAAAAAAAACACTGAATTAACACGAATCCTAATTTTGTCTCATGTTTAGTTTCGCTATAACAAATACAGCAACAGGCAACAAAGGCTGATTATTTTTTACCACACTTTTAAGCTACAGAACTCAGTTCCATGCTGCTCTGCCGTATACAATATTTTTTCTTCCACTTATATTTGCAGCAAAGCTTAGCAAGTGTATACTTGAAAAACTTCCCTAGAATTGTCCTAAAAATAGCAAATATAATGTTTACTTACCAGAAGATTGTAACGACATGGATTCTGGAAAGCTTCTGTTTGTTTTCACGTTTCTACCACGTGTTTGTTCTTCCTGTTCGTGACCAACTTCGATATGAGAATCCAGTTTTGCTGCATTGCCAAACATAGCAACACGAGCCATGGCTTGAATATTTCCCAGACCTCATTTTAGCAACGGATCAGGGTTTCAGTTCTCGGCCATGGTAAAACCCATGACTTTAAATCATGTCTATGTCCACGTTTTAGCAATCGGCCTTAAGCTTCAGATTCGTAATCTATACTATGCCATTCCCTCTCTCTCCTGCTTATTACACTTATTAATGTATCTATCTGTTTTAACATCAATGAAATTGATGGTACCATTAAATAATCACATAAAGTAATCCCAGAAATTTCAATTTGTTTATTTACTGAAAAGTATAACATATCAGTAGAAATATGCAGCAGTATTTTATAGAACTAATTACTTGTTCAAGTTAATTCAGAGAGGTAATGCAAACTGAAAATTAAATAATACAGTGAAATCTTCAGTGTATACTTGTCCAAAAATAAAGCATAGCCATAAAATAGGAAAATGGAAGGCATTGCCTAGAGATATAAAAATGCTTTAGGGCTTTAGATTTAAGCATAATTGGAAGCAGTACTTGTTGAATATGCATCTGTATATGTTAACAATCTTTTTATGTATATACCTAATTTATAAACTTAACTATCCATTACATTATACTAGATTATGTCAGACCGCCTGCTTTCAAACTGTTGAGAGTAAATAAATAAAAAAATTAGATCTTGTAACTTGAATTTGCCTTGTAAACTGAAAGAGACATACCAACACCTCCATTTTCTGGTCAACAGCTGGCGAGCAGGAATACAGCAGCAAGTGTGCACTGTACTACCCAACCTGAAGTACCTTAGGATGCTCAGTCTGTCCATTCATACTACAAGGCTGTGGTTCAGTGCTAATCTTGTATCATTCAGCTATCCAGAGTATTGTACAGACAACATGATACAGGATCTTTCACAGTTCTGCAAATCTCTACAAGTGCTATCTGTGCCGCTTGCAGATGGTATCACAGATGACTGCATCTGCTTCTTATTACAGCTAAAAGAATTACGTGATCTGAATGTAACTGCCACAAAGTTGACAGACAAAGGATGTGTGAATCTTTTGTTTGGGTTGCATAAGTTGAGTAAGTGGAATGGAGGGTATGTACTGGACCATCATTTTGTAGAGCAGTCTGAGAGTATGCAAGACTTCACATCATACAAACTGAAAGGGAATGTTGATCTAGGGCTGTACTTCCCTAACTTAACACACATAGCACTATCAACATTATTTGAAGCAAATGACATAATGGCACTCTCCAGCCTTGCAAACTTACAACATATCAACCTGAGGTATCCACATCTATATGATGATGGGATGAGGGACTTCATGAATGTGCAGGGAAAAAACATGCTTACATTGTGTGTGCAGGAAGTTTTACAAATGGACTTTATACATATGGCAACAAAGTGTCTAAACCTCAAGACATTACAACTAGAGGATTGCTTTATCTCAGTTGCTAGTATGGGAAGTAATAGCACTCTCCCACACTTCCACAGTGTTAAGAGATTGGAGGTGAGTTGTAGGTAATTCATATCGCGATCCCATTTATAGAGGGAAAATTTTTAAAAATGATGTGATATGAGAGTGGATTGATAGTTCTGGCAAAAAATTAGTGAAAAAATTTTTTTTGTAAAAACAAAAATTTATTTCTGAACACAATCTCCTTTGAGCTCAATACATTTGGTCCAGCAAGATTGCAGTCTTTTTATTTTCTTAAAAAAAATCAAACTTCGCCTAAAACTTGTTTACAGTAGAGATAACTGCCTGATTCGACAAGAATATCTTCCTCCTAAGCCAATTTTTGAGGTTAGGAAAGAAAATAGGTCAAATGGGGAAAAATCTGGGGAATAGGGTGGGCGGAGAACTATTTCAAGGCCCAGCTCGTGCACTTTTGCCATTGCAACAACAGATTTGTGAGCAGGTGCATTGTCCTGGTGGAGGAGCACTTTTTTTGGTTGATTTGCTTCAACTCACTGTGCAAATGGTCCAGTAACATTTCTTAATACCAGCCAGTCACTATTTTACTCTTTTGCAAATAGACTATGCAAATGGTCCATTACTGTTGCTTAGTAACACCCAGTCACTTTCCAATTATTCAAGCATAATGATACTTTGTGAGTCGCAGAAAAAGATTATTTCCCCCTCCCCCACAAAAATGTTTTTGCTTTTTTCAGTGCACTTTCACCTTTGACTGCCATTTTGTTGGCCAGGGTCAATGGATTTTTTGGGTGTAAAAATCCTAAGTATGCCTTTCTTCAGAAGGGAAGTAAAACCGTGGTCCCATGTCATAAATTTACAGCATGAAAAAGAACCTGAAGCCTGAAAAAGAGGACTCCAAACAAAATTTACCAGCCATTTCACATCCTGAATTGAATGGGACACTAATGACCTGAGATGTTAAAGAGCATCTGTAAATAAAACAAATCAATAAAAACTATCATTTTGCCTCTTGAGGTGCAGTGGTAACCCAAATTTTGTCTACAGTCCCAAAACTATGCCAGAAGTCATTCGGATTAGGCTGCAACTTTTCCAAACACAATCTCTGAGCTTTTTTGGCCTGTAGTCAACAAACACAGCACCCATTGCACACTCAGCATCTTCATTTGCAGAAACTTTGTGCAGGATATTATGTATCCAATTATATGAGATGCCTTCCATTCAGCAATAACTTGAATCTTAATGTGACAGTCTTATATCATAATGACTTTTATTGACCATTTCTTTATAAGAAACTTCAATTGAGCATCTGAAATGTGCAGCTTTTGCAGTACTTGTATGATCATGCTTAAATTCATTTATCCAATAATAAATGGTCTTTAGAGCTGGTGCAAATTCTCCATAAATTTCCTTCAATTCAGCTGTATCTGGGCTGCAGCCCACTCTTTTTTTTAAATAAAATTGTATCACTCTACGATACTGCCTCTATCTATTTCTAAAAATGTTTACACCTATTACTTAAGATACCTGTTGACAAAAAATTGTGCATTGTATCTGTTTAAAAATTTTAATAAAATCATTACAAGAATCATGTTTACCATGATTCAGCTTAACAAAATTTCCTGCCATTTTGTTGAAATTTACCAGATTTATCAATCTGCCCTAGTAAATATTATTAAATGCATTCTAATGCTTTATGGTTAGTATGTGTTTTATTTCTCGTAAGTATAAAGATAATATATTTAATATAAATTAAATTTTCCAATAAATATCTAAATCCCACGTCTCAGCTTACCTGATACAAAAAGCCATGCTTTCCTACTGTAATATGATGTTTTATGTCTCACCAACTTTTTAAAATCTTTCCAGTTATTTATCTTGAAAGGAACACGTTTGCAAGAAAACAATTTGTGGCAAATATTTCTTCATTTAAAAGGGAAAAACATGATATTAGTTATATTTTATTTAAAGAAGGTCAACTCAAATGGGAATCCAATTTTTTTTTATCAGATTCTGGTTTTACATAAAAAGGCAAACAACTTTTATCTGAAATTGTTTTTAAAAATAGCTAATGATTATTAATCAGTGTTCAAAATGTTCTCCACAAAAATTGAGTCAATTTTCAAAAGTTTGACATTCAGAAACATTTAGGAATATTTCTGCAAGTTGTTGTTACCCCTTGTCAGAGTTCTTCAATTGTTGCAGTCTGTATTTTAAAAAACAACTGATTTTAGGGGCCTCCATAGGAAGAAATTTAATCGGCCTAGATTAGGGGATCTTGTAAGCCATTTGTACTCCCTCTTCTGTCAATTCATCTATTCAGGAATGTATTGCCACTTTGAACATTCTGTGTATAATGTGGTGGTGTTAATATCATGCTAGAATATAAGCAAGTTTTCATTTAAAGTAACTCTACTATTCTCATCTTCTTGATTTTCAGTTTCTTCATTAATGAGGAATTATAACATTTGAGTAGTTGGAAGATTTCATGGCCGGAGTCAGACTTATAACTAGAAATTTCTTATGGGCTTAGAAGCCGTGATCTGTCAGAGCTAAGGAGTCAAAAGGTTTCATCCCCACCTGTGGAGGACTCGTCGTGCCCAGAAGACTCAGACTGCGCCACTGAAGATGTCCTCCGCAGGTGGGGATGAAACATTTGGACTCCTTAGCTCCAACAGACCATGGCTTCCAAGCCCGGAAGAAATTTCTAGTTATAAATTATAACATTTGATACATATAACCGGTGAACATTTTCTCATAAAATGTTTGCATCACATTAAATACCTACCCAGACATTTAATTTCCTATGCCACTGTGTGTGGTCTGCACTCAAAATATATTGTTTATTTTCATTCCAGTACTTACATTTATGTCAATTTACAGCGGCATTAAAATAATGTGCACTAATCAGAAAAGCAAATATTTCTCAGTAATTTAAGTGATTCCCTTAGTCCCTCCAACAATATCTCACAAAATTCAGCTCTTCATCATTTAATTTTTATTATTTCGAGTTTATAAGGATGAATCTTCTGTACTTTGAGAATTTTATGTATTAACTCATCAAAAATCCAATGTAGAAAGATACTTAAAGGTTGTTAGATTAGCAGAAACATATTCTAGGACTTCAATTATAGTGATTTCATCATCTTTACATGGTACCTTTCTTTTCTTATTAGTAACAATTCATTTGTCTAAATTTATCAACTAAGTCTCATAGTTGAAGTATGACTAAAACTTCTACCAGGAGCTCTTTTGTTGAATATACTAGCAATCTTGTCTTGCACATTGATTTGTGGACCTATAAATAAAAATAATTTCAACATTGTCTTGTAAAGTGCACATGATGATCACCTGAATATCCCTTAGCTAGAATATTTAAATTAGTACCAACTTCTGACTAAATCCTGCACATTTGTTAAGCTATTAATTGTTTAAATTTAATTTTGTGTTGGAACTAATACAATGAAGCAGTTAATTTATTTTTAATTTTATAGAGAACGTTAATGTAACACTCTTATGCTCCACTTACCATTGAATTATGCAGGCCTTCGCCCAAATTTCATAACCTTATCTTCATATTTTGTTATAACAATTGTTTCCCATATTCACAGCTACAAGCTAAAGGAACACTGGAAAAATATCAGATACAATAAGATAAATAAATCAGCAGTTGCACATCACTTTTGGTGAGATAAACATGATATAAAAATGGAAGGCAAATTATTGAAATTCCTATATGGACCCTTGGGAATATGGGGGAAATGTTTAAAAAAAATATGAAGATAAGGTTATGAACTTTGAGATTCCAGCAGAAAAATTAATTCAAAAGTTCAGAAAATACCCACAAGAGCTACACAAGTCCATTCAACCATAACAAATTTGGTAGTCTACACACAGCTGATGATGTGGGTGAATGCCTGTAACATGTTCTGTATAATTCAATGGTAAATGGGTATAGGAGTATTAAATGAATTCACTATCTAATTAAGAATATATTAACTGTTTGTTTACATTAAAGAAATGTAAACAAAAGATACTTAGCTTTTATGTTTAAATTGCATTTGTGTTTTGTTAAATGCAAAGAAATGTAATCTAAGTTAGTCTTTCAAAGTATTAGTATATAATAATGTTTTCCAATCTTTTTAAATATTTTATTAAATAACTTTGTTTAATAGGAGATGTTTCAGAAAAAATTATTTGCCATTTTGTGTAAAACCAGAATTCCGTTTAAAAATTGAGTTGATTGTGAAATGACCTTACAACCCTTCACGAAATGTAATTGATATTCTTTTTCTCCCTCAAATGAAGAAACAATTGCCATAAATTATTTTATTGAAAATATGTTGCTTTGAGATAAGTGGCTGGAAAGTTTTTAAAAAAACGCCCAATATATGTTTTGATCACAGTGGAAAATGCAGTAAATGCTCATATTTACTGATAATTGTAAACATTTGTCTTGTTGGTTGGTAAATGTAGGTAACAGGAAGAAATCATTGCCTATTTTCCAGCTTTTGTTATAAATTATTCACATTTTCGAGAACAGTTGATAGACCTAATTGAATCTGTTTTCCTTCCAGGTGTTGATGCATTGTTCCTATGCTTTTGTAAAAGCAGCTTTGATTTTGCATCGGTACATGATAATAATGAAGATTTAATGAACGCAATTTCAGAAATTCTGTATATTCATACACACTTTCAATTTGGAATATTCTTTATTTATTTGTGTTTGTTTTTTTCTTGCTTAACATATTAATTATGTAGCCATTTTTTGTTCTATATACCATGATTTGATGGTATTCTGATTTGTATACGATCATACTTATGGGTAGATTAACTAATCCAAATGCATGGCTATTGATAAGTACATATTTGTGTGGCTTTTGGATTATAGTTGCTGCTCTAATTATAATTATCTATGTGAGTATATTTTCTGATTATACCAAATTGCAATGTGTTGAGGTGTTTGATAATTTTAATTGTGTTGTTGGTTTTTGTTTTGCATTTTCAGTTTTATTACCTATGCTTCCTTGTAGATTAATTTGATAGGATCTTTCTATTTTTTGTTAGCTATTGTAAAAATGTCTTCTACATAATGATGCCAACGTTAGTATATATCTGGAAAAATTCAACTATTTCTATTTTCATGAAATTCAAATACACGTTTGCTAAAAATGGGAAAGTATATCACTCATACATACATAAATACTGGCATTATTATGTAGATATTTTTGCAATTAATTAAAAGTGGAAAGAGTATGCTGTCAAATTATCAACCTACAAGACAACATAGTGGAAATAAAAATCAACAATACTCTTTCCTTCCTGGATATTAAATCAATATGTTCCCTGCTTTTAATTATTAACTTTTTAGTGACAGATATAATTAAAAATGATGTTCTGACAAGTTGATAAATATTATATTGAATTTATAGGTGATTGTGTTTAATGAGGAATGGTCAAGTTTTGGATTCCAATTCCCATTCTTTGACTACATGAACCTGCACCATCTCTTAGCCATCAATGTGACAGAAATTAATGACAGTTCACTCACAAGTTCCATGATTGAGAGAGATTGGCTTAAGAAGTTGAGAACTTTGGAACTGCGAGGCACTTTAGGCTACCTGAGTACCAGAACATTTATCTTGCTCCTGAAACACTGCCCACAGCTGGAGCGTGTGAGTGACTTGGCATCATGGAGGGGCATGCCTCATGTGGACTTGCAGTCCATCATGAATGTTGCTAAACAGAAGAATCTTGATATAACAATACTAGCATATCCTGATGCTGCAGAATGATTGGGTATATATGTGGCTTCTCAGCTAACAGAATTGTATTGGTCTCTTTATATTTTCATTCAGTATATGCTGTAATGACAAAGCATTATGTTTTGTGATCTAATTCTATATTAAATATGTACAGTATAAGGTACATGATTGTATACTGCATGTACCAAATTGAAATAAAAATATAAATTTTATAAATTTATTGCACATGTATTTTTGATTACATACAGTAGTAAAAGGAAGTTTGGAGAAAATTGTGATCAAAGAAAAAAATTATTAAAAACTCTTTTAATAGATCTGACTCAAAACTTAATACAAGCCTGCATCATACTCAGAAACTATTCAGGTGTTTCTTTCAGAATATTCAATGTCAAAAGTAAACTTTCCACTAGCGAATGGTAAAAACCAGAACCTTCTAGCTCAAATGGTTCAAAAGCTATATAATTTTGAAATCAATAATGTAAAAATCTGAAGATTTTTAATCTATCCATATGTATTTTCAAATATTAAACAAATAATTCTAGGCCACATATAATTATATCATATAATTTAAAAAAGTCATTCATTTTTTGAAAAATGTCAAAAAATTAAAATGCCTTACAGCCAACTCACTCTTAATCAGCAAAAATAAAAAAAAATAGAGACAGTTTTTCAAATAAGTAAGATGTAAAATGTGTTATTGGGGAACAAACTACTCTGCACCACAACTCTCCTACCACTCCTACTTCCTCTCACTTCTAATGGTTCTGTCTCTCGTTTGTTCAGACACTTTCAGTTCACTGATGAAGCTCAGAGCCAGTGAAATCTTTGGTTTTACATTTAAATTTAATTTAAACCAATGACCATAGCAAAATATTTTGGTACTAACTTTTAATAATACTTTTAGAAGTTAATTGCAACTCACTTTCTTAACTCGTTTATGCCCATCTTTTTGTTTATTCAAATATAAGGTTTAAATTGCGAAAGTATTTTTGATCTTACATGGTTTTCAAAAAATGATAGTTCGTTAATGATCCAATGTGCCAAAGTATGGTTACATGCTAAATTACTTTTCAGCGATTCACGTGTAGATTAAATATCTGTCAAACTTATTTCATTTAAATATACATACTTATTTTAGCCTTGAAATGAAGATAAGTGTATACTTTTGAAGGTAAGTGGACCACAATTTTTGTGACATAAATATAAATAATGTAATGCTAATATACATGACATATCCAAACAAATATAAAATTCCAATGGAAGTATGCATTTCTTCAAGGCATAGCGGAAGGAAGCACTGTTTCACTGCACTGTATGCATAACTGTACCTTACAGTCTTTTCTAAAATTAAAAGATTTTAAATGGCATATGGAGATGTTTCCTTTATTATCTCCATTGTTATTATAACCTTAATAGATTACATGAGGTCTCTTACATGAGCATTATAGCTAGTGCAATTTCATAACGGAGATTTCATGCTAGGCCAGTCAATGAGCCTTTCAACTGCCAGGAAAAAGTGTTCGTATGCCAGAAATCATATACCATATCTGTCTGCACATGTATTATGCAGGGGAATTCGCTCAGTGTATATAATGACAAAGCTTTTTAGCCACCATCTGCTGTGATATATGTTTAAATGATACTTTTTTTATATTTAACTATTATTTTTCATTTAAATAGGTGTTTATTTTGGTACTACATTGTGTTAATACTCCATTAGAGCCTATGGTGCAAGTATGTCAATGAATACATTGCTGATAGGTTTTGCACCTTGTAGGGAGGGAACCAACCCTCATTGCCCCATGCCCTACCCCTTCTACAATTAGCCTAGTAACAAAATTTCACATAAGAAAGATTGTAATGGAAATGTGCTAGTTATACTAACATTCAAATCTTCCTGTGTCCAGTTTCTAACCTCGGCAACTACTGGATTTATTCTTTTTTAGTCCTCTAAAAGCTTTTTAGCTGAGAGATTTCATTACTATTATCATTTGCATATTAAAATTAAACACCATCAGAATTCAATTAAAAATTAATGTAGGAATCCACACAGTGAAACTATCATAATCTTAAATGTAAATTGGAACTTGCACAGTGAAGCTAATCATATTAATTGATATCATTGTATGATTCAGTTGAACTACACACTCTTAAAGCTTCACTTACTTTTCATAAATGTATGGAACCGGTTTCGAGAGAAGGCTGAAGATGGGAACTAAATGTTCTCGAAACTGGTTCCATATATTTGTGAAAAGTAAATGAAGCTTTAAGAAGCATACAATGATATCATACTGAACAGAATCATACAATGATATCAATTAATTATTATAATCTTGTTGAATTAAAATTAAAACCTCTAAAATCATGTCAATATATTAAACTCTCTTGACATTTCACATTAAAACTCTTTTAATAAAATAAAAAATATCAAGATAGTTTAATATATTGACATGATTTTAGAAGTTTTACTTTTAATTCAACAACACCATCAGAATTACCTAAATCTGACATATCAAGAATACCAGGAATATCAGCAGTATTCTTTATACAGATTTGATTTCTGCTTCAAACTGCAGAAATTGATAAATATGCATATTTATCCCAAACTGAAACATAGTAATTTATAAATAATTAACTATGGATAGGTGAACACATTTGAAGAAAATTATATGTATATAGGGATCATGTCTGGTTACTTATTAGTGACTCATGAAAAATATATACTAGGGGTTTTCTGAAAGTTCTTGACCTGATTCAGAGATATTGCAAAGATGGCTAAATTACCATAATAGTTAAGTATCATCCTTTAGATGGCAAACTATAAATTTTCATATATGTAAATATAGTCTCCTTTTGTGACAATCATGTAAACAGAGTTGCCATTTTCTACAAAATGGATAAAAATTGAAATATTAGTTGTGAGAAAGTGTTTCATTTTGAAGAGTTTAATCCCCCCTTAATGTATTGTAAAGGACTCTTCATTTTTGGCAGTTAAAATGGACTGCTGAATATAAGTGTGGTTGTACATCCATTCAAGGCAATGAGTGCTCAGGGCATCCCAAAACTGCCATGACCGACAAGATTGTGACAAAAATTCAGAATGCCATACTCGGTGATTGCTGATTGAAGGTATGCAAGTTGGCTGACATTGCAAAGACCTCAGTAAGCCAGGTCCACAACATTTTCTACATTTTATATTAAGTTTTGTGTATGAGAAAGCTTTCTGCTTGATAGATGTCGCATTTGTTAACAATGTACCAAAAATGCATTTGAATGAACATTTTGCAAGAATATTTAGACTTGTTTAAATGCAATTCTAGTGAGTTTCTCGGATGTTTCATGATGAAGCATGGATTCATCACTACACACCAGAGACAAAGGAGCAACCCAGGTGAAAGTGCACCAAAGAAAGCAAAAAATCTGCAGGAAATGTCATGGCTAGGGATTCTTATGAAGTGCTGCTTATAAAATACCTCCAAAAGGCCAGAACCATCACCAGGGCTAAATGTCCATACCTTGTGAAAAAATTTCTTTTTCACTAATAATGCACCTTCATGCACATCTGGGATTGTTGCTGCAAAACTGCATGACTTTTGCTTTCAAGTGCTTTCACATCCTTCATATTTGCTGGATTTGGCTCCTAGTGATTACTTTGTTCCCAAACTTGAAGAAATGACTGGGTGGACAAAGGTTTACAAAGGTTCACATCAAATGATGAGGTTAAAGCTGAGAGAGATGCTTATTTTTCACAGTTAGACAAATTTTATTTTATTGAAATTCGCAAAGTCATTGAACTAAATGTATTGATTTAAAGGTGATTATGTTGAAAAATAAAAAAATGTTTCTCTTATATCTTATGTTTTCTTGGTCCGGCTAAGAACTTTAGAATGGCCTTCATATATTTAAAAATCAGCATAAGGATTATTTCAAGGAAATATGTGGCAGTATTTCCTTTAATATTTCAAACCATTATAGTAGAAGACATAAAATATTTGCCATTTCATGCTAGATTGCAAAAGCACATTCTATCACTCTGATTTCACATTACTTTAAATAGAGCTCCAAGGAGGGAAAATGCAGAACCATGGCAGGAATAGATTAAACACACATTATTGCATATGTTAAATTAAAATCAAATGTCAAACAATGCACAGGTTTACAAAATTGCTTGTTTTAGAAATGGATCATTAATTATCCACAGGACATAAATGGGTTTATTATTGTCACTATCATCATGTTTTGTGATTTTCCTCATTAATTTTTGGTCATCTTTTGTTGCTCATTAACAGTTGGCTCATTAAGTTTAAAATGATTTGAGCAAAGTTTTCTAGGTGTTAAAATTTGTAGAAGACAATGCAATCAATAATTTTTTTGGAAATTTGGGTTAAAATGCGGAAGTGGGCTGGTTGAAATTCTGAGCATCTTTCTCAAAATAGAAAAGTGAATATTTTTTTGAATGCTGCATTTTATAAATTGGTAAGGGTTTTCCTTTTTTATATAAATATCGATTGAGGTGCTGAAACTTACTGCATGTATTGTGCTTCATAGAACACTTTCAGCTCATGAAAGGGCTAACGGAAGCACTAACATACTTAGCTATAAAACACAAGAGTGAAAATGAATATTCTGGGAGAACTTACCACTTTCCATTCAGCTTATTCCTCAAACTCAAGAGCAAGAAACAGTAAGGATTTGACTCCTTAAGAAAATGCTAGAAAGCTACAGTAGCTAGTGAAACCTTTGGTTTTTAAATTTCATTTAAACCAACAACTGTGGCATAATAGCTTGGTAATGATCAACCTAAATACAAGCAACACCAGCCATGAAAGCCTAAAGAATATTAGATTTCATATGTGAAGTTGTTAAAATATGAGGCATGTTTGGAAAGTAAAGATACAAAGGAAAATGTGCATAATAATGTTTGACTAAACCCCATTACGAATCACATTAGCACATACTTTCATTTTTAATATAGTTGCTAAAGTTGTCCCAACATTATTAAGTCAAGACACTAGTTTTTGTATTCCAGTCATGCCACCTGCATCTTGATCCATGTTGAGACTTCTTTTATCTTGCCATTGCCACATTGTCCACAAAGATGCTTCTTTAGGTATTGTAACAAGTGAAAATTGCTGAGTGCAGGTTCCATGCTATAGAGCAGGACTGCGGGAAACATACTACTTTAATTGTTTGAGAAGTGGTGTGTGCAGTCGAACACTGTCATGAAGCAGGCAGACACTACCAAGTGTCATCATTCCCCTTCTTTTGTTTTGAATGAACATATTGCAGCCATTCCAAGGTTGACAATGTGTAGGAGCATTAATTGTTATGCCAGGAACCATGAAGTCAATCAGAAGAATTTTGTCTCTTTCTGAGAAAATGGAACCTATTTTTGCTGAAATCGAAGCTTTTAATTTCATAGCTTTTGAGGAGTGCATATGGTACCACTGCTGCTTGGATTCAGGCTTGTAGTGAAAAACCCAAATTTCATCTCCAGTTGCAGAAACTCATCTCCTTTTTGCATGACCTGCAAGAAATCCAATACCCATTCCTTTTAATTTTTTTTATAACTGTTAACATTTTGCGACACAGTACGTGCACAATTTTCTATACCCTAATGTTTCAGTCATAGCTTCTTGAACTCTGGTCTTAGACACTTTGGGAATAATGTTATGCAATGCTCTATTATTGTCACACATTAATTTGCACTAATTCCTTTCTTAATTCTGTTAAGGTCATGAGAGAATATAGACAGCTTCCCACTCCTGTGTTTTATCATGAATTTCGGTCCTGCCCCCAGAAAATTCATGACACCACTTTGTTACATTCTGTCTATTCATAAAGTTCCCTTAAATAACAATTTGTCTGTGAATGTGCACTGGGTGTTCACCTTTTTTATTGTGAAACCATATGAGGGAGCATGTCTCACATTTGGTGGGATTCTGTATTGGTGCAACCATTTCCAGTAGGTGCTATTTGCATAAGACTCGAGTAACATTACCAAACATGAGGGTAAAGTGAAAGAAACAAGATTAAAACCAATGTATCCACCATATGCCCAAAAGTTTACACTTTGGCTTGTATGTGATGTATCTTTACTTTCTAAATAAGCCTTATACTTTGTATTTATCACCAATTATTTTTTTAAATTTGCAAATAAATCATGAGGAGCTCATAGACTTCATGATGTCAATTTTTAAGAATAGGCATGTTAACAGTTAAAAGGATACTTACATTAACACTTTATTAATAAAAATTCACATATTATTTGATATTAAATACATCCTGATTGATTCATGAGTAAATGAAGTCACTGCTGATGTTTATTAATGCTCATAACATATTGGTTTTTTACAAATGCAATGAAAATAGCGATTTTCCTGAAATTAAAGTAATATCAGTGAATAGTGATATAAAAAAATTTAAAATCGCCATAAAATATAACTCAATTGATTAGATTTTAACTATTGGTCTCTTACTTTCTGCACAACATTCAACATAATGAGTTGAAAGCTCATACTTTGTATTTCGCTTTCCAAACATATATCATTTAATTAAAATTTCCATGAAGCAATTATCTATGTTTGACAGGTTCAGCTAAAAGCTTGTAAGAGGGTCACTAATTTTGAAAGATGAGGACTGGGCATCTTTGGGCTATAAAGTAATAATCACTGAAAATTACTCATTCTTACATATTACAAGATAAGTCATAAGTAAGTTAAAAATTTATTTGGGGTACTACACATTTAAATGAGACACCTGAGACTATTGCCACTAAATGGCAGTAATCCAGTGGCAATTTGTGGCATTTAACACAAGACAATGAATGTTTACAATAGTGAAACAGCAATTGCAAGATGTCAGTGCCTCTGAGTGAGTGTACAGCCCTCAAGTAGCTTTTTGAGTGTGATTTTTATGGACAAAAGGTATGGAATTAAAGAATATCCATAAAGAAATGCTTCCAAGAAGTGCTTGTCACATCAAGCTGTTTGCAAATGGGTGCAGAAGTTCTCTGAAAGGGGAACACATATTGAAGACAAACACCAAATGGCCTGTCAATGGAGATTACCATAGAGGAAAATTTGCAACAAGTTTAAAAATCAATCTAAGGAGATAGAAGGGTAACTATAGGCACTATAACCATTGTAATTGGTTGCTCACGTGACATGGCCTACCTCTTAATGCATTACAAATTAGGTTTCCACAAAGTCTATGTACCAAGTGTGCTGCATTTGCTGGCCCCCCCAATACAAAATGCAAAGAATGAATCTGGTATTATATCATCTCAATTACTACCATGACGGACATAATATGCTAGCCCAAATGGTCACAGGTGATGAGTCTTAGATTAACCATTACCAGCGCGAGACAAAGTGTGTGTCATTGCTGTGAAAACATTCTGCTTTGCCTTCATAAAGTTTTAAAGTGACACCATTCTCCAGGAAAATGATACTCATTCTTCTGAGATCATGAAGGCATACTTCTCTCTGCATTCCAGCCTCATGGACAAACCGTAAATGCAAATCCTACTGTAACATCGTCAGTAACCTAGACCATTCATCTAGGACTCCTGACCAAAGGCATGTTGTTCATTTATGACAATCCACATCCTTATATTTCCAACAAGACAAATTAGACTCTGAAAAATTTCAATTAGTAAATCCTGGAGCATCCTCCGTAAAGCCCCAATCTTGCTCCAGGTGACTTTCATTTGTTCAGCCCACTAAAATATCTTTTGGGAAGGGAAATGAAGCTTTGCAATCCATGCCATATATTTACAGCCATGTAAAAGAACCTCAAGCCTGAAAGAAGAGGCTTTGAGCAAAATTTATCATCTGTTACATGGAATTGAAGGAATGCTGATGATCTCAGATGTTAATGAGATCATGTTAATAAATAAACAAAAATAAATAATCATCTTAGGTGAACATTTTCCTGACAATGAAGTTGTAGAAAGGGATGTCATTGCTTGGTTTCGACAGGGGCCCAAAGAATTTTATACTGCTGGATTTCAGGGACTTGTGAAATGATGGGACAAGTACCTTAATGTACAGGGATATTACTTGAGAAATAAAAGTATTTGAAAATACTCATATTTGCATAACATTAGAAATCTTTTCAAATTTTATTGTTCGCACAGTTATGTTTGTGAGATGAAACTATTGGGAGCTATTGTGATAAACAACAATTTTTATTTGATTTTAAAAGTGACTCCAATAACATAACTCTCCTTAACATGTAATTGATTTGTGTGTTGAATTTAAGGAAGACATCATTCTGTTAAAGAAGAAGAAGAGAGGAATGGCAGGCTAGCAACAGCAGTGATTGAAGAAAACATTTCATATGTAGAAGAAATTATCAGAGAAGATCCATTGAACATAGTGTTATGAGATTTAGGGCATATCAGTTTATCATGTGTTCTAATTTCATCATGAACAGTTAAAGGGAAGAAAAAAAATTGTTCAAGAGGAGTGCACCTCAGGTTAACTGAAAGGCAGAATATCTGCCAAGAAATGCTTCAAAAGTGCAATAATGGGAAAGTGGGAAGTGTGAGTATATCATGGAAGATAAAATGAATGAATGGTGTTTAATGCCCATTTTTGCTACAGAGGCACCACAGGCGATGGACACTAATGATACATGAAATGAAATGATACATTGGGAAAGGATTTATTTTTAAGGAAGGAAACGTTTCAGGCCTAAGTTTAGGGTACCTCACCAGCATTTGCCATTTATGAGCACTGTGGAAAACCTGGAAAAAACCTCAGTCTGTGAGGATGGTCCTGGAGGGATTTGAACCCCAGACCTTCCGCTCACAAGTCTGCACCTGAATGACCTCGGCCACCCATGATGGTATCATGGAAGATGAAACATGTATTTGCCAATTTGATCCTAAATAGAAGTGCCAGTCTTCAATTTGGGTCTTCCTTGATAAGTCAAAAAGGTTAGTTGTGCTGGAAAAAGAAGTCACATCATATACAATGATGGTGTGAGCACTTTCGAAAATGGGATCATTATACAAGGTGAGCAAAAAGTATGAAATATTGCTTATAACTTTATAATATAAATGTTTCAGAGTCATTAAATTCTGCATTTATCAAATGATTACTGCTTAATATTTTGCACGACTTAGAAAATGTATATTTTCGGGTATATAGGTACACATACAGGTATATAGGCATGCAGTTTTCTTAATTAGCAGCCTCTATACTTATTTTTACATTTTTTAATTTTTCTTTCAATTTTTTCAAAGTAAGTATTTCTGATTATATCATTACTATTTTTTAAAAAAAGATT
Organism: Metallyticus violacea; assembly: GCA_030762175.1. Taxonomy (NCBI): domain Eukaryota; kingdom Metazoa; phylum Arthropoda; class Insecta; order Mantodea; family Metallyticidae; genus Metallyticus; species Metallyticus violacea. The sequence continues at coordinate 13,364,073 of CM060834.1, forward strand.
ATTTAATTAACATGATGTCTTAATGGCTGCTATTACTTTTACAACAAATGTTCAAAGTGAGCCCTATTTATTAGCAATGTCCTAGCCTGTCACAAAAATTTTCTGTTTCTTGTGCAGTAAATGGACAGATCAAATTTATCTCTGTTCTGATTCTATGATTAAGCTCTAATAAACTATTAGGTCTATCACAGCTAATACCTTTCATTCCATCCTTGAACATAGTCCTCCTGTAGGAGGTTTCTGTTACCAAGTGGAATTTCAGTTATACTTATTTACTGACAGAGGAACAGATAATAAGCTCATTGCCTCTAACACCATGTGACAGGAAACTAAGATATTACTTGCATATAAAATGTCCAATAATTTTTTTGCTTAAAGCCCTCTTTTCCAAGTATGAAGCACGTTAACTTGCCGTAAATTTATAACACGAGACCTTCAGCTTTAAGCTCTCCTAGAGGACTGTGCCCAAGATGTTACATCGCAAAAATTTATCAACTCCAACCAGTATGAACCGCATGATCCTTAGGTCAAAGGAGTACTGTACACCTGCATTTTAAGCAGTCCCAAAGATAGGATTGAAGATGGAGTATCAAGTTCAAATGATCTAGGTGACTACTCAAGTGTCCTTTTCTTTCAATGATCTTTCAGGAAATGCTGCATCTAAAAATTGTCTCACATGTCTTCCAAAGTGTTCACATATATCATCTTGTTAATACCAGAGATTTTGGAGCATGTTATGCACACCAAGCTGGAATGATATTATTCTGGAATAGGTATAGATACATATCAGAGATTAGATTTCCTTCAATGAAAAATTGTTGTTGTGTTATTACCACCTAAATCTTCCACTACATTTACTTTCTGTGAATGTTGTGTATGCAGTTGCACTATCTAATGTGGGTCATTTGGTGACCAATATTGACAGTTATGCTAATTAACTATATATACTATTTAGACAAAAAAAAACTCAATATATTGTGCTTTTATGAACTGCAGATTTTGGGTTTCTCAGTTCCTTTAAAGTTTCATAAGATTCATTTACTTACTGAAAATCATCTTCAATTAATCACTGTAAAAGTTATATTTTGTAACAGTTCTGTTTAACATTAATAATTATATTACAAACAGATGCTTGACAGACACTGTAATTTCTTATTTATTGCCTTGAAGCTGTTTGTGAATTTTCTTGGACAGACAGCAATATAATAAGGGCTTTTTCAGCATTTAGAGCAGATTTTGGCATTCCAGATTTTCTCTTGTTGTTCACACTTCCAACTTCATTTAATTTCTTTGCAGCTTTTACACAATGGAATGTATTATGTTTCTATTTAGATTCACATGATTAAATAAATTGCATACCTAAGTTCTTATCTTATTACCATATCCAACCATCACTCTATTTTTTCCCTTTCAGGGAGATCAGTGGTGGCTTGCAGTCTGTATAATAAATGGGGCACATGAAATGTTATATTTAATGCTGTGGCATTGTGCGTGAACCTTACAAATCTCAAATTGTAAACTTTTGAGATAATGGCATCATATTTTGTTTTATCTCACAATATTTCAACTTATAATCACAAACCTCAGTTACTATAATTGGTACAGATTTTCCACAATAGGAGGAGGTGTACACCTTAAGAAATCATGTAATTCTGTTACCTTTAAATGGAATTTTCTTATAACTATGAATGATGATTGTGTGGGTTATAGAATTCATGCACAATGCCACAGAATTGAACTTGGTATAAAAATTGCAAATAATTTCTTTTAGAGAAGCACATTCTTCCTATATTTAATTTTAGTGAATTCCAGAGCATTCATGTATTTTTATCGCCTCATGTGAGAATTTAAACAAAAGTACAGTCACTGTATTGAGCACACATTTATTACAAAGAGACTTAGAATAAAATTTTACTCCACGAGACACGTTATTACAACTGACTAGCATTTTCCATACCTTCAACAAAATTGTGCTAGCAATAACAGATTGGTCATTGCTCTGCTTATTGGCATATTTGTTACACCCTGAGCTGGGTAGGTTATGATTCAATCCTAGGGAGACTTATTCTCAGTGTGGCAGCTAATAGTAAGGCAATGCCTTCAGGTTTCAAAAGTTAGTACTTTATGAAGTTACAAACTCATTATGACCATTGAGTCCATAAAAGTGTATCTAACCATGCTCCACTGTTTGGGCACTGGATTATCTGCAAAAGACTTGTTAGTTTCCCTAAGTTACCAGTCTTGTCAGACATTCTGTAATGCTTAACAGGGAGGTTTAAAGAAAAGGGAGTGCTTTTCAAAAGAGATTAAAGAAAATATTAACTAACTTCTTTTTCACTTGCAATTATTACCATATGGTAGAACCCCCTTTGAGTGATATTCATGATGATTAGCAGATTCTACACTATGAGCGACTAGTTTTGTTTTTGAAAATAATACTCATTGTCTCCTGTAATCTCTCGAACAGTTTAATAGTCAATTTAATTTAATTTACCTTCCCTGCATGAGGTTACAGAATATTAAAGTTAAAATAAAATAAACAATATAATAACAAATAAATTAATCTATCCATACTCAAATTTGAAAGAAGAATTAAAAAATACTAAAAAAATATAGGCTGCTATTTAGGAAAAATGTGTTTGTTGCTGTATGCCTAAGAATATAAATGTTCTAAATTGTGTTCAAAACATTATGGATACACATAAAATAAATGCATTTAAAGTGTTTAAGAAATAATTCAAATTATAAAATTAACATCTATACTTTTTTGTTTACCTCATATAGAATTAATAAGAACATTCATTTTTAAAGTAATAAAAGAAGAAAATTCCTTTTTTTTTTAACTCTTATTCAGTATCTCATAAATTTTTGAATGACCCTCATAATCTGCCAAACTATCTGAAAATATTTCACAAATAAAGAGTGGAAAGCTAGGTGAGAACAATAATGAATTTTAATTTGTGTCAAAAATTGGTATCCTAGATATCTGACTTTCTGTACTATTGTTCCTACCACTTGAGATACTGTGAGAGCTTTAGGTTTTCATTTGTAACAGCATTGCCAATTGACAAGTTTTGGTAGACATTAATTTTTCACCTATTCTAATCCCAAATGGTGATTACAGTTTTCATTTTATAATCAAGTTATAAAATCTCTTCTTCTCCTATAATGGAAAATGTACATGCCAGAAAAATTAACAGCTGAATTAAATGATATCAGAATCTCAGAAAGTCAGTTTCAATGCAATTTCTTAAATTAAATTGTGCTTTAACTGTTTATATTTAATAACTTAATGACATGTCGTTTCTTGTATTTCTCTACTTGACGTTTCCATTAAAAGCCTGTGACAATAGCGCAACTGAAAAATTTTATCCAATCTGTAGTGGAAATATAATTGGATATCCTGATACATATCTCTGATTTTTGCTTAAGACACTTGTCTACTTTGCCTTTCAAATGTAAACACTAATTAACAATAAAAGTGTAAGTCAATAGAAACAGAATCACAATGGCATACAAAAACATGAGAGTAATGCCCCCATTTACATTGCACGAACTGGAGCTAGAGCTCTCTTGGATTTGACTAGAAACAACAACTCATTTTGCACAGATTTAATGTTCTACTCAGTTCATTGTCAGTTTATATGGCGCTATTAACACCTTCATTCATGAATAACAGTAAAATTGAGCCACATTTTCTATGTAAAACTGTTGTTATATGCTTACATCCAACACAAGTAAACATTTCATATCTCTTACCAACACTCTATCAGCAAATAATACAATAGTACTTTTATCTTCATAACAACAGAAACATGAAACATTTTTGCATTATAAACTGTACAAACTATATTGTGATATGTCATCACTAGCTAAGAGAATAAAACCAATTGCTGTCCAGCTTCAAAATATAGAAAACTTGACAGAAAATGTTTTAATAACTTTACAAAGTACTTTGTTTCATTTACACCTGATTTAGAAATGAACTCCAAGAATTCATACAATAATTTGAAAAAGTTAACAGCTGGTTACATTTTGACTATGCAAATACAACCCATAATTACACAATTGGTTATGACTTCATTAATCACTTGTTTACACAGCATATTTTTCTGGGTGTAACAATCATGGAGTGAATGCACCATACAATATCTATCCAGAAAGTAGTTTATACACCTCAGTGGCATTTAGTTCCTCTGATGATATTTCCCAGAGGACATAACATTTCATTTTTAAAACAATTTTCAAAATCTGCTTTGATTATTTCCGTGTTTTGCAAGGTTCTATTTAATGTTGTTAATGATGAAATTTTAACCATTTTAACAAGTTACAGTAACAAAATCTGGCAGCTGACAGGTGCTAATAATGCGTTGTTCTCTTTCATTAGATATGATTTAGTAATTCTTCTGGAAAAACATACAGTCTGTGCTGCTTAAGGCCACACAGCTAGTCCTTAGTATACTTAAAATGTACAAAAATGTTCTTACTTGTGAGATCTTGCCAAATCATAAACCAGAATTTGCCAGCAAAAGCTTTCCTTTTAATTAAATAATTATTAAGAGGTTTTAACTAAGAGATGAATAATGAATGGTTAACATACATTATCTCAAAATCTAATGATAAACAGAAATGTTATGTTGCATAATATGAATGGATTCAGAAAATAATTCCTTGCACTATTTTTCAATTTTATTTTATATGAAAAACAAGTGAAATTTATTTTGTATTTTGTCACTATCTCTTTATTAATTATATCTTGGAAAGCTTGACAAGACTGTAATCTGCTTAGCATTACAATACAATCTAAGTCATTAAGAATAATAACAGAAGTCATAAAAACAAATTGCTGTAATGCAGAGCATAACTAATAAGCTGTCAATTAAAACAGAGCTGGGACAGAAATTAAAAAGTTAATCAACACAGGAATAAATGGTTTTGTTCCTGATAGCACATGATTAAAAACAGAACAGATTTTCAAAAATTAATACAGTAAGAAGATTGAGACAAAATGTTAAAAATATGCACTAAACCTGTCATTATACCAACTGACCCATTACAATATATAGATGTTGGCATGAAATTAAATCTGGATACAGTGGTCAAGAAGAACAACTTACCTGAAGTATTAAGATTGACAGCACTTAGTGCACTAAACAACTATTATCCAACTGGTATATGATGTAGTATATATACAGAAGGATCTCCTAAAATGTAGAAGGAGACTTTGGAATATACTGTGAAAATTTCTCTCTTGGGACAGTATGCTAACAATTTTGATGGCAAAATAATGACATTTAAAGCAGCTTTAGAAACTCTACTGTATATATTTAACATAAATAAAAGAATTATCTTATGTGACTCTAAAGCAGCTACTAAGTATAATGAATTACAGTTACCCACCAACATACATTATAACTGAACTAAGAAAATTATATCATACAATCCAGATCAAATACAGAAATCATTTTAAATGGATCCTAAGCATTGTGGAATTAAAGGGGATGATAATTGAACAAGAAAAACAAAACATCCAACAAAAACTTATATGAAAATTTAAAGACTTTCAAATTTTTTTATTGAAACCAAGAACAATTGTGTTGCCCAATTTTGCTTAGTTGTTGGACATGATTGCCTGTCAGAACATTTCTTCAGGATAAAATTAATCAAGGACAGCCACTGCCCACAGTATAAAGACTACCTAAATAAAGAACATCTACTGAAATGCAACCAGCTTGATAGCAAGAAACAAATGAAAAACAATTTGGAAGCTCTTTAGTAGAAAGCTAGGGAAAAAATGATAAATATCAACATCCCCAATGGCTACTAGCAACCAACCAACCAACCAAACATCTTTATTATTTACTCACTTCTCTCCATAATCTTTATTCCTTTAAAAGGTTTTATTTCAGCTTTTAACTAAAGCACATATTTCCACATGATAAAAATTTCTGTTCTTTGTCGGCCACTGCAAATGGGTTTTTGATTATATCAGCTTTTCTATAATGGTCATTACATTGCTTGTTACCTAGCATTCAGTACATATACTCTCATTAACTAGTTGCATACAGAGAATGGTGATCAGTCATCAATCATTAGAAATAATCTGTTAGCTTCATTACAATGCCAAATCCCTAGACTAAAATCTTGACAGACACTTGCATTCCCTAATATTTTATGTTTCTTATTGAAGAATTTTGTCAGAATTCATTAAATCAAACATCAGTGCCAGATCAATGCAGTTCTACATCTGTTGACTAAACAAGCAGTACATAAAAGACGGTTTGAAGAATCGTGTCAGAACATAATTTTTCACTTTGGTAAATTATATACACAAAAAATAAATAGAAGACATTACTTTCTAACTCCTGTTTATAGTTTTCAGAAACAAAAACAAAGCTACTTAGTTGAAAGCTGGTAGTAAACCATCATAAAACGAAAGTGAAATATCTTATTGATATGACCATACACTTTAAAAAACTATCACAGGTGACCAAGGTTGTTAGGCTGCAGATTCCTGAGTGGGAGGTCTGGGGTTTGAATCCTGCCAGGATTGTCCTCCCTGACAGGTTTTTTCCAGGTTTTCCTCAGTCCTCATAAATGGCAAATGCTGGAGAGTTATCCTAAACTTAGGCCTGGAACATTTCCTTCCTTAAAAAAATCCTTTCCAAATATATCATTTCACCTCGAGTATCATCAGTGTCCACCACCTGTGGTGGCTCAATAGTAAAAAGGGCACAAACACAATAAAAAAACACTTCAAAAAGCATTCCTTTTTGATTTCAATTAAATATACCTGATAGGTAATCTTATTAGTGGCAAACAATCTATTATAGAAACCTGTATTTTAAATGAAAGTGGAAATAAAGTACAAAAAAATGCTATAAAAACTGTAACATGGTCTATATACAATGTGGACAGAAAGTTTCTTCCTTTTTTATTAAATGAGTTGCAGATTTTCTTTCAGTGCAGAAGCAGTATCATATCTTGACACAGACTAAGCAATTTGTGGAGATTAGTTATTGGTCTATATTGCTAATATTGATCAGTTTCTTGCACCTGTAGGCAGTGCTGTCATTGAAAAAAAATATTAGGGGATAATTAAAATTACCATTATGTCAAAGGAGATTCCAGATGGACTATTACTTTTGTGATTTTTCTTCTCCTGCATGTAGAACTCCTTCTAAATCACTGCCAGAATTTCTCATAATGCAAGGATTTAAATGCTGACCCTCATAATCCAACATATTTTGGAAACAGTCTTGCAATTCTATTAAAAGTCCATTTCTGTTCATCGTGCAGATAGTTCATTAAACAAAATGCTCTTTCACATTCTGAAGTAGAAAATTGAGCTATATTTTGCACTGAACTACAAAAGTGTTAGTGATTTGATGATATTGGTATATTCCCTGAAGGTCTGAATGTACTTTGCTTGTCATTAAGATAGAAATGTTCACACACAAGTAATAGATGCTTGCATCACCACAGGTTACTTCTGTTTCAGGAGGCCCGTTTTCTGCTTATGATAGCTAGATCATTCAATAATCTTTCTTCCATTTCCACCAGACTATAAGTTGTCAATCAGAGAACAAATTATGAAATTTTGATATTAACAAATCACAGCAGTATAATTCTTGAGATGCCACACTGTAAATTTAAAGTGAACTTGCCATTTCAGGGCAAGTTGCAAAATCATAGCAACTCTTGAAGTGGCTGACCATAGTTTTCAAGAAACGCAAGCATTTCAATAATAGAATATACTGTAATTTTTTTAATCAAAATACAGAGCTTTGTTTGGATGCTTGGCTGGCTTAGTGTAGATTTGCTGTCATGCACTGCATTGTTTATAGCCAGTTCTGTTTCCCCTCCACTTTCTCTTCTCTCCATATACTGGCTAATCAATTGACATAAAGTTTGTGCTATACAGAAGTTGAAATGTTGTGGGACTATGTGTTCCAGTGCTATAGTGTGTTAGTGCTGTTATAATGCCAAAAAGTCTATATACTTTAGCACGCACACATAATCTTCAAGGATGATTCCTATGTGATAACAAACTCTTGTAGGGAAGTAAGAAGGTGATTTATAGACAAATTCCCTGCTGTTCTTAATTTTGTGAATAGCTTTAGAGAAATGCAGTATGCTTTTAATAAGAAAATGAAAGTAAAATGCTATGTACTTACAGAGGAAAACTCGAAGACATCAGAGAAAAGTTAGAAATCTCCAAGAAAGCTTGCACAGGAATCAGAAATTTTGCAAACCACAGGTTGGAATGCCACTAAACATTTAAAATTAAAACCCTATAAGATAACTGTAGTCCAAAAATTGCAACTAAGAGTTAATTTCTGCAATTCGGTGTTGGATAATATTAATGATCATGCTAGACCCACGAACAAAGTGTGGTTTTATTTACATGGCTATGTAGCAACACTGAAAACAGATATTACAATGCAGAAAACCTTGATCTTGTAAATGAAATACCATTGTATGGCAAAAAAATTGGTGTTTTGTGTGTTGTGAATGCTTACAGAATTATTAGGCCTGTAAGAAGAGAAATTGCTACAATTTTAGAAGAAGAATTAATGAGCATTAATGCAAATTTTCTTAAAAAGTGTGATGGCACAAGGACACCATTTCCAAAAGCTTCTATGATGAAGGTATGTGGTTATCTATCATAGTTATAATTCAAATAAGAAATCTAAGCTCTTGAATTTAAGGAGTTATCAATATCCAACTTTGCTGGCAAACAGCTTACTTCCAGTGCCAAGCAAATTCCCATTAAGCCAGGGCTACCATCTAAATGAGGGTTCTGTAGTAGTTACATTAACTCTAGTCTAATTACAAAGCTTTCTAAAAGATAACTTCAATTTTTAATGAAGACAAAAGTAGAATTTTCACTTGTATAATTTTCTGCCCTTACACTAACTGCATGTTTTTATTTATGCTGATATGGCATACTGGCCTGTATGCCTAATTAAAGCACTGCCTATAGATCTTGTGTTTCTAAGTGTCATTTTTGTGTTCCATATTTACTATCTTAATGCCTAATTGAGTAGAAGAATAACATTAAGTAAATATGATTAAATTAAAAAAAATTAATTTTTATCTGAATGTTGTATTTTTCTTTGTGCTTTTTCCTTCTTTACAATTGAGCAATTCTTGGACTAGCAGCTTATGTGCACTGTACTGAAATTCTTGCCAATGAAAATAATATTACTGTTCATCAGACATTACAGGACGATATATAAAGGTTTATTTAGAGATACGTTCTCGATACATCCAATAAATTGATACTCTTGATAATCAAGAAGTATCAATATCAAATGGTACCTCTGTACTTTTTCGACATTTTATTGATACAGCAAGTTTTAATCAACATTGCCACAAGTAGTACATTTTATATTGGTTCAAGAAAACATATCTCATTCATAAATAGCAGTTAGTTTGGTACTACCAAGAAATTGAGTGCACCCTCTAAGTCTGACTCAATAACAAAAGCAGGCCTCCTTCCTTATACAGAATGATTTATATAGAACTAACACATTTCTTTGTTTGGCTGGAAACTCAACCAATGACCTGAGTTTAACATTAAATTAAGTAGGATGTTTCTAAGTGTTGATTCCCTATCAAAAAATATGTAGATCTTTATTCTTTATTCCTTATTGTTGACTTTGTGTTTGGCAGCTGTTTTTGATATTTTGTTCTAGTCACTATGAAAATGCATATATATTAAATCAACTGCTCTTCTTTGTGAAGCAATACTGGATTACAAATTCAATTACACCTATTCAAAAGGGATACAAAGAATTTGGTGTTTGCAATCCTCCCCTGAAAAAACATAATATTGGCATTGGTAAACAAATTGGGAACAACTGGATCTCTGGTGAGTGAAAAAGACACACTTTGTTAATCTAGACTGCCCATACTTGTTGTAGATGTTTAGGCATGACTGAAATGGTAACCCCATAAACATTAGGCATTTGTTGCAAGAGACTGGATACACATACTCAAGAGTCTGAGGGTTGCAAAAAGTGCTCACCTAAATCCATACATGTTTACAGTTGTCCATCAGTTCCAGGAACCAGATAAGGATAAAAGAGTGAAGTATTGCTATTGGTTTTAGATATTCATTGTGCAAAATCCTAGCATTTTATTCATCACATGGTTCATAGATGAAGTATGGTTCCATGTATGCAGCCAAGTGAACTCACAGAACTCATGCAATTGGGCCATTCAATAACACATGTCATTCATGAAGCATGTATGCACCCAATTAAAGTTGGGATTTAGTGCACAGTATCCACACAAAGAATAGTGGAACCATTCATTTTATCAGACTGTGAACACTGCAGAATACTGCTGCATTTTCATAGAGTTTATTGAGCAGTTGGACAATGTAAAGCTGAGTCATGAATATTTTCAACAAGATAGTGCTATATGCCATACATCAAACCAATCCATGGCCCTAATTGAAAGTTTCTTTGATCTCCAAGAACCTGTGGCCTCTGAAATCTCCTGATTTGACAACACTGCACTTTTCCCTATGGAGTCACTTAAAGGACAGAGTTTACACCACATGTCCCTGACATTGGACGATCTGAAGCACAACATTACACAGGAAATTAATGATATTAACAACACAGTCCTCGAACGAGCCGCCAGTAACATTAAATGACATGTTGAGTTGTGTCCTATGCAGGAGAAACAACATTTTTAGCATTTTCTATAGAGGTTAATAATCTTCCAAAGATACTCTACATTTAAATAATTTGTGACATTTTAAATAAATAAATATACGTTAGTTCTATATAAATCAGTCTGTATTTCTATATATAATCTAACAACAGTATGTCTGAGCTACAAGTTTCTTTTTAATCACCTACCAAGGCAATAAAACAAAACATGCAATAGATATAATGAACTTATTATTGCATACATTTTTTGTATGCTGATCACTTTTTGCAAGCATGGACAAATCATGCTCTGCTTAAAAAATAACCTCGGTTCTAAGTCCAATCAAATATAAGAGATGTTTGAAAAAGAAATGTGATTTGTTAAATTATCTGATCCCAAGTAACTTACTATAATAATTTTATACTTGTATTAGCATGAAAGATGGTTTTACAGTACTACCTAGATGTTACTTTCAAGTCAATTTTCAAGTGATAGCAGATGGTGTGTTTTATGATGAACCTTTTTTAAATTATGTGAGTTTGGAACTATTTTTAATTAGATCCTGTAAATAATAACTGCACCATATGCCACATTTGTAAAAAAACAAAGGTAGAATATTTCACAACATCAGCAACATAAAGAAACAGGAATAAATTGTACTTACGAAAATGTAAACAATGGAATGGTAATACAACTCTTACATTAATGTATTCAATTGTTCACATTAACAATAACTCCATTTACTTGCATAACACTAGGACATGTTTCAGAAGCCCTTGCTCCCATCATCTGCTGTTGACTAATCTGGTGATGGGAGCTAGGGCTTCCGAAACATATCCTAATGTGTTATGTAAGTAGATGAAGTTACAAGTTGAATAAATTAATATAAGATATAAAGAAACATGTTACCTCAGTTTATAAAAAGTCAGTTCTGGTGGTCTAGTGGTAACCATACTTGCCTCGCAGACCCAAGATGATGGGTTCAATCCCAGCCAGGGCATAAAAATCCAAAGTATGGCATCCTTCAGAAGGGAAATAAAACAGGGGGGGTCCCATGTCATACATTTACGGCACATAAAAGGACCTCAAGCCGAAAGAAGAGGCCATTGAGCAAAATTTATCACCTGTTTTATGCCCAAAATTGAGTGGGATGCTGATGACTGAGATATTGAAGACCACCCATAAATAAACCAACTAATTAATTCAGTTCATAAAATTGCTTTTATTGAATAATCTATTTTGGTGAGTAACGAAATTTAGATCCATTTGTTTGAAGCAATGTTTGTCAAAGCATTAAATTGAAAAATTTGCATTTTATTTTATAAATAAAATATGAAAATATTGAGACTACAACATGTATATGTACAAAGTATTAAGAAAATTTCGTATCCATCTTAGTTTTTATAATTCAGTTCAAGAAGAGAAATGAAAACAGTTTTATTTTATTCACAGTTGAATCTCCTGTGTAAAACATCTTGGCAGTTCAAAGCTCAAAGAAAGGGTTAAAGCAAACAGTGACTGGGGCACCTATAGATATGGAAGGACAGAACTGCATAATGCTAGTGTCCACAAAGCTCTCAGTACTCTTATTATTTTAAAATGATTATTGTGCAGTATATGCACAAATATTCTAACTTGATTCTGGTTTTCTTGCAGGATGGTGCAAGAGCTCTTATAGCCAAAGCTTTGAACTTTAGGATTGATCCTCAACTCTGCAGAACACTTATGGGCCAAGCTACAAAATAGAATGTTCAAAAAAACATTGCCCATTCAGGAAAGATCAGTTTATTGGACATGTTATGGAGGAATAAAACTTTGACTGCAGTGTTTGCAGAGTTATGTAAGATGTGTAGAAGAATATATCTATAACCAATGCCATCGTACAAATTATTGCTAGGATGATCCATTTTGAGAGTTCATTTTAGGGAGTACTGTTGCTATATTAAAGGGGAAAATTTTCTGTCCATCTTGTACATGTAGACATTTACTGTAGAAGTACAGAAATTAAACAACAAACAGATATTTTCTGAAAAATCAAATAGAAACAGCAACAAATTTCTTGTTTTAAACCCATATCATTTAGATTTTAAAATTAAATTTGTTATATTAACATTTATGTTCCTATGAGCTGATTCTCCCATAATATACTGATTCTGTAGACTGAATGGTGATTTTTCCATTTTGTTCTGAGAACATATAGATGCTGTGAGAAATTTGTGACTTGGATGTTATATAGATTGTTTCAGTTTTTCACTTTGTCAGGTATATACATGTTACTCAGGAGAAGCAGCATGTTTAGATCGGTGCCAATCAAGGTGGGACTTGAAACTGAAAGCTTTACCACATACAGGGCAAGAGAAGGGCTTTTCACCTGTGTGGAGACGCATGTGATCTCGTACGTACCACTTGACAGTGAAGCTTTTGTTACAGACAGGACATAATGCCTTACCATCTCTGTGCATTGCAACATGCTGACTCAGGTAAGATTTCGTTGTAAAGCTTTTGCTGCATATGCCACATTGATGTGGCTTGCGAGCATGATCCCGTTTTAGAGCACCTACAGGATGATAGCGAACAGCTGCTACACTCTGGTACTGGTGTTCTGGTGTCTCGGACTGTCCTTCCTCCTGTTTGATGGTTGCTGTTGGAAGGTGATGATGGTGATGGTGGTGGTGATGGTGTGGAGGGCCTGGTAGAGGTGATAGCAGTCCTGCATGTGATGGGCCCATGCCTACTCCCTCACAGTTCTGCTGAGCCACAGCAGCAGCTGCCATGAGATATGGGTGTGGAAAACCTGCCATTGGGCCATCTTGCCCACCTAGGTTGTTTTCTGCTGCTGCAGCCATGATGCCCCGCTCCATCTTCTGCTGGATCATCCAATTCCGGAAACTCTCCCCTTTCATCATGTTGGCTTTTTCTACTTACTGGTGATTCTCTTTCTGAAACTTGGGTTCATTTCCAGTAGTAAGGTATCTTGAACAAGGTCCTTGTCGATATTTCCAAACAAGCATATGGATATGCAAAAGCTGCATAGCAGCATTCACCCCAAGTGAGCAGGCCATGGGCTCTATAATAAAACAATAATATTTATATTGCAGCTCTAAATGTCCAAATTATACAGGGTTAGCTAAAAAGAATGTTATTTTTTAAAAAAGCATGCACTTAGCCTCTTCTTAACTTGCACAATAAAAGAATAAAGTCCTCATATCTAGCCCTCAAAGAATTGCCAGTACAAAAACAATGTACTTATCAATAAAAAAAGAAAATTTTAGACATACAGTCATTTTGGTAAAATTTTTATCTTTTAATAGTGTCATAGATGCAGTATGCTTCACATTTAACAGTATCACAGTTGTGATCATGATGAATTGATAGTCACACATTACCACATTTATAGATAGTAACTAAAGTGAGTTAATTTACTGCTGTATGCTGGATTCTGTGAAGCTCAAAAGAAATGTTCTTACTCATTAACAGAAATTGAAGTTGTTGGATAAAATGGAAAAGTGTGTTATTAGGGCACAGCTAATGGAAAAATCATCAAGATTAGAAACACATGCATAAAACAAAAATGGGAAATTATAAACAAAAACTATAAAATCTAGACTAAAACATGATAGATTAGAATTAAGGAAGAAAACCAAAACAGCCACAATCCAAAACAACATAAGCTCACAATAATCAACAGCCTCACAATCATATTAACAAACCTACCAATAAGCAAGACAGAATATAAATCTGAGTACCAAAAATCATAGAAAAGCACAGAAAAATGGGTCTAAAATAGATCTGGTCAATAATAAAATAGAAAAATTCAAAATCAAATTCAAATCAAAGACATCGCCTCACTAAAAGGCTACAAGGTCATATATACGAGAAATTCACATTCTATCCATGGGCACACGAAAAATACTAGAAGAATTTAAATAAACAAACATTATTTTCACTCTAGCAAACAAATGCAGTTTAAAAAATCTCCTAAAAGCAAGAAGAAGCATTACCCTAAGGTTTATGGAACTCATGAGAAATGTAAAATATAAATCAGCAATAGCATACCATTTCTGCCCCCCCCCCAAAAAAAATCTTAAAAACTTTTCAAGAAACCATAGAATTACAGCGTGGGAAAATGTATTCATAGACAAAATAACGAAAAATTTACTTAATTTTGATCTTCCAAACAACAGTAACCTACTCTCCAAATTCAAAAAATCTACAGAACAATATTTTAATATCATACTGGTAAGCTGACAATGGAACCATGCTGATGATGAAAACAATTCCTTCAAAACATGTTAAAAGTATGTGTAACAAAATTAGTAAAATTTGAGTGATTTCTTCATAAAAAATTTGTAATATTTTCCTATATTTAACTGTGAAAACTCCTGCTATTTAAAACCACTCAAAATAAAGGTTGTATTTCACAATTTTATTTTAAAAAATCCACACAAAAAATTATCAATTTGTGCATGGAAAAAAAATGTTTGTATAGTATGTTTTTATTTACAAAACCTATAAAAGTATTTCCAGTTATTCGACACTAGCTTTGTCCATAATTGCCAGATATGAGAGATGGTATTGCAATGTCAGATAGTTAGAAAATAAGCATGGTTGTTCAATTGTATAAAGGTAAAGAGACATAAATAATTCAATTAATTATAGAGGAATTGATTTGTTATTTGTTCACGGGAAAATTTATATAGGTTTTTTGGCATTGAGATTACAAGAACCAGCTGAAATGGAAAGCAAGCTATTGAATATCAGGAAAGGAAAAAAAGAGTGAAAAAGACCTCACTCAGAAAATGGAGTTATAAAGCGAAGAACTGTGATTAAATATTAGCAGATAAAGGCAATATGTTCTCCTGAAATTTAACAAGATATATCCGCAACTTTTGGGGGTATTATAAATAACTAAAAAAATGGCATCACAATTTCAAATATAGCAGGACATTCTGTGAAGATGAACATGGTGGTGGTAGTATTTGGAAAACTATCACAAAAGATAAATAAAGTGCAACATCTTTATTGTTAGATTGATGAGTATCTATCTAACTATCAGGTATATAGTAGAGAAAATAGGCATTATATAACATGGTATAATTAAACAGGGTTTTTCAAAAATAGCTCATAATTTATTTTACAGCTAAATTGAAGATTTTGGAACAAAAAATGCAAAGATATACATCAAAATTAATTTCCTAAAAGGATTTATTTTATAATTGTGAAACTTTTCCATATCATTGTTGCTTGAACTATGATGTCATTAAAGAAAATTTAAAATTATGATGATTTTTTTTGTTTTCTCAAAGAGTATCTTTATTTTTATTGCTCTGCTCCTTCATTTATTTTATGCTGAAATGTAATTCAATAGCATTTAGGACTAACAAATTTAAATAAGCATATGTTACTATGGCAGAAATATAAAAATATTGTTGTCATAGTAACATATGCTTCTATATAAAACAAATGAAGGTGCAGAGAGATATAAATTAAGGCACTTTATCAGAAAATTAGAAAACATTTTTGGTTCTAATATAAAAATTCCTTTGATATCATAGTTCTACAACAATGACTATGGAAAGGTTTCACATTTACAAAATAAACCCTATGAAGAAATAAGATTTGATGCATTGTTGCACTTTTTTTCTAAAATCTTCCATTTAACTTAAAACAAATTATGTATTACTTTTGAAAAATTCTGTATATTGTATTAATTAAAGAGCTAGAGATGAAACAATTAACTGGAAGATGTGTAGCTCAAAAGTTGACACCTTATCAAAAAGAGTTGAAAGTCAACATTTGTAAACAACAGCAGAATATCAAATGAGAAAAATCAGATATTTATGAATTCAATTGCTTGAATTGCAGCAATGTATACATAGGAAAAACCAAGAGAAATATGTGAGTTTGGCTTAAGGAACACTGGAGAAACATAAAATATAAACAGACACATAAATTGGTAATTGCTCATCATTTTGAAAGAATAATGAAATTATAGGAAATTACCGAAAAATAAAAGCACTCTGGTAAAATTTTATGATATGTAGATATAGGAAAAGATTTTCATTAAAAAACTGTGGTTAAGTTTATGAATTTGGAAATTCTGATCCAAAAATTTATCAAAGTTCACTTGAGGCTCACCAACAGCCATTCATTAAGGAGGAGGCCTACAATATGTTCAGAAATTTGTATTGTTAAGCATAGCTCAAGAACATAATTCTCTCACTAGTTTAATTATTAATGCTCAAGATGTTTTCAGATAGATTAACATTCATTTCTTAGCAGATTTATGGCTGTGGATGATGCACATGTTTATCACTATATCCTGAAACCAAAATACAAAGTAAGGAATGGAAACAAGGGGTCATCAACCCATAAAAAAGTCCGAGTGCTGCCATTAGTAAACAAAATCATACTATTTGTTTTTATTCTATTTATGACAAGAGTCCTTCTGATTACTTGTAGAGATGAGTGATAATAACAGATAATTATTATGCAAACTTTAAATTAAAATTAAGAGAGACTATAAAGGGAAACAAAGCAGGAAGATAAGGCATGGGGTATTCTTTCTTCTGAATGATAGTGGTTACAGTGCATTAATTAAACAGTTTAGTTGTAAGCTCTGCTTGCTCTCCAATTCCACTTCTCAGTGATTTCAGATGTTCCCAAAATTGAAAGAAGACCTTTGGGGAAGGAAATTTTCATCAGATTATGAAGTTATGCAGCCTGTAAGTTAAATTTACAGGGGTTGAACAACTCTTCTTCCAGGAAGCTGTAGATAAACTAGAAATGAGTCAGAAGTGGAGCATAGCAATACCTATGTACAGTAAAAGAAAAATAGTTTTCTATCTTCAATATGAAACTCCAGCAACCAATGCATGTTTTACATAGCAACTTAAACCTTACAAGAGATTCAAGAACTGAAATTTGAATTGCCATCAATATGCTACATTTCCTAATTTAGCATTTGTTGATTTTCATCCATTTAGCCTATGAAGATGTCATAAGGAGCCATTACTAAGAATCATATCATAAGTGAAAGAGGCAGTATGGAATTGTAAATTAAAAAAAAAAAAAGTTCTACATGAGAATTTTTTTGTTTAATGTAGGAGAGGAGTAAGTTGGTTATGGTGAACTTGTCTTATTCAAGTTTGCTTCCATAACTTTCCATGACAAGAAACAGGACTTTTCTTACTATAAGCAACAAAATTAGCAAAAATTTTCATTTAACAGATCAAGGAAATATAATACAGTTTAACGCAATTAAACTAAAAAAAAAATAGTTAAATTAAACTGGAGAAATAAAATAATGGGAGCTTTTTATAGAATTAAGTAAATTACAGCATTGAAACTCTGTTCTAATTTTTCCTTAACATGACGTACAATATTTGTTATTTTATGTGCCCTTCAAAGAAACTGAAGACAATTTTGATAAAGTTGTAATAATAAAAGAGAAAGAAATTGTGTGGTTTGATATGCTTATAGCCGTTAGGTAATATTTTGTATTTTACAGATCATATTTTGGCAATCATATTTTCTTTTCTTGCATATTTATCAGAGTACTAATGAGGAAGTTGAAAATTCGTAATTACCTCATTTGTTTTTCATTATTGTTAATTATTCTCCCTGTATGCATGAAAATCACGCACAGCCCAAATATCGTAGAAAGAACTGTAATGCGATATCTTGAATCAAAACCCAACAGCTATAACATAGATATTCTATTTCAAAGAATACTAGTTTCAAGTTGAAATTAAAGGATCTCGCTTCATGGAAGCACTTAGGGTCGTCCGATTAACGCACGCTCTCGTTAGATAATGCGGCAGAAGGGAACTTTGAAGAGATTTGAACAATGAATTACTTAAGAATCACTAGGCAAGTCCAAAATGATAGCTGTTGATGCACGCCATACATTGGGATGCGAAAATATTGTTGAGTAGGTCCTTGGCTCTGCCTGCATCGTTTTTAAATCTGAGAGAAATATAAATGTATCGTAATTTAAGTTACTAGTTAGCGGAGGGCGGCTTCGTACGGAAAGAAGCGCTCAGATAGCATGCAACTCAAATGATCTCCCAATATACGGTATTTGATAGGATCCCTTACATTAGCTGTTTAATTTCGATAATCTTACAAGATTTGATAGCTATTTTATTTAATGTAATACTGCCGAGCTTATGATTTGTGAATGAAATAGAAAGGTGATGAAAATGATAATTACGAGTACCTATCCCACGTGCATCATATGCCTATACCTTAAAACATTATTTTCGACTTAACTGTATCTTCTTCCTCTTCTCATTTGGCGCTATAGCCCGGGGTGAGCCTTTGCCTGCCGCGGCGACCTCTGCCACTTAATTATATCTATAATTATCTTTAAATTCACGGCGTTTGAGCCTATTCCTCCATTTTTTTTTTAACGGTTATGCAAAAGTTATTTCATATTTAACGCAAACTTACTGACAAATATTTATTTATAATTTTATTAACCATGAATTTACAGAATATATTATGCCAAATTTCTTACAAATTGCAATTTAAGCCGCATGTTCAATTGTTGCGTATCACCCATGTTATCTCACGGTTCATTAAAGCACATGCCAGCTTTCAATATTACACTGTTTTGAATTTCGATAATTATTTTTATATTTTTAAAATTTAAAAAACGCGGAAATGCATTTCATACTCATGAAAAATTAAAAACGTGCATTAAAATTTCAATTGTCTTCAAATGCGCGGAACCAATTATTTTATTATTACTCTTTTTCTAATAAGTAAATTGTAGTGGCATTCCTAATTCATCTAAATGTGAAAGAATGAATCATTTGAGCACCTTTTATCATTATCCATTCACATTTTAATTTGCAAATTTGATACCAATCTATTAAGCATTTTAGACCGGTTTGTATGTTAGTGAAACTGCACTTGTTATTATTGCATTATCCCTGCAATACATAGGAAGTCTTACTTTCAAATTCTTGTTACTTGCACCCATTAGGTCGGAGTGCAAATCAAGGAAAACAGAAACATCTACTACCTATTTTCACAAAGAACATGCGTTCTTTGCAGGAATGTTTTGTTTGAATTTTTAAAATGCTCGAAGAAGTTATGTGATACGGAAAACATATCTACACTTCGCATCTGCCAATTGAATGTGTTAGCGCATACCGAGAATTAAAAATCAGATTTTATATAAAGTATGAATTGGCAATAATTGAATATTCTTTACAAACCTGAAGTTTAAAGATGCATCAACCGAAAGTTAATTTTTTTTCCTCTCTACATTTTCTCGCAGATTTGGAAAACTACGTACACAAAGGCAAAACAATGTCATTTATACAGCATAAAAATATAAACACTATTTTTATTGAATTTTTTCCACAAAAGTATTTTTTCTTTCTGGGTTTGAACAAGCAAAGAATCAAGAAATTACTTTTTTTCCCCGCACCTTTCTAATGCATATTTGGTACTTGTAGAGTAATGCTAATAAGGATTTTCTGATAATTCAACCAAATGAAGTAATACCCTCGCGTTCCCCTTTTCAACTAACAGATTCACAGCCAATGTTAGACGTTCCCTCGATTTTCTGTCCTATAAATCGTTCCTTTTTTTTTTTTTTTTTTTTTTTTTTTTGCGGATATATAGGAATTATTTGTAGAATGCATTTAAAAAGAATAATATATGTATACAGAACTTAATAACGAAAACATTAATTTGAGTTGTAGAATCATTTCCTGGCACCATTGTTATGCCTCGTCATTTGTACATATTTTATTCTAAAATTATAAATATACATATCTTTCTTTGGGGCTTTGAGACAGCGAGCCAAATGTCATATAATTTCAACAAGCTGGTTTAATAATCTTTACCAAAATATGGCATTTATTCATTAAGTCTCTAATGGTAGTGATCAGTTACAATGGATATGCACATGTATTCAACAGATTCAAAAGTAGTGTCACTTGCCAACGAATGGCAGCGGGTAGAAAATAAATAACATTTGAGATGATATTTAACTGTTTTGTGTTGAACCCACTTCAATAATTTAATGAATACTTTCAGCGTCAATTTTAACCAAATGTATCTTTCAGAGCTACTTCAGAAACGATGTTTATCGTGACATCATATATTGTAATTTTCTTTCAAACGGTAGTTAGTTAAAAGTATATGTAACAAATAACCAAAGCTTCTTTTGACAGTAAATTAACAAACATACAAAAGAATGTGAAATTTCTACAGCCTGTTTATGGTTGGGCATAAATTCTCATCTTAGCGTGTTTTTAGTACAATTGAAGGGTTACTTCAATTTCTTTAGCCCTAGAAATGTTATCCATGATCTGTCATATTAATCCTCGTTCTACATTTAGAATCCACTCTCATTACATTATTGCTGTATAATATTCTGCGTTGCACTTGGCATTTTCAGCTATAGCCGTGTTTTTATATGCTATATAAATAATACAGTAGACACTTCGTTTTCAGTTTATCATTAGTGGTACTGAAAGGGTAATGGATCTGGTAAGGGTGGAACGTTGAAGTATGTGGTTCGTTATGTTACCTTTTAATTATTAAAAACTACTGATATAGGTAGTGATTTAAGTGTAGAAATTTAGACATATTACAACGATAATATGAAGGATCAACAGAATAATGAAACCGGCGCCAAAAAGGATATATCCATAGACATGGTGACAGTGAAGGTTAGTTTTTTTGTTTTTAAAGTACGTAAGTAATCATGCTGCTAAATATGTTGTTTTTTTTTACCCTAACTTTTGATCTTCGTTAAGAGCCAGCGAAACTCACCTGGTTAACTCACAATAATCTGTGAACAAAAACGGTATATAGATTGTAAACGATCTCAACTAATCTTGTGAAATTTATACAGCAATAGGTTGCCAATTTTCTTACAATTGAAATTACTTTTTCCGCATTTTTGACATCACGTTGATCATTTTCCTTCGTCAATCCGCATGTTGAACCATATTTATGACTTCAACCCATAAAAGACTGTTGCTTAATGTCAGCGACGAATCTCGTCTTTCTTTTATTGTCCGTACCCTCTCCTCCCCTCAACTATTCCAACTATGGTGCCAACGATTGTGTTTTTCTCATGGTATGGCCAACATATGAAAGCCCTTATTATGTTTTTCAGTCAACTGCTAACGCCGACGAGCTAGCTGAATCCCAGCATTATCTGTTCACTGGCAGATGATTGAGATGACATACCTATAATGCAGCATATTGTTTATTGCCAGACATACAACCGTCATTATTGATGAGAAGATTTATCTATAAAGCAGCATATTTTTTGTTGATACAGCCATCATTTTTATTTCTTAAACTGGCCCGGAAAAAAAAAGTCTGCTGTCTCAAATATAAATAGTGATTTTAACTAATTTTGGCATGCTAAATTAAAAGCTGAAATTTGTTTTCCCTTATCACGTAAGGTTTCTAAACAACCACAAAAAGAATTTTAAAAGAAGTGAATTTTTGTGAAATAAATAGTATTATATAATCAAAACTAAAATTCTAATTCCTATAAAATACATGAAACTGGGTGCGTACATACCTTTAAAAAAGTATGGTGTGGCATCTTTTCTTTGTTTGGAAGGAAGGCTGTGTTCATTTACATTTATGTTTTGGTTCAGTATCTTCTCGTTTCAAGCGCCATTAGTAATCTGCCAGCATTGCTTCATTACACTGTCCCTAATGTCTCTTCCCATCTCCTTAATTTCTTGATGAAATCTTTCACCATGCTCATCACTCATGAGTTAGAAAGTAGTCAAATTAAGAGCTCAAGAAGTGAAGTTTCAAACTCATATTGCTACCAAGAATTTGCAATCTTTATAACATATTTGAAACTAAATATTGTACTTACGAAGCTGTTGACATTGGAGTGGCACTATAACCTCAACTTGGGTATTCATTTTTTACACTAAACTCCATTCACTTACACAAAAGTAAGATTGATTTCGAGAGAATCTTTCCCATCTTCAGTTGCTCACTGAGTAATGGCAGTTCAGTGAGTGACTGAAGATGGGAGAGATTCTCCTGGAATGTGTCTTACTTTTGTGTAAGTGAATGGAGTTTGGTGTAAAAAATGAATACCCAAGTTGAGGTTATATTTGAAGCTATTTTTTCACATTGCATGTCTTTTACATTTCCAAGAAACTTGTTGATAACTTCCTTGAAAGCACAGTATGCCTGAAGTTCTATATTTTTCATAGTGTTCAAAAAGTCAGTATCCTTCATTAGCTGTCTAATCTGAGGTCCATCAAATACACCCTTTTATGTTTTGGCATTACAAAAGTGGAAATTTATGGTATAAATACTTGAAGCACAAGCCATTCTTGTCTAGTGCTTTGAGAAATTGCTTCATGACACTAAGTATAATATAAAGCAGTGGCAACAGCATCTTTTCAGGATCAACTAAAGTGACACATATTAAATTTTTTTCTACCAGCATTAAATTTTTTCTCTTAGGCCATTCTTTCATTGGCCAGTGTTTGACCACATCTACTCCCAATTAATATAAAAAGCAAAAACATTTTGTATACCTACCCTGCTGGTCAAGTAAGATATCATACATTTTTAGATCTCCACACATTGGCCATTGATGTTCCAGACATTTAATTTTTTCTAAAATGGATTTAAGATTTTCATAGGTCTTTGGAATACTGACAATAAGAGCGATAAAGTTTATAAAGTGCAAGGGATATAATTTCTTTAACTTCACAAATAGGAAATGCAGTTCAGAAGAAATTAGTGACAACAGTAGCTATAATGGAATTGCATTGTTAAGTCATATGAGGCTCCTTTAGGTGAATGAACAGCTAGAGCATCAGGAGAAGCTCCTAGCCTTGCATCTTCAATAAGTCCTGCCTCAAGCTGTTTGCAATTGAATAACACCTGATCTAGTATCAGTTCACAAATTCATACCAATACTAATGTTTGCAAAACTATTAATTAAACAGTAAAACACCCATCCATTAGTAGATTTAAAAAAATCAAAATGTTGTCGCAGCTATAAAAGTTTTAATCAAAAGTTGTTTAGATTGTTGTACGTTTATTGGCTGGGGATTATTGATGCTAGTTGTTTATTTTGAAATAACAATTAACAGTGTTTGGGGAAAATTTGAGAAGGGAACAGTTATTTATTGCATCCTGATTTGTGATTTGAAGTCTCCCCTAGTAATGAAAGCTTGGGAAACAGAAAAGTGTCAGTTAGACTGCCACCACCATACAGGGCAGATGAGTCGGGGCTACATTTCCTCTTACTTATTAGAGCCAGCTCACTAGAATGTAGAATTTGCGTATCAGGTATACAGTTATTGTATTTTTTCTTTTTTCTATAAATTAGAATGTTCGAATAAATCTTTTAATGTGATGTAGTGAATTACTTGTGTAGGAATTAACAAAATCTCTCTCATTTTGCCAAGTGAGTGTGTAATAACTATATAACTATGATAAACTGCATAGGGCTACATCCCCATAATTGGATGTAGTAGAACATGTTTGTAGGCAAAGGAGCAAGCTTCTTGACCATATAATTGGTTGATATATTGTGCTAACAGTGAGGCTGTTTATTGTTTCCTTTTGTCATCATTTTCCAAGTACTTCAGGAAATGCAGATTTAAAATGTATAAAATTGTACAGTTCTAATTTGAAAAGGCTTAGGGAAACATGTACTAAGCATTAGGTTGGTAATTAAGATACAAAGCATATATCAAGTATAGTGGTTATAAAATTGCTGAAAAATGTGGTACAGTTTCTTCAATGCTTAGTGAAAGTTTTGCTAATAAAATTTGACAAAATAGAAATGCACAATATAGCTGTTGTACTACAGATTTGTGGTAGTGAAGGGGTGCACTATGCAACTGAAGCCATTGATTCTTTGGTACCAGAGGAATGTCCTCTAGCAAACTTACTGGTGCTAGCTTCATTAGGAGGAAGGACAAAAATCACCAGCCCATCAGATGATGCAGGAAGAAGTAAGGCCCAATGATGTGATATCTAAAAATTCCACACAATGCATTAGCACTCCAGCAATCTTGCACCTGAACTAGTCGAATCCAGTTAAGACTTCATTGAATCAATAGTGCACGGTATAGCCACTGGAGAAGAGACTATCATTGCATTATTGGATGGTGGGGCCTCACCTAGGATTTGTAGCACATTGATGCAATAACTTCTTGTCTTCTTTCAAAATATTCCCCAAGGAATTCCTGCACAAGCATCATTCTATATGCTTACTAATATTCTCTTTAACATCTTCTCTCCTGCATGGAGTTGGACGATGTCTGTGTATTCTGCTTGAATGGTCATTTGCTATTCCATTCTTCTATTGTTATCCTTATTTTTGCACTCGCAAATAAACCATTGAAGCATAAATGATTACAGATGAGGATTCAAATCTTTATACATATTCTGGTTCATAATGATGATCCAGTTGATCATATATTTCCTGTTATATATTAAAAAATCCCTGCAATCAAACTTCAAGATTAACAAACGCTAAAGGAAGAACCAAAGATTGAACCCTTGCAGACAGTCAAATCCTTCACTTCAGCTATGAGTCATCAATTACCTAAAGAGTTTGGTCCATTGGAAATGACTTTCATTCCTGAAACATGTTTATAAATCTTATATTGTCACCCTACCCTCTATACCCATTTATTTATATATTTAATGCAGCAGGTATTTGATATACATCAATAAATTTCTATATATTATATCTGTTTTTAATCATTCTTATATTAAAATAAAAGTGCTCTGAGTTACAGAATTTCATTTATGACAAGTATTTTGTTCACCCCCTAGTAATGTGTGTGTGATGCCTAAAACAGTAATACGAATGGCTTAGGTCGGACATCCAGTACTTAGTACCCAACCAATCAAAAACAGTATATAAATATAACATTAAAGGCTGCAAAATAAATAATATATTTGCTAATGTTTCTAGGAGGAGCCAGGTGTTGGCATACTGACAGCAGATGGGAGCGGTTTTATTCCTGAAAACTTTGTATCTGTTAATGTAAAAGTTGAGCCACAAGAAAATGAGGAGAGCAGAATTTCACCAGTGGCCAGTCACATTGAAAGGTTGGTACTAACATGAAGCACCAAGCTGAATTGGTGCAGTAGAATAACCATCAGCAAATGTTCATCATAAAAGCAATTACTGATTGATAGTGAAAATTATCATTGCTGCACTTGATGAAAAAATCTATGTCATTTTACAATTATGTTGAAAATCTCTGCACTTTTGCAATTGAAATAAAACGGAGAATGTGCAAGAGCTAGGTAGTGCAAATATATATATCTTGTAACTGCGGTAGAATTAAAACTGACTATAGGTTTTTTTTATGTACACTCTTTGACAAAAAAAGTCATATCTTGAATGTAAAATTCTTCCAAGTTCTACTGGAGACAGCAGTGGTTCACAAGCTATCCATTAAAGTGAGTAGACACTGCAGCAATTGTGTTATATAGCATGCACCAAAGATACTGACTAGTGTATGTGTTCTGGTAGCTCTGTGGCAAAGTGTGTAGTGATGCTGCGGTTAAGCATTTTTAAATACTTAGAATACTCTTCTCAGCTGTTAAACAACATATAGCAAAAAAAAAAAAAAAAAAAAATGAGGATGTGGATGAGTGCCCAGGAAACATGTCCTGATAAATCTCTAATAAAGATTGTTCAAAATATTTTGACTCAGAAGAGATTATAATATGTGTTATACTGTGTTTGGTTCCAAATTGAAATTAATATTGAACTAGTTTCATAATATTGTTTCCCATACACAGCAAGCTTTAACATTACTTATATTATAATGAATATTATTATATTTCCTTTATTATTTGTTTTATCTAAATACAATATGCTGCACACGTATTCCCTGCACATGCAAGAAGGATAAAAATGGCTTATGGGCAGAAATTCAAAAAGCCTGGAATGTTGTAGCTTCTCGTCCACACTACTGTAGAAATCTGATATCTGCCCTGAAGGTTGAGGGCAGTTATGCATGCTGAGGGTTCACACACCGGATATTAATTTGTGTTTATTTCTGTGTGTTATCACTTTAGAAGATAAGGATTTCAGTTCATGTATTTATTTAGTTATTTAAAATTCTCCTTCATTAATACAACTATAAAAGAGGGAATGATTTGCCTGCAGCAGCATTTTAGGGGTTTTCTCAAACAAGCCTTGAAGAAGTAAAAAACCATGTAAACAAATTAGTGACTTTGTTTTTAAGATCTTACAATATTTTGGTAATAATTTTGCTACTTGTATCAACTTTTTATATTATTGTATTGATTTATTTTGTATATCTTTTACTGCCAGTGGATGATACAAGCAATAAATTCGTCATTCATAGTATGTGAAGGTTCAAAGATACCACAAATAAGTATTGTATAGACTGAGAAAAATAATAGATTAAGAATGCCAGGTTGTTTTGGTTAATGTTTTGTGTGTTTATGTAGTTAGATGCAGCATCAGTATGTTTCCATTCTAAGAAATAAATTTTAAATGTTATAATTATTTTTTCTAGTGTATTCAAGAGTCTTATGTCAAAGATGAGAGTAAAACTAGAAGCAAAGATTACTGCAAGCAACACCATAGCTGACACAGCCAGGTTAGTTTTTGCTCACATCTGAACTTTACTGTCCATAAACTTAGATACACAGAAATTTCTTATTTACTCAAGTCTCTCTTGAGTAAATAAATAAATGTTTTGTTTCTACCTATTTCCATTATATTAATCTTTATAATATATAAACTGTTTTTGAAGTACTTGTTATTTTGGGATCCTATACAACTGACACCCAGAGTATTGTGTATAATGGATTCTACTTCTCTCTATCTATACCTTCTTATTTCCTTCATTATATCTATCGTATTCTTCCTTTGCTCCCTCCACCATTTCTCCCTTACTTTCCCTACATAGTTACCAAATTTCTCTAAGTGCTCATTACTACCAATTTCAAAAATTTCTCTCTGTAAATTATCCCATTTCATTATCCGTACTTCTTCTCTCCATACTTTAGTTTCTGAGCATTCAAAGGTGTGTAGCAAAATGAGATAAGACAACTGATGAAACTCATGTAAAAATGAAACTCATGAAATCAAATACATTTTTTCTTAAGTGTATCAAATCATATAATCTTTAGTGAATAATTAGTTACAAATAAATGCATTCCTTTCAGAGAATGCCAAATACAAATAACAGTCTGTTGCAAAATTATAAGACCACTTGTCATTATTTTTCCGTGAGCCCCTTTTCAGAACAACCTGAGTCACACAATATCCTGTCTAAGCTTCTGTAACACTGACAATTCAAGTTCATTTCAGCACATGTAATAGAGACCTTTAATTCCTGCTTCCCATTACAATAAACTGACCTTCATAAGATTCCTCATACATTCTCCAAGAACTTAAATCTGGGATTTGATTCAATGACGTTAATACTTTTGCAGCAAAATCACTCACTTGTAGATCTGGCAGTGTGTATGGTTGCATTATCCTGCTGAAATATCCAATTCTCTACAACAGGTAAAAGGTACTCTTCAAGCATTGTCTGATGGTGTATGGTTTCATACAACCTGCTGAGAACAGAAGATGTGCTTTCCCTCCATAATCAAATCTACCCCAGATCATCCTTGCTGCCTATTTGAAATCATTTCCTCTTCTTTTCTGAGGTTATGCCAGTAGTATGCCCAACCATCAGGACGATCCAAGTTGAAGTAGAGGTAGGCATTTTTAGGCAATGTTGGTAGTTTTCTTTGACATTCAGGATGTTATTCATCAAATTACGGCTAGATGATCAAATTGTGAATCACTGGTATTAGCAAGATGGCCTCTCTCGTCTTTGAAAAAATGTGAGAAGGAAAAGACCTGGACTGTGTAAGAGATAATAAATGTATCCTGCACTGTGATAATGTAACAGCACATTCAGCATTGCTTGTTCATGACTTTTGCACAAAAAAAACCAAAAACAAGATGACTGTTTTTTCTAATACTTCATACTGGTTTAACACCTGCAAACTTTTTTTATTTCCAAAACTGAAATTTATTATGAAAGGGCAAGGATTTATTTCATTAAGGAGAAAATTTGTAAACAGAACTTTGAACAATCTCAAAAAACCAGTACTACTTTCAGAAAACCATTGAGAAAAGTGTATCAATAGAGGGGGAGATTACTTTGAGAGAGATGAAGCTCAGTAAGATGCAGGTAAGCCCAAATTTTAAAATATTAAAAGTTTATTAATTGATATCATAGTATGATTCAGTTGAACTACACACTGTTAAAGCTTCACTTACTTTTCATGTATGTATGGAACCGGTTTCGAAAATATTTAGTTCCCATCTTCAGCCAGGCTAAAGTTCAATTGAATTAAAAGTTTGGTTATTTTTGTAACAGATCTTATATATATATATTTGTGTACTTTAGGCATAACCCATGACAAGTGTAGTTTAATATATTAATAACTGGCTAATGTGCATTTAAAATACCTATAAAGGTTTGTTATCCAACAAAATGAATACTGTCAAGCAATAATGTCAAAAGTTCTGAGTGTGTGCTCTAGTGCAATTTCTGATTGCAGTGCTTCTAAATCAAGAAATCTATCAGCAGTAGAAGAGGGGCATGTTCCAAGTGTTTATAGCAATTGGCGTTTGAAGCCATTTGTCTGCGAATACTGTGGAGAGCGTTTCCATAATGAAACTGGCCTGGCACAACATGCAGAGCTGCATACAGTAGCAAAACCAAATCCCTGCATGTAAGTTCCCTTTTTGTCTTATAAAGTAATATGAGGGCTGTTCAATAAAGAATAATCATAATTTTGTTACAGGCATAGTTTCTCATGCTAATATTTACTTTACAATATTTTGTTAGCTTAATGCATAATGTACACAAGTTGTTGTCACTTCTAATTGAACAATATGCTACTCTGAAATTCTGCTTTCATCTGAACAAATCTTCAGCTGAGATCTATGCAATGTTACAAGAGCCCTTGGGAGAGTTTTTCTTTCCTGTAGCACAGCTTGAATGTAGTTTAAAATATTTAAAGAGAGAGGCAATCAATTTCAAAGAAAGGTGGACCTGCACTCCAGTTTGTGCTCTAACAGAAGAAAATATTAACACTACTGCTATCATTGTGAGATAGCACAAATTGAATAACATTAAATAACATTAAAAATACTATCAGAAATTCTGAAAATTTCACTGGGTGCCACCCACACATTGGTAACTGAAAAGTTGCACATGAGACATGTTTGTGCACTATGGGTTCCAAGACTGCTGATGTTTGCATATAGTAAGAAGATGTTACAGGAAGATGTAAAGCTTCTTTCAAAGGTAATCATTACTGATGAAATTTAGCTATATCATTTTAATCCTGAAAGCAAATGAGAAAGTAATCTTCAACATCACCAATACCAAAAAAAAGCAAAAGTGGTTGCTTCTGCTGCTTTTTTTCTTGCAAACAAGCGGCATGAAAAATCTAAGGTATATAATTGAAAGTGTATGGAATATACTTTTGAATGAAGCCACCAGATGGTATATGTGAGCAGAGTTATGTATCTCAGCATGCCCCAAATTTCACTTGGTAAGTAACAGTGGTAAGGAATGGAGGTAACAAAGAGTGAATGTTTGTATGTGAAAATAGCATTTCTCCATGACAGGAATGCACAAGGGTGTTACACATGCACTCAATGACACACAACACACCATGACTGTCATACACTAGAATGGCCATGACTTTTGTTGGTGAAGAAGTTTGGCAAACCTTATGCGTGCCTGGTGAATCAGGGTAACATCTTTCACTTGACTGTTGCTAAAGTTCTGGTTAATACATCCTTGCCCGTGTTTCATCAATTGCAATGATGCGATTCAACATGGTATCCCCTTCTTCCTGAAATCTCTCCAGATTGATGCAACATGTTTTATAGTGAGTCTACTTCTGTACCTTAGTTAATTGTTGTGGCACCCACTTTGCACACCTTTTCTGCATGTTCAGAACCTCCCATAAAATGTGGTGTACGATTTTTGCTGGAATTTCTGTTTTCTCTTCTGCACAGAATGTCCAGTGCCTATCATTACATAAGCACTGTTTCACCATCACCACCTTGTCTGTGGACACAGAACACCCACTGTGCTGAAGATGGGCAGCTAACATTCTGCTCCTTTTGAAGGCCTCTGTCCACCTTGCCACGGTTTGGTAGGGCAGTGCTTTCCATGATTTTATGTGGCATTCTCATGCATTCCTACCATGGACAAATTCTATTTTCACATATGCAAGTTATTCATTCTTTGTGACTACATTCCTGACCACTGTCACTCACCAAGTGAAGTTGGGGGCATGCTGAGATGTACAGTTGTGCTCACATAACCCATCCTGGGGGCTTCATCCGAAGTACATTCCATAAACTTTCAATTGTATATCTTTAATTATTTGTGTTGTACCTTGTTCACAAGAAATAAAGCTTGACACTTGTATATCCTATAATTGAATATGTTATTGTATTGTGTGGCTGCAGGTTGACTAACCTTGTGGCCACCTTAACATTCTTCCAACAATGACAGTCTTTCCACACATTGACTGACAGTGCATTGAGCCATCACTGTCTCTCATACACATTTCTTAAATGTTCAAAAGAAACATAGACAACATTGGCATGGCTGCAAATAACTGATGGGATGGCCAAGAGGTAGAAACTTGATATCTGATGTAACAGTACAGAATGTGATCAATCTGAATCAGGTGTCTGCTGTAGAATCTGAATCAGGTGTCTGAATAGAGAAAACAGTTGAAGCAACAGTGGTGTGTAATAGATACATCCAACCTAGTACAGTGGGACATGATTCAGTTCTTGCAATGATAAATGTTACTGCAACATCTTATAGAACCTCCGAAGGGCCTTTAGAAACAAACAGCTGGGAAAACTGTCACAGGTGTGCTTATGCTCCACAATAATGCATGCCTACACACTATCAATGCCATACTGGACACACTGCATCATTTTGCTAAGGTCTTATTCATCATCTGCTTACATCCCAGACCACTACCCTTGCAATTATCAAGTGTTTGGCCCCAGGCTCTGAAGAGTGTTTCACCACAGATCAAGTGGTTCATGATGCTGTGGAAAAGTGGTTTCACAAGCAACCAGCTTTCTTGAGGATATAGAGAAATTTGTTCATTGTTGAGGAGGAGAAGTGATTATCTATAGACTCTCTCAAACTGTCATCTGTATGCTGTCATTGTAATGTAGGGTATATTGTATATTATATAATGTGTTCATTTCAAAACACCTATCTATGTTTCATTTGAACTACCCTTATATTTATGAACTTATACCTTTGAAGTTATTAATAGTGAAGCAATAAAATATAATGTTGATGTAGAGATGTTTTGGTGACATACTTCATGTACTTGGTTTTTAATTGGGCATTTTTTGGTAACATTTGCTCCATCATCAGCAGAAGACCAAACATTTTTCTCCATGTCATTAGTTCCAAAGGGTTGCAAGTCTGTTTTAATAATTTTGTTTTTATCAATTTTATGTTTTTTTATTTTGATCAAAAAGGGTTGCCACTGCCAAATTCTCCATCTGTTTGTAACAGATATTTCTGAAATATTCTTTGCTATCGGTTTCTAAATTTCTAAACATATACAAACAAACAAAAAAATGGAATGAAGTGTATCACCAAACTGGCTCTATATTAACAGAATAGTTCTTATATGTTACTAAGATAAACAGAGTGAGAAAAGAATAACTTGATATTATTATATGATTTAGTTGAACTTCACACTCTTAATGCTTCACTTACTTGTCATAAAATATAGAACCAATTTCCAGAACACTTTATTCTCATCATCAGCTAAGATAACAAGAGAACAAGAGTTAAATTTTAGAGCTGATGATGAGAACGAAATGTTCTTGAAACCAGTTCTATATGTAATGACAAGTAAGTGAAGCATAAGAGTGTGTAGTTCAACTAAATCATACAATTATATCAATTATATTATTGGCTTCACTGTGCAAGTTCCAATTAACATTTTAATTAATTAAAACTAAGTTGGATTACTAATTGAATACCCCTTGTAGGCACTGAGACTGAACTTAAGTAATCTTGGTTACTGTTTTATGTGCCTATGCAGATAACTATAACATTGGAATGTTTCCATTCTAAGAAAATGAATTTAATAATACTTTTTATTTCCAGTGTATTCCAGAGTCTCATGTCAAAGATGAGGGTAAAACTAGATGCAAAGAATACTACAAACAACACCACAGCTGACACAGCCAGGTTAGTTTTTGCTCACCATCTGAACCTTACCGTCCATAAACTTAGATACATAGAAATTTCTTTGCCATGTTACACTCGATGAAAATCAGGTGCTCCTGCTTCCCCCCTGCCCCTAAAAAAGGTACACAGTTTAGCGTTTTGTAACTGAAGATGTAAGTATTAAAACATGGTTATTATATGCAAATTAAATTTAAATTTATATTTTTAGAATATCTGGTATACATCTTTTATATACAGCTTTGTTAACTTACTGATATAACATGTTTCTTTATGAATGGTATATGCAATTTCACTGCATATAATGAGAGTGGCTTGAAAAGTATTCTCTCATCTGGGCATGTGAACACCCAGTTCTGCACAAAGTGCTTGTTGCTGAATCTTTTCGCTCCAAATGCCTCCTTCAGTGGCCTAAACAGGTGGAAATCATAAAGGAAATTCGAACTATAAGGAGGGCATTCTAAGGAGTATCCGGTAAATTTTCCTTAATTTATTCCAGCTTATGGCTGCTGTATATGGCTTCATATTGTCAGGCAGAAGTAGAACATCATGAATGGACTATTGACATATTTTGTATTTATAGGCAGCTCACACATCTGGTTGGTCCTGGTGGTGTAGTGGTAACCGTACTTGCCTCCTAAACCCAAGATCACAGGTTCGATTCTGGCCAGGACTGATAGATTTTTCCAGGCGTAATAGTCCTAAGTATGGCTTTCTTCTGAAGGGAAGTAAAACCATGGGTCGTGTGTCATACATTTATGGCATGAAAAAGAACCTCAAGCCTGAAAAAAGAGGCCTCTGAGCAAACGTAAAAGAGTGGGTGCAAGAGAAGTAACAGAGCAGTCTTATCCTTGTTACTTAGCTATTAGTCTCACTGAAGAAGGTCAGTTGTTTAGCCGAGTGAACCCTTTTATTATCCAGAAAGAATTGATGGCATTCCTGGACCTGTAAATTACATTATATGAGAAAGAATAGCTACAAATCGTTCAATCTTATTTTCTTCTCAAATAAATAGATCCGGAATGAAATCACAATTTTCCTCCATCAGAACATACATACAATGAATTAATAATAAATGTTAATTATCTCCTGTACACATCTTCGTAATGGTTCTGTTTTGGTGGAGACACTAGGATTGTCACAAACTAACTCATTGTTCAAGGCGACGATACTCCACGGATACCCGATCAGTGTTGAACAACATCGAATTCTCAATTCGTCGCGAGGAATTATTACCACCAATATTCTTGACATCATGTCTGACTCAGAAATTCAGGGGTCTGGAACACCAAGGAGTCATATCGGTCTATCGTGTACAGGCGAGGAAAGAAGGTGATGTGCAGCTCACCTGCAACAACTTCCTCACATTTAACCGAATCGAGTTACCGCACAGAATTAAAGCGGGATATGAGGTTATAGAGGTGCGCCCATATATTCCCAGCCCCATGCGATGTTTCCAGTGCCAAAGTTACGGCCACACTCGCATGTCATGTAAGATGCTCATTCCATCTGTAGCACCTGTGGTACTGAAAGTCATGAGGGAGCCTGTCCATCTGCTTCCGTCTGCGTGAACTGCCGCGGTGACCATCCAGCTTCGTCCCGCAATTGTCCTCGCTATCAAGAAGAGCGCTGTATACAGGAGATCCGGTTGAAGGAAAAGCTTTCCTTTAGTGAGGCCCGGAAACGATTCCAATCTCGTCAATCTGTGATACCTAAGACCGGTACGTACAGCGCTGTGGCTTCTTCTATCCAGAAGCGTGATAGCAGCACGCATACCTGCGACTTGGTTTTTACACAGGTCCTGTCCAGCGTTCTACTGCGAAGCCAAAGCCTATTGTTTTTGATGATCCGACTATCAAATTTAAGACTTCTTACACCCGCAATGACTTTATGAAATCGTCCACCCCGATTGATAAGAAGCAGAAATCGAGTCCTTCTCCTCCTCGAAGGTCAAGCTCCCATGATGGGTCTGGGAGCAAGCCGGCTAGGCGATCGTCGTCACCGCCTCTCTCCACATCTAACCTATTCCAGGTTTTGGAGTCGGTTGATTCTTCTGAGCGGGACAACCCTCCCTCTGAGGATGTAATGGAGCAGGATGTGCCTACTCAAGATAAACCACCAAGTCCCTCGCGTTCAAAAAAGACGGTTGATTCATCCTGGACCGATGAAAAAGTAGGTGGTGTTTTAATTTAATTTTATCTTATTCTAGATTGTAACAATGGCTATCCTTTCTTGAAATGTGCATGGACTCCGTAGTCGAAGAACTGACCTAGAGTTACTTTTGCGATCGACTAACTCGCCGCTTGTGTGTCTCCAGGAGA
Organism: Metallyticus violacea; assembly: GCA_030762175.1. Classification (NCBI taxonomy): domain Eukaryota; kingdom Metazoa; phylum Arthropoda; class Insecta; order Mantodea; family Metallyticidae; genus Metallyticus; species Metallyticus violacea. Next base: position 13,399,357 of record CM060834.1, read on the forward strand.
CCAAACTTAGACCACAGGATTCATTCACATTTTACAGTTATTCTTCGGATATATTCGATCTTCCTCCCGAAATTGGCACTCCCGCGCATGGCGGAGTTTTAATTCTCATCAGAGATGAGATTCGTGCGCTTACAGACTCCTTTACAGGCTGCAGCAGCCACAGTTTACCTTTCTGGCCTTTTACAATCTGCACTATTTACTTACCTCCATAAGCTACTGTCGCAAAGGTTGATCTGGATAATCTTCTATCTCAGCTACCACCCCCTGTCCTACTTTTGGGGGATTATAATGTGCACCATTCTCTACAGAGTGAGCAAGGGGTAGCATGTTAGCAGACTTTCTAGACCGTCACAATCTTATTCTGCCCAACATTGGTCAACCTACCTTTCTTCCTGACAGTACACATAGCTTTTCACACTTGGACATATCTTCCTGCTCTGCCTCACTTAGTGTACATTTTACCTGGAACGTCATCTCTTATTTATATTCAAGTGACCACTTTCCGTGTCAAATTCCGTACATTCTCCGCGCGCAACAAGGTGGCTTATTGAAAAGGCAAATTGGCGTCTCTTTCGTTCTTTAACCGTATTTCCAGGGTGTGATTTCTCATCTATCGATGCCGAGATCAAGCACCTCGAAACGGTCATTCTTACAGCCGCAGATCAGGCTATTCCCCGGTCGTCCTCCCACCCCAGGAGCTTTCCGGCTCCTTGGTGGACCCATGAATGCCGGGACGCATTGCGTGCACGCCGAGGTGCTTTACAGTTTTTCGTTTCCACCCTACTTCAGCAAACATGATTCGCTACAAACAGCTGCAGGCCAAATGCCGTCGAATTATTAAGGAGAGCAAAAGGGCGTCTTGGATTGCTTTCGCTTCTACTTTTAATCGCACCACGCCTACGTCCGTAGTCTGAAATAAGCTTCGCCGCATTGCAGGCAAACCTGGGTTTTCCTCCATATCCGGTCTAAGAGTGCAACACTGTGTGCTTACCACTCCTGTTGATATCGCCAATGCTTTAGGGCGAACTTTTGCTGGTGTTTCAAGCTCCGCTAATTATCCTCCTGCGTTTCTCACTGTTAAGGGGTTCTCCTTTGCCTCCGACAACCAGAAGTGTTATAATTTCCCTTTTATCGCCAGGGAATTGGAGCTTACCCTCTCTACCTCCGGGCATTGCGCACTGGGGCCTGATGAAATACATGTTGCTATGTTGCAGTATTTACCAGCAGAAGGTAAGACATTTTTGCTCCAGATTTTTAATTTTATTTGGTGTAATGGCACATTTCCGAGCGCTTGGGAGTAGCCACCGTCATTCCTATACCTAAGCCTGGAAAGGATCCGCATCTTCCTTCCAGTTACTGTCCGATCTCCCTCACCAGTTGCAAGGTAATAGAACGCATGATTAATGGGCGGCTCATGTGGTGGTTAGAGTCGACCAACTTATTGACGAACGTTCAGTGCGATTTTCGGCGTCATCGTTCCTCAGTCGACCATTTTGTCTCTCTTTCCATCCATATAATGGACGGTTTTGTACGGAAGTGCCAAACGGTCGCCATATTCTTTGATTTGGAGAAAGCCTATGATACTTGCTGGAGAAGCCGTATCCTTCGAACGGTTCATGAGATTGGCATATACGTGGTCATATGTCTGTTTTTATTCAGGAGTTTATGAAAGCCCGCGTTTTTAATGTTCGCGTGGGTTCAATTTTATCTTCTTTACTCAAGAGAACGGTGTACATCAGGGCTCGGTACTTAATGGCATACTGTTTGCCATCGCAATCAATTCCATCAATGAGTGTTTACCGCCAGGAATCCAATCGTCATTGTTCGTTGACGATTTTGCCGTCTTTCTTTCCTCTCAGAGAACTTGTCTTTTGGAACGCCGCCTCCGATGCTGTCTCGACCGCCTTTATGCTTGGAGTGTAAACCACGGGTTGCGTTTCTCTGCCGAGAAGACCGTCTGCATGAATTTCTGGCACTGCAAGGAGTATCCTTCACCATCTCTCCATCTTGGCCCAGATGCTCTTGCTTTCGCAGACAAAGTTTAGGTTCCTTGGCTTAATATTTGATAGGAAATTATGCTGGTTATCACATATAGCCCAACTCAGAGGCAGGTGTGAACGTTCTCTATGTCTTTTACGTGTTTTAAGTGGCACATCCTGGGAACTGACCGAACGGTTCTTTTACGTTTCTACTTTTCACTAATCCGGCCCAAGCTAGATTATGGCTGTATAGTTTATGACTCAGCGCGAGCTTCAGTTCTACGTCGCCTCAACCCCATTCATCACCGGGGAATCCGTGTCGCCATTGGAGTATTCCCTCCAAGTCCTGTGTCAAGTTTATATGCGGAGTCTGGAGAACCTCCCCTTTCTTATCGTCGGGATGTTTTACTTGATGCCTATGGTTGTCGATTAGGAGCGCAACCTCGTCATCATGCGAATGGGCCGCTTTTTAATGTGTCGCTCATTGCTTTTTACGCTACTCGGTCTTTTACTCCTAAACCCTGCTGGCTTTCGTTCTCGGGAGCTGTTAAGAACGCTGGATGTGGAGTTACCTGCTTTTTTCTTAACCGGAGAAACTTCTTCTCCCCCTTGGCTCTTAGCAGAGGCCCCCGTTCATCTTGGGCTTACGTCCTGTGCTGTCTTCGACCGACCGCTGTACCTATTATTCGTCATTTTAGCGAGATTGTCTCTTCTTTTGCTAGATGTAATTTTATTTATACCGACGGCTTAAAATGTGACACAGGCGTTGGATGTGCCTTTTTTTTTTTTTTTTAATAGAGGTAGTTTTACGTTTGACCTTAGCGCTGTGACATCTATTTTTATGTCTGAGCTTTATGCAATTTATTGTGCGAATTTATTTGTTTCTGAACAGCGGCTGGGGGACAGTGTTATTTGTTCCAACTTTTGAGTACCCTTTTATCTTTTAGAAATCTGTACAACTACCACCCTTGAACAGAAGATCCAGGATGCAGTGTTAACGCTTTTTGACGCTGCTATGGGTTCCTGGACATGTGGGACTTTCAGGCAATGAGAGGCCACAGATGTCACAGCTAAATCTGCCTTTTAGACCCTACTGAGTATGAGCAATGTTTTTACTAGGGGGATTTTAAACATTCTTTACGTCGAAGCGTTCTCTCATGCTGGTGCAAGGAATGGAGTTTACTCCAAGTTAATAAGCTTCAACAATGTAAATCAGTCCCCTTTAATTGATCATCTTCTTCTCACGCAATTTGTCGCAAAGAAGTAATTTTAGCACGTTTAAGGATTGGGTATTGCCATTTTAGTCAACGTCACTTTTTTAATGGTCAACCAGCTCCAGCATGGTCTCACTGTGACCACCCCTACACAGTGCATCACATTTTAGTAGAATGTGCTCATCTAGCAGCTTTTAGACTGTCTCTGTCTTTGCCCTCCTCTATTGAGGAAGTACTTGCAGATGATGTGGTTGCTGTTGAGTGAGTGCATCATTTTATCCGTGTTTGTAGTTTTTGAAGCCAGGTATGATTTTATATAATTTATTTATGATGGCCTTTTTAGACCTTTTTAGGACTGTTTTCAGCTCTTGCTGTTGTGTTTTAGTACCAGTTTTTTTGTTTGTTTTTGATCATATTACCTTTGTTATTTTTTTGGGGGCTTTTATTGTTATTGCCCAATGTTCTTAATGCTCTTTTTCTGCATTGGATTTTGGTGTAGATATTTTATTCTTGGCACAGTTTTTAGTGTGTTTGGGCGCTAATGACCTTAGATGTTTTGCACCCTTTAAGCAATAATCATCATTATCATACACATATCCACATGTAACTACTACTATAGCCCTGCCACTCTTTCTTAGTACAGAGAACAAAAGTTGTGTTTAAATTTAAATGACCCTTGTATTTATTGTCACTTTGACTGAATGGGTCTTATCACTATATCTGTAGATTGTGATCATGAATATTGTAGATGTAAGTGTAGGTCTATTGTCTGTACAGATGAAATGAAATAATGGTGCAGATAATCTCAGAATCTTGGCACCTTAAAACTATCTAGCATTCACCTTCTCTGGGTGAGGGGTGAAAAAAATACCTTACCTATACAGCTTGACCTGCCAGGGAATTGAACCAGGACCTTCAAATTAGTAGCTGCAGACACTACCGCTAGGCCACAAATGGGTTCACATCCCTGAATGCAGCAATCTCGGCTTTTATCAACCTTTTTGGAAACTGTGTTAAAGTCAATGCTGTAGTATTCAGAGAAAACCTGTAGTAAAATGTCAGCAAAGTTGAAACCAAGCATGGTGATTCAAAAATTTTACTTTATTGGGGTAAAGCAAATTACTTTACCATGCTATACTGCAAATGCAAAGTTGGTGCACATGGGCCTTAGAGAAGGATTTTGGACATTACTTTTTCTCTACCAAATGCTTTTAAAAATTTTTTTCAAGATGTTCAAGGATATACGAGCATTGTTTTTATAAAGTGCAGGAGTTTGTAAAATAGTGTTAATTAGACACTTCAAAATAGAGCTGTGCCAAGCAATTTGTTTTCTTTTATGCAAATATTGTGTATATTTATGCATTTTTCACATATTCCATAACAAGTAGAAATTAGGATATTAATAACAAAATAAATATACATTTAAAATACTTTTGAAGATTTATATATAGTGCACTAAACAAAACAAAATGAATATTGTAAACCTCAATAATGATCAGCAGTTCTAGTGCAATTTCTGATTGCAGTATGCCTAAATCAAGAGTACCAACAGTAGAAGAGGTGCGCAAGCAACTTGAGGTGCATGTTCCAAGTGTCTATGGTAACTGGGGCCTCAAACCCTTCAAGTGTGATGATTGTGGTGAGCGTTTCTATAATGAAACTGGTCTGGCTCAACATGCAAAGGTGCATACAGTGGAGAAACCATATCCCTGCACGTAAGTACCTTTCTGTATGTGGCACAAAGTATCAGCTAACAGTAAAAGGTGATTACTTTATTTCCTGACAAATAGGACCCAATTTTCCATATACTTTTCTCATTAAAATACAAGGAATTAGGGGAAGTAATATGTACAAACAGCTTAAAATTAATTAAATTATACTTACAAAGCTGTAGACAATGGAATGGTAATTTATCATACAAAAAAGTATTAAACCTGTTCACACTAACTCCATTTACTTACACAACACTAGGAAATGTTTCGATGGCATTGCTCTCCTCAGCTACTGGCCACAGCTTCAATTACTGGTATCCGAATAAAATTAAAAAATTATATTATTGTTTCTCAGTCACTAATTGTGTAGTATGCATGACAACACTCTTGTTGACCCATATATTCTTTGTAAATTTGGCAAGGTACCTGAAAATGTCAGACATTTTGTGGAGAAGTGCATTTCAAACATGATGGAGAACTCCCCCGTTTTGCGCTGTTATCATGGATTTGGCAATACTTTTCTTGGCCAGATTATTGGGCATGGTTGAAGTGTTGAATTGCCACCTAGAAGCCTGGACTTATATTATTGGAATATTTTTTTCTATAGAAGTATCTTAAATATAAATTATATATTTATCTCATTGGAATATTTTTTCTATAGAAGTATCTTAAATATAAATTATACCCCATTAAGTGTATGATTTGAACATGCCAGAAACTATGATTAGGGAGGTGTGTGTGCAAGTGCCAGGAGATATGTTACGACAGTATGTCAGGAAACTTCATTTTCTCCAACAGCAAAAGTGAGGTCTTATGGCTCATTCTTATGAAAAATCTGAAATTGCAGGAACTACAGTGCATTCCACAACTGCAACATAATTAGTGACAAAAGGTGTTGATATAAAGATAGGCATTTATGGATTATTTTTTATATTATGCCTTTCACATTACATAAGCATAAATAACCTTGAAGTTCTTGCCACACCATGGGAGCACCTAAACCTAAGGATTTCTCTTGCCATTTAACCTTTGATTCTTATTCATACTATATGAATTATGAATTACACACACAGTGGAAGTATATGGTTTATCAGGGTCACCAACTTTTACACCAAAATATGCTAAATAATCTTTCTTGTGAAGTCAGTAATTATTTTTGCTTTGGTAATATATACTATCACACTTATGGCCTAAGGAATCTGTATGTGTAATACAGGCTTAATATGACATTGTAGGCAACAAAATGTTTGTTCATAGAGGCCACTTTACTTCTGCATCCAAAGAAACTTTATAGATCTGAATACATCTTTGCATGCAATCTACGATTATTTGCCTGCTTATTTGTTCTGTAGCACTTCAACAGGAAGAAGCTTTATTTCATTACTTAGTTCTATCTCCTTTTAAAAAAAATAAAACTTTTTAGAGTTTTAAAAAGTAGTAAAGTTCAGTCATCATTTCTGTGGCACAAAAATAACCTCAGACTATGTAACCTTTGGGTTTGCAATAACTGTCAAACCAAAGGCAACATTCAGAAATAATAGGGAAATTCATGTTGAAAGAAAGTTGATGTTCAGCTGCTCAACCTAAGAAAAGCAATACATATTCAGTTTTCCTGCCTTCTAGAATATGTTTTTTCCTTAATATGTCTTCAAATATGGAAAAGAAAAAGTGAATGCAAGTGGCAAATTTAGCACACATGTAAAGGATATTATTATTGATCTGGTGCTAAAATAGCATGGAATAACTGGGGAGGAAACGGATTCAATGTTAAATAAGAATAAAGAACACATGGGGAAAATTGCCAGAGAGTATAAAATATCTATTCTGGGACTTATGCATTATAGCCCCCAGGCATTATAATGGGTATATGTGTACAACCTAAAGCACTTAAAACTCCAGGAAAGTTGCAAATATTATAGAAACCTAGCATCAATTTTCTTGCAACACCCTCTTTGGTTGGCACTTTAATGAACTGAGATTTCAGAGCTGCTAATGTTCTAGTAACTTTACGGATAGTTCTACTGGCCATTCCTTTCTCCACTTTGTCGATCCTGATGGTGTAATGTTTACCATACTTTCCTCCTAAACCCAAGATCGCAGGTTTGATCCCAGCCAGGATGGATGGATTTTTCTGGCCGTAAAAATCCTAAGTATAGCTTCCTTCGGAAGGGAAGTAAAGCTGAGGGTCCCATGTTGTACATTTGCAGCACAGTAAAGAACCTGAGGCCTGAAAAAAGAGGCCTCTGAGCAAAATTTGTCTGCTATTTCATGCCCTGGGTAGAATGGGATGCTGATGACCTTAGATATTAAAGAGTGTCCGATAATAAATGAAGTAAAATAAAAATAAAAAAAAGTTTCTCCACTTTGAACATTCAATTCAGAGTGTGATTTCACTTAGTTTGTGATTATAATTAGGACCGTAACATCTATATCAACATCTTTTACTGAACAAAATTGCATTTTAAATTTTTTGTCATTCAGTTCAAGCAATGGATTATTTCTGTCATGAAATTTACAAGGAGCACCATGAAATTCATCTTCTGGTGAGATATTGGAAATCATAAATCTGTACAATATATCACTTGTAAGACATAATTAAATGCAACTGTGTTATTATGTGGAAATGAAATGTGAAACATTGAAGAAACTTTATCTACACGAAATTAAAATGAAGTAATCAACAATTTTATTTATAAATAAGGTCATTATGCTTCTCTACTCTTGAGAAATGTTTTATTTAACAATTACTAAATTCTAGTCAGTGCTTTAACTTGTAAAATTTTGCAAGTTAGATTTAATTTGAGTATACGACAAAATAATTTTAGATTAGGGTTTATACAACCAAAATTTCCAAGTTAAGTGTAACTGATGGTTAACTTTATGCCGTAAACTCAAGTTAACTCTTTGTACTATTTGCCCTAAGAGGCTTATTCTTATCAACTTCAAAGAAGAAAGGAAGGAAGAGCATACCACAAATGTAGAAATGAAATATATTTTTACATTTATAGAATAAAAGTATTATATATGAAACAATTTAGCAGTACTGTGTGTGAATTATAAATTGTATATTGTTTTATAATAGTTTTATGATGTAATTAAAACTAAATTACTAGCTTTAAATAATAATAATTTAATTGTATAATGTTATATAGAAAATGAACCCTCTCTTTTCATAATTAGTTTCATACTTATGGTGACACTGTTACTTATAATAGAAGATCTTCATTATCAACATCTTTAAAACTATTGTATGACACAAATCAAATCAGCTAACCTACTGTCTTAAACTCACCTTTGGTTTCTTGATTACTGAAGTTAACCAATAAACATTTTCATTTAATTAAAATGTAAATTGGAACTTGCACAGTGTAGCTAATCATATAATTGATATCATTGTATGATTTAGTTGAACTACACACTCTTAATGCTTTACTTACTTGTCATAATGTATGGAACCGGTTTTGAGAACATTTAGTTATTATCAGCCAGGCTAAAGTTCAACTGTCAAATCCTACAGGTTAAAGAATGATCCAACAGTTGAACTTTAGCATGGCTGATGATGAGAACTAAATGTTCTCGAAACCGGTTCCATACATTATGACAAGTAAGTAAAGCATTAAGAGTGTGTAGTTCAACTAAATCATAAAATCACATCAATTATATTTTCATTTTCTTCTCTTGGCTGAAAATTTGGAGAACTTTTCACTTGTAATTACTTAAAAAAGTTGCTTGTTTCTTGAACAATAGTAGAAAGTGTGGTATGATTTGGCATTCAACTAGTTGGATATGTTTAACAAATAACTCCCATGCTGTAGATAAAATATTTCAAAAGTGCTAAAAACATTTCAGTGGCTTCACTTCCAATCGTATTAGGTATATCAAACCTAATATGATCCACTTTGCACCAGTCATTTAACAGTTGACAATGTAAGCAAAGGTCTCAGGAAATATGTCCTGAATTTTTTTCATTTTGAGAGTGAAACTTTAACACTGTTTTAAATATAACTTCAACTTATGTATTCACTTTTTAACACTTTACTCCATTCTTTTACACAAAAGTAAGATGCATTACGGGAGAATCTCTCCCATCTTCAGTTGTTTTAAATGTTTTAACTAACAGGCTGCTTCCTTGCTCATTGGAAGTGAAGCCACAGAAATTTTTTAGCATTTTAAAATACTTTATCTACTGGAGATCTTACACTCATTTTCACTATGTTGATTCCTAAATATAATCAAATTAAAACTCACATGCTATATTTGTAAATGCATTTTCTTATGCTAAAGCTCCATAGTAAACTACAAATATTATGCATCACACATCAATATGGTTGCAATGGAGGCAGTTGTATTAATTAGAATAACTTTATTAAGTTAAAATGTAGAACGTTTTTCTCTACAAAGAGCTCTGATGTAGTTTTCTGATAAAATAATTAGGGAAGCAAGCATTTAAGCATATGAATTTTAACATTGAAATCTCTTTTGTAAGCTCTGTTTCACCATAGTATGCACTTCTTTTGCAAAGAACTTTCAACTTGTGTGCAATTTTCTAGTAATGGTATAACAGGCAGTTTTATTTGTAGGACATGTGGTAAGAGTTTTGCACTGAGAAGAAACCTTGTTCATCATGAAGCAACCCACAAAGACCTCTACAGTTGCCCATTATGTGGCAAGGATATGAAGCGCAAAATGTTCCTCGACTTTCATGTAAAACTGCATCTTTCCAAACAACATGGTCATCACCCATGTGAGACCTGTGGCTGTGTATTTAACACTCTGGTAATATTACTTATTTTGAACTTTAATTTGCACATTATTTAGGATTTTTAAATACTGTAGTTATTGGCATATTAGATCTGTCTTTTTCAGAAGTAAGACTTTTTTTTTAATGTAAACATGCATGTTAGACCCCCTAAATACATCTTTAACAAATGTAAATAAGATAATATAACAAATTATTTATGAAGGTTCACTCAAATTTCACCAGTTTGGTTCCACTTATTTGGACATGTTTTGAATATCGTCAGCATTGTTCCACTATCAGCTTCCCAGCTTGGCAAATAAATCACTAATGCCACACTAGGAAACTGGCAGTGTAACTGTGCTGATGATGAAAGCAAGGCCTTCAAAACATATCAAATAAGTGGAACATAATATGAGTGAATTCCTCATAAATAATTTGTTACATTATACCATATTTTACTGGGAAAATCCCAGCTATTTAAATCTGTATTAAATAAGGTATTTGAGGTATTTGGTAAAAGTACCTGTTTATGACAGTACAAAACAAGTTTCATAGAAGTTCTCTGGGGAAACTAGCCAGGTAAATCAAATTACAAGCTTTCAGAGGTATATACCTTCATCATCAGGGGTCGGTCCTGGTGCTTTAGTGGTAACCATACTTGCCTTCTAAACCCAAGATTGTGGGTTCAAATCTGGCCAGGACCGATGGATTTTTTTAGGGTATAAAAATCCTAAGTATGGCTTCCTTCGGAAGAGAAGTAAAGCCGTGGGTTCCGTGTCATACATTTACAGCATGATAAAGAGCCTCAAACCTGAAAGAAGAGACCCTTGAGCAAAATTTGTCGGCCCTTTTACGCCCTAAATAGAATGGGACGCAGATGACCTCAGATGTTAAAGAGCGTCTGTAAATAAAACAAATCAATCATCAGGGGTAATGTATTTAAAGCTTGCTGTATCATCACTTAGATATAAAAACTATCACAGAGAAAGGAGTCAATGAATTATAAAATAATATGGGAAGCATGATTTTCTGGCAATTCTGGAATGAGCCAGCAAATGACAAAAGGTAGTTAAAAGCCTGCTCTCTGATTAGCTTGCATCCCTCAAGCGATGGGAGTCAAAGCTATTGAGTTTGTGCATCTAGGTTTCTGGCCAATATCTGAAGTTTAGCACTATTCATGTTGGCTGGATGACTCTACAGTAGGTATAAATTCTTCCTCTCCACACAGCTTGGCAAGCATCAAGAGCTACATGCTATTAATTAGAAGAACTTACAGATATTTTTAATAGAGGTGGCAAATAGCCTTGTATCGATCTGCATAAGACTCTTCTAGAAAATTGGTGGTGGGAATAACATCTCAGCTTCACGAATGAAATGAACAAGTTACTGTTGATATGCAAGCAAGAAAGATGAGAGTGGTACTGCTATGCAATAAATTGTGTACTCACTTGTGATAATCTAACACTTGAAAGGAAGCTATGCCAACCTATGGTTCCTCGTTATCACTTTCTGCATTTGTTTCACTGTTTCAGTCACTGCCCTCATGTAAATGAATCACTAACTCAACATCTTCATTTAAGGGGCTTCTTTTTCACCTTTTCACAGCAGCTTTTCCAATCATTTTTCGTAATTGAAGCAATTTTTTCATTTAATAATTTTATAATATCCTCCATGTGAAATGTGACATTGTGTTCTGCAAGCCAGTTTTTCACTATGCCCCATATTAGTTCTGTGGGGTTTAGATCCGGGTAGAAGGCTTTTTCTCCAACTGAAAACCCAGAGGCAAAATTATTTGGAGCAGCATTGAAATACTGTCATCGAAGCCAATGAATTTTGTTAGCCTTGTGTGGAATTTGTTTAACACTTTGGTCTATATTTTTCAGTAATGTGAAATACTTTATTGTCTTGCGAATTACGGATTCATTAAATTGGTCGAAGATAGCTTTGGGTGACATTGTATTTCTTTCCTAGTTTGAAGTATAGAGAGCTTCAGACATTTAGCTTTATCTATGCTGGTTATGCTTCTTGAGGAGACACCAGTTGCCTGTGTCATGCATTTTTGAACCATTTTAATATTTAAGGCATTTCCTAATTCATCTTCCATTTTCCTAAACTGGTAAACATTGCTAAACACTTTGTGAATCTGGGAATGCAAAACTTTACCATTCAGCTTACTCAACAGGGGAAGCATTGCAAAAATTATCCCTGCACTGTACGTAATGAAGCATGTAATTAAACCATCCCTATGACGTGGTCAGCAAAGAAGTAAAAAAGATACTAACCTGATTCCACTATAAATGTATAAACAGAAAATAAACTCAATCAGAAACCACTGTGCCTCTTTTGCTCATTCATCAGCACTAAAAATACCTCTGTATATAGGGCAGACAGTTAGGATCATTGAACAATGTTGCAAGAAGCTGTAAGTTTAGTTAAGTTTAACTGGGGTGGAGGCTTGAAACCACCTACACTGCAACCATCTCAGATATATTGTGCTTCTCCATCCTATTATTCTATTAATCTAATGATTTGCTTGGTCGGTCCTGGTGGTGTAATGGTAACCATACTTGCCTTCTGAACCCAAGATGGCAGGTTCAAGCCCGGCCAGGATTGATATATTTTTTTGGGTGTAAGAATCCTAAGTATGGCTTCCTTCAGAAGGGAAGTACATTTACGGCATGATAAAGAACCTCAAGCCTAAAAAAAGAGGCCTCTGAGAAAAATTTGTCAGCCGTTTCACGCCCTGATTTGAATGGGACGCTGATGATCTAAGATGTTAAAGAGCATCCATAAATAAACCAAATCAAATATAATTAATTGTTCTTAATGAACTGAATCAAACTGTGGATTTGGATGCTGGATAACTCCTCAAGTTTTGAAAAATGGTCCCCATAAATGAGAATCCATTGATAAACAAGAGTGTAACAGTCATATAATATAATTAGATAAGTAAGAAACTCCTCCCCCTACTGGCACTGTGCAAATGGTGTTGATATACTGTCACATCTTGCACAGATAACCTATAAGGGCACAGTTTCCTCTAAAAAATCCTATTGCCCATGAGAGCTTCCTCCTGCTCAGTTTTACTAATTCATGCAACATATCTTTATTAAGCTTTGGAATGTCTGAAACTCTTTATAGAGTTCTGGTATCATATGTCATGAATGTCCAGTCTCTGATAACCAGTTTAACTGGTCTTAAAGATAATTCCATTATTGCTTCAGGTTCAATAAAATGGATCAGTTCCTTTCTTTGCAGCCTTATCTGCTGTTTTGCGCGTAAAATTCCTACTTATCCTGGCACTCATTTCAGTATAATGTATTGTTAACATTTAAAAGAAATTGAGTCGAAATAGTAACATACACACCACTAAAATTGCATTAAATGGAAGACTAGTTTTGGGAGCCATCGCTCCTATCATCAGTTCCTGGTCGACTCTGAGTCCTGAGTCGACCAGGAACTGATGATAGGAGCGATGGCTCCCGAAACTAGTCTTCCATTTAATGCAATTTTAGTGGTGTGTATGTTACTATTTCGACTCAATTTCTTTTAAATGTTAATAATTTACACCACTGTTACAAAAGTTCACTATATTTTATACAATTATATAATGTATTGTGTTCATTAGCCATTGTCATGAGATATTCCCAGCATTACAAGACCAGCTTTGACATAACCAAGAAGCTCAATGTTTGACTGTTGGAGAGTGTAAGATATATTTACTTCATCATGAACCTTTAAATTCTCCAAATGATATTTGTAAAAGCTTATTAAGCCATCACCAGAATAGTATACCAATTTATTGTTCCTGGAACCATCGATTTCCTGCATCATTCGATTTATGTGGTTCCAAACATTTTATATTATTATTAATGTAAATAAAACCCACATTGTTCCTCGAAGTACCATTTTCCCACATTATTCATTAAAAAAATTCTGTCCCAAAGAAATTGTATCCTCAAACGGTCATTTTCAAACTTGAATAATTGAAGCACTGATCATCACATGTGTTGCCAATACTTTTGGAGCAGCAGAATGATGATAGCAAATGTGAAGAATAAGCCAGAGTTGCCAGTCTTGTCAGTTTTAATACCTAATGGCAGTGAATGAGGATTTTGTCACATCTGGCATACACAATATTGATGAGGTGGGCATAGTAGCAAGTGCTTGTGAGAAGGGGGAGGGGAGTGAGGAAGAGGGGAAAAACTATGCAACAGCAAAAGCTGCGCTGACATTTGCCATAGTACTGAGAGCATGTGAAACTGTGTGGACATATATGTACTCACATGATAATGACAGTAGTGAGCAACAGAATGTGTTCAATGTAGAAAATTCATTGTTTTGCATGAAAAGAAAAACAACAAAGAAGAAAATGACAATTAACAACCATTTTCAAAGAAAGTGACAAACAGATAAAATATGGTAACAGTAAAATTGACTCAAAAGATAACGTTTGCTTATATATTGACTTTATTTATTTTTTATCGTGATTTATGCACTTCCGGTATCTAATGTTTTCCCGCATCCATAATTTTTTTTATTCTAGTCCCTCCAAAAGTGATGAATTGAGATCCTACTGTAAATTTAGTATATTGTGTTACTACTATGGACTGCTACTATCAAATTATATATTCCCTTACTGTCAACAACTTTTGATTAATTCATTATTATGGATTTTTCATATTTGGAAGCAGGAAGAAGTAACTTACTATTAAGCTGGTGAGTAAAGTGGATGGGGCAAGATGTCATATACATGGTACTGTAACTCTAGTCAACAAACTGCATTTTTACACTTTATTTCTTTTTGCATATGCATTAGACATTATGATATAATAGTGACCATATCATGACCCAGATTGTCCTACCATCTGTTTGTCCCATAAATGTAAAGCTTCTGACATATTGCAGCCCAATAATTTTTTCTAGCTATAAAAATGAAGAAAAGGGAATTTAATATATAAGTAAATATGGCAATGCATGAATGAATCAAATTTAATTTATTGAAACTAAAATAATAATAATAAATAAAATTATTCCTCATTGTAATCTGGTTATTACTTTTATAATGTGATATGCTTGGTAAGTTCTTTTTCGCCATCATTGGATGATTGTAATAATCAAAATTATATATAATTTTCCAATTTATAAACACATTTTTCCCAGAGGATAGAAATTTCTTAATCCCATTACATTTGTCTGAGATGACATTATTGTCTTCAAAGTTTGAGTATTTTTATGGTATTTCTAGCATGCTAAAATCAAATTCAAAGCAAGAAAGTTTCTATCAAGTCCATTTTACATTTTAATTTTCTTATATTTTCACATTTTGAAAATTAAAATATAATTGTTAAAACTGGTATACTTTAACATATATGTAGTTTTAATGTATCAAGATATTCAATATATTTTTAAGATGTTTATAGTATGTCACTGGATGTTTCTTATCTGTTAGGAGGAGCAAGCAGATTAGGAAATTAGAGCAAAATTCTGCAGTCTTGCCATTATTTTTATTTGTGGGAAATGGGAATGTCAACCACCCACATACATACACATCCTGTCTGGTTCATCTCCCATTGCATTAGCCTCTGTTTCATCTGATAATGGAATCAATTTGAAGCTTTGCTTTGGTGTAGAATGTTCTGAGTTTTTAGTTCAGTCATAAAGTAAGTACCATATTGCATCAAAATTGATTTATGTATGGATGCTCTTTAACATCTCAGGTCATCAGTGTATATTGCATCAAGGATGTATAAATAATACTGATAACTTTTGTTATATAAATGGGAAATTCACATTGACTAAGCAGAGGCATAATATCACAGATGTTGTGAAATGCCATATGTCTATTTTGGAATCAAAGTAAAGCTTCTTGCACCACACAAAACATGTAGAGCATGCATTAAAGAACTTTGCCATTGGGTAAATAGCAGAAGACTGTCGCTATTCTTTTGGAATACCTGTGGTTTGCAGAGAGCAGTTGAACCATATTAATGACTGCTACTTCTGTTTATGTGATGTGAAGGGTACACTTCTAAAAGTCGGTCCTGGAGGTCTAGTGGTAGCCATACTTGCCTCCTACACCCAAGATCGCGGGTTCAAACCCGGCCAGGGTCGATGGATTTATTCGGAGCATAAAAATCCTAAACATGGCTTCCTTTAGAAGGAAGTAAAGCCATGGGTTGCATGTCTACATTTATGGCATGAAAAAGAACCTCAAGCCTGAAAAAAGAGGCCTCTGAGCAAAATTTGTCAGCTGTTTCATGCCCTATATTGAATGGGACGCTGATGACCTGAGATGTTAAATAGCATCCTTAAATAAAACAAATAATAAAAAACACTTCTAAAAAATAAAAAGAAAATTTTGTATCCAATTATTTGGTCAGGCATTTTACCTGTGTCCCATGGACATGATGTACCAATCCCTGTGCAACCAGAAAATCTTGAACAAAAATCATCCAGTTCTGATTTAAAAGTGAGGGAAATTGTGACGAGTGAAAGTAACTATTGTCTACCAGAAATATGTTGCAGAATGTGTGTTTCAACCAGAGTGAATTAAATGACTCAGGGATCTTGCCCTCCCTAAAGAGTTATCTAAGTGGTTAGGTTCTAGACTCCAAGAAAAAAATCTGCTGTGCCCAGAAACATCATTTTATTTGTATTGATGATGCAAAATAAATTTTAAGTCCCTTTACTGTAAAGATAACTTCTGAACTATAACTTGTAAATGGAGACTGTTCATTGATGCTTCCAAATAAAGTTTAAGGGGTATCCTTCTTCATAATGGAAATGTTTTTGGTTCAGTGTCCTTGCCTATAGTGATCATCAAATGAATCATATGAAAATTTGGAACTGCTGTTCTTGGGACTGAATTGCAGCAAACACACCAGCAAGTTTGTACTGATTTTAAAATTCTTACTAAGCTGCCGGGTCATCAGTCTGATTTACCAAATTTCCATGCTTTTTATGTCTGTGGGATAGCAGGGCATGAGTTGATCACTGGACTAAGAAGACCACCTCAAGAAAATTTGGAAGTCATTTCCAAGAATGTTTTGCGCCAAAGCCTTGTGAGTCCTTCTAAAGTCTTTCTGCCATCTCTCCACATTAAGCTTGGCTAAATGAAACAGTGTATATAGGCTTAAAATAAGGAAGGAGACTGTTTTAAGTACATATGTGAGAAGTTTCCGCAAACTATCTGAAGCAGTTTTAAAAGAAGGTTATTTAATGGTCATGATATAAGAAAACTGATGTCTGATGCATCATTTAAAAACACTAAGGATCAAAAGGAGAAAATAGCATGAGTGTCTTTCTGTGAAGTTAGTTAATAATTTGTTGGTAACAATAAGGATCCTATTTATGGAAACATTGTGCCTAGCATGCTTGAAGCATACTAAGAACTTAATTGTAACAGGAGCCTCAAAATTCATTTTCTATTTTCTCATCTAGATTATTTTCCTGAAAATCTAGGATTTTTGAGTAAAGAACAAGGTAAGATTTGCAGGAGTTTGAAACAAGATACTAGGGATGCTGAAGTATCAATATACTTGCTGACTATTGTTGGATGTCAAAAGCGTGAAATGTCTAAAGACAAACATAACAAGAAGAGGAACAGGAGGACTTTCTAAATTAAGAAACAATTATTGTAATTTTTATGCGATACAATGTGTTAATTTATAAATCAGTAATGAAATAAACTAGACAAAACAAAACAAAAATACTCAAGTGACATGTATGAGCAACCATATACATCATTTGAGTAAGTTGTTTTTTTTACTTTTTTTTTTTCATTTGAAATAAAAAATGTAAGTGAAAAAGTTTATAATGAAATTCATGTAATTACACAATACATTTAAAGCAATTGTGCAAAAAAATAATCCGAACTTGATAGAAATGAACTGTTTAAAAATTTGGATTCACCACATTGAGATTATATAAAATTGCTCTATTTACTTTAGGTATCAATCACAAGTGTAATTTGCAGGTTAGTGTTGTCGAAGAAAGAGTAGAGTTAGGTTCCAGTTCATTTGTGCATGGATGCTTCAATAGCTTAAATCGCTAATACTTTAATGCTTCTTTTAATAATCCAAATATATGATAATCACTAGGTGATAAGTCTGAACTATGGGGAGGGTATTCCAATGATGTCCAGTAAATTTCCTTGAGCTTTTTCTTTGTTAAAACAGCTGTGTATGACAGGCATTGACTGGAAGAAGCACTTCTTGAACCAATTGTTGATGTCTTTTGCATTGATAAGCATGTTTTACATCAACCAGAAAATGGCAGTAATAAGCTGCGTTGACTGTTAGACATTGATGAAGAAAATTGAGGAATAAAATGCTTTGGGTTTCCCAGAATTATGTTAAAAGCATCTTCCCAGCTGAGAGGCAATTTTGCTTTGACAGGAGCAGATCCCTCTTTTTTCCCCCCACTCTATGTTTGCTTGCTTTGACTCAGGAGTATAGTGATGTCCCCTGTTTCATTGCAAGTAACCGTTAAATACAAACATTGATCCTTCTGAGCCAACAGGCTCTGACACTCCCAAATGTGCAGTCTTTTTGTCATTATTGAGAATTCAAGGAACCTATCTTGCTGGGTTTCTTGAATTCTTTTGGTAATGATGAATTGAACATTTCTGTAACATATCCCAATTCATAGGCAACTTCATAAATTATCAAATGTTGGTCATACTTAATAAGGACCTGAACAGCCTGAATGTTTGATATCTTGTCCAAAATTGATATTGATATCTCATTTTCCATACTTTCTCATCATTCTGTGAAACTTTTCTTCTGCTCATGTTCCTATGTTTTATCCCCAATCTTTGCAAAATTTCAACTGATTTTATGATCTCTTGCACCAAAAATGTAATAATAATACATTGTGCAGTTGAAGAGTGAACATCTTGTTCAAACATGATGCTACTGGCAGATGAAACAATTGTGCAAGGCAAACTAGTTTCTTTCCCCATCCCCCCACTCCTGAAACCCCCATGCATATCTCCTCAAAGGCATGTCTTGCACCATACAATTCAAAAGTGGTAGAACGATTCAGTTTATATTTGATTCACCCTCATAGCACACAGACTGGTATAAAACATTTTTTAAAAGAATTTGCATAATAATGATGGTAATTTGAAAAGTTTAAAGAATGACACACAAAATTAAGGCATAGCTTTTAGAAATTATTCTTATTTCTCAGCACAGTTACTTTTGACACTAATACACTTTGTCCAGTAATACTCCAAAGCCTTTATCCTATCACGAAAGACAGATTCTTCCAAGCCTGCAAATATGTCTGAACTGATGATTTAAGCCCATCTGATAACATTTCTTTCCACAACGGAATTTTCTCAGTTTTGGGAACAGATGGAAATCAGATGGAGTCAGTTCAAAAGAATAAGGCAGATATGGCAGTAAATCATTCCCCAATTCAGGCCTTTTCTTGCATATTTTTGTCTTCAATAGGACCAAAAGGTTAGCATAATATACTCTAGTGATAGAGGTTCCAGTGGGAAGATAATAAATTAACAGTACACTCTTGGCATTCCATAAAACCGACGCCATAATTTTACAGGTGATTTCATGCACTGGGCCTTCATTGGCAGTGGAGACTTGTGATGCTTCCATTGTTTAGACAGCTGTTTTGTTTTAGGTGTGTAGAGTGCACTTATGTTTCATCATTGGTCAGAAATTGACATATAAATTTGGGGGGATCTCTCTAAAATTGGGCTGAACTTTGCTCAGAGATTTGCTCTCTTATTCGCTTTTGATCCTAAGTCACTACTCATGGCACGCATCTTGTAGATAATTTTTCAAGCATGATTCTTCTCTCAAAATATGAAATAGGCACCCTTCTGAAATGCCAGATAATCAGCAATTTTGGGCATCTTGAACTAGTGATCCTCTAAAACCACATCATGCATCTTATCGATAATTTCTGTCATGATGGATTTTAGTCATCCACTGCATGCCCAACCAAGCTTTCTCAGCTAAATTTAAACTCCATGGTCCATTTGGAAACTGTAGAAAATGAGGTGCACATCTCTTAAGAGTGTTTGTTACATCTGTATGAATTTCTGTTGCAATTATATCCGTCTTTACTAAGCTTCACAGCTGCACATTGTACAGTATTTTCTATTTTTCCCCATGCACACATGTCTACACTGTAAGAAAAGCTATAACTATTACAATTATTGACCAATACATGCATTATTGCATAAATATTTCTGTTGAAAATGGTGGTTTTTGATAAAACTGCTTTGGTACTGCTGCTGCAATCTATGGGTTATTCTGAAAACTTTTTAAATGACCCTTATATTAATGAAAAATAAAACAAAGTCATTTATTCCACAGGGTAATCTTCGCCGACATATGCGAGCTCATAAGCCATACCGTTGTGAGCTCTGTGGAAATCGATTCTTCACCCAGGATGAATTAGAGACACATAAGAAAATCCACGGTGAGGGACTTGTAAAGTGTAAAGAATGCCAGCAAAAGTTTTGCACTGTACGACAGTTGATAGTACATCGTGTTCACCATAGCAACGTGAGTTTCTGCTAATCGGTATACAAATGTGCTGCTTGTAACACTAATCATATAAAAATACAGTAATCTTCTAGCCCACACAGTAATAGCAGCTTAGTAAACTTCTGGCAAATATAGTAATACCAGATTCACTATATTGTTTTGCACAGGCAGTTATCAGGTAGCCAAGTAAGCTCATTCAGTTTATCTAATACCTTTTAGGACCAGTTGTATATAGAATTAACTGGAGTTTATAGCATAAAATTAACCATCAGTTATGCTTACTTGGAAAATTTGGTTGCATAAACATTAATCTAAGATTATTTCATCTTAACCTCAAATTAAGTCTAGCTCCTGAAATTTCACAGTAAAAGCTTTAACTAAAGTTTAGTAATTGTTAAATAAAACATTTCCCAGAATATAGAAGCATAACAGCTTCATTTATAAATAAAATTCTGAGTAACATTTATTTTCATTTCATGTAGATAAAGTTTCATCAATGTTACACTTTCCATCTCTGCATAATAATAACAGAGAGTTGTGTTCAGTTATATGTTATGCTTACAAGTGGTATATTGTATAGATTTCTGATTATTCCTATATTTACATTTCATCTGATGATGAATTTCACTGTGCTCCTCGTGTATTTCATGAGAGAGAAAAATTCATTCCTAGAACTGAATGAACAAATAATTCAAAATGCAATTTTGCAAAGTAAAAGATGTTGAAGAACTGGAACAGATGTTACACCATTGATTATAATCACAAATGAAGCAAAATTATGCCATCATAAAGTTACTAAAGCAATTGTAGCTTTTAGCTCTTAGGTGTAAGTTCATTAAAACGTCAACCGAAAAGGTGATGTACAGAAAGTGATGCTAGGCATCTATAACATTCACAACTTCCTGGAGTTTTAGGTGCTATAGACTGCCCAAACATGGGGATAATAATGCAGAAGTCTTAAGAATAAAATTATACTTTTTGGTAATTTCTCCCCATATACTTTCTTTATCTTTATTTAAAATTGAACCGATTTTTGTATTTTCAATTATTTCCTTATATTTAGCACCAGATCAATAATAATATCCTTCTGGTGTTTACTAAAATTTGCTGTTTGTATTCACTTTAACTTTTCCTTATCCCTGAAAACAAGGTAGAAAAATTGAGTAAGTATGGATTTTCTCTGGTTAAACAGTTAAATTAACTAGCTCTAAACACAAATTTCTGTATTATTTTGCAATGTTGCCATAGGTTCGATGGTTGGTGCAAACTCAAGATTACATAGTCTGAGGTTATTTTTATGCAACAAAAATGATGACTAGTCTCTAGTTACATATTAAATTAACTAGACAATAATGATGTACTAAAAGAATATCTTAGGTACCAAAGAGATATATTGGGAAGAGAGTGTTGGCATAGGAAGGAGGGAAAACCATTAGGAAAAATTGAAATGGAAGATGTATGGTGATTGGGTGAAAATAATGTTTGTGGATTTTGGAAAAAAGTGAGACAAAGGATAAAAGATATAGAGAGGCAAGAGATCTGGGCTAGCTTAGAGGATAAAAGTTCCATAGATTTATATAAAGTAGTTATAAGAAATTGGGGATGGGAGAAATATATAGACATTTGTGACCAATTTGGACGAATAGGTTTTGCATGGATGCGTACAGGGGTATTATTTTTAAAAGGACTAAGGATAAATTGTAAAGAAGGAACATTATGTGTGGGAGAGTAGAAAATGGGTTCCATTGTTTAATTAAATGTGAAATGGTAAAAAGGTGGAGGTATAGTATCTGGAATGGAAAATGGGACAAATTACAGCAAGAAATAGTGGCAACAAAAATGTTATCAGAAAATAACATTAGAAAAAATGAATAAGATAGAGGGGTTTTTAGTAAAAGTAAGGGCTAAGTGGAGAAGTATAAAGAAGGAACTTGAGTACACACACAGTGATGAAAATTAGTAATTCATTTTATGGGCCCTTTATTATCCCTGGTATTTGGGATATGGGAGGACCTCAGTTTTGGTGCTGCTGAACTTTTGGAAATTTTGTATGTTTATGTAAATTATGTTATGTAAATTAAATTGTAATTGTATAATTTTGTAAAGTATACTTGCTTGATATTTGCAATATTGAACATTCAACAAATTCATTCATACCTTTTAAATTATAGTTAAAAGTAATCTCCAGTTACACACTTTTATACAACAGCCCTTAGAGACCCAAAGAAACATAGCAGATTAACTTACTGGAAAAAAATAGTCTCCATTACAAATTATGCATTTTTCCTACTGTGAAACCAGCTTGTAAATGCCACTTTTGAAACATGTCTGTTCTCAGGATGCAATGAAACTTCTTAATATTATGTGCATTTCATAACATTTTTTACATGGTGTTTTTCCAGGTTCGGTTCTCTATAGGGAACCAAAAATATGATAAACCTGTTGATGATAAGTCTTGAGAGTACAGAGGATAAACTAGTTTCCCATCCAAGCCCATTTATGAAGGCTGTTCAATAAAGAATGATCATAATATTTTTTTGACATACTCATCCTCATAATTTTGATGATTTTTCTCAAAGTAGCCCCCATCAGTACAATGCACTTGTGTTCCATCATTTCTGCCGTCTTCAAAGACATGCTGGAAGCCCTTTATTGGCAGGTCCTTCAGAATTGCCTCCACATCTTCACACCGCTACTGATGGAAAATGACACAAGAAGGTGTTACTTGAATTAAGGGGAAAGGGAAAAGTTGCACAGAACTGAATCTGGACTGTAAAGAGGGTGAAAAACATACTTTACATTGATTTTTGTAAGATATTCAGCAACAACATTTGCAATGTGTGGCCATGCATTGTTGTAGTGCAACATCCAGCTTGTTGCACGAAAATGTGACCTTTTGCATATGATATACTCTTGCAGGGTTTTCAGGACATCTCCATAGTATTGCCAGTTACAGTTGTGTGTATAGGTATGACATGCTATAAACACCTCCTTGAAATATCGAAAAATAAGATGATCACAACTTACCCAGTAGAGGCAACCTTTTCTACTTTTTTCACATGCTCTTAAAATCGAAATGATGTAGTCAAGTCTCATTAGCAGTGATTACCTTTGAAAGAAACTTTGCCTCTTCCTGTAATATCTTCAACTGCATGTAAACCTGCACTCTAAATGATACTAACTAAAATGCCAATATAAGCAGGCTACCAGTCCCACTATTCAACTCAAGAATTAATATATGCTCATCGCATGTGAATTTTGAAACCCATGGTGCACGAACATACCTCGTGTGCAACTTTTCAGATACCAACCTATGAATGGATGCAATGAAATTTTCAGAATATCTGATAGTGTTCTTATTCAACTCTGACAATGACACTATTAGAGTTAATGTTTTCTTCTGTTAGAGCACAAATTGGAGAGCCGATCCACCCTCCTTTGAAATTGATTGCCTTTCCTCTTGAAACATTTTAAATCATCTTCAAGCTCTGCTATAGGGAAGAACATCCATAGGCCTGGACTGAAGATTTATTGAGATGAAACTAGAGTTTCTGATCAGCATATTGCTCATCCCATGTCACCTCCATTTTACTGTAAGCAGAACTGAATGTGTTTCAACCTGCACACCTCTCACAGATGGGAGCCAGAAGTGACAACAGTTGAAACTAGAATCAACTACACATTATGCATAAACTAACAAAATAGTGTAGAGTTAAATTTTAGCATAAGACATGTCAAATGTTCTAAGTGCCAATTTCTAAATTTTACAGAATAAGCAAAAAAGCTACCCATCTCCATTAACATTTAACTTATTAGACCTAAAATCAATATGAAGACTTTTTTTTATTACAAAATTATTTTGTATAACAAATAGTAGCCAAAAATACAATGGTCAGGGAGAAAAAAATGAATAACAGTAAGAAGAATGTATGTGTCTTATGATGGAAAAATCAGTTACAAGTTACATTCAAACTTTTGTTTAATTATATTTTGGATTTTAGAAGGAGATAATTACAAAAATAAAATTAATGACTAGCAGGAATATATTGTATATTGTGTTCTTAAGGGCAAAAGTACAAAAATGTAATATGAAACATGTACAAGAATGCCAAACTTCATATTTTCTCCTCACAGCTGACAGGAAAAGTTTAGTTTTTCAATTCTTGCAATTGAAATTGATGTCTCATAAAACTCTATACTTTTCAGGAAGGAATGATAACATGGACGAGAGGTCTTTCTTTTTTTCAACCAATAAATGGGGTTGATCAATCAGACAAAGCGCGTTGCTGTATATCAACCACTGATATTCCTTTCTTTAAAACTTCACAAACCTAAACTTCTTTTAATTGCTATTTGAGATGGATGAGATTGAGATACTTAAGCATAGTGCATTTTGAAATGTTTCACTTATTTAATGTTAACAGTGAATCAGCAATATTCTTAAAATTATTAAAGAAGAAGAAAAAAAAAAGAACCTTTTGGTTCCATTGGAACTACATCAAAAGGATTTATTGCTTTAGCTATAATCTACAATCCTATATAAAGTTTGGGGAATGAAGAACTTACCCTTCTTTTCTCTATAATAGCAAAACCTTTATCACAACTCAAAAAGCTATGGCCATTTATTAAATATCAGTTATCTAAAAGTCAAATATTCTACAAGAAGATCACAGTATGCTACTAGGGAGAAAGATTGAGTAAAGGATTTTGGAAAGAGATAACAATAAGAATTGGGGATATTGAAAAACAGAAAATATGTGCAAATCTTAACACCAAAAAATCTCTGAAATTATATAGTACACTAAAAATGTGTGGGGAGGAGAAAGATATATTGAAATTTGTGATAAGATAGGAAGGGAAGGATTGGCATAATTTAGAACAGGAGTAAATATTTAAGGGGATTAAAAAAGGATACACTAAAGAGATATGTCTAACGTGTGAAGAACCAGATAATACTTGGCATTGTATATTAGAATGTAAGCAAACAAAGTTTTGTAAGGAACAGTTCCTATTATGAAAGTGGCAAAATTTACTAAAAGAAATAAGAGGAAGAAGAAGTTTAAATTTAAAATGAAATGAAAACATCAAGGAACTGAGAAAATACATAGGCAAGGTAAGACAAAAATGGTTAGTGTGTAAAATACTTAGGAAAGGTGCTTGAGAAATGTTATAGGGAATTGTCAGATAGTGAAAGGAGGATGAAATGAGTAGGAGAGGGAATAGGACTAGTTATCTACCATTAGTTAAATTGGATTCTTATACACCAATAACCAGGTAATAGTATGTATAACATTCTTAGGAATTAGCAACTCTCAAGAATAGAAATTTGGCTGAATGGATTTAATTAAACAAGAAGAAAGGCTTAGTATTGTAGAATATATTACTTAATATTGTATTGAATGTATAACTTACTTTTAATGTTGTGTTTTGTTTTTGGTTGGATAAGAGCCTGGTCCCTGAATATTCCAATAGGTAGCTGCTGATGAACTGGGGACTGGGGGGCTGAGCCAATCAAATTGGAATAAATTTTGATTACAGTTGGTACCTTCTGGAATTGAGGAAGGCACTGTCCCTAATTATTATATTTAAAATATTTTTTTTAATTTGTGTTTATTTTGTTAAAAAATTTGTATGTTGATGCATGAGAAGTAAATACCACCACCACTGCCGCCACCACCACTGCCGCCACCACCACTGCTGCCACCACTTCCACCACTACCACCACCACCACCACCACCACCACTACCTCCTCCTCTGCCTCCACCTTCACCTTTCTGTATTATAAATATTTTCCCTTAAAAACTAATATCATGGTATGTCACTTAGATCACCAAATGACAGCATAGCATGGCATTTAGAACTGCACTATCTTTAACAAGTATTTGAACTACTTCTTCTGTGTATATCCACTTAAACTACAACTAGGACTATGTATCTGGGCACATAGAACATATTTTTGAAATAAAACAATTAAATTTAAAAATAGCCTGAAAACATTTGACATTTCGACTCTTCAAATTATGCCTGTAAAAAAAAATATGAATCATTCTTTATTGAATAGTTCTTATAGAAAGCAAGTTCTGCATACTGTGCTCAAAAAAGAGCCATTTGCCAGTGCTCATGAATTATTAGGTTTGATGTTTCCTAAACAAAGGTAAAATCTGTACCAACTTGACATAATGTATGAATGTTGAATATTAGATACTTATTAGATACTTATGAACTTGCTTAAGTTCAGGCTAAGAGACGAATTAATATTTGTAAACAACTTCTTAAAAATCCCTTAGACAACTAATTCTGGAAATGGATTGTAACATTTGATAAAATAAGATTCTTGTTCCATAATTCTGAGAAGAAAAGTTTTCCTGTGAGAAACAACCTTAATTAGTGATGCATCAAAGTTGTTTTAGGCAAAAAGTTATGCTTAAACAGCCTATTTTTCAGGTTGACTAACTCAAATCTACTCTAACTGCTATTGTGTCTCTAAACATATCTAGTGACTCTTATAATAAAAATCAAATATGTTGCTTATTGTATTTATGATTTTTTTTGTTTGTTTCTGCAGGGTAATCTATACAGGTGTGATGCTTGTGGTAGGAGATTCTCCAAGCGTGGCCCTTTTGTTGTCCACTTGAAGAAACACACAAATGAAAAACCATTCCTCTGCAGCTTCTGTAATGTAAATTTTCCTAATAAGCGAAGATTAGGTAACCACGTCAGGAATTGCAATAATGAAACCATCACATCCAGCATTTCCTGATAGTACTGAATAAACCGTAATATTTCAGAAAATTGCATTACAATGAGAAGAAGGAATTTCCTCATTAGATGCTGCATAATTTAGTCTGTGCAGCTAATATGGAAGTTATAATAAGCACAGTTGATAATAGGCATGAAAATGAATCCAACAGTAGACATGAATATGAATGGAATGTTATACATATTACATTGACAGTAATCTGGAGCTCAGATTGTCAATATAGAATACCAGGTGCTTTCTCATTGATAGACTCTGAGAAAATCATGATGATGCAGTCTTAAAGAGTATATGTATGTTGTGCCAAAGATATTTATTTCAAATCCTTAATGATACATGCCCCTACCTCATGTTTATTATTAAAAGAAAAGCAAATGTGGAGGAAGGGGTAGAAAATATTTAGTAATGGCCAGTAAGCCATTTATTAAGCAGCAATAAATATTATGCTTTATCTAAAGGATTTGCACATTTCAGTTTTCGAAAGATACGAAGTAGCACTTATAAAATATCTTATGCATGACTAACCTTTTTAAGTTTGACTAATAAGAGTTACTTTTATGAAACATTATTACAGATCATTCCATCATAAATAAATAATAATAAATAATTAAATATGTATATTGGGTGCAGTAAGTTTCTTGTCTGGCAATGTTAGGTAGGTGATACAATAAAAATATAGGTATCATTTTTCAATATATCTCCCTTTACTTCAATGCATTCTCACATCTCTGCATTAATATTTCAAATAGTCTGAAGCTTTGTCAGCAAAATACTGGTAAACAGCATCCTTCAAATGATTAGAGTTGTGAGTCTGCACCCTCAAAAGTCAGATTTCAGTTTTGAAAATGGATAATAGTTGCAGCATTACACACCGCTTTTCCTTAATGGCACTATGCAATTGGTGCAGTTCCTCAGCATAATACTTAACCTCTCACTGCTGTGTTCCTTACTCTGAAATCTATCATGAAAATTCAGCTGCAATCTCAAAAAATTGTTGTCGTTGCCTATTTACCTTGGGCATTCTAGTGGATTCTTCACCCTTCTTCTGCCATTCCATTAATTCTCTTTATGAAAAAGGATTATAGTAGAGAACCATAATTTTGTCCCTTGTGACAATGCATTCCTCTCATTACCACAGCAAATGTTAAAAAATTCCTGACAATAGTTCACATGCACTTGCATTTGAACTGCTAAAAGAGCTCAGGGAACCCTTCTTGCATTAATTGTGCTTATGCAAATGTTTATGAAGGATGCATAGAACAGAGTTTTTCTTGTGTCAATTAATCCACCAGCCCCCCCCCCCTTTAAGACTCTTTCTGCCAAAGTTTGACTACCCCTTCACAGTGGCACAGTGGAATATAAAAGGAAAGTTTCCTCATATATGCTGTCGGTGGATAAAAGTGCTTATTTAATTAAAAATTTAACATTACTCTGTGTTCAATTTTGAATACCGTGTGTATTATGCAGCATGTCGGATTTATAGAACAGAATATATTATATTTATTTCAATCTTTCATTACAAAAAGGTATAACAAATAATACATTTCTTACAATTGAGACTGACCAAATGTTTCTTGAGGCCATAACAAGTCATGACTTCCTGGTCATTGACTTGAGTTAGAGCCCTGTTTCACGAACTTTTCCTCTCTTCATTTTCGTAATCCATTTGTTCCTTACTCTTCCTAAATATTCACCCATACTCTTACTTCTTTCCCTCCCTCTAACTGGCAATATTTTTATTGCTACAATATTGTTCTCCATTTTATTCTATTTTGGATCCCTTATAACTTCTCTCCTGTTACTTGTTTCCTTGCACTGCAAACAATGAAACATGTCCTCTGTTTCCCCACATATAACACATATTTCCATATTGCTGTTTCTAAATTGTTTAAGATATAATGCCCCCATTCACTTCCATGCATATCCTTCCCTCCCTTGCTTATTACAGCTGTCAACATACTTCTCCTTACCCCAATCTTTCTTTAATGTCAGTTACACTCTCAAAGAACTTTTAATCTCAAAATTTGACTATATATCTTGACATTATCCTCCTTACTTTCCTCTAGAAACCTATTGAACTATTTTCTCTCTTCTGCCTTGCATTGCCCATACCAATCTCTTCCATTGTTTCTTTCAGTCACTTCCACTAATTATTATGCAAAATGTTCCTTGATATTTCATTATAAGTTTTAATTATATTATCATCCTCTAGGTTCAGATTCCTACACACTATTTCAGAACTCTTTCAACCATGAATCCTTTTCTAGCTGTTCTACCTGTTAAAGCATTCTCCTCGTGGCAATGCTTTTGGTAGACCCAATGACTCTTTACAAAATATCCTATGTATTACATCAGTTTTGTTCACAATCTCTGATAATCCCCAAATTCCCACTCCATGTTACATTTTTGATTTTACCTCTGCTTCATACAGCCTCACCAACCAATTTATGGTATCTTACATAAGTATACTCTCACTCGTTTCATAGCTAATTTTCCTTTGCCAATTATCTTCTTATCATCTGACACCCAGCCAGCATTACTACTTAATTTCACTCCTAAATAATCAAATTCTTTAACTATTTCCAACTCCTCTCCATTCAAATATTATTTTTCATCTTTTCTTAATTTACTTTCTTTTTTAAATACCATTATTTCCTAACATCAATTCTCATGCCTCACTCTCTTGCAGAATTGCTTTGTATAATCTTACAAGTGTAATCCTGGTATCTCTTTGTTTCCTATTACTGGATTAGAGAGTTGCTTTTCTCAACTATTTCCAAAATGTCATTAATAAATAAATTAAATAAGATGGGACTCAAGTTCATCCCTATCTTAACCCTAGCTTTTAGCTTTTGGTCAACAACACCTGTTATTCCATTTCTATTGCATCTAATACGAAACTTTACACCTTCATATATTTATATGTCTGATTTAAATGAGCTGTTTTAAGCTACTGAATGGCAAAGGTTGAAAGGAAATGAAGTGTTCATACTCTTGAAACATGTATCAGATAGCATGAACATTGCAATAATGAATCAAGGCTTCTATGTCAGGCTGGAAACTTATTGACCACATCTCTTACACATATGCTGGTTATTTGTATAAGGTCCTTCGAGCGTCATTTTGTATGTTAGCATTTAACTTACTTTCTGTGTTTAATGTTTGTCTACTGTTGGTATTACTATTTTATCTTTTAATGAATGACTAGACACATTCCCTAAAATTCTTGATTTCTTCCTAAAATAAATTTTCTTAGTGATTTAAAAACATTAGTAGACATATTGTTTATTATAATTGATATTATTGTATAATTTAGTTTAACTGCATACTCTTAATGCTTCACTTACTTGTCATAATGTATGGAACTGGTTTCGAAAACATTTAGTTCTCATCATCAGCTAGGCTTAAGTTCAACTTGAGTTGATGAGAACAAAATGTTCTCTAAACCGGTTCCATATTTTATGACAAGTAAGTGAAGGATTAAGAGTGTGTAGTTCAACTAAATCATATAATGATATCAATTATATATGATAAACTTCACTGTGCAAGTTCCAATTCACATTGATAATGCATAAGAAATGATTTATAGAGTTTTATTTTTATGTTGGCCTTTTGAGAAATTGATCTTAAAAGTACTATTCATGTAGCATCATCCAGGGGTTATGAGGAACACTGTGGATATGATTATTGTCAGGAGCCAAAAAAGCTGAATGGAGCACACATTTGTGGTTTAAAACAAATAACTCTAGTTACAGATTAATGGTTCATACAGCATTGTAATTAACAAAAATAAATTTTGCAGAGGAAAAATCTCTTATTGACTTCTAATATTGAAGGAGTACAAAAATACATATTTCTTATACATATAGCAATTATTCTGTATATACATTGATTGTATTTTCAAAAATGTGTTTAGCAAAAATTTTATAAATGGAACCCATTTCAATTCACAAGGATGTTACATTATTTTTTACATATTGCATTGTTGCATTAATTGTTTCAACAATTTAATTGTAATTAAAACGTATAATGAAACAATATTAAATTAAATATTGTACTTACAAAGTTGTTGACAATGGAGTGGTAATATATCCTGAACTTAGGTATTCATTTTTTACACTAAACTCCATTTACTTACATAAAATAAGATGTGTTTCTGGACATTCTCTCCCACCTTCAGTTTGCTTAATGAACCACTGTTACTCGAAACGATGGCTAGACACCTGGATGTTCCTGTGTTGGCATCTGTTGACCAAAGTAGCAAATGACTGAGTTCATCCATAGAAGGAAAATCTAAGTTCATTAGGTTTTCTTTATTTTTTTAATATGAAAATTTTTTTCCCAAGTGGACTACTCCATTGGGTTGTGAAGATGTTTCAGCAATTTAATTTCCAGTTTTATTTCATGGTTTTTGGTCCAAAAGTGAGATGCTACTGCTGATTTATCCACCTGCTTAAGTTGAATATTCCTAAAGTGTTCTTTCTTCTGAATTTATAAATTTCTCTTTTTTTGCCTATGTAGCTCTGCCCACAATCTGCACATTTTATTACACAAATTCCTGATTTCTGTTCTGTTGGTATGGAGTCTTTTACTGTGCAACCTAATAAATTCTTGATATTATATCTGTTCTTTGGGGCTAACATTATCCCATGTTCTTTGAAAATTTTCTTGAACTTGTTGTGGTAAATTGGATGGTAGGTGAAACTTTTGAATTTGTATTCTCCTTTTGTGTTTTTCAGGGTGGAAACTTCCCTTATCTCTTTTTGTCTTTTAGATTTATTGATAATTTTTATCACTGTATCATTGTTGAAACCAATGGTTATAGTTGTCTTTATTATTTGTTGGTATTCTATTTAGTACTCTGCTTCTGTGAGTGGAATATTCATCAATCTGTGTGCCAAACTGTGAAACACTGCATATTTATGTGGAATGGGGCTATAACTCTCATTTTTATGTAATTTTCAGTATGTGTTTCTTTTCTATAAATTCCAAAATTCAAACCATCTCCATTTCTTATAATTTTTAAATCTAGAAATGGTAGCCACCCATTCATCTATTCTTCTGTTCTTGTAGAGTTTTATGCACTTAACTGAGATGTACCCACACACATCCAAGAGGTTCTGAGTATGCATTCGAAAAGCAGCGGACATTGATATGGGGTCATTTTCTGTAACCAGTTCTTCTTTTCTGCAATGCTGTGATTAATCTAGGGCTGGAGAGCATTATAACTAGTGCTTTCTCAGATATTTATAGGATAATAATGAGTGATTTGAAGCCAAACAATTATCTTGAACCTTAATTGAAATAATTTTCAATAACACTCCAGTCTTTAAAATCTGTATTTTCCAAGACACAAAATTAAAAAAGTAAGCTAGTTTCTCTACCAAAGTAAAATTGCAGAAAGCTGTGACCAGTGATTTGATATTTCTGTTCTATGATAGTGAAATATCTCTGTTGTATTAAATGTAGAAGAACTATCATTCACCAGTTGTTGTTTTGATCAAAACATCTATCTGATCAGAGAATAAGATTCCTTAATAATCTCTTCTGAGTCAAAATATTTTAGAACACTCCTTATTTCACTTTCATGAGATTTACTCAGGACATGTTTCTTGGAACAATTGTCCTGTTAAACAACTGTTTGGTCATTTGTAGAAGTTAGGTAGGTAGGTATCTGAGTTGACTCTGGTGGTCTTGGATAAACTTGAGTAAAAAGCTGCCTGCGCCCAGATGTCAAAACCAATACAATAGAAAAATTTTATTGAAATTAAATAAAACATTCCAGGCCCAAAGGAAAAAAATCTGGTATTTACTAGATTAATTGTAAGGATTGTGAAAAAATCTATGAAGGAAAATAAAAAAAGAAATATAGGCATTAGGTTGAAGAAACATCAGCTAAAAAAAATAAATCAATAGATAAATCAGCAGTGGTAGCACATTTTTGGAATAAAAACCATGAAGTAGAAAAAGGAATCAAGTTATTAAAAACTGTTCAACAACCAAAAGAGTTAAACATAGAGAAAGGACTTATATAAAAAACTTGAGCAAAACCGTATGAATTTTGACATCTCAAAAGCAGACAGCTCTTTAACTAGAAATGTTAATTGGAACTTTTACAATGAAGCTAATCATATAATTAAGATCATTGTATGACTGAGGTGAACTACGCACTCTTATCACTCTACTTGTTTATAATATATAAAACTAGTTTCATGAACCCTTTGTTTGCCACATCAGCTGTCGACTGCTGGATAACTCGTTAAGCTGTGGGAATGTATATTCTGTTCTGGTGGAGGTGTGAGAACTTAAAGTTTATGTTTTCATGGAAATGTGCAAGTTTATTAACCTGTCTCTGTATTTGTTGTTCCTAATTCCATATGTCCTTGTACTGATTTTAATAATTTTGCTTTATTCATTATATCATGGTTTTCTTTCCAGAAATGAGATGCTGCAGCTCATTTCTCCATTTCTTGTATTTTATGCTCCTAAAATGTTCTTTTATCTGTGTGTATGTGTATGTTTCTCTTTGTTTTTCCAATGTAGATTTTTTCACATTCTGGACAACTTATTTTGTAAATACCCTGCTATTTTCTCCTGTGGAACACTATCATTAACATTATCTACTAAGAGATTTTTAACATAAAATATGTTTACAGGTGCCAACCTGATTTTAAAAAAATTTAAGAATATTTTGAAATTTTTCGTAGCTCATGGATGATATGTGAACTTATTAAAATTAGCTTATCTTTTCCAGCTGAAAGTGTTGTGGTTTCTTTAATAAGTTTTTGCCTCTTGAATTTCTGTACTTTTTTGTGTACTAGTTCTTTTCTAAAACCCTTTTTAAACCGCTGTTCTTTCTATTTGTTTGTATTCTAAGAATTCTTCTTTGCTAATTTGTAGGTTAACTAGCTAGCCAGTGTATTAAGCTGCTGATAACTGCATGTTTGTGCATTGTGGGTTAAAACCATCAGTTTTGATGTGATTTTCTGCATGTATATTCTTTCTGTATATTCCAAATTCCAGGTTTCCTTGACACTTCATTATTTTAATGTCCAAGAATGGTAGCATGTTATCCGTTTCTATTTTATATGGGAATGATATGTTTTTATCTTGTATGTTCAGAAGTTTTGTAGTATCATCAATGCATTTTTTGTTAACTATGGCAAATATATTGCCAGCATATCTGTACCATATTTTAAATAAGTATGTATTTTAAATATATATTTATTCAGCAGTCGACTGTTAGCAGATGATGCAAAAAAAAAGGGTTTGTGAAACTAGTTCTACATATTATAAACAAGTAAGTGGAGCTATAGGAGTGTGTAGCTTGACTCAATCATACAGTGATCTTAATTATTAGACAGCTCTTTACTAAAATTTATCACCAAAGTCAACCCAGATACCTACCTATTCAACTTCTATGAATGATCAAACAGTTGTTTAACAGCTGAGGATGTGACAATTGTTCCACGAAACATGTCTAGAGTAAATCTCATTTAAGTGAAACCAAAAAGAGTGTTGTAAATATTTCAACTCAGAAGAGATTGTAATGCTTGCTTCACTGTTTTCGATTCCAAATTCAATTAATATTCAAAATAAGATTCCCTATTTCTCCTTATTTTAATGGTTGGAAAGCTTCAAGAATATACCTAAATACTGCTGAATAAAAATTTCAGTAGAGCCTCTATTCGCAGTGCTTTTATGCTTCTGGCATAAAAGTAGCATTTTTGCCAGTATTGTCGATATATAGATTATAACATGAAAATAACAGACAAATCATACAAAATGGGGCAGAAAGGCACTTTTCTAAGTCAGCACATATCATACTGACGTCACATTTTCTCTACTGATAGCCATATCAACTGCCAAAGATGGTGAATTCCTGCTCTATTTTTTGCATCAGATTTTGGAAGATCAAATAGCAGCTTATATTCAAACTTAAAAATATCCCTATAGGCACTTGCTGTACATTTAACTTCTGGGAACTGTTCACACAAGTTGATACATGTTCTTTACATGTACTTATTGTTAAATCAAGTTTTATACATAGTTTTTTACTTTTACATCATGAATACTGATTCTGCTGTTTAAGAAAAGACAGTGTTATGAATTTAAAATGATTGGGTCAAATTTGTAACACTTACATCACTAATATTTAAAAAAGGAAAATAAGTTCTGAGCTAATCGCTCCCGTTCCAGATCAACTGTCAGCTTTGTTCTTCATGGTGGTTTGGTTTGTATATGATGGTGGTTCAATGAAGTGAAACTGACGATGGGGGTGATTAGCTCCAGAAACTTAATCTTCCTTTTTTAAATATTAATGATGTGTTACAAATTCTATTCATTCATTTTAAATTCTTAGTATTAAACATCTCTGTTACAAAAGTCCACCATATTTAACTAAAGACTGTGTTCTTTATGAAAAACTGTACAGGGCTTTCAAAATGTGTTCTCACTCCTTGCACAGAGTTTTGCATCTCTGCAGCTGGATATGCCAAAGTCAGCTGGACCTTATGTATCTTGAGCTAATTGCATACCAAAATCCAATTTTCCTTTCATAAAGAGAGCTTTCTTGCATACAATTTGTATTTTCAGAACATCTGTATAAGTATTCACATGACCATTTTGGTGGAACCAAAGGCTGAAAGGTACACAAGCTGTGGATTGATTAACCCTTTAGTCACTAATGAAACAAACCACTTACATTGTACACATGGTATGCCATCATCTTGTTGTAGACAATGGTGTACACAAATAAGGTTTGAATTTTAATGTCTTCTGTAAAACCGTACTTTTTCACGTGTTTCTTGTTTTGCACTGAATTGGTAGTATCACATTTATTCACAAGATCATGAATTGTAGTTCTGAAAGGAGGCAGTTGTGCAGGGAATGTTTGAATTATTGCCTCACGAATGCAATGAGCTGATTTATATTTATAATAACATTTATGAACAAAAATACATAGCTCTCTTCTTGAACATTTGTAGACTAGTGACTGTTTCAAAGTTCGAGGACAGGTAGTAGCTGTAAGTGGGGAAGAGAGCTGGCCTTGGCCGAGATGGAAAACTCCGTGCTAACATTAGGACACATTCTGGAAGCCTGGT
The DNA here is from genome assembly GCA_030762175.1 of Metallyticus violacea. Taxonomy (NCBI): domain Eukaryota; kingdom Metazoa; phylum Arthropoda; class Insecta; order Mantodea; family Metallyticidae; genus Metallyticus; species Metallyticus violacea. Next base: position 13,435,387 of record CM060834.1, read on the forward strand.
AGCACCTGATATCTTACTGGGCATATTAAACCATTTCTACTATTGTCTTTAAGAGCCTTTTGGAAGTTTATTTCCTCTGTTAAAATTTGTAAATCACAAGCAATAATCTTCAGTATATCATACAGTGTCTTTTGACAAACATGAAGTTTATCTTTTTTTGTAGACAAATATTGATATTTCCTTTTTGAATCCTGTAGCAGGTCAGTCCTTGCAGAAATCCTATTTAATATAAGTACATTCACATTGAAATTTGCAAATCACTCATAAACAGTACTGCTAATGATGCTACATTTTGGATGCTTTTTGTTTTTGGTACCAGTGACAAATAAAAATCTTAAAAAGAATAATACCCCATTAAGCAGTACCAATTTTGACATTTCTAGAAAACTGGAATGTAAACAGAAGAGAAAACAAAAAATGGAATCTGCAGAAATAATATTTTAGTGCCTACTAAATCTATATATTCTCTCAAAGACCAGGTATGAAAAATGACAAACATAAATTTTAAATTTTTAATCCTCTTGAAAAAATTTAAATACATTGAAAGAATGGAAAGTCACTGTTTACCATAACTAGTTTTTCACTACAAACCAAGAGGCTACAGAGATATTTGAAGACAATGCAGTAGATAGGATGATAATATCCTCTAAAATAAAAACAGATCACTAAAAAATGCTAGTAACTTTTGAAATATAAGAAGAAGAAAAAAATAATACCCAAAAATCTTGTCAATTTTAAATGTATAGATTATATAAACTCTTCACTTCAAAATTATCTATAAGCTAAACTAAAAAATATTTTTGGATTTGTAAACTGCAGTTGCCGTGAAAACTGCATTGCATTTATTATCTGACCAAAGACACTCTAGTTTATTGCTGTACACAATAGTATCAATTTTCATTAACATTCAGTGTGATCCATGTACCTATTCTATGCAGGGGAACAAGAAGTAATATACTGAATAATAATAATAAATTTATTGCTGTCAATAGACTCATTTACATAAGTTTCAGACATTGTCAAAATACTAGAGTTAACAAAGCATAACTTAAATAAGTGTACTTACGAAGCTGTTGACAATGGAGTGGTATATATATATAAACAATGTATACAGTTTTTTTCACACTAACTCCATTCACTTACATAAATTTGGAACATATGTTTCGGGAGCGATCCCTCCCATCTTCAGCCTGTTGTCAACAGGCTGAAGATGGGAGGGATCGCTCCCGAAACATATGTTCCAAATTTATGTAAGTGAATGGAGTTAGTGTGAAAAAAACTGTATACATTGTTTATAAAGCATAACTTATTCCTAGGACAAAGTTTTAGTACATGTTTGCGAGAGTTAAAAGAGTTTACCTATAAATACTGATAAGATTACAATTGATTACAGTTCATCCAATGAATATAAACTTCTATTTATAAGGTATTTTTTCAATTGATACTTAAATTTTGATTTTTCTACAAATTTAATCTCTGGTGGCAATTTATTGTACAAAAGGGTACCTCTTACATTTACATCCTTACATACTATTTGTTTATTATAAGCATACCTATGATATCTAAACTGCAGCAATTATATTGAATTTGAAAAGCTAATTGGAACTTGTAAATGAAGCTAATCGTATAATTAAGAACATTCTATGATTAAGTCAAACTACACACTACTTACTTATTCAAATGCAGAACATGTTTCACATATATCGGTTGCATTTTCAGCAAATTTTGAGTGAATGGTTAGCTGAGGATGTGGACGATGGTCTGCAAAACATGTTCTACATTTAAATAAGTAATTGGAGCCAATAAGAGTGTGTTGTTCAACTCAAGCATACAATGTTCTTAATTATCATCAGGTATAATTTATTTATTTGAAATAGGTTTTGAAATTTCAAAGTTGTTCTTGTTTCTAGTTGTTCTTATTTCTGAGATATATGTGAATGCTCATAATATAGTTTATAAAATGTTCTGTTTCCATTTGTTTTTATATGACATCTGTTGAAAGCTTGTATTTTCCTTGTATAAATGATTGCATTAGTAAGCACGAGCTAAAGAAAGAAATTAATCCTAGAAAAAGTCAAGCTCAGTGGAATTGAACTGCATATGAAATTAAATGTTAGAAAGATTATGAAGGGAAAATGCCTATGTTTAATTGTTACATTCCTTAGCCAGTATATCTGTTATGAAGAGAGCCTATACAGGGAATGCTAATGTTCTGAAGATGAACTTTACTAAATTTGAACATAGATTATCTGAATTTATTTGAATCAATTGTAGTTCAGATATTTGATTGTCCGGATAACCAAACTAAGAAATAATAGATTTAAATTTAAATTTTTGTACAGAGCTACCCAATGAATTCTGAACCAGCTAGTGTTTTGCCTCATTGATGTCTGGATATCATAGAGTAGCACTGAATAACCATTTTCATAATTATTTTAAAAGGATTTGCTTACCAACTTTATGAAAGGAGGTGCTCAAACTGGCTACTGTCATTGTCCATGCAATATTGGAACCTCAAAAAACTATTCATCATTCACTATAGTTCACATTTCCCGGCAGTTGTTGCAATTCTTCTTGGGTATGTAGGTTTAGTGTGAATATATTATATTTTTTAATTTACCCATAAGATTAAGGTTGCAAAGGGTTAGGTCTGGGGACAGAAGGGGCTAAAAAGCCTGACTAATAACTCTGTCAATTTGTAACACACTTTCAATTTTATGTCATCAAAATATATGCTGTGTGAGCTGTGGCAGAGTCTTGTTGAAAAAAGGTTAATCGTGCTCCCTGTTGGTTAATTCTATTAAAGAAATAAATAATAAATTTAAAAAAGGTTACATATGGCACAAAATATCGTTTTAACTTTTAACAATTTAATAGCTTTTTGCACAGAGCCATAAGAAACACCTGTTTGTGAAGGAGTTCACATATATGAATCATAAATAATTATGCATTGTGCAGTAGAAATATACTAAGCCATAATTCACTTCATGATTAAATACAGAACAAAACACGTCGCTTGTAATAAATGAACTGAATTCACGTAACTGTCAGCTAGTGGTAACCATACTAGACTCATATATGCAAGATCGTGGTTTCAGGGATTTTTTGGGGCACAAAAATCCTAAGTATGGCTTTCTTCAAAAGGGAAATAAAGCCATGTGTCCCATGTTATAGATTTACAGCATTTAAAAGAATTTCAAGCCTGAAAGAAGAAGCTTCTGAACAGAATTTATGTCATTTCATGCCTTGAATTGAATGGGATGCTGATGACCTTAGATGTTAAAGAGCATAACCAAATCAACAACTGTCAGAAGCATACTGACAGCCAGAAGAGAACATAACCTTGTCCAGTCAAGTGTGGGAAACAAATTTGTATTCAGATTGGGTCACTTAATTAGTTCATTGGATTGCTATTTGTAAGATAGTGTTACAAATAAAATGATTATATACTTGCCTAAAGTTTTTCCTTTTGTGGAGCCATTCTCAGAGTGTAGATTGGATGCAAATGTAAAGTGTTTTTTCTTGATTTCATCTAATATCTGTGATAAGTGGATTTTCTTACTTTGTCTGCACTTACATTTTCTTCTTTTTCTAGATGGATTAAAAATATGTAACTTGTACTATTGCTAACATATTACAATTTTGTTTAATGAATAGAGCATGTTCTAAAAGCACAAGCATTTTATCTCCAAACATAACACAACACGACACTTTCTCAAACTGAAAAATTTGTTTGCATTTACTTAAGTTCTACAGTGAGCAAAGAGTGGTAATTCATATTATTTCTGAGGAAAGAGTCACTTGAAGCACAATAAACAGCTCTCAAAAGAGAGAGAAAACTGTCGAGCTATGCAATGGAATTAATTAGGTGTACAAAATTCAGATGATTAGCAATAATAAGGATTGTATTAAATCTACATTATATTTAAAAAAAAATAAGGAACTTAAAATTTAAACACAAGAAACTTGGGTTCAGATATTTGAGGTTTTGGATGACTAATACAGTAATCTGTGTTCTCCATTGAGTTTGAGAAGTTGATAACTCAGCATATACAGTGAAACCCCTATGAAATGGTCTCCAAAAGACCATGTCAAAATCTTAAGTTAAACAGGACCATATATTAAAGAATATTTTACAATCGCATATCAAATATCATTTTAGTATTGTTTGTAATAATGGTTGATAATGGAATTCTCAATGATTCTGCAAATTGTTTGTGATTCAATGTCATATCTTTTCATGTTATTGAATAACCTTAAGTTTCTCTGATATTGAGGGTTGCCTTCTTCACAATATTAGCATATTGCTCTAGGTCTACTGCACATTTCTACCACTATATGCAAATAGACAGAATTGAAAGGATGAGTGAATTTTACATTCTTAACTGATTTTAAATAGGCTTGCTCTTTTGAATCCTTGGCCTGATGCAGAGTGATAGGTAAAATGGCATATTTAATTGCACTGTGACTCTTTTGAGAGAAGTTCATAACAAGCCTGTGCAATCCTGAAAGGGCTTTCACAATGAATGGAATATATGACTAATAGCAGTAATAATTTCTGTTAATATGGTTCGGCTTGATGACTTCCACAAATATTTTCCAACATTTTCAGTGTTCAAACACTTGTTTAAAGTAGTATTTGAAGCATGATAAGTAAGGTTAATTAACTGTTATATGGGTGATATCAAGGGACTTCATAGGCATATGTTATGTTTGGCAGGAGTGTATTATTGTAGTTAGTTTTTATGTAATCTTAAGAAACCAGGTTAAAATTTAAAGCACATTTTTCTTTTTTATTGTTGTTGTTGTTGTTGTTGTTGTTGTTGTTGTTATTATTATTATTATTAAATGTGCGAGGTTTTCAAAAGTAAGAAATATTTTCAGAAAGTTTTTTGCAATCTTAAAATTAAGGGTACTGGGTCTTTCACGGTTTTGTTACTCATTTCACTGCACATAATAGGTTGGCCAGAACAGTAACTCCCAGCAAAGCAAATATAATATCCTTGAATTAATTGAAGTTCTCAAAATTACAACACAGTCACAATGAAAATAAGTATGAACTTTATGACTGAAGATATTGGAAATATTGTCCTATTACATCCACACATTTCTGGCATATTTTTAGAAAATTATCTTTCATATGCATCAGTTCATGTTCTGAAACTGAGTCAATTTCTTGCCTAATATTTTCTTGCAGTTCTAATGTATGGATTATTTTCATAGTGTGCCATTTCAGTATCTTTTCGCATTTATAGTATTTTCAAAAAAGATAAGCCATATTACTCTGTATCCACTTACTGCACATCATGCACAGATTTTCTTGTCATGCAAGTGGATTTCTATATATAAAATCAGGTTCTTCTGTATTCCAATATCCTTTTATTTTGCATTGAAACTTCACCTTGTAAATGAAACCATGCTTCAACAGTAAAAAATATGAAACATAGATCAATTACTTTATCATTAATATTCTGTAACATCCAGTTACAGCAATTTATCCAAATATCAGAATTGCTGCCTGCAATCCCTGAACAATGGTAGCCTTATATGCTTTCAAGTTTGAATTGAGTCACTTTTGGAAGATGAAATATGTGTGAATGACTTTTCTAAAAAGAGTCAGTAATATATAAATGTAACAGACGAAATTTGCAACATTTCTGTCATAAGATACGGATTATTTTCATTATAATCAAAATTACAAGAACCTGAATCAGTTGTGCAGATATTAATCCACTTCAGTAGTTCTCACTCTGACTTACCAGCTGCTGTGAAACGAGTAACAAAACCGTAAAAAACTTAATAAATTTAAGTTTGTCCCTATTAGAATTATACTTTTATTAGTTTCCCTATATGCAAAGAAATGTTGTGGTACAGCTTTTCAGCAGCCTTTCTGTGATTTTGTAACCTTTAAGCTTCAAGAGTTGATGCATGCAGTCAAGAATTCTTTAAAAAATATAAAAATATATTGTTTTCATGTAAAGTATTTACAGTGACTCTACATTTTTAATAGAACTTGTATATTATGCTTTTGTTTTTCAGGTAATTTGATATTATATAAAAATAATATTTCAAAATAGTTATTATTTTGAAAAACTAAATATTTATATGTCATTTCTACTCTATACATGCTATGTTAATCTCCTTTTCATGTACATTTCATGGTTGACCCATACCAAAGAGCTGTCATAAGCACTCAACTCTTTGATAATATCACTATTTTGTAATACTTTGTATATTACTTTAAAATAAAATATACCAATAATCATTCAGGAATTACAAAATTGCAGATTTCTTATAGCTCTTCTAAGTTCTATTGTAAATCATGATTAACCTACCATTTGCAAGTAAAACAGAAATAGTGTTACTTTTACCTTATCTAGATCCAAAATTAATTCTTTCAAATGCAGCTTAAGTCTATGAGTTTTTCTGTATATTTATAATCTTGAGATAAATCCTCTTAGAAAGAATTTAAACCACAGGCCTCATGTTAATTTACAGCACATTATGAAACTCTAACATCAGCAAACAACTGACTTGCTAGAACTGCAAAAATCAATAGTTACGAGGGTAGGTCCATAATTTCTGCCCTACCATTTTCTAGATATGATAAAGACAAAAACTATATTTCACTTTTTAATATAGTCACCCTTAATTGCAATACTCTCACATTTTTGAATTAACATTTCAATCCCCCCAAAAATAGTCAAAATTCTTGTCTGCAAAATGGACATAAACAGTATCCATCACTTCTTTGTTACACTTCCTTCCTCAAAGGTCCTTCTTGAGTTCTGAAAAGAGGAAATATTCACTGGGAGATAAATTTGGGCTATAGGATGGATAGTTGATCTCCTTAAACCCACATTTCTTCACAGCTTCCGTTGCAATAAAAACTGTGTGCACAGGTGCATTGTCGTGAAGAAGGTGCACACCATCACTCAGCTTTCGTCACCTTTTCTCTTTGATGGCACATAGTCTGTTCAGTAGGCCAGCATAGTACTCCCCATTTACTGTGGTGATCCTCTCCTTGAAGTCAATGAAGAGTATTCCTTCACAGTCCCAAAAGATTGTGGTCATAATCTTCTTGGTTGACCGAGTGACCTTGTCCTTTAGAGGCAATGCTTTGACAGGTTTGCGCCATTCCATTGATTCTCTTTTGAACAAGAGATCATAGTAGAGGACCATAGTTTCATCTCCTGTTAGAATGGTTTGCAGAACTTCTCTCTTGTTGCCATAGCAGAGCTCCAAAAATGCCTGACAATAGATGACTTGTTGCTGCTTTTGGACTATTTGAAAAGAAGTCTAGGCACCCATCTTGCACAAACCTTATTCATGTTTAAATGTGCCGCCATGGATGGCCGAGGTCGTTAAGGCTCGGACTCGTGAGCAGGAGGTCTAGGGTTTGAATCCCATCAGGACCGTCCTGCTGAGTGAGGTTTTTTTCAGGTTTTCCTCAGTCTTCATAAATGGCAAATGCCGGGGAGGTACCCTAAACTTAGGCCTGGAACGTTTCCTTCCTTAAAAAAAAAATCCTTTCCCCATATATCATTTCATCTCATGTATCATCAGTGTCACTGCCTGTGGTGCCTCGGTAAAAACAGATGTTAAACACTAAATCAAAAAAAAAAAAAAAATGTTTAAATGTTCATGAATAATTCAAAGGACTGTTGTTTTAGAAAGGCCCAACCTTGCTGCTATTTCTGTAACTTTGAGTCACCATTCTTCCATAATTTCTGCTTCCACAAGAGCGATGTTTTCAGGAGTGAGTACCTCCAAGGGCCAACCTGCTTGCTCTTCATCTTCAATGCTTTCTCAACCCATTTGAAAAAGTTTGGTCCATTCTTTTATGGCAGAATATGGGGGATGCTTCCCCATATACACCATCCAATGGCTGTTTAATTTCATTTGGAGTAAGCCCTTCTTTTGTGAAGAACTTAATAACAGCTCAATGCTCCATTTTGAACATGTCACAATCTTATACACATAGCCTTCTTTATGGAACTATATGTGAACAGTTGAACACAGTGGAGCGGAAGTTACAGCTGCAATTATTTACTTAGTAGATAAGGTGTGACACCAGATAAGGGTTTAGTGAAGATGATAACCCTTGTCGGTGAGGCCAGAGACTTATGGACCTATCCTTGTATATAAAAGGTATCCATAAATTGACATTTTTATATCCCTAGCAACTTCAATCACAAAGACAAATGAGGACTATTTTGCTCCATATGCTCACAAAGAAGAGAGATGCAGTCTGCAAAACAGTGAAATATCATAGAATCTCAAGCGAATGGAGCAAGGTAAACGTAAACATGCCTGTAATGAAACTGAAGTGTCATCTGATACAATAATCGCAGCATGCTATATAGCTGTGTACTTAATGACTTCATAAGAAGTAAATCCACATTGTTGTATGGAAGAAATGCAAACCTTGATAAAATATCTGTAAATACCTAATGATGGAAAAAGGAGCAGAAATTGCCAAAAGTTACATAAAGTTGTTAGACAAAAGCAGATTAACTATGCATTGAAACTAATAATCCACTTATCACCTTGAACTGGGCAGGGTCATGGATGTTTTAGGGCGTGAAAATCCTAAGTATGGCTTCCTTCTGAGGAAAAGAAAATCCATTGGTTCCATCTTATAGATTTACAGTACAAACTCAAGTCTGAAAGAGCGGCCTCTGAGGAAATTTTATCAGCCATTTCATGCCCTGAATTGAATGGGGTGTTAATGACCAGAGATGGTAAATCTTAAATCCTTAAATAAAGGAAATAATAATAATACCACCCCGAAAAGTGTGGATTTTTATAGCTGGAATAAGACCAAAAAGGAGAAAATGCAGCATAATGTGAAGGTGGTGACATTGCAATTGTTACCAAGAGAAGAAATGTACTAAATAGCAATGCACAAAGGTGCAAAGCTGAATTAAAACAAATTCTTAAACCACACTTTAGCAAATACTTAACCTCATCTAAGTATATTTGTTATTACAAGGATCCTTGAAAAACTTAAATCTAACCTTGGAATTAATGAGTGATATTAGCAGCCTTAACGATATTTTTACATGCCTTTTTCTTGCAATTCCATTACCATTGCATCAAATTGTATATAGTAAAATTATATAATCGTTGGCAACTGTGAAAAATACTAGAGTAAGTGCTGAAGGTGGTGGACAGAGCTGCCCAAAAAATGGAAAAAGCACACAAATAATTATGACTATAGGTTATGGCATATATTGCAGAAAAATGAGGAAGTGATATTTGCAGAGTACAAATAAAGCACTTTAGATATATACAACATTAAAATATCTAACTTAAGTTTATTTAAAGTTAGAAACAGAGTATATGAAATTATAAAAAAAGAAGACATTGGGCATTAATTTCTAGCATTAGTAATGAAATGTAAAGATTTCCATAGTAATATTAAAATACCATAATTGATTTCAGCAGTTTCTTCAGAAGTTCACTCAGAATGAAACCTAGGCTATACTATATTTATTATAGTTGAAAAAATAAGACACAATGTATATACAGAATGGAATTTGATAATGTAGTACATAGGGCCTTTTTTTTTTTTTTTTTTTTTTTTGAGTAGTGTTTAACGCCCGTTTTTACTACTGAGGCACCACAGGCAGAGGGCCATAAAATTGTCATTAGAAACCAATGTATAGAAATTGAAACCAGCTGGCCTTGTCTTTTAAATTAGTAGACCTTGTAAAGATGACTATAATAATTTAATAATTTTGGTGTTCATTTCTATTTAATATTTTTAATATTATTTTTAAAGTATTGTTTTCAAATTAGGGTGAAATTTCCATATGGGTATGCAGCACAAGTAGATGTTTTAAACTTACTTAAATAACAAGCAAAAGAATATAAATATTATTAAGAGTTGAAGTGAATGCATTGAAACTTATTAAACTACCACCCTGAAAAAGTGCATAGTTTTATAGCTGAAATCTGCCAAAGAAGGAGAAAATGATAGTGTAGTGTGGTGACATATGGTTGTACCAACAGCTAGAAATGCACTAGGTAGCAATGTACAGCAGGAGGGATAAGGGATAAAGCTGAATGAAGGCAAATTTCTTAACCCTGTAGTGAAGGAACAAGGAATAAAAAATTAAAAATAATTGACATAAGAGCAATTGTAAGTAATATGAAAAAGAAATGGAACATGAATACATTGTATGACTAATTAATGCAACTGGCAAAAATGGAATTCCTAATCAATTCATACACACACACACACTAACCTAAACCTAACCTCGGCAAATCTTTGAAACTGGAGGGGGACAGTGGTTTACTGCAGTGATCTTTGCTTGCCTCCTATTTTGAAGTATAAATTTATTGAACATGGTAATGGTAAAATTATATAACATTGGAAACTATGATAAATAAATGTGAAAATACTGAAAGTGGTGCCTTGGTGGGAAAAACATACACAAAACTTGGCAGTGTGGAATTTCTCTATATTCATAATACACAGTCTTAATTTTAAGTATGGGTGCATAAAACCATGGACTCCAAACTGTTTGCTGTAACAATGTCTGCTCTCATTCTGCTTTTATTTTAGATCAAACAAACCTGGGTTTGTGCTGCATCCTAAATGGGAGTTTCAATAAATAATATACTGCAGCTTCCAAGCCATCCATAAAATATTTTGGTAAACAGAGTGACACAAGAACTAAAAGGAGTAGTCTATTAAAACATGCTGCATGGTCAGGACAGCAGCACAGTTCAAATCAGTTGGAGCAGGGTCAGTCTTAAATAAATGACATTGGCCAAAAGAACAATGGCCTATGCATTAATGAGCCAAAACTACTACTTCACAATGATTTCTATGAGAAGATTTGAATTAATAGGGAGAAACTTCAGCTCTTGGTGCTTATCACATCACTCTTTGTGTCAGCACAAGCAATGTATGACCTGCATGTCATCCAGGGGAACAGCCCAGGAATATATGCAAACATTTCACTAGTGTCAGAAATGGCAAGCAAATAGAGTGTCCTGGATAACAGCACCACATTTGCAGTAGGCATGGTTTTTCACATGCACTCTATGAGTGATTTCATAAATAATGCACAGTTTATATTTTTTGACAATATCTCTTCACAGTCCTAAAGTGTAGTCCCTCTGCTTCTCAATGATTTGAGTCCGAACATTTGGGAAACTGTGCTATTCCATTCAAAGCATGCATGGCTCAGGTGACAGCAACAAAAAGATTTTCCAAAGAAGGAAAATTATGTCCACACATGGGTTTTCTCAATTTTGGGAATAAATCAAAGTCTGGTGGACTCATGTTTGCACTGCAGGATAGTGAAGTGACAGTTCCCATCCATATTTGCACAGCATATGGGTCACAACATTCCCAGTCTATGGGCGAACATTGTCATGCAGGATGAGTGGCAGTGGTTTTTGTGTATTTTTGTGCAGTTTTCATGAAATCACAATAAGGGATACTTGTTTGACAGGAACTCTTATTTGTGATAGTAATGGAAACCAAAGATAATTTTTTGTTTCACCTTTGATTGCACTCATTGAAATTTTTTGGCCATTGAGAAGATGAAACATTCCACCCATTGGATTATGATTTCATCTCTCGCTCAAAGTCTCTAATTCGCATGTAATCAATAGTGACAATTCATCACAAAAATGCTTGACATTCCATCATCCAATCTTTTTTTCAGCAAGGTTGCAATATCCTTGCATTTTTGCTTCTGTTCAGCATTCGAGAAATGAACCCATTGCATACAAGTTTTGCTCTTCTGTAAATAGTGACAATCTTCTTGAAGAGCAGCTATTATTAATCACACTTCATTCATTTGTTGATGTCTTTGGCCATTCTGGTCTTGAATCATTTTCTATGTTGACATCGTCAACATAAACAGTTAATCCAATGAGAAATTATAGTATGATCCACTGTGAACTCACCACAAACTAACTCAAAGTAGAGTGAATTTCTGTAGGGTTTTTTCTGCTTGAGTTTCACTCTTAATGAATGACCTTTGAGCTTCAAGTACCTGTAGGCTCCACTTCTATCTCTTGTTATCTACATACAGAGTATCTATGAACACAATGAACACACATGCATCTTTCTCAAGCCTACAACTGCGATTGATGTAATTTTACTATAGTTACTTTTACACCGTAAAGGCACAATGTCTCTTCAGGAGAATCCATACAGTATTGACAAGCCTACCTATCATTAGAAATACCATGCTTTCTTTCACAATAAGATGTACCATAACCTTTTATTGGCTTCAGAGGTTGCAATTTGTAAGAGAGTAAATGCTAAATGTCCTTGCATTTTATTACTACACTATGGAAATAAAGCCATAATTTCTATTTATTTACTAAAGTGATGTTCATTCATGCCTCTGTTCTTTAAACTCCTAATATACACAGAGTGCCAAAAAAATGTATTCACACTTCAAGCAAAGAAAAAACTGTGTTAACATAACAAAACTGATTTCACACAAACAGAAAATGATGAGCACTAATCATCTTAGACCTTTACAGTTAACAGCAGTTGCTCAAAATGACCACCATCAGTGTCGATACACTTCTGAGTATGTTGAACTACTGATTGAGCAAAGTTTGCAAAAGTGTCCTAAGCGATTGCAGCACATGCTGTTTCAATTTCTTCCCAGTTTAGCTGGTGTTCTACGTTATACAATATCCTTAACAGTTCCCCATAGCTAGAAGTCCATTGGAGTTAAATCCGGAGAATGCAGTGGAAATTCATTCGGACCTCTTCATTCTATCCATTGCCTTGGAAGACTGTCATCAAGGTATGCAGTACATCTCTGTGGTAATATGGTGGTGCATCATCCTGTTGGAAGTAAAATTCCTCATTTCCATAGAGTGTATGAATGGTGGATAAGACTGATGTATGTATCATGTTCAGGTATACTGGACCAGTTATGTATGTTCCTTCAAAAAAGAATGGTCCAATTAGGCCCCTAGATGACAACCCACACCCAACATTAATTCCAGGTAAATTAACAGCTTTTTTCAAAATAATATGTGGATTGTTTGCACACTAGTAGACACAGTTATACCAGCCGGTTAACAGTTCCATTCAACTTAAATTGTGCCTCATCGGACCAAACAACTTCCCCTATGAAAGCCTCATCCTCTTGCACCATGTTCCAAAGCCACTCACAGTACTACATTCTCCGATCAAGGTCATTTTCATTTAATGCATGCAAAAGTCTTGGGATGAAAACTTACAACTTTGCTGCTTTAATAATATGACATATACTAGTTCTGCTAATTCCAATCTCACGTGCACATTGCTTTGTAGATTTCTGCGGTGAATGCCCAAAATGTTCCAAAATCATAGCCAAGGAGGCAGGGCTTGTTGCCTTATGAGGTCTCCCAGGTCTGCTCTTGTGAACATTGCATACAGCACCATGAGTCTCAAATTTGTCTTAAAAGCAAGCAAATGTTACTCACATTGGTGGTTCTATTCTGTACACACATCTCCATTGCCTTTGAACTTCAACAATATTTTGGTTTTCGAATACCACTTCAAAATTGCTTTCCGCTGTTCAATTGGTAATCTTGGCTCCATTTTGTTGTAGCAATGTAAGCATAATGTAATGTGAGTCACATCTGTTTACAGAACATCATAGATAATCTTGGCTTCATTTGTTCATTGTTGATTTACCTGTCATGTAGTAATGCTATCATAATGTATGTGAGTCACATCTGTTTTACAGAACATCATACTACACATTACTATTGTTTTTCGGTCCAACTTGGAAATATATTAAATAGATATCTACTGTGAAAGTGTGTATACATTTTTTTGGCATCTTTGGTATATCAGTATTTTACTACTTTAAGTCAAAGTTATAAATATATTATAATCAATGTTACCTTAATTAGACATGAGTTCAATACCTAAAGATAAGTTCTGGGGATGCCTGATTACTGACATGTTGTCACTGTGCTGGAAGAATTAATGGTTAACCTAGTGATTAAAGGTTCAATGTCATCCTAGTTGATCTACTATCCATATATCCTATTTACAGTAATATGACCACTAAACGTGGGTAACTCACTCAAAAGCATTGTCTATCAGAGATTCCATTCCCTTAGCCTTAAAATTAAATGTTATGGTGTCCAACATGCCCCTTTACACATATTCTTTCTATAGGGTTGAGTTCACGATGGTATGAAGGTAACCTACAGACTTACTCCAAGTTCTTCTCCAATCAAGTCTACTATAGCAACGTTAAATTTGTATCATATAGAATTTATGATGTTGAGCAATTCTTTTTTAAGAAATTGTCTGAATAAAAAGAAATTTTTTCATCTTCCTTACAGTTTTTTTTTCTCTCTCTCCTGTGATAGGATGCATAGCCCATAACAATGATTATTCCAGATTCAATGTTGGTGATGATTGATCCCAAAGCACTGTTCGAACCTAGTACTAACCATTTTGTCCTGATAATCAGCAGCATATTTTTTTTGCTAAGTAAGCATGCTTTGCTTCCTGTATAAAACCTTACTGCACCTTTCACATGCAAAAATACAAATCCCTGTTGGATAGGGGCCTTAAGATCTGGGGATAGTCTGGTCAAAAGAGTAGTTTTAGGAATCTATATTGTTTTATGATTCCAAACTTTTGCTTTCCAATTCCTTGTTTTTCAAAATCAAATGCCCGTTACAAGCACTGACGAGTATGAACCAGTTTTGGTCTATGCAACTCATTTGCCAACATATTCTTGCCACTTTGTGTGCATATAAGGTGTTGCAGTTACAATCAGTTGCAATATAGACCACAGAAGTCAGATTAGATCTTATCTCTTTGTAAGGACTTTATTTTTAGCAACTTTGTCACTGGAAGTTTCTATCTGAACTTGCAGAATAAAAATTAACTAGAAACAAGATTTTCCACTGCACACATGAAACACCAACACATTTTGTTTCATAATGAATTTTTATAAGATATGTGTTTTGACATATTGATATATTGTGTTACCATTGCCTTTAAAAATAAATGAATAATTAACTTTTTTTTTTATATTCAATTTTCAGGTATGATTTAACCTTTAGAACAAAAATTTTATTTTAAAAAATACATGATGAAATTAAAAGTTTATAGCATTTACCTCATATTCTTCATAAAATGTTGTAGTGCATTGCACATTCCTATTTTACCTTGATCACATTTGGAAACAGCACACTGGATTCTTCCATAAAGAAAGCGTGGTACATAAGAACCCATTAGCAATGTGAATGCCTTTGCAATGTGAAAACCACCATAATTTTGCATCAGCCAATCTGCAGTTCTGCCAACTATGCATTATTTAAGAAATGACCCTTGTATCTTTGACGTTGTCATTAAAGATAAGAGATATCCCTTCAAAATTATACTGCTGTTGAAAATAGCTTTGAAAATATTATTTAGTTTATTTTATCTACACATCATTAAATCAGGTAGCAGGATATTTGGGATTGACAAAACATTTTAGGCCTGGAAAAGCCAGAATCCAAAAAGATCCATCTATTTTTATAACAATGGCATAAGGTTCTACTTACATTATTGTTCATAAAGAAATGTGTTAATAGCAAAATAAATTTTTTCAGTAGGTTTGTCTTTAACATTAACTTGTTCATTTTTCACAGTTGGTAAAATACGGAATTATAACACTGGACAGGTAATAAATTAACTGGATATTGGCTATGCAGCACTGCATGAATTGTACAGATTAAACTGGACTTTTAGCTTTTGAAATAAGCACTGTGAGTAATTAGCTCTTTTACTCCCCATGCTTAGGTAAAAACTCTTAGGAAAAGTTTCTGTCTGCAACATGCCCTTCTAGCAGTATAATGATGTGGAATTAAAAAGTTTTGTGCTTTAACATTAAGTACCTACAAAGAATAGCATGCATCTTTCACTTGGTAGCAGCACTGAAACTTTCTAACCGTTTTTCTTCAACATTGGATTTAATTTCCGTTTTTGTACCATTGCCTATTTGATTGTGTAACACTTCTGGCTGAGAGTATCCAATATCTGGTCCAGTTTGTGTCTCTACACAGATACGTAGAGGGGGCTCAGTCTCTGGAATTGTCTGTGTCTGGGCATGATTTCGAGAGCATACTCTGTAATGCTGATTGTTTTGAATGTTGCACAAATCTGGGGTACATTGGAGATTATCAACCTTTAGTTCAGAATCATTTGTTCTCTGTGAACTGGAATTGAGAGTTCCCCCAGTCTCAAATTTCAAATCTGATTGCTGAGGGGGAGGTTGTATGTTGCAGTCTGTGCTGTTAGGACGAGAAGTCAGAAACTGTAAGGCTCTGTTTTCAAACCCAAGATTCTCTGACGGGCCTGACATTAGACCCAAATTTTCTATTGGCCTTGTTGCAAAACCAAGTGCAAGATGAAATGGATCAGTTTCAGAACGAGAACTCCCGCACATGCGTATCCTCTTCCTTTCACGATCCAGCTCACGACGCCTAGCTGCCTGCTCTGTTGTCTCCTCACGCAGACGCTTCCGTTTTCTCTCTCGATCTCTCTGTCTTCTCCGCTCTGCTTCCTCAGGAGTTTCAGAATCAAGTAGCACTCGTTTACGAAGTCTGTCTCGCTCCCTGCGTCTGGAAGCTTCCTCCAAAGTTTCTGATTCTCGTCGAAGTCGTTTTTTCAATCTGTCCATCGCTCTGCGTTGTTCAGCCTCTTCAGGAGTCTCAGAAAACCTCTTCAGTTTTTTCCTGTAACCAGAACATTTAAAACATCTAGGTCATTTCATCAACAGATATTAAAAATACACTAATATGTTCTTTGATAATATGTTAAAATATTAATTTGTCAAGACTTCTACATTCCACCCAGCTTTTCCAATATTATGTAAGTTACACCTTATCATCATGTAAAGGTTCTGAAGATTTGCAAGCACCATGGATCAAAAAGGCAATGTCAGAAACTTGTGGCTTTTGGGCGCACACAACATATTTTTGTTTGCATATAATTATCAGAGCTATTCAATGAAGAATGATCATAATTTCTCACACTGAAATTTTACTTTGCAATATTTTATTAACTTAATGCACCATTTACAAATGCTTCTAGTTTCATTGTAGTCACTTCTGGTTCCTGCCTGTGAAAGGTGGGTAAGTAGAAACATATTCAGTTCCTACCTCAGCAAATTGGAGGTGACATGCAATGAACAATATGCTGTTCTAAAATTCTGCTTTTGTTTCAAAAAATCTTCAGCTGAGACCTATGCAACGTAACAGGAAGCCCATGGGGAGCTTGTTCTTTTGTACAGTATAGCTTGATGGTTATGCTTTAAGAGTGAATGCAATCAATTTCAAAAGAAGGTAGAACCAACACTCCAGGTTGGGTCTAACAGAAGAAAACATTAACACCATTGTGAGAAAGGATCATTGAATAACATTAAGAATACTTTCAGAAATTCTGAAAATTTCACTGGGTGCCACCTAAATGTTTAACTGAAAATTTGCACATGAGATGTGTTTGTGCATGGTGGGTTCCAAGACTGCTGATTACGGAACAAAAGGATTGCACTTGAAGATTATGTTACAGGAAGAAGTAAAGTTTCTTTCAAAGGTAATCACTCCTGATGAATACATCATTTCGATCTTAAGAGCAAATAGGAAAGCCCTGTAAGGAGATATCTCCATCATTACCAACACTAAAAAAACCAGTGGTAGCTGCCATTGAGAAAATTATGGTCATCTTATTTTTTGAAATACAAGGAATATACAGTTGTATGCCATGTATGCACACAAACAATGAATGGAAAATACTACAGAGATGTCCTGAAAACTTTGCAAAGCTTTATCAGATGCAAAAGAATACATTTCTGTGCAACAAGCTGCACCATGATCGTGCTTGGATTACATCACAAATGTTGCTAAATATCTCACAAAAATCAATGTGAAGTGTGTCCCTTGCCCTCCCTATAATCCAGATTTAGCCCCATGTGACTTTTCTTTTCTGCAAATTGTAGAAACACCTTCATGGTATGCATTTTTTAAGCTGCAGAGGTGATGCTGATAGACCTATCAAAAACTGGTTTCCAGCAAGCATGTCTTTGAAAACTGGCAGAAAAACTGGGGCAGATGCATTGCATCCAATGGGAACTACTTTAAGAAAGATTATCAAAATTATGAGAATGAGTAAAAGTGTGTTTTCAAAAAAATTATGATTAATCTTTATTGAACAGCCTTGTATTAATTAACATGGCACGTGAAACAAGCATAAAAAGAACCAGAAGCACAACATTTTCTACATTGAAAGTATTTATTTGTATAATGTGTTAAACCTAGTGTTAAATTACCTAGTCTTACCATAAATATTGTGGCTGTAGTTCCACTGCTCAGAGGGCAGCACTTTTCTGAGGCAAGACGTCAGATATAAGTCTTTGCTAATTAAGCTGAAAACGGGTAGTAACTTTCACAATGCACTTGGGTGCTTATGAACATCTTATAGCTGTCAAAGCACAGCATAAAGCAGACAAGTCAGCAAGTGAGATTTTCAAAATGCCCCAGAAGCTTGAAATATTCAAGAGGTTCATGTATTGCACTATCCAGCATTTCATAGAGATTGGAACTGTGAAAGACTCTCATTGGCAAGGGAAGCCACACAAAATACAAACTCTAAAATTGCATTGAAAGTAGTGGCAGTCCAAGTGCTCAGAAATCTAGTAAGAAGATAGTACCGAAGATAGTACTGATGATCTGTGAACTAAAATATCCTGAATGTGTTAAGTAGTGACCTGCAATTACATGTTTACAAACAACACAAAGGACACTTCCTCACAAATGAACTGAAGTGCCAGATATTCATGAAAGCAAAGCCCTTATGTAGCAAAAGGCACCCCAAGGATCCTTTTTATTGATGAAAAGGTCAGTCAGTATTCAGAAGGCTTTTAATATTTAATATTACAGATTGAATGCCATAAGTTCAAGAGAAACTAGCATAAAGGATCCAAGAGTCCACAGGGGCAATCACCTTGTGTCAGTCATGCTGCAGAGGGGATTTAAGGTACAAGGGTGCAACAAGGGATGAGAATGTGCCAGGTACTGGAGAGGCTGGTCAAGAATAACTACTCTTCCATGGTCAGAACTGGAGCTTTCAAGAAGTTTGATACCACAACATAAGGCTTAGATAACCCACCAGTGCTTGCAACCTATGTGCCAGACTTCATTTCCACTTCTGATTAGCCTACTGTGCCCTGTTCCATAAAAACTAACAATGTGCAGGTAACAGGTAATAGTTTTGCAAGTCAATAACTTGACAGGTTTCTGTTTCATAAAACATGTCAAATTGTCATAACAAATTATCATCACAAATATGTCATAATCTGTTTTATGCCCCATTTGTAATGGAACTGAAGAAGCAATCCATCCATATATTTTTTGAATGTCCAGAAATAGAGAAAGGAACTTGTTAAAGAAAAATGACTAAGAATAAGAAAAGAGTAGTGTATAGAAACATTTTTGAGAGTGATGGCCAGATTAGGAAATTAGGTAAATTTTTTTTTAAAGTTAAAAGAAAATGGGCCTGGTCAATAGAAAAGCAAATACTATTTATGCAAATGTAATGCACATCTTTTTGTTCAAATATATTCAAAAGTATGGTGTGCATTAAATTCAAGGTATATTAGATTTGAGTGCAAATCTGCTCCGTAGTTCACAAGCAACTTCATTCAAATTTATCATTTATTACATCATAATGCATTGATACTATTCTTGACTTCATTACATTTATTACTGGCCTATTATTGCATAGTGTTAGAATAGTAGGTAGTCATGAAAGGAGAGCAAATAGAGAAGAACGTCTTATGATGCCACTTTCAAGCTTTAAGTAATTCTTTATGCTGAAAAAAATTATAACAGAGTGGCTGCAACAGAAATTGGCATTATTTGCGACTAAAGCTAGTAGAAAGAAATTCACTGGTTCTCGCAAAGGAAGACATCCTGACATTGAAGAAAATGTTTTGGAATTTGTACATGAAATGAGAAAGAATGGAGAACCTGTTAGTACTGATGTCATTAGATAACTTTTTTTTCTTTGACCTATGTCAACTGTCCTGGCAAGAGCATGAGTGATAGATTTTATCCTACATGCTTCAAGATGTTCCGATCATTTTATGAAGCAGACAGGTTATCTCTAAGATGCTGGTGTATAACAATATGTCAAAAAAAAAATCATAATTTTAAGTTCCAAATTTGTGATGAGCATTAGATTCACATAAATACAATAAATCAATTTTAAAAAATGGTGGGGCAGGACAGAGAGTTGAGAAAATGAAAGTATGGTAGTACTAGCATATTATAATTATAAAACATAATTTTTTGTTATTTAATAATAACATCTGTTTGCATCTGTTCTTTCGTTTTTTGTGTTAATTGATTTGTTGGGATGTGCTATGGCAATAATAACCAGGGTCTCAAGTTGTAGGCACTTATAATTTGTAATCTATTTAAAACTCAATAAAGCATTACATCATTACACATTGTTAGAAAAAACTTTTGAGTGCAACTGGTAAAAAGTGATAATTTGTCAGAAGTGTTTTGATGTATTTGTTTTATAAAACATAAATTCTCACATACATTAGTGACAAACTGACATATTTATAAAATCGTCAAACAAATTGGACAGGAGAATATTTACCTGTCATAGCATGTGCAGGAGCAATAATATATATATGATGTGATAATTTTATCTTTAATATGGTATGTGATACACCCTAAGTAATAATGAACATATTTTATATAAAGGTTTTTTGTTTAAAAATGTGCGATAGAAAGCAGTAATAATTATGTTATCTTCAATATTCCCATAGCTTCTGACATTTATTTAACATTATCGGCCATAATAAACTTATAATTTGTATTGCTTGTTTATGTTTATTATAAAATATGTGGTAGGTTGATGGAGATCATACTGTTAATAAGTATTCAAATAAATATCACTTTGTCATATTTAACATTCATTAGGATATATTATAATTAATATTATACAATACACAAAAAGTAAATATTAATGCTTGTTATATAGCAGAGTCTAGAATGAATATAGCTGATGATTCTATGATTGTAACAACACAGTCATTTCTTGACAATTTGTTTTTCATAATTATTAGCTTTATGAAACTGCAATTTGCTATGTGACAAGTTACAATTTTATACCTGTCCTATGTGACATCTTTTTGTAGTTTATATGAAACAATTAGTTGTCACTAGAGTGACAAATTTGTAAAATTATCATATTTGTCAAATTTTATGAAACAGGGCTCTGGTAATCTGAATCTAAACCTTCTTGACTACAAATTTTTCAAGACATGGCTTGCAAGACACTCAAATATTATAACTTTGAAGTGCTCTCTTTTGTGAGAAATCCTTTCCCAATATATAATTTCATTTCATGTATCATCTGTGTTCATTGCCTGTGGTACCTCAGTAGTAAAAACCGGCATTAAATGCCATTCAAAAAAAATTCTTTTGTGAGGGCAGAATTCCCAGTTTATATGTAGCATAAAGCAGTTGATGAGTGGTTACAATATCTTAAAAACTGCATCTGTGCTAAAAGTGGTCATTTTGAATCATTTTTTGTGTCAATTACATATCTGGTATTATTAGCAAATTCAAATATTTCTGTGCATCTTGTGTCACTTTATTGAAAACTTTGTAACATTATTTATGGAATGACTGTGTAACATTACCTTTTTCTTGTGCTAAAAGTTTAGCAATTATACCTGTTTTGAGCTCTTGTTTCAGGATGTAAATACTGTGTTAAAATATGTTTTTCTTAAGGGGTTAATGTGACCTTTATAAAATTGGAAAAATTGACATATCTCCTGAAAGATGAAGATATAAACCTTTTTATACTAATGTAAAAGCTACGCTACTGTGTATCCCTGGTGAAAAAAAAAGTCTTCTCTTGAATGCAAAATTCTTCTAAGTCCTAATCGATACAGCATGCAGTTCACAAGGTATCCAGCAAAACTGTGTAGCCACTGCAGCAGTTGTGTTACACAGCATGCACTAAAGATGCCTAGTGTGTGTGTGTTCCTTTAGCTCTGTGACAGAATGTGCAGTGTCCACAGTACTGTAGAAACCTGATATCATTCTATACCCAAAGATCCAGAGCAATTATACATGCTGATGGTTTATGCCCCTGGTATTAGGTTTCTGTTCATGTACTTATTTAGTTATTTTTAAAGAACGCATTAGTTAGTGATTACTTTTTTATGTGGGCATAGGTAATTTCTAAAACTCAAATAATATGTTAAAATATTATATCATATTAAGGAAACATGATGTTCTACATATACATGTATAAACCAATAATAAAAAATAAAACAAATATTATTTGGGATTTGAACCCAGGAGCTTAAGCATAAGAACAATGCCTTTTAAACCACTCGGCCACCACTACTCTAATGTTCTCTTTCCAGATGCTTATGATTGTGACCATTACATTTACAGGTAAAGTGTCCACTGCAGTGTGCAATCACTGCATGCATATTATAAATACAGCATTTACGAACATCCCCAAAGTTCTTGGATAGACACATAGAATCTGGGGATGATAATTTTTTGTCAAAGGGTGATATATAAAACAAAGAAGGTAAAGATCATTACTTCCATCAGTCATCTGCTGCAAGCATTTGTTAATTCAAATCATTGTATGATATGTCGAACTAAAACACTCTTACATTGGTTATATTGCCACTCCATTGTCAACAGCTTCGTAAGTACAATATTTAAAACACTCTTATTGCTCCACTTATTTGCTATGAAATGTGGTACTAGTTTCAAGAACCTTTGCTCTCATCTTTGGCCACAGTTTGATTTGTCAATAGTTTTTAGACAGAAAATTCTAGGTATAAGATGGTCAGAAGTTGTATCAATGAAGATTAGTGGCATAACAAAATCAGTTAATTAGAGAAGTCCAAAATAAGCAGAGGAAACTGGGTTGGATTGGACATAATGAAGTATATGACATCTAGTATGGCATATGAAAGTGATTCTTGGATGCCTATATGCTCCATACAGAGCAAAAGGAAATGATAAAATAAATATAATCCATATGATGGCACTGTCAAGAGAAAGAAAAAAATGTTCAGATATAAAATAATTAAACTGAAAGCTGGCGCATAAAGTACCCATATTTCTTTATAGCTACATTCCCTTCCTTTCACACAAGCAGTGACAGTTGACCATAGGTTTAACTGGCCACACAATGATCTGAGATGATTGATAGAAGTCATGGTGAGTGAAGTAGGGTGCTTTATGTAAGAAAATTATGGACATTTTATCTATCTCTTAAGATTGCTTTTTGAAACTTGAATGTGCAAGATATCAATAACTATGACATTAAAGATGTGATCAAATCCCTTACTAGAAAATAAACAAAATTACAATTTCTGTAATAAATGAGAATACTTGGATGTTTTTCTTACCGCAAAGTGTCTCGTTCCCTGCGTCTGGCTGCTTCTTCTTCAGTCTCATTCTCTCGCTTCATCTTCTTGTGTAACCTGTCTCTTTCTTGTCGCAGACATGCTGCAGCTGAAGGTGGCTGTCTCTTAAACCGCACCTCTCCCTTGCTATATGTGGCAGCAGTAGGTTCCACTAGTTTGCTTGCCATCAAGCGCCCCAGTTCTTGCTGTCGCAGCAATTCCTCACTATGCTGAAACTGCATAAGTTGTGTAACAATTTGTCGTTTCTGCAGTTATATATTTCATAAGCTGTAGAATACAGCAGTGACTTGCTAGCAAGTAAAACCTTCTGCTGTTATGTCCAATATTGCCCATGCTGCGCTATTCTGTAGCCCAAATGTTTACTACATATCTATCTCTGAATAAAAGAAGTAATAAAAATGCCAAACTCTTATTTTTAATTCTATACAGGATGTTAAATAATTGGTGGAATACCTTTAGGGAACAGATAAAAGACGTAAAAACAAGCCAAAAATGCATAACCCTTTAATTTTTGCAGTTGCAGGTACATTTTTTGTTTCTATATTTTTCCTCTACCTAATGGACACACACTTTGTAAAAAATTTTTCATTTCTAAGCAATCTTTTTTAATTATTTTATCCTCTGTCGCATTCCATTCATTTGTTCCATTTTGCAAGATTAGTTAAATCCTCTACCAGACACCTGCATCTGAGACCTTTCCCACTTTTTTTTCACCATACTGACATAACTATTGATGTAAAATAGCTCTAATATAAGTAACTTTCTCAAATGCATTATAGCGCTTCCTTGCTCATTATTGATCAGCTGCCTATAGAGACAAGAGCTATGGTCAAGTTTTGAAAATAAACGTTATTTGAGATTGTACAAGATGTTAAAGAAAGATTAGGGTAGGGAGAAATGTGATGACAGCTGTGATAAGCAAGGGAGGGAAGGATATGCATGGATGCGAATGGAGGCATTATATCTTAAAGGATTTTAGAAACAGTACCATGGAAATTGGAATGTTATTAGCACTTAAATAATAATTTAAACAATGTAATAAAATTTGTTCACGCTAACTGCATTCATTTACATAAAAACTGGACATATGTTGGTCTACAGGCTGAAGATGGGAGGGATCACTCCCGAAACATATGTCCAGTTTTTATGTAATGAATGGAGTTAGTGTGAACAAATTTTAGTACATTATTTATATATATACCACTCCATTATCAACAGCTTCATAAGTACATTTAATTGAATAAATAACAATAACAGTAACTAAAATTACTCATTAGAACATTGCGCAGTGAAGCTAATCATATATTAAGATCATTGTGAGATTGAGTGGAACTAACACTTTTGCTTACATGCAGCGGAAAAGCGCTAGTTGGACTCAATCACACAATGATCTTAATAAACAATAACAGTTCTTAAATATGCTGCTACATTAGCAAAACCAGTGTTTTAAACAGGCTAACAAAGGCTTCAATGAGTATTTTAAAAAGCAGATTAAACATTAAAATCAGTGTAACACATTAAAAGAAAACAATTTTGAAAGTCTGTAATTAAAATTCAATGGAAGCAAATAAGTCAATAAATCTCTAAATTGCATTGTAGGTCTTCTTCAAGGTGATGTCTCCAATTCAATTTTTTTAAAATATTTTCATAGCATCAACAAAATATTAGTAACTTTCCAAAGGCAAAATGGGATTGTTTGCATTTATTGTCAAAAAAATACACAATAAACATTACAAAAAACTAGAAAGTGAAATGCAGAAAGTTATCAATAGCATGGAAACATGGACATCCACAAACAATATGGAAATAAGCACTAAAAAGACAGTTTTCCAGCTTTTCGTCTTCAGCATACTACAGATGATTTGCAACTTAAAATCAGAATAAACCACTACAAGAGAAAGAATGTAAATATCTTAAAATAACACTTGACAAAAAAAATTCTTCTCTGAACAGATTGACTATATAACTAAGAAATAATATTGGGCAAGCATTAAATGAGAAGGATCCATAGATCTCAATGACATGTATGAAAGCTACATAAAGTAGAATTTATTATATGGAAGTGAGATAATATCCATAATAAACAACCAGCTTAAAACTAAATTGGATACAATACAATCTAGGTCATTAAGAATAACAACAGCAGCCGTATTGCTGCAATGCAGAGCCTAACAAAGAACCTGCCACATAAAACAGCTAGATATTAAAATGGAAATATTGGGGCAGAAATTAAAAAGTAACTAACACAAGAATAAATTGTATCAGACAGTGATTAAAAACACAACAGACTTTCAAAAATTACACACAGAAAGAAGATTTAAACAAAATTTTAAAAATAAACACTAAACCTGCCATCATAGCAACCGATCCCTTACAATATATAGATATCAACATGAAACTAAATATGAATACAGTGGTCTCTGAGAAGAATGACCTACCTAAAGTATTAAGATTGATAGCACTTAGTGCACTAAACTATTGTCTGACTGATACATGGTGTAGAGTATATACAGATGGATCACTTAAAAATGGAGAAGCAGGCTTTGGAATATGCTGTGATAAACTCTCTCAATATACATCTTTGGGATTGAATGCTAACAATTTTGATGGCATAATAATGGCCATTAGAGCAGCAATAAAAAATCTACTGTATACATCTAACATATATAAAAGAAGTGTTATCTTAAGTGACTCTAAAGCAGCACTACAAAATACAGTTACCCACTAACATACACCATATATGAAATAATGAAATAAGACAACTATGTTATACAATCCAGATTAGAAATAGTTTAACAATGGAACCGAGTCATGTTCGATTAAAGGGGAACGACACTGGTGATACTTTAGCAAAAAAAAGGAGCCACTATAAAATTAAAACCAACTTTTGAATTAGAACTTCCTTCTAAATTTAACTCATAAAAAGATTAATAACCAAACAAGAACAATAAAATATCCAACAAAACCTTAAAGGAAAACCATATGAAAATTTAAAGACTTTCACACATTTTATATTGAAACCAAGAAAGATTGGAGTGGCCCAATTTGTTTAATTCTTGGGCATGACTGCCTACAGAAAATTTCTTCAGGATAAAACTAATCACATTTACTGCACATTGTGAATAATGCCTTAAACAAAGAATATCCATTAAAATGCAGCGAACTTGATAGCAGAAACAAGGAAAAAAGCTCTTTATTGGGAAGCTAAACAAAATGATAAATAATAGCATCCCCAATGACCACTAGCAACCAACCATCTTAAGAGTGGGTAACAGTAGTAGTTACATTTTCTTATGATACCACCTCATATTTCTTATTGCTATTACACTTTAAAAATAACAAAAATTAGAAGTGCCATAAATACTGTTACAAACTTTGGAAAGGAATGTACCAGGTGTTTTTGTGATCAAATGCCAGTTTTGCTGCCAGACAACATTACCTTCATTGTTGAGTTCAGGTACAGCAGAAAGAGTACAGTATGAGAAAATTATGAAAACCTTGTTGCAATGGTAGTCCTTAATAAGCTTGGAAAACCACTAAGCAAAATTTTCCAGATTCTTAAAAAGTGAAAATCAGTATGACATTTTTGTACCATTTTATTTACTTATCAGAAAGTATTCAAATCTATAAAAATTATGACATATGTGCCTCATCTTCATAAAAGCTTGTGAGAGGATCTCAATGGTGCATGCAGAGAAGTCACTTCTACATCAGTAATGGTTTGGTGGAATGATGGTGTCAAGTTACATTTCTGTCAAAATGGATTTAAGATAACTGCCAAATATTCTACTGGAATTTGTGGTGAAGATCCTAAACATGATTGTATTGAAGAACAGACACTGGAACTTCCAGCAAGATTCAGCTCCAACCCACAAGCCAAGATCTTACCTGCAAAAAAAAAAAAAAAATCACATATTCAGGGGTCTTAAGTTATCCTGGCTAATATTCCAATAGAATTGATGCATGCTGCTAAGATCAAAGGCCAGAGGTACTTCAGTTATATGTGGGGGCTCAAAGGAGTTCATATTGAAAACTGATTGATGCTAAATATTTGGAATACTAAAAAGAACAGCATATCAAAAGGGAAGTAAAATTATTGAAATACATTGTAGTCATTTAACTACAACCTTGTAAACAACATTTATGATAAGACTAGGTATACAGCAGCACTCCGATTTATACATATATTCATAATTTTTTCCATGTTGGTTAAATTAAGATCTGATATTTAAAAGAAGTCACGTGAAATTATATACATGCTCTGTTATTGGCTCCCATAGGATAATTGTTCATATCATATCATTTCAATATTGGATCCTATGAGTTTAGTCACCTCTAAAAGATTACTTTAATTTTATGATGTAGATTTTATTAGAAATTACAATCAATATGTACATTTAATGAAATGTCACACTCTTCATATTTACAAATATTAACTCTGGTATAGTTTGTCAGAGATGTGCATTTTTGCATAGTTTACATTAAAATGTCACCTTAGAAAAAACATATTGATAATAATAACTTAGTTAATTTAAAAAGAACATATTAATAATAACTTAATTTATATCTAGAATATTTACAAAATGGTATTTTAAAGTATTCACATTTAGTATACTTCTTCTTCTAAGGCGCTATAACCCAAAATTGGGTCTTGGCCTGCAGCAGGATCTTCTACTTCCTATACCTCAGTTTTATGATTTCACTGATAGAGGGCAAGATTTACAGGGGGGCAAGTGATCAACATACTGAAACCCAGCCTGTCACCTTAGTTTATTTACAAAGCTGAATTAATTCAATGGAAAAAAATTAACTATGCCTATTTTTTGATTGCATGAAATCCTCCTCTGTATAAAAGGTGTGTGTGGTAAGGTACATTTTTAATGCTAATTTGAATTTTTTTTATTATATGCAGTTTCTTTGTAAATGGAAGTAAATAAAATAATACTACATCATTGTAGTAAACATATTTTTGGAATGCCTGCAACTTGTTGCTTAGTCTGTTTAAGTCCTGCCTGTGTCTGGTTACTTTGTTGTGTATATATGAATTTTTTATGAATACTTTTGAATTGTCTACTATAAATAAAAGTGCACCTAGAATGTACTTATAAGCTAATGGTAAAATTTCAAATGTTTTAAATAATGGTTTACAATGAGTTGATTGTTTTGCCCCTGTCATTATTCTTATTAGTCTTTTTTGTACAAGAAATATTTTTAGGATTACTGAATTTACTCAGAGCATTATTCCATATACCATTAAGGAATGGAAGTAAGTATAATATACTGTTTTTAGGATGAACTTATTTGCCAAATTAATTAATGATCTGATTGTAAAAAATGCCAAGCTTAGTTTGGGTAAGATGTAACCAATATGGACTTTCTAATTTATATTATGGTCAATCACAAGACCAAGAAATTTTATGATACTAGATTTGACGATTTCATTGCCTTCATATTGTATCTTTAGATCTGCAAGTTTATTTTTTGTATGATAATGTATTTAGTTTTTTCAGTGTATATGAATTTTGTTATTATCAAGTCAGTTATTTAAAATATCAATGGATAAATCTCAGGTGACTGATTTTTGTTTATTACTTAGGAGAGACCGTTGATATATACCTAGTAAAAATAATAATGGACTCAAAATAGAACTTTGAACACCATAAGTAGTTTTGAATAGCGGTAATTTTCACAGTGAAATATAGTATAATATAACAAATTATTGAGGAAATCACTCATATTTCACTAATTTTTTTCCACTTACTTGGACATCTTCAGTATGATTCCACTGTCTGCTCCCCAGGGTGGTATTAAGATGTTGCTCTATGGACTTTAAGAACTTGATGATGAGGTTACTATTGTTTGGGAAATCAAAATTAACCAAATTTTTTTGTTTAGGAATATATTTTCCCAACTGTTAATTTTATGGGTTTTCGAACAAGAGCCTTTAAGAGTTTTGGTTCCTTTTGGAATTTATGGTTCTTTTGCCAGAAATGATCTGCTATTGCTGATTTTTCCATGTGTTTATATTTTCCATTTTTCATGTGTTCCTTAAATTGTATGGTAATATTTCTTTTTGTTTCACCTATGTATTTCATATTGTAGTCTTTGCAACCGATTTTGTAAATGCCTGCTACTTTAACTGGCAGAATTTTGACTTTTGTGTTGGTTTTTAGGTTTTTTTCAACTACATTCATTTACTGGAGCCAAAATTATGTTTGCCTCTTTAAAAATCTTTCTTATATATATATATATATATATATATATATATATATATATATATATATATATATGATCTCCTTCGTAGCCTTTTAGTGTGATGATATCCTTCATTTATGTTTGTTTTTTGAATTTTTCTATTTTCTTGTTGACTAGATCTATTATGTAGCTGACCAGATCTATTATGTAGTCATTTTTCTGTGCTATGTCTATGATTTTGTGGTATTCCGAATTGTATTCTGTCTTGCTTATTGGTAGGTTTGTTGATCTGAATGTGAGAACATTGATTATGGTGAGTTTATGTTGTTTTGAATTTTGGCTATTGTTTTTTATATAACTGTGTGGGTATCTTTTCTGAATATGCCAAATTCCAGAATATTGACATTTTTATACTTTTCATATCCAAGAAGGGAAGAACCTTGTTGTTTTCTATTTCCATTGTGAATTTAACAGTGCTGTCTTGTAGGTTGATTAGTTTTATTGCATCACCTTTCCATTTTTCATGTACTATTGCAAAGACATCATCAATATAATGGTACCAACATTTGTATATATGTGGAAAAGTCTGAACTAATTTTATTTCCAAGAAACTCATGTACATATCTGCCAAGAATGGTGCGAATGGGTTTCCCATTGCTAGGCCCTTCTTTTGTGTATAACTATTGCCTCTGAATGTGAAGTAGGTTTGATTGATACAAATATATCTAAACCTCACCAAAATCAAACCTACTTCACATTCAGAGGCATACAATTTAAGGAACACATGAGAAATGTAAATATAAACACATGGAAAATCAGCAATAACAGACTATTTCTGGCAAAAGAACTATTAATTCCAAAAGGAACCAAAACTCTTAAAAGCTCTTGTTCAAAAACCCATATAATTAACAGTTGGGAAAATATATTCATAAACAAAAGCAAGGAAAATTTGGTTAATTTTGATCTCAAAAAATTGTAATCACATCATCAAGTTCTTAAAATCCACAGAGCAACATCTTAATACCCCACTGGGAAGCAGACAGTGGAACCATGATGAAGATGAAGGCAACAGCCTTTGAAACGTCCAAGTGGAACAAAATTAGCAAAATTTGACTGATTTCCTTAATAATAATTTGTTATCTTGAACACCCATGCTTTACTACGCACCACTGCAGGTACACATAATTATCTGAAGAATTTATTATAACTTTTAACTTTCTGTTTGATAAGTATGATGCAATTCATTGATAACCTTTACCCTTAATATACTATGATAGGATGATTTACACAGTCAAAAGCTTTTGATATGCCACAGAATATTCCTAGTGTATTCAATTTATAATCAAAGGGATTTGATAACTTCATTAATTTACTTTAAAGGGCATCATTGGTTAGCATGCGTTCCTAAATATAAACTGTTCCCTCGCTAAAATTATCTACATGGTGATATATTCTTTTAAACAATAGTTTTTCAAATGCTTTGGAGAAAACTGTTAGTAATGATACTGGTTGGTGGTTTGACAGTGCTTTTTGTTCTTTCTTATATAATGGTTTAACAACAGAACATTTTAACATGTCAGAAAGTGTTCCTGTTAAAATGTAGAAGCTACATATATGGCTTAGGGGGACTGCTAATATTGTCAGCATCTATTTTTAGTATTTTTGTTCACATTTTGGAATATTTCACCAATTACTACAGTCTAGCAATTTTGGAGGTAGCTTAATAGAAATATTTTGAATTTTATTCTATACCTACAGCTCCATTTTCAAATGAAGAGTCCTCAGCAGCAGTATCAATAGGGTTGCAAGTCTGTCAGGATAACAGGCTTGTGATGAAGGGTAAGGTAAGAAGTATCTGGTTCCATACCATGCCTGTATTAGAAATCCTGTTTACTAAGAGCAGTTTCATTTTTAACTATGCCCTCTTCAAAATACATAAAAATGATTATATAAAAATGAGGTATGTATTCTCATGAAAGGTTAAACTAGACAGCATGCGGTTGGTAAAAGTGTTAAAGGTGTGAAGGTGCATGGGAATGTGGTTTGGATGCACCCTAGCCGAATCTTATTTCATATGGGGTCATTCTCCTGGTTTATCAACTGATTTCATTTCGCCACTATCCTTTGATGGAAACATTAACAATTTAAATGCATTGGGAAACAAACCAACGTTACCGGTGTAACGAAGTGAGACATGGATTCCAAGGGGCCAGGCAGCTGGTGACCACCGGCGTAAAACATGGCCATTGCATTCTTTGTTACTTCATCGCTATTCTGAGAAAACTGTGGTCCGTTCTGCATCGCCAACCTGCAATTTGTAACCACCACATTATTAGGTACTTCCAGCCAGCTGATCGAAGAGCAAGCAAGGAGGTTAGTTGGCACTCACATGTATAAGGCTGTTGACTGCTTCATTCCATTTACAAATATACCCTCAGGTCTGTTACTCCCAGCAAAATTTCACGAAACATTGAAATAGTGATATAGAAACTAGCCATTTCTGGATTATATTAAATTTTTAAGCTTACGCCTTGTACCTTTTAGGTTATGAGAAGAGCATACATTACGATTGCCAATACTGGGATCTAAGGGCAGTGATGCTTTGAACATTGAAGGATTTGTCAGATGAAACACATTAATTTATTGATTCTCCAAAATTAACAAACAAAATCGTCTAACAGTTGGGCTAATTTGCTAAAGCTTCTATGCTGATATATTCGTTGGTAAGTAAGCAATTCTGGTTAGCTGAAAAATGAATCTATTAAGTTATTAAGTCACTATAATACTGTAAATAAAGCTTTTGGTGGAATATAACATTCTATACAGGGTGATTAAAAAATCCAACTAAAATTTGAGAGGTTGGAGGAGAGGCTGAATATTTAATGTCATACATAGACGTAAGCCACGAAACGCAATTGACGATGGTAGGCTTGGGCCAGCATCTTATGCATCATTGTATATCAAATGACTGCTATACATGATTCAGATTGCTTTAATTTCAGGCTCGAGGTTTTTAACTACCCGACAGATATTAGTAAATACACATTCTGGGTGAGAAGAGAACTATGAAATAGCGAGTGTATGTGACCAGCGCTTTTGGTGTTGGCACATAACGGAGAATGGGGGAAAACTGAGCAATGACATCTATTACTTGTGCAAAGTATCGTGTGCAATGAATTTGCAGTATGCTTTTTAATAACATAGTAGCAAAACTTACCGTTTCTGACACACATGCCGTAAGAAAAATGACGATTTTTTCTTGAATGGTGTTTAACGCCCGTTTTTACTGCTGAGGCACCACAGGCGGTGAACACTGATGATACATAAAATGAAATGATAAATTGGGAAAGGATATTTTTATTTTAGGAAGGAAATGTTCCAGGCCTAAGATTAGGGTACCTCCCCAGCATTCGCCATTTATGAGGACTGAGGAAAACCTGGAAAAAACCTCAGTCAGGGAGAACGATCCTGGCGGGATTCGAACCCCAGACCTCCCGCTCACGATTCCGCGCCTAACGACCTCGGCCACCTGTGGCGGTGATGAGTATGATGATGCAGAACCTCAAATGACAACTTTCTGTTTAATCGACTGAAGCAATGAAAACAATATAAGGAAGATGCAGAATTAATATTCAGTACTATATCTATAGTGGTAACTATATACACAGAAATATGCTACTGTGCAACATTTCTGGTGCCTAGACCTGCCCTATGATATCATAGCGCAGTTTTCTTACTTCACTGACACTGGAGGTGGGAGGTGCTGCTTGTGCATTTCAGAGGCTAGATGTATAATTCTTTCATTTAATGCCCTCTTCATACAGTTCTTTGCATGATTTATTTTTAATAATTCCAGAACTGTGAACTCAAAAAGGAAAAAGAATGCAGCATCATGTAAAATAATTATTCTGAGTATATTCCTGCAGCAGAGTACAGGGACATGCAATCTTGTGTCCTCATAGGCTATTTCTTCTGGTCTATTTAGTATATTAGTCAACCATTGTAACCTGATCTATTGTTTTCGGTTTTCTGAGAATATGCTATGCCTACAGTTGTTTGAACAGCAAGAAACAGAGAGTACCAGATGATCATCCTTAACATTACCCAGAACAAAATGCAGTTTCTAAGGAAACAAAACTCTTCAGTTTTGTTCCTGTGCATTTAGCTGACCATTACAATGTGCACAGTATTAATGTAGTAAGAGTTATCTTCTACAAGAGTTTTGTACTTTTGATATAAAGTATAGTCTTACACTATTGGAATCATTTATAGGGAAGTTTTTATTAATAAGTTTAAATAGTCCATTTAAATAATAATTAATCATCAGAGAAACAGATCACATTGTGCTTATAATCAGTGCCAGATATATTTGCACTACAAGAGGCTGTTACAGGTTCTTGTCTGAGTGCACAATGCATCAGATGGTAACAAACTCAATGCTTTGTACACTCTTCACACACATACCAAGTCTGGATGAAGAAACATTTTTATTTCATACAGCTTATAATAGAAGCAATGCATGGTGAAACATGTAATACAGTGTATCACTCGTAGTCACTATGCTTCTAGTCTTCAAGTTCATTGCATCAGTTATTAAAAATCTATCCATATATTTGTTTCTTTGCTTGAAGTTTTTCTTAAGTTGCATATATCCTGGAGTAGAGGTCAAAAGCAGTAGACGGAAATGAAGTTCTATATAAAAAGACTTCACCAATTCATAAGTCAGACTTGAGGATGTATGTTAAAACACACTAAATCTTGAGGAAAGTCACTTTCAGTTTTTTCAGCTGCTCAAAAGTTTTTCACTTTTAAATGTGGCCATATATTATCTAATCCATAAATTGCTACAGGTGTAAATTTTAGCTGAAAAAATTTCAAGCACTTTAATGCTCTTTTGAATTTTTTTAATTTTTTCAATGGCCACAGCCTCCACATCTAAAGAAATAACTCCATAGAAATTCAGTATTACAGTAGGTTATCTTCCGCATGGTCAGGCTCATGGAATTGTATTTAACTTTATGCAATATTTAATATATATGAAAAAATGGACTGTCGTATGATATTACTGATTCAGTTAGGATGGTTATTGATGAATCAAAAAGTTGTAACAAAATTAATGAAAAAAGAAAGGGGTGTTTAAATATTCCTAGACCTAAAGAAAAATTGAACAAAAGAAAATAATAGAGGTAGATGAATTTAAAAGGGTCAAATACACCATTTAATACATGAATTTTGGAAGATCATGCTTATTATCAGTAATGCATTTAAAGAAACAGAAATTTAGAATGTGGAAAAGAATACCAGACTCCAAATATGATAATTAGAATTAAAATGGAAGAAATGTTATCCAAGTTACTCAAATTCTCTCTAACTTTCATCAGCTTCATTACAGATAATGCTATTTATTACCATATGCAGCAGTCAATCCCTCTTGAACACCATGCAGGATTCCATAGATCAGCCCACTCTAAATAATTAGAGTACAGTGTATTTCTGCCTTTCTGGTAACTACAGTTTGTAGCATATAGTTTTAAGGATTATTGTAGGTTTCAAATCTTTAAAGATGTAGTTAATAATGAATTATTCAGCAATTACAGAGCTGTATTTTGTTATAGGCATCAGAGCAGTCTGGCAGCACATGAGCATGACACATTAACTGCAGTTTAAAAAGGTCCATTCCCTTCTGTCATTTAAGTGCATTACATCCAGAGCCAATCTTACTGATGGCAATGATAATGCTATGAGAAACATATCCTTGAAGGAGCTCAGCAAATATGAGGATATTTGTGATGGTTATTATTCCTCGGCAGAAAATAGTCTATGTGCAATATGAAATTTGATGTCAATTTCATGATATAATTTGAAGAGTAGTTTCCTTAATGGTTTAAAGAACATGCATCAGTCAGTTGCACACCAAATCAGCAGTAGCTGGTTCTCTGTGCAGAGGGCCTAACTCATTGACAGCCATCACCCATTCTATATCAGTATTCATAAGTTTACCAATTGCTTCCTGCAACAAGTTGAGTTTGCTCTTTAGTTTCTATAGTAGTATATTGATGAATTTTGAAACAGTGTTTTTGATAAGCTAATGCTTTCCAGGGAATGCCTGTTTAATAGTTGAAGTGACCATGAAACAGCAACAACAATCAGAGAGACATTCTCACAGCATACTTCCCTCAAAGGCAACCTACTTTCACTTTCTTCAAGAATTTCTTCCCCATTATTGGAGGAGATGCCCTTGGTAATGGAGCAATGTTTTCATGGTGCATTCTTGAATTCATGCACAAGAAAAGGACCACTCCTGCACATCTCCATCCTTCAGAGTACATGTAATTTAGCAAATCTACTAGCCCATGTTGCCTGGAATTTTCTACTGTGCAACCAGAAGTATGGAATAAGATGATACAACATGGGAGAAAATTTGAGGAAAGGAAGTA
This sequence comes from Metallyticus violacea, assembly GCA_030762175.1. Taxonomy (NCBI): domain Eukaryota; kingdom Metazoa; phylum Arthropoda; class Insecta; order Mantodea; family Metallyticidae; genus Metallyticus; species Metallyticus violacea. The sequence goes on from CM060834.1 coordinate 13,471,487, forward strand.
TCCATTTCAGCATTCATTAAAGTGACTAAAGGAAACTATAAAGAAACCCAAGATCAGGATGGCTGGACAAGAAATTTAAATCTGGTATCTCCCAAATGCGAATCCCAATCATTACCACCTCTCTCAACTTTTCAACAAAGATAGTGCTTCAAGCTCTAGTTATCTTGCTTCAAGTGACTTCATTCCTTGCTCGTATCATGAGCAACTGGACAGATAATAAGTATATTACCAATCAGTGTTTTTTAACTTTGTAGTGTTTCAAGGAGCAGATTTACATACTGTAAAAGACTTTGTTTTGAGTGTACGTGAGTATTTCAGCCTTATAACAAATTGCCATTTAAGAATGGCACAAGTACGAAATCATTTAGAAATGCGCAGTATTCCTGCAAGTGAATATGCAACTAGGAGGAAGATTTAGCAAGACAATCATCTCATAATCTCTTAAAGCCTCTTAATGAATCACAATTACGTGCAGATACACAAACTTTGGATAAGTGGGGAAACATTCTGATCTCAGCATTGACTCCAGATATAATCTCCAGTCACCAGACAAATAAAAGAGAGACCTGGGAAATATTTTGAAGTATGTGCCATTTTAAAGGTAGTACAGCACTGGTGGTAGCTTTGTTGTGGTCTGGGAATGCTTAAACTCAAAGGCCCACACTAACTTGCTTTTGTGGAAAATGATGCACTAACAGTACATGGGCACATGAAGAAGATCCTTAGATATAATTTTTTCCCCTTTTGTATTGGTACATAGTGACATCTATAGAAAGTGAAATCTTTATCCTGGATTTTCCAGTAAGAAACCTCAATCTTCTAAACTCCCTCGAATGATTTGACATTGCATCAATCATTGATGTCTAACAGAATTTTGAGCAGATTTGCTGTTGAAATGGAAGGAGATATATACCAGAAATACATCTGTCCTGAATACATAGAATGCTGAAGAAAATGATGCCAGCAATTGTAGATCTACAAATAACATAACAGCATTGCATATTGCTTGTATCAATATTAAAGCTGCCAAGGATGAAACTTTATATAGCCTATAATGCTGTGTGTACAAGCAAAATATGTATTTTGTATGTTTTTAGAAACTGTGTAACAACCTAAATAGTGTTAAACTTTAGAATAATATAAAGATGAATGTTACAGGTTTAATGATAACCTTTGAAAATGCAATTCTCTTGTTGGGTACAATGTATCTGAGAGATACCTTTACCACTTTTTTCAACTTATGTTATGCAAAATGGCTCGAACCAATAGTAGTTTCTTAAACCTACTGTAGCACTTCTTTACTCATTATTGATCTGTTGTCTGGTTTTGTGTTTCATCATCAGGTGAAAATATCTGTAAGATATATTTTTCTGCTCAAGTACTTCATTGCTTTTGTATCCTTTGCTGTTAGCCATGTTTTCATGCATACATTATCTTAGAAATAAGAAGTATTCAATCTAAATTACCCCAACAACTTACAGAATGCCTGGCAATATAGCATTATTGCAATTATGTGCAATTTCTAGCCTGTCATGAGATAACTTTTAGTTTATTCTAAACTTAGGTATTCATTTTTTACACTAAACTCCACTTACTTACATAAAGTACGACGTGTTTCGGGAGAATTTTTCCTATCTTCAGTTGCTCACTGAACCGCTGTTACTGGAAACGATGGCTAGACAACTGGATGTTCCTGTGGTGGCCTCTGTTGGTTGAAGTAGGAAGTTGCTGAGTTCATCCATAGGAGGAAACTCTAAATTCATTAGGTTTTAGGTTTTCTCTATTTTTTAATATGAAGTTTTTTTCCCAAGTGAATAACTCCAATGGGTTGTCAAGATGTTTAAGCAGTTTAATTCCCGATTTTATTTCATGATTTTTGGTCCAAAAGTGAACTGCTACTGCTGATTTATCCATCTGCTTAAACCGAATATTCCTAAAATGTTCTTTCCTCCGAATTTCCAATTTTCTCTTTGTTTTGCCTATGTAGCTGTTCAAACTTTTATAGTTTGTTTCACTGAAAAGAGTCACTTAGATTTTTGGTATATTTCTTGCAAATCTGTTCTGCATGCTCTTTGAGTTGGGAGTTATTCTCAGGGTGAGTTACTAAGTTAGACACAATACCATCAGAACTGTTCTTCCCAGTTCCCTTCAGTCTGAAGATCATGAAGTCCATGAAGAGATTTGCTGTGTGTGCTTATGTCAAGCAATAATTGTAAAATAGATATTATTGCCATAGGTAGAAAAAGAGGTAAAGCAGAAATTATAGATTTCACTGAGGGCTTCCAGGACTAAGAGTCTCAACCGGTTGGAGTTGAATGTGAGGAAAAGAAGATATATAAATGGACAACTTTTTATTTTAAAAATAACATATCATATATTGATACATTTATTGAAATACTAAGACAAAAAAAGAATAAAGAGATCTTCACTTATTTAATCCTAGCATTCTTAGGTATGACACCCCATGAATACAATTTGTGTGTTACAATAAGTTTCTGTACTAAATTTTAAATTAAACATAATTATTTTAATTCCAATTCATGAAACAAAATAAAATAATTATGACATAATTAAAGTACCCCCTATCTAACTTCTACAATACTGCTAACCTCTGTCTTCAGTTTGTCAATAGTCTCCTACTGGAATTTCAGAAGACAGAGGTCACTTCTTTACAGCATCAAAGGGTTCATTTTCCATTCTTTTCCTTATTATTTTCTGCATTATTTCTCTTTTTTAAGCTCCTACTTTATTAAAATTCTTCTTGAGCTCATCAATCACTAATTAGTGGGCTTTGAGGTCTGAACAGTTTCAACCTGTTGAAATTAATGCTGAGTAAAAGAAGATATATAAGTGGACAATCCCTTATTTTGAAAATAATATTACATCACACATTGTTGAAATACTATGACAAAGAATGAATGCATGGGGTTCTTCATCTATTTGGCCTTAGCCATTCCTAGGAGTAATCCCCAATGAATACAATTTGTATGTTAAGGTAAGTTTCTTTATTAAATTTTAAATTTAACATAATTATTCTTATTCTAATTTATGAAACAATACAAAATAAAACAATGGCAACATATATAGAGTCTATTTCCTACTCCTATTTGAATTCCAGAAGTCAGAGGTTCAGCCACCACTTCAGGTAGTTCTTTGACAAAATCAGAGTTCTCTTTCCTTATTATTTTCTGTATTATTTCTCTCTTTTAAGCTTCTATCTGTTCCCTTTTTTTTTTTCTTTTTTCCCCTTTCTTTCCTTCCTCCCTCCCTCCCTCCCTTTTTTTTTTTTTTTTTTTAATCAAATCAATGGATAAACTTTAAATATTTCAATTTCAATTCAGAAGAGTATTTACTGATTGTTATAAACCCTAAACATATTATGAGTGCTAAATTTTTAAAACTAACTTAGCAAACTACAAGACATTCATTTGTTAACCATCCACATCCACTTATTTTTAACTCTGTATAAATAATTTCCTAATTTCTCACTTGCGATGTATCCCAAAATTTTCTTTATTGCCAATTCCTTTCGTGTTTGTACCCATTTCTCCTGTAACAATTTCTGCCTCCACTACTTTGTTCCTGTACATTCATACAGTACACATACAGCAGCACTTTGCATTCCCATACAGACCAGACAAACATATTGCTCAAAATTTCTCCTCATACCTTTTAATCTCCAAACTCCTAACCTGAACATGCTAGTCCTTTCAATTCTTATTACAATTGTTAATATGTCCTTCAATTCCTAATATAGCACCAAAGAACTTTTCTCTCTCAATGCAGCATACATCTTTTGCCTGTCTATATCCTCATATCTTATCTTAACCAGTTTCCAAAAGCCTCTTGTTAATTCTTCTCTCCTACTCCAAATATCTCCCATTCCAAGCTGCAACATTTGCTCACCGATCTTGCCCACCAAGCTGACTTCCCCTAAAACAGAATCCTGAAATTTCAAAATATCACCATGTTAGGAGCAACACCTGTAGAAACTAAAGCTAAACAGGAAAATGTTATGGTGAGTGATGTATAAGGGTTTGATGTATTAAATGGAGCATACAAGCACAAGCAATGGGGATCATTCCAGATGTTTTGTAACAACTCCCAAAAATTGAAAAAAAATCCATGACATGGTGCCGAGCAATTGGAGACAAAGGTACTGGATATTGCTGAAGCTTTGAGTATTGGAGATCTGGTGCATAATATTTTGCTGAATCATTGGCAAATGAAAAGATCAGCAAGGTGGGTGCTATTTTTGCTAACAATTGAGCAGAAACAACAACCAGTTGTTACATCCAAACAGAATTTGGAGTTGATTAAATGGAATCCAAGTGAGTTTCGGAAATGGCATGTGAAAGTTGAACAAAATGTGCATCCAACATGCCAGAATACAAAGGAGGAGTCAAAACAATGGGCTGTCACCAAAAAAGACAAAACAATTACCTATTTATTAATAGTGATTGTGATTGTTTTGGAATTGCTATGGTAATTTTAATCTACTTTTTCAAAAAGGGTAAAGCAGGTAAATATTATGCTATGCTACTGGAGCAAGAAGAATCATCTACATTTGGTGAAGAAAATATTCCTACTTCATCGTGATAACATGCCAGTGCACAAATCTGAGATTGATACCTCAAAATTATTGGACTGAATGTACGAAGTCCTTCCTCATCCCTCCTACTCTCTGGATTTAGCTTTCTCTGGTCTATTTTCTGTTCACAACATGAAGAAATGGCTAGCAGGAAAGAAATTCCCATCAAATAAAGCTGCCAAAACAATGCATATTTTGCAGAGCTGAAGAAATCACATTTCATGGATGGAATAAACAAATTAGAACATTTCTGGAATAATGTATAGATTTGAAAGGAAAATGTGTGTGATCTTTTTCTTTACTTTTGCATGGACAACCCTCGTAAATGGTAGCAAAAACTATTATATCAATATACATTGGTCATATTGAAAGTTTCTGCCAACTGAAATGTATGGCGACAATTTATTACTATTTTCAGCTTTATTGTTTTTAAAAATTCTCCCCAGTGAACCTTCTTCTCTTCTTCATTTGATGAAACCAGTCATAAAAGCTTATTAAAGATCTCAATTGCAGCTTCAGTGGTGTTAAAGAACATTTGTGCATTTTTTTGTGATGTTTGTGAATAAGACAACATCGCATGGTGTCAGCTTAGGTGGATGATTCATTAATTTCACACCTGGAGTGATAAAAAATTCCCAGTCTGTTCTGCAGTTTGAAACAATGTATTATCATGGTGGATGGTAATAAATTTTCAGTCATTCCATGCTTATTTTTCTAAGACTGTTGGTAAACAAATGACATACAATTTAAAATTAGCCAAATGGCACTCTATGTTTTTATCGGTGCTTCAGCCACTTGACTTATCTTCATTTGAGAAAATCCACTGTGCTGATTGCCATTTATTTTCCAATCATCCATGATGTTAAAAAAGAATTTTAACGATCTTGATTGAATTTTTTAAGCATTTCCTTGCACCGATCAACATGTGCTTATTTCCCTACTGTCAGATTATGTGGAATCCGCAAAACACACCACTTCATCACAGCAGGTTGATTATGAAGAAACTTTTATTGAATACATACTTATCCCAAAGTGCCCAAATCTTGGTGTAGATAATGTTATTATCTTCTTTATTCATTTGATGCCTAGTATCATTATTGTTCCCTGTTTATATAAACTGCCACCGGTGGCCGAGGTTGTTAAGAACTCTTGAGCGGGAGGTCTTGGGCTCAAATCCTGCCAGAACCGTCCTCCCTGACTGAAGTTTTTTCCAGGTTTTTCTCAGTTCTCATAAATGGCAAATGCTGGGGAGGTACCCTAAACTTAGACCTGGAAGGTTCCTTCCTTAAAAATAAATCCTTTCCCAATACATCATTTCATCTCATGTATCATTAGTGTTCATCACCTATGGTGCCTCTGTAGCAAAAACAGGCATTAAACACCATTCATTCATAGTCAGTTTATCCTGACAGAAATTATTGCTGATATAACGACATCTGTAATTTGAATAATACAAATCAGTCATACACAATCCATGCCAATAGTGCTTCAGCTCCAAAAGCAATTTGAAATTATTGAATACATTATTTTGGCATTTAAAATCATAAAAATTTTAGCTTGAAAGTCTCATCAATTTAAACTATAATCTGTTAACTTCAAGAATGTCTAGAAGCAAAACTAGGGTGTCTTATTGAATTTTTAAACACCAGTTAACTTACATGTTGAATTGGATTTGTAACATTTCTAAAGTTTCATGGCGAGCATCATTACTTATTAAAATTGATTATAATGAGGCTCTTATGCTATGGTTGTTGGCTTAAATTAAATTAAGAAAAAAAAATTGTTGACTTTATGGTCCGCATCATCAGTGTACTGAAAGTATCTGGAGAGACAGAGGGACAGAATTATTAAAAGTGGGAGGGGGTAGGAGTAGTGGGAGAGTTATAGTACAGACATGCTATTCAAAATTTCCATGGAATTAAAATTTAAAAAAAAAAAAAAGAAAAGAAACAATGCACTTCTTCTAACAGTTCTGTATTTGTGTCTCTCCAATCACTTTCAGTCCACTAATGATGCTGGCCATAGAGCCAACAAGAACTTTGGTAGAAAACACTGAAGGAAGCAGAAGCATATCAAATAAAATAAGGAATGGTCATGTTAGAAGTGGAAAGAGATCCTTTTAAGGCACTTAGGCCAAGAAATCCAGATTCCCCAAAATGTACAATTAAAAACTAAATAAAGCACCTAAGTATCATGATGTGTGAAAAAGAAACAAGCCAACATATCATCTACTTTGCATCTAAAAACTTTGATGCAATCACACAACAAAAATCTCAGAAATAATAATAAACTCAAAAGATCAGAAAGGGCCAGGACCAGATCAAATATGTAGTGAGCACCTCAAGGCAGCAGCTCTAACATTGATCAAAGCTTGGAAGCACATTAATGAACCAATGTCTGAGACAGGGATGTATCCATGCAATTGAAGGTCTTCAAGGGTAAAAATGCTATACAAAAATAAGGAAGGTACAAGAAATTCAACTGATACAGAAGCATTACCATAGAGAATATGAGTTCAAAATATTAATAAAAAGTCTAGCCAAATGGTTAACCCAATGATACCACAGTTACAGTTTGGATTGGTTTCAAGCATGGAAGATACACAAAATGAACAGTACAATATTTAAATTCTGAATGCTCTGTGAACTTTGTGAATGTATCAGTGACATACAATGTGTTATTGTGAAACCAAAGAAAAGCCTAATCAGATTCTGTAGTAAACAATGTAATCTCTGTGCATATATGTGTGCAAATCTATTTTTGAGATATGTATCAATTTGCAGTTTGCAACTGTGCATTGTAATATTGCTTAAACTTTCTTAATTTGATAAATAATATTTTTTATATGTTTTAGAATGCATGCAGCCATGAGAAGAACATTGGAGGATATTATAACATGCGTAAGAACAAGAACATACTTACCTTGGACCAGGTTTACTGTTCATGAAGACTCAGTTGCAGGATCCAATCTTATGCAAGCTGTTTCTCCCAGCCAAACCTAATTTTTTTCATATATACTAAAAACAAAACATTTCTGGAGTTCTGGTTGACCAAATTGCAGGCTAAGCTCAAATGATGGAATCTGAAAATCTTGCAAAGCAGCTTTCCAGGTAAGCCAAAATCTGTTGTAAAGTTATTATTTACTAATTAATGAATTTGGAGTTTAAATTCAATTTTAAGAGACAATAGTTTATAATGGTTGTTTTTGCTATTTTTAAATTCTAATTTTTGATAATCAGTTAATGTCAAAACTAGCTTAACAGTATTATGAACAAATGCAGGGTTAATTTGTAAAGTAAAGAACATTTATGCGTACTAATTACACAGCAATTTCATTATCACTGGTCTTACTTAGTTGTCTTCATTGTGGGGTTAAAATTTGCCTGGGGCAGTTATTGGCACATAAATATTTATTTGATTTGTTTAATGATTTTTGAAAATGAATGTATATATTGATAATCTCACCAGCTGCAAAGTTAAATTAGTAATTTATTTTTTTGAATGCTGAAAATGTTAGGCCATGGCATTTAATCATACACTTTTTACAGATGAATAAGATGAATGAATTACTGACTTTTATTTCAACAAACTTTACATTTCACTTTACATTAACTGTTACAAATTATCTTCAAATGCTTGTTTTTCTTTTTCCCTTTAGAGTCTTATACAATTAATGTCCTGATTGTGTATGTATAGATTCTACATCCCACTGACTACTCCTTTCAGTATTATCTCATCATTACTCACTTCCTTAATTAATCACTTATATCTGCCATTTCTTTCTTACCTTTCCTATCCAGTTGAAATTTTCCATTTTCAAAATGTTTTAATATCCTATCACAACATGCTAACAATATATTGCCCCTTTTTCTCATCCCTAAGCCCTTATCTATTTTCATTTAATATACACTTCATTTTTCACTTTTAAATCAATTAACACTATTAAGCTGTTATTTTCTAATTTTTCCATATAAAACGCTTTAATTTTGCCTATGTGCTTATTATCCTGCTTTTTTCTGGCACCCTCTGTTTCAAAAATACTCCCTAATGGCGATGTCACCATATTCCATTCTCCTGTGCCTTTCCAACCCCCGTTCCACCCCACTTCCCAGCTGTTGGCTGTCCAGCTGGAGTATCCCTTCCCCTGCTCCCCACTTAACATTCTTCCTCACTCAGCTATTATGGATTGACTCTGCTCAGTTATGACATCATCTTCCATGTAGGTCAGCTCACCACAATGCTCTTTCCCCTCTGTTGCCTGCCAGTTGATGCCCTTTCTTCTCACCTCTCTTCTCCTCTGGCTGCCATTCCTTGACCCTGTTGCTATATCATCAAAATTCCATCTATCCATTACTTCATTCCTTGCATAACGGTTCTTCTTCCTTCATTCCTTGCTTTTCTCATCTCTTTTAATAATTCTGCCCTTACTTCTCGTTCTTTTTTCCCATAATCATTCTCAGTGTATATTCTTGAGCCTTTTAACTTCCTGGTATTACCTGGTCTTACCTAAAACATTCATATGTAAAATTCCTCATGGCCAATTTCACTAATATTAGTCTTGATCTCCCCCTCCTTTCAACCAATTCTCCAGGAATGTATAATTTCCCATCCAATTAACTTTATTCCCAATTTTCCCTCAAAAATTTTTTGCACCTCCTCCCATTTCTTTTTTCTCTCTTGTATCCTCCACACCAAAAATCACTACATTCAGTTTCCTGTTCACGTCCACTGATTTCTCCAATTTCATTATTCTACTGCTACATTCCGCTAGTTCTCTTCCTAATTCTTCTTCAATCGACTGCTGTTGACTGATTCAGCCGATGATGGGAGGGATCTATCCCAAAACTAGTCCTAAGTTTTAAAAAAGTAAGTGGAGTTAGTGTTAACAACTTGAACACATTAATGTAGGATATTACCACTCCATTGTCTACAGCTTCGTAAGTACAATTTTACTTAATTATTTGCAGGATATCTATTATGAAAATCATAAATGTTATTATATAAATAATTTGCCATATTTAAGGGAATCTAATGGGCACCTTTTCATCCAAATATAGTATTCAAAATTGTGGTGCATGTAAGTTTTGATGGCATATTAAATTTGATTGCAAATTCATTCTGTCGTTTACCGGTAAATTCAAATTTATCATTTATTAAATTATAATGCATTGCTATAATTCCCATCTTCATTACATTTATTGTTAGTCTATTATTACATAGAGCATTTGAATAGTAGTGGTCATGAAATAGGGACAAACAGAACAACATCTTATGATGCTACTTTCAAGAATAAAATAATATCCTTTATGCTGAAAAAATGGTTACAGAAAGGCAGGAAGAGAGTTCAATATAGCTGGGATTGACATTTGCTTGTGGCAACAACAGAAATTGACATTATTTGCAGTTAAAGCTACTAGGAAGACATCCTGCCATTGAAAAAGGTTCTGGAATGCATAGATGAAAGGAGGAAAAAATGGTAACCTGTGACTAGTGACACCATAAGAAATAACTTTTTCTTCTTTGATCTACACAAACTGCTCTGGCAAGAGCATGAGTGATGAATTTTGTCCTATGTGCTCCAAGATGTAACAATAGTCCACTTATAAATTCTATGTTCTGATCATTTTATGAAGAAGATGTGTCTATCTGTTAAGAGTCTCACAATAATAGGCCAAATGATTTTAAGTTTCATATTTGTGGTGCGCATTATATTCAATGGACATTAGTTATGTGTAAATATGATATATTGTCTGATGGAACAACTACACAAGTATAACTACAAACCTTGCTTGTTAATGTTATATTAGAATATGCTTGTGCATCATGTTAAAAATAAAATTTTATTAAAAATCATGCAAGAATTATGAATTTTTTAAAAGGAAAAAAAAAAAAAGAAGAAAAAACAGTCATGGGGTGAAAAAAGATGTACAAAGTAACAGATCAGAAAGTGTTGAAAAGCACTTTTGTAATAAAGAGCAACACAGCATATAACAAGTTATTTTCAAAACCATTAATTTTTACCTGAAACTTGGATTGCCATATTAGTAGCATAAAAATTCAGGACATGTTGAATCAACAAGACTGCACATGATTTTTTTTATATATATCTCTAATTGCAGAAACAATTTACAGCAATATTTGAGGGTATTGTATTATTTGTTTAATTAACTAGCACTAAGTTCATAAATATTACAAGGTTCTAACTCAGGTCATTTTTTTTAAATCTGTTACAAAAAGTTTAAATATCAAACTAATTTTCTCTATTCAACTAACTATATTTTACAATGTTTGCTAAGCTCCAGTGCTTGGTTCATCCATAACTTCCTACTGGTATATCCAGAGGACTTTGGCACAGTCCCTTTTACTAAACAAAGAAATATTATGTTAACATAAACTAAAACATTTTATACGGTTCAATATCATTCAAAATTAGCAATAAATCAGTTCTCATAACCCCTACCCTTAACTAGCTTACATCCACACATGTTTAAGCTTATAATCTACTACACATACAATCAAAATACCACTATCAGCCAATTACACAAGGCAAACACAAACTCTCATATGCTCTCTCCTCACTGACCATTTGTTCTTTACTCTATATAGGTATTCCCTTTTTTTTTTTTTTTTTTTTTCCATTTACTTATTTAACTTCAACCATTTACCATATATTGCTTGTTGTCCTCATTCACCTGTTCCTGATCATTCAAACAAAATATGTTTTATGTTTTCCAAATTTCCACATATAGAGCAAATTCCATGCTCACAATTACTTCTAAGAACCCTTAAGCTCCAGATTCCTAATCTAAACCATGCCATCCTTTCTCTCTCCTGCTTATTACACTTACTAATGTCTCTATCTCTTTTAACATCCCCTTTTATTTCCTGATAAAACACTAATGACCTCTTACCCCCCATTATAGAATGTAATATCTGTCTGTCTCTTTCCTCAAACCTTACTCTAATCTATTTCCAAAAACCTTCCTCCAAATCACTTCTTCTTAACCATACATCACCCATTCCATTTCTTGTTAGCTCTTCCCCAACTTTGTTTATCCAATAGAAATTCCCTACCCCTGACTCCTAAAATTTTAAACATTCATTTAATAAGAAATCTCCTACATCTGTTGTACCCTAAACCAGTACTCCAAAACTATCTCCAATACCCACCCTCTCACACTAACCCACTCCATTTCCAACAGTCTCTCATTTGCAGCATTTTGTGGAATTCCCAACACAGTCTTACTCCAAAACTCTCTCCAATACCCACCCTCTTACACCAACCCACCCCATTTCCAACACTGTCTTGCATTTGTAGCATTTTGTGGCATTCCCAACGCAGTCTTACAAAATCTACTGAGTATCCTATCCAGCTTTTGTATTAAATTTAATGTTAATTAATTGTATTAATTAACTTAAAACTGGATTTATTTTATACAACTACATGCTGTTTATGTCTACATTTACATTCTGAATATCATTCAGAATTTTTAGAACATTTAACTCATTTATCAGAGGCTAAAGAAAGACTAAAGCTGTCATTTTGCTTCAGCTCTAAGGAAACAATTTGTTAAATAAAAGTGATAACTGTATGACAAATTGTCATCTAATTTAAACCTTCCTTCTTACATTTAATACTTCAACCTTATTTCAATGCATTTCCAAATTGGAATCTTTTCTAACAACATCCACTGCCCTTTGCCAAAGAGAGTTAATAAAAAAAATTATTGAATTTGAAAGTTACTTTAAAAAAAGCATAAAATTTTATCACAGAGAGGAGTTTTGATTTTTTTTCCCCAGGAAAATTAAAAATTCAAGACATTCTGCAGGAAATTATAATTCAAGTAGGACATCTTTTTGAGGCTAAAATGTAGGATATTCCAATTTTTTCAGGATGTATGGCAACCCTAAGTTCATCTGATCTATAGACACATATATCTGTTAAATATTTCTTTACTTACTATTTAACTTTTCCTTTTGCCATGCTTTAATTTGAGAAAGTAATTAATGGTATAAAATTGTTCCAATAAGTGTTTTTTTTAGAATATTTTTATAATAGATAATCTATGAAAATTGTTATTCTTTCACATATTATAACTAATGATTTTTAAAATTTTTATCAGTATTATATATGTCTGCATGCACAAGTAGAATAATTTTTTCTACATACAAGGATATTATATTTTCTGTTTCATAAATGTTAATACATTATAACTTTTTTTTTTTTAACTTTTTAATAAACAAAGAAGTTACATTATAACTTATTACCTGTCATATATGTAGGATCTTCTATGTATATGAGGAAATATATCTTAGGCTGATTTTTTTAAGAAGGCGTATTCTCTTTAGACTTTTATATATAACCACAAATTTCAATGTCATAATTAATATGACTATAATTAAACATAGTAAGTGTTCTTTAATACATGTCAAGTCACATACTTTGATAGTTTAGGGAAATGGCAGAGTTAATATGTTGGATTTGTTTTGAAACTTTAAATTATAGTCTAATTGTAGGCTTAAAAAATTAGTTTAAGCAACATGTTCAGTTTATTCACAAGTAATAATTAACTGCATTAATTTATTACTGATATGGTGTTCAAAGTGCATTATTTTGCTTTTTTCTAAATTAACTTTCAAATTATTTTCCTCTAAGTACTTTAAAAATAATAGTTGTTCAAATATGAAATTTTGCATTTGAACTTCTGATTTACTCAAAGAAATTGTCACCAGCATATGCTATAGATTTTTTATTTGCAAATTTAGGTGCATCATTTACACATACAGGATATGTAGAGCATTTGTTTGAATGCTTGGCCGACTTAATGGGGATTTGCTGTCTACTGTGCTGATTCTCACCAGTTCTGTTTCCCCCTTCACTTTCCCTCCTTTCCATGAACTGGCTAATCAGTTAACACAAAGTCTTTGTGTTGTACAGAAGTTGAAACATTATGATACTATGTGTTTCAGGGTTACACTGTATCAGTGCAGTTATAATGCCAAAAAGTGTGTATACTTTAGCACACACAATCTTCATGCATGATTCCTACATGATAACAAACCACTGTAGAGAAGTGAGACTGTGATTTATAGACGGATTCCTTGCTGTTTGCATGCCTCACAGAGAAGCAGTTCATAATTTTATGAATAAATGTACAATTCTTGATAAAAGGCTGAAAGTAAAATGCTGTTTCTTACAGAGGATAAACTTGATGATATGGGAGAAATATTAGAACAAAGTACAAAGAATATCTGAGAAAATTTGCATAGGAATCAGTACTTTTGCAAACTTGGTTTGGAATGCCACAAAACTTTTAAAATTAAAACCCTATAAGATAGCTCTAGTTCAGAAATTGCAACCATGTGATAATTTGAATAAAGTTAATTTCTGCAATTGGGTGTTGGATAATTAATGATTACTCTTTTGATCCGCATTTAATTTTGTTTACATCAAAGCATGGTTTTATTTACATGACCATGTAGCAACAAAACAATATATATTGAACCCAATCTTGTACTGGAAATGCCATTTGTATAAACAAAAATTTGCTGTTGTGCTGTGAATGCTTACAGAATTATAAGGCCTGTAATTTTTGAAGATACAGGGATAACATAATCACACCATTACCAGAAAAATTGTGTGACATTGAATGTACAGGGCATGTTTTCAACAAGATTCTGGTATAGCACATATAGCTAATCTCTTGTTAAAATTGAGGAAGTGTTTTAAGATAGAGTCATCAGTAGGGTATTATGGCCAGCATGGTCTCCATATCTTACTGTATGCAATTTCTATTTATTGGGGACTGTCTCCATACATTCGAAGAAGTAAAAAACAATGTAAGAAGAAAAATTGCTGCAATTTCAGAAGAAGAATCAATGAGTGTTAATGCAGATTTTCTTAAAAAGTATGAGAGATGTATAGCAACACAAGGACATCATTTGCAACAACTTCTATGATGAAGATAATATGGTTACTGCAGTTATAATTTGTGCAAGAAATTTGTGCACTTGAATTTAAGAGGCTATGAATATCTTACTCCACTGGCAAACAGCATGCTCCATTATGCCAAGCAAATCCCCATTAAGCCAGAAACACATGCAAATGAGGGCTCTGTAGTATCTATTGGATTAAGAACAGATCCTGAATTTAACTGTATCAAATTCATATATATTTGATATTATTGTATGATTTAGTTGAATTACACACTTAATGCTTGACTGTTGAATTTTAGCTAAGCTGATGATGAGAACAAAATGTTCTCGAAATTGGTTCTATATATTATGACAATTAAGTGAAGCATTAAGAGTGTATCCTACATTAATGTGTCAATTGTTAACACAAACTAACTTACTTTTTTAAAACTTTGGACTAGTTTCAGGAGAGGTTCCTCCCATCATCGGCTGCTGTTGACTGAATGCCTTTTACTTAATTAATAGTGTAGTTCAACTAAATCATACAATAATGTCAATTAAATAAATGGCTTCACTGTGCAAGTTCCAATTAACATTTTAATCAAAAATATTGTTTTAATTAGGTTACCATTTTATATTTTATTTCAGTATATTGTTTCTGCCCAGTTAAAAATGGTTTAATATTCCTAGCATTTTACCTCTAATTTCATAATTTTGCAGTTTATTGAAAATGATTGAATTCATCAATCATTGACTTCTCTACATAATAAATATTATAAACCTAGTTTAATTTAAGAACATACACTATAAATGAATTCAAACCAATTTTACATTACTCTAGTTTCTAATAATCTAGCAGAACTCTTTACCCAGGATCTATCATATCCAGCCAAAATTCTGTTTATAATATTTTCCATTGAAAGTGAAGTAATTTTGCAAATATTATAAACAGAATTTTGGCTTAACAATGGTATTCCCATTATCACCATTATTAGCGGATCTCTTCATTAGTGCATTAGAAGCTAGAATCATGAAGGGTTTCCCCTGGTTGTTCAAAGCATGGTATCGCTATGTTGATGACATCTTTGCAATAGTTCCGGAAAAACACCTAGAAGATGCACTAAAGTTACTTAATCTACAAGAAAAATCGTTAAAATTCACTATGGAAATAGAATGCAATGGACAGCCACCCTTCTTGGATCTTAAAATAATTAAGTTAGAAAACCACTTAACATTTAGCATATATAGAAAACCTACTCACACTAATAGCTACATTAAATATAACAGTTATAACCCAGTTCCTCATAAACATGCAGTACTAAATAGTCTTGCTGACAGGTTGGTAAATGTCCCCATGAACAGAGAAGAATATAATTTATAGCTGAGCAATATAATAAATATAGCTATAGAAAACGGTTTCAAACAAGAAGTAGTATATAAGAAAATAAACAGAGCTGGGAACAAAAGAAGAATCAAAGACATCAGTACTCTTATTCCTAGCAAGGAAGAAAATAGAATGTACCAAAAATTGACATACCATCCATCAACTTTCTACAAATTCCAAAAGAGTTTCAAAAAACAAAACATTATTTTAGCTCCAAAAAACAGTTACTCCATAAAAAAGATACTAAATTCTAAACTAAAAGAGGATATTCCTCAAGAGAACAAATCAGGAATATATCAGATGGAATGTATCGATTGTGAAAAAATGTACATAGAAAAGACTAAAATAAACATAAAAACACGAGCAAAAGAACACATCAGGAACATAAAACAAAGACAGGAAGAAAAATCAGCAGTAGCTTGGCATTTTTGGAATGAAAAAACATAATATAAACAGAAATCCCAAACTACTTAAAAACATTACAGGGAAAACAGAACTTGCCATCTGGGAAAACATTTTATATCTGGAAGAACAAATGTAGCGTTTTCAACTTTGAAATCCCACCAAGTGACATCTTAATACAGAAGTTTATCCAACCGCCACCAGAAACAAACCAAACCACCATGAAGAACAAGGCCGGCAGTCGAACTGGAACTGAAGATGGGAACAATTAGCTCCAGAAACTTAGTTTTCCTCTTTTAAAACTATTAGTGATGCAAGTGTTACAAATTCGACTCATTTATTCAAAACTTATATTAAACATCACTGTTACAAACGTCCAGCATATTTAACATTCCTTTATCTTTACTTCTATGCATCTCCCATTCTGACCTCTTCTAGTTCTTTTCTCACTTCCTTCCCACAGTGCAGCTTATTAAGTCATGTTTAATGATAAACTGCAAAAAGTCTAAGATAAATACAAGAATAATCTAATAGCTTTCTCATTATTTTTAAAGTGTATTAATATTTTGTAATATGTTCTATCAACTGTTGCAATTGAAATTTTTTATCTAAAACCTTACTGTGAAGCTATTAAAGCCTCATGTTTATTACAAAATTTAGAATTTGTTTAACTGATATTTTCTCATATATTTTGGCATACAGTGATAAGTGTTATTAGCCTTTAGTTGCATTTAAAACGTTTATCACCTTTTTTTTTTTATAAACAGGTTTAACTTTACTAATTTTCAAACATTCTAGAAATATGCCTTCATTTATGGAAAAATTAATGTGACATTTTAGGATATGGTATAAGATTTTATTACATCTTTTGAAAGTTTAGGACACAGAAGCAATGAAGTAATTGCCAAATTTAGGTTTGAGGTATGTGCTAAACTTAAGTCCTGCATTATGATTATAATGATGGTTCATTACACAAAATCCTCTAAAGCTGCATCATGCACACTCACCAACAAAATCACATAAATACAAACAAACTTTAGTGCCACATTTCTGAGACCATGAAGGTATCCTGCTTGTTGAGTTCCTGCCAAGTAGCATAACCATATGGGTTGCTGTTTTCTGTGCTGCTCATACACCTTTTTGTCGGATTATTCAGAACCACCACAGTGGTTTGCTATCATATAGAATTATTCTTTTTCATGACAATACTGATCCACATATAGCCAACAAGGCAAAAGACCTGATGCAAGATGAACTTCATTGGGAAACTTTTAACATTATAACATTTTCATTTGGTTCAGGAAATTAACACTATAACATTTTCATGTTATTTCAGATTAATGAGGACTTAAGGATATTGTTATGGACTGTTGAATGAACTGGCATATTTTTAGAATGAAGGAATATTTCAATTAATTTGCAGTATAATTAATGCCACTATCCAAGTTGTCTATGGGGAGAATTAGGTGGCATGGGAAAAAATTTGTATATTTAGTTTCCTTAAGATAGTACAATAAACATTCTTTACTCTACAAATTACCCTCATACTTAAAAGTTTTTCTTCAAGGCTAAGAAATTAAATCTATTGTCTTTTGAAGACCCTTGAAGAATTATATCTGGTGTTCTATTTAGCTCTGAATTCAACTTTCTTTAATAATTTTTACATCAATGAAGATATTGCAATGAATTTTGAATAGGAGTGCCTTCATTGTGTGGAAAATGAAATGGAATGTGCCTGAAGTGTGGCACCTTATTGTTGCAACATGAGTAGTGGTCCACCAGCCAACATGGCTCATAAGCCTTTCTCCTGTCTGATGCTTCTCTCTTCCTGTCCTGTTATTTATTCTGTCATTAGCCTAGGGTGTCTACACAATACAATTATTGTTTATGAAAGTTTATGTATGTGCAAGTTCACATGAGATAGTTTGAAAATGTATTGGTCTACTCTGAAGGAGTAAATGTTTATCATTTGCACTTATGGCTTAAAGACTGACATCCACTGAGCAAGTCCAGCAAATTCGAAGAAACTGGAAACCAAGGTAACTGTATTTGATGACCTTGTGGGAATCGTACACAATTGCCCAAGAAAAGATGTGGAATGTGTCTTCCAAGATGTCAGTACACCATCTTTCATATAAAACAGGAACTTTGGCCACTGTACTTGTTGGATATAATGCTGCCTGTTTTTTTTTTTTTTATGAGTCAACAAAAAGGAAAAGTTTACTGCATTAAACCACAAACCATAGATGCCTTAAAGCAAACATTATTGAAGAGGATAAAGTGGTAACAGCAAATGTACTGGCAAGGACTTAAAAAATATGGTGCACTGAACTCAGATTTTGGCCATTTCAATTGCATGTTACAATGTCATTACATTTCTCACAAAGTGAGCTAAGTTTGCTTCAAATTTCATTGCAATATCTTCATTATTGTTAAGATTATTAAAGAAATTCCACATGTAGCAAGTGGGACACTTGGTATAATCATTTATAATTTTATTAGATGTGTGTACATCATTTTGAATGCTAGATGATAAAAGGAAACTACTCATCATGTTGGCAGTATGTTAAATAGTAATGACTCAGATGGGCTTCAAAATCTGGCAATGCTCGCCCTAGCAAAGGCTGTGGCTCAGCTCTGCAGGTGGTGTATAGAGGGCCACACTTCATGTGAGCATGTATGTCAAAAGCTCCAGATGCTGTACCAGAGGTTTGTGCCACACACACTTGCTAACTTGGTGACCAAGGCAATGCTCACAGCTGTCACATCTGGGGGGCCAGTATTGCCTGGCTCTATACAGAATCTGAGTCAAGTAGTCTGTGCAGTTCTGCATCCTGGTGTCACAGAACTTCATCTTCCATCAGCAACACTCCATGCCCTTGCATCACAGAATTTTCCCACTCTTATTAACCTCAGGGTGAGTGCTTTTTATAGTAAAACACTGGCATAATCTAAATGTCGTTTTTGTCTTAATGTTATTAATTTTATTAATTTTTCCTTTTCTCAATTTTGATATTGATAAATACAGGGTGGACCACGAAAAATTGGCCTCCCATTTGTAAAGAAAAGTGGGATATACATGTTAATTGTTGACTTAGTAGGGTTTCTGAGCATCCATGCTTGAATGTTCACAACCACAATAAATATAACAACAAATCAAGCCTGTATACTACTCTTTGTAGGAATACTAACACCTGGAAATTTAATTGCAAAATTCTCCTGTGATTTCTTAATAGAACTGGTGCCACGTGTGTCTCCACTGTTGTAATGCTTTTTTGCAGAGAATACATTTTGCACAGTATGGGTGAACTCTTCCTCACAGCACAAACCACTTCTTGTGGACAACTTCCTTCATTTTACTTTTCCCTCTTTACCAGTATTCCTCCATTAACTGAGTCACTTAGCTTTTGCTGTATGCACATTTGAGGCTGACTAGCTGTGACTGGTCTGGTGTTTTGTGGACCACCCGAGTATTTGCACATTTTGTTTTTATTTTAATTTCCAAATGCTTAGAAAAAATGCAGACAGTTATATGTGATTTTTTATTAAATTACCCATGAATCGGATATCAATGAGTTTAGGTTGATGAATGGGTTGATATTAGGATGTTAAAGAGCATCCTAAAATCAACCTAATAAGTAGTAAGGTTAACCATATATCCTTGTCAATCATATAGCAAAACTGCAATTCCAGAATAAACATTTGAAACCCGTTTGGTTATGATTCTGTTATCACTAAATCGTGAAACATCAGGTAAACACTGAAAACTGATACTATAAGCATTGTTTAACAAGGCAACAATTATAGTATATACAGTGAAAGCAGTAATGCTAATTACAAGCTAATTTCCCTCAAAGTAGTTTTCCAAAAGTGTCAGCCTTATACTTGTAACAAAAAACTTCTTTGTCATTGATCTTGAGTAAAAAGAGTTTAGTACTAGAATGAGTTACTGATTAGTTGAATGTGATGATTTGGCTAGCAGTGTGGCTATAGGGTATAAACACTGCACTCACACAAGTTTACATTGTCACATAAGTCCATATTGTATGCATTTCTAGGCTATTGAAGCCTCTTGATGTTTGAAGTTTGTGCACTGACATGGCACTAGGAAATAGCAGTTGTGCTGCATTGCCTTATATAAACAGTATTGGCACAATCTTTGATTCTTTTGTGTATAGATATTATGTTAGTGAAATTGTGAAGATGTCATCCTATGAAGTTTCACTTAATATTATAAATCTCTTGGCAAGGAAAATGATGAAAATTATTTTGTTAAAGCAAAACTATTTCTTTTTCATTAGATCACATTATAAGATGTATTACATTCTTCGAAAGAGTGGGTGTTACATTTGCTATATCCTAATTAACTGTCTTATTTAATTCTGAGCTGGGAGAAGAAAGATGTCACATGATATGTCTGTCTGTTTGGTGGTCTGCTCACAACCTATTATTCTTAGCATTCCCCATGACTTGCTACATACTTGGAGGGACTCTCAACTACAAATTAGGTTAAAGTGCAAAACTTGCTTCTAGAAATGCTTACATAATTGACAACCAACTGCCACTAATAAACATTCTGTTTAGCACACTTTTATCCTCCCAATAACTAACAAATACTCTACAATAATCTAAACTATATATGTACATCAATAATTCTTGCTCCTTGTGAAACTATAAGTTAAATATAACATGTGCTGGGACAAATATTTAATAACAAATACTTTGCAAGTAATTAGGAGATTAGGAAATGTTTATCTGAATATATGCAAACAAAAATCATAAGAGATATGTTCAGAAATTATTTACAATAATATTTTTTTTACTTTATTTATTATGCAACATAGTTCAGTGCACATGGAATCTCTTGATATACTTCCCACCAAAGTTAATGCACCATTGCCATCTTCCTGGTGACTTCTTTATGGCTTCATGAAACCATTGTTTCAATTTCAATATTCCTGGGAGATCTAGATGTTCCCAGATGACTAGTACTCACATTCTTTTGTGCAGATTTCCCGCCACTGGCAAACCCATTGACCCAACTATAAACGGTCTTCTCTGTGTGTTTCTTGATCACATACCACAGTTAAATGTCCATGAGTTTCTACAATTTTGATGCCTTCCTTCCACAAAAACCATGCAGTCCATATTTATCTATGATAGTCTCCTTCCATTTGGTACATGTCTCTCTCTACTTGACAACAAACACTGTCCTATCACTACACTCTCAGCATACAACTGCCATCTAGTATCTACATGACATACTAGCATCAGTCCATCACCCTACCAATGGATTGCCATGCCCATAGATTATGTGGTATTTATAAAATACTCTATTGTAAATAACATCCAAATGTTCCCCCTATTCCCAAAGCAGGTTCTCACATTTTATGGCTTGTTAATTTCTTCTATTAATTTGTCTCCAGAATGTGTATTTATTGTTAAATTAATACACCATATACTTTAGAGTTAAAAATAAATTACCTTTATGTATAGTATACTCTTTGATATCATTAAGTTATTGCCTTCTAAAAGAAGAGCATCATTATTCAGAATATTTTTAGACAAAGAAATAAGATTCTCTCAGTCACACAATAATTGGCACTATCTAGTAGCATATTTTCAAATAACCCTATGCATACACCATGCAGCAAAGCAATACATCCATCATTTCCTGCTAGACTAAAAATTTATGCTATTGCACATGCCTGGCAACTTAGGGTTGCTCGCTAGGTATTAAACAACAACACAAATCTATCATCTGTACTATACATACCCAGTAAATTAAGAAGGCAGTGAACACCACTGATAACGTGCATAAAGCAGTGTATCAAAATTGCATGAACTGAGGTGTGGTGGTGATGGTGATAGCTTTATTCCTCATAGACTTTTGAAATGCAAGTATTAAGCCTGGTCAGTATTTTAACTATACACAATATATACAAAGTTAATTAATCAGAGCAGTTAAGTAATTTGAAATACAGTAAATGGTATTAAGAGTCAATGGTTACCATTTCAATCCATTTTATGAAGCAGATGAGCTTATACAAATACTATAATACAAAAGAAACTAATTTATTGTGATATGTAAAGCAGTCATATATAGTTGGGTTAATATGAACAAGACAACAAGGGCAGCATTATCTAATTATAATTCATCTAATCTGTACAGACATCTATACTTTTTTCAACAATTGCTTAAAAGTATTTACCTTGTGCAGATGTAATAAATCTGAGAAGTTTATTGTATGGATGTTGATGTTTGTGTCCTGTACTCCCTGAGATAGTTATTGATTTCCCTTATGTTATATTCATAATGGTCTTTAAATAAAGACCATTATGAATAATGATGTGTAATTCCCTTTTGATTTTATTAGTAATATAGCTCGAAAGACATACAATGATGTGACTGTTAGTATCAGCTGTTTTTTAAATATTTCTTTAACAGATTGGTGATTTGTTAAATTATTAATGCATCTCAGACTTCTTTTCTGTTATATAAGTATTCTATTCAAATTTGAATTACTTGTCTCTTCCCAGATATGTAATATGTGAGCATACCAATTGATAATAAACTATTTTTAGTATATCTTCTTCTAACTGATATGATAATTTTCTTAACAAATATGTATTTTTACAAAAGATATTTACATGATACTTATAGGTTAATTTCAATTTATTGCAGTTTATATGGTGTGATACGCAATTGAACGATGTCAGTATGAAGCCACAGCTAAGGATAATTATATATATAGTAAAAATAGACCCTAATAGATGTTCATCAATAAATGTTCATCAGTAAATATGTACAATAATATTAATAAGCTATACATTACATAAGGGTTGCAGGAAAAAATACAAATACAGCTTGCAATAAATCAGGCATATAAAAAATGGATGAGAACAGTACAATATGTATGGTAAGGATAACCTCTAGGTTACAGTGAGTATTTGTTTATAAGATATATGTAATAAAATTAAAGTCTAGACCGCAATAAATATTCATCAATACTATAGTAGGCTTTATCTATTGAAACTTCCAAAACTTTCTTGACTTTAATGCAGTTTTTACAGGATTTGAATTCTTTAGGAAGAGCATTGTAGAATTTTATTGCCATAAAGCTAGGCATCTTTTCATAAAGGCAGAGTGTATGGTTTGGGATGGAGAAGTCATTTTTATTCCTTGTATTGTATTTATGTAAATGAGAGTTACATTTATCAATGTAACTCTCACCCTGTGGTGCCTCAGCAGTAAAAATGGGCGTTAAACACTATTTAAATAAAAACTGCTGAAATAACAAATCCCATATATGAGCTGATCTATGATGTACAGAGCTATCATGAAAGATTTTGACATTTGACATTAGTTTTCTGTTCTGGATATTTCAAGAATAGCATAATGTAGCTGATACTGCAGATATGATTTGTAATCTGCACATTCACAATATAACCCTCATGAATGAGTGACACACAAGAACATTTTGGCATCATAAACCAAAATGACCATAAGTTTCATGTGGAGGGATTCTGTTCAGTGAGTGGTACTGACATGTCCCTCTGAAGAGAAACACAATTTCAACTACATGGCAGGCCAGCTAAGCATGATCTGCATTTTTGTTATTGAGAACTGCAGTTTTCACATACAGTCATTGCATTTACTTACTTCATCTCTGAACAATCCTGGCAACATCCTGATAGTTTGATTGCATTGTAGCCTGCAAGTATTGCCCATATGAACCCTCTAGTGATGAATGTCAGAAGCACAACCAACCTGCTGTTGACTGACTGCTGGTAAATTTTGGGCTGTTTATTTTAGTTGTGGCTGGACCTGAGTTGATTTTCTGTTGACATCTGTTGGGTAGAATAGGAATTTACTGAATTCATACAGAGCTAGAATGTCAAAATTCATTAATTTATCTTAATAAGAAAATGTTTTCAGTTCTACTGGAATATGTATTTCTTTTAACAAAATGGCTTCTTGCTTAATTTCATGGTTGTGTTACCAAAAGTGGGTTGCTACTGCTAATTTTTCCAATTGTTTTAGCTGGATTTCTAAAATGTTTTTATTCCTATTTTCCAAATTTCTCTTCATTTTTCCTAGGTATTTTAAACAGCAATGTGAGCATTCTATTGCATATACTCATATGCCTGATTTTTTCTTTGATATTATGCTATCTTTTTTAATGAAGCACCTAATGCATTTTTATATTGTATTTCTTTCCTTTTTTCTTTTTCTTTCCCCTTTTCTTTTTTTTTTCTTTCTTTTTTTTCATTTCATTTCTTTTCTCTCTCTCTCTCTTTTTTTTTTTATTGACATTTTGACTGCAATGATCTTCTCACCACATCTGTAGATTGTGGACTGAATATGTAGATGCACTGAGTCCTTAGCACCTTAAATCTCTATAACATTTATTTTTTTGGGGTAAGGAAAAACTCCAGAAAAGGATTTGAACCCAAGACCTTCAGATTAGTAGATGCAAATGCTAGCTCATGGAGGCTGCTGTCTGTATTTATTGTATCTTTTAACTATTGTAATAGTATTACATCCATTGCTTATTGCTGTGTTAAATATATATTATAATTGTCTTTTGTATTCTTTTTTTTCAGTGGAAGTTAACTAGTCTGTATGTCAAACTATTAATAATAGCATGTTTTTGTGGAATTAGGCTATAGCTATTGTTTTTATATAGTTATTCATATGTGTACCATTTCTATAAATACCAAAGTTGAGTTTGTCTGAATTTCTAATGATTTTTAAGTCTAAATATTATAGTTAGTAGTTTTCTTCGGTTTCTGTAGTAAATTTTATTATTTTATTTTGGAAGTTGAGAAGTTTTAGAGCATCTAATAAATATTTCTTTGGTACATCTGCATATCTGTATCATGTTTTAAAAATTAAATAAAAGCATTTATGATATATGTTTCAAAAATACCTGTGAATAAGTTCACCAGAAATAGAGAAAATGGTTTTCGCATATCCATCCTGTTACTTGTTGGTAGATTTTTTGGTTGAATACAAAAATTTTTGCTATATGCATGAGTTTGTGAGTTTTATTAAAGCTTCTATCTATTTGTTAGTAAATGTATAGATTTTATCAATTTTCCTAAGATGTCTTGTTTATTCAAATGTTTATATGGATATTTATGTATATGATTTAAACATATATGCTGGAATTGCAGTGTTGCTGCATATTTGGCAGTAAAAAATGGCTTTCCATATCTGCTTTAAATAGAAAATGAAAAGAGTGAATAGTAACCAGTAAAGAATGGTGATAAATACTGAATGGAGTGAAGAATCATTACAGACATTCCATCCCACTATCTGAAGCATTTGAAAAAAAGCCAAATACTGTGACTAGGTTAGAAATGTTTAGGAATAGTAGAAGTGAAGTAAGAACTTTCATTCTTTAAAAATCATTGACTATAAGAAAAAATAGTCATCAGTGATGTAACATGGTGAACGATCCAAGTATAGTTAACAATACCACAGATTGCAAACATTTTATTTTTAATATGAATTGTTTCAGGTTTGTTTTACAGCTGTTGTAAGTCATGAGACTTTGGCATGTGATCAGATGTAGCTAAACTGCATAAAATGAGTCAGCTTCTGAACTAGAAAGGTAAACATTTTCAAAAATGAAAATCTTCAACCATGTCAATATTCTGCATACTTGCATAGTATTCTGTAGTCATTTTTCACATCTAAATTTCTTGGCTTGTTTAGCTATTATTTAATCAAATTGCTAGTCCATTAATTTTTTTTTCATGATTGATATTTTATTGAAATGCTAAGCTAAAAAATAAACACAAAGTCTTCAGCTCTTCAGCATCATCACACCATAGCCACTGCTGCCACCAAAGATACTATAATAAAATATGCAAAATCCAAAATATCAAATTGTGCATTGCCATCCTTACAACTAACATTCCTAATCCCAATACTATTTCATTGCCAAGTAATTACAAGATTTTAAACTACCTACTGAAATTGGCCTTGGCCATTTTTTAATTAGATAGCCTTCTGATATTTCTTACTACATGTATTTTGGATTATACCTTTAATATCCTTAATCAATTTCCTACTGCACATATGCATATTTAATTATCTTTTCTCTCTTTACTATTAATTTCCATTTGTTTTTTATTTTGAATAAGCATTGGCCTATGTTCTTGCAGTTTTTGTTAAAAATATGCTTTAAAGCAATTGTTCTGTTCATTAGAAGCCATTTTTTCCATTTTTGAATTTCTTGTTTTAGAGAACAAATGTTTTGTACCTCATTCTCTCCATGTTCTTCTTGCAGATGTCGCAGAGCCTTGAGTTTATTCAAGGTACTATATAGATAATCTACAGCTCATTGGTGTCTTGATTGTATGTTTTGGTATAATCCACTGAGCTGCAGCACATGAGTTGAGGTTTTAGATGTGCATGAGTAGCACTTATTTGTTCTAAATGTTTCTTCCAGATGGAGTATGTTCTGTCTTAGGTTTTCAATAATTGTATGAAGCATCTTGTTTTCCTCAAATAATACAATTATATTTAGAGGAGTAGAGTTACCCAAATTAGCATCATCTCGCAACCAACATAAATGCACTCATTTAAGATGGACTTTTGTAATGCTGGGTCAATTTTGCTGCAGGGAAAATGATAATTACATTTGAAAGACTTGCATACTACTCCATTTTCTATGTCCTTTTTACAGGATTGAGAGGTATTCACGAAAAAAAACATTGTATTTATCAAGGCTATCATACAGAATCTGTACACTGGTTACAGACTGGTCACTCAAATTTATGACATGACATTTTGACATGATTAAAAGCAGATTAAAAATATTAAAATATGCTGTAAATACTCCACTGAAAACTTGTAACAGTATTTGTGGTAAGACTATATAGTAGTAATTTTTAAAGGTTTTAAGTCAGTTCACAACTCATTTTAAATTAAGCGAACAGCCATTCTCTAAATCAGGAAAAACTACTTTTGGTAATCCTGTATTTCCCAAAAACATTTCATCATAATATAAGATGAATGAAAATTTGCGTAATTATATACCTATATATGAGGTGTAGTTTGTAAGCTTCCAGCCAGACAAAAGGCTATGCTTTATTGTTGCAATGTTCATGCTTTCTAACATTCACATGTTTCAAGAGTGTAAACACTACATTTCCTTTCTGGCCATGCCAGTCATTTACTTGGATAAGCTCATTTAAATCAAAGGCATTGCATAATACAGTTTGATTGAAAATTGAATGCAGAGCAATGATCAAATTTTTAACTAAAGAAGAACTTTGGTGCTGCAATATTAAATAATGCCTTAATGAATGGTGTGCATTTCACTATGAAGGACTGGTCAGAATTATTTTGCTTGGGCAGAGAGTCTTAAAGATGACCCATGTTATTGGTGGATGTGTTGATATGAGAAAACGTCTCCCTTTTCAAGGAGGAAGTTTTAAATGACAGACATCTGAAGACAAAAAAGAAAAGAAAACTTCAAGGTTGGGGCTTTCTAAAACAACTATGCTTTGCATCCCATGTGCATAATGATATTGCAAGGGTGCCCCAAATTCTTTCGGCAATTCAAATACAAATGCTCAGAGAATGTTGTCAAAGGTTTTGAACCTTTGCTATGGCAATGAGAGGGCAATACTGGAATTCATCATCACAGAGAATGAAACTATGATCCTCTACTAGACCCTCTTTCAAAAATAAGATCAGCAGTGTGGTGGAAGAAGGGTGAAGTAGCCTCTAGAATGGTCGAGTTCATAATATCCATGAAGAAGATTATGCAACAATTTTATGGAACTGCAGAGGAATTCTGATGATAGACTTCAAAGAAAGGAACTCAACAGTGATTGGGAAGTACTGTACTGAGCTACTGAATAAATTGCTCAGTGCCTTAAGGAAAAGAGGTGACAAATGCTGAGTTGAGAAGTTTATTGCATGGCAGCACAATACTCAACTTATGAACAGTTGCAGCTTCCAGGAGTATGACCATTCACCATACAGCCTAGATTTTGTACCCAGCGATTGTTAATTGTTTTCAAAACTGAAATGTGATCTTAAGGGTAGTGGTTCACGAACGATAATAAGCTGAAGGATGCTGTTTTCCAGCATTTTGCAAACAAAGCTTTAGACTATTTTTATAGGGATTGAAATAATTCAATGATGTGAGAATTGCACTGAAGTAAAGCAAGATTATGTTGAAAAACAATACCTGCTTTTTGATTCTATCATGTATGTAGCATAGTCAGGTTGGAAATTTATAGACCACACCTCATATCTGGTGCCTAAACTGTTCTGTTCAGCCATATTAAAAAACAGATTTTTTACTTTATTTCTTAGCTATATATAGCTATATATTCTGTATCAGCATCCCATTGTAGTTTTTAACATTTGAACAAGTGTTAAGAGCTTTTGTTCAGTTAGAGGAAGGATAGCAGAAAAGACTGAAGGTGATTGTATTATTCTTGAGAACTGGTATCCAAGTATTGCTTAAGGAAGATCCATTATCTCTGTTTAAATTGTGGGGATCCAGAGTTTCTATTCTGACCAAGCTAAATTACCCTTGGGTGTTAGGAATTACTAGCAGTTGTTTTGTTAAAAAATATACTGTGGCATTTAATTTCAGTATATACAAAAATTTTTAAAGATACCTTGATTATCTTATTAGAGAGAAGCATAATTTAAGTGGTATAAGAAGCTTAAAAAATATTCTATTAAAATTTATTAAATATGTTTACCTAATTTCATTTACTTATACAACATTAAGAAATATTTCAGAGGCAATCACTGCAATCATCAGCTATTGATTGACTACTCAATGTGGTGCATGGTTCCCAAGGTGTTTCTGTGGCAGACTCTGATGATTTGAATAGGAACTTGCTCAGTTTATCCATGGGGGGAAGTACCAAAATTTGTGAAGTTTGTTTCAATTTTTGAGAATTAAAATTTATTCCCAATTAGATAACTTTATTGGGTTGTGAATATTTTTCAGCAGCTTAACCTCTGGTTTAATTTTGTGATTTTGGATCCAAAAGTGAGCGTCCACTACTTATTTATCAATTTTTTTTTAAACAAATATATAGTAAGTACTCCTTTCTATGAATTTCTAAATTTCTGTTCATTTTTCCAACATATTTTTGTTACAGTATGTAATTTTAATTTCATAAATTCCTGATTTCTGTTCTATTGCAACGGTATATTTTACCTTGAAATCTAGTGATTTTTTTATTTATATTTGTTCTCTGAGGCTAACTGTATGCCATGTTCTTTGAATATCCCATTGAATTTGTTGAATGATATATGAAAATTTTGAATTTGTACCTGGCCCTGATGTTCTTCAGTGCAGCTTCTTTTAAATTTTTGTCTTTTAAATTTATTGATAATTTTTATTATTGTGTCTTTGTTGAAACCATTGATTATTCTGTATTATGTTGTTATTCTGTTTTGTACTCTTGTTCCTGTGAGTGGAATGTTAATAATTCTGTTAGCCAAACTGTAGAACATCATATATTTTTATGGAATGGGGTTAAGACTGTTATGTTTTATGTAATTTTCTGTGGATTCCAAAGTTCAATCTGTCTTCATTTCTTATAATTTTCAAATCTAGGAATGGGAGTCACCCATTTTTCTCTCTTCATCCATGGTAAACTGTGTAGGTATATGTTGTAAATTAATGAGTTTCAGATCATTTATTGAATATTTTTGCAATATTATTGCAAATATGTTGTCCACATACCTGTACTATGTCTTGAAAATTAATGGTAGGGCTTTGGTGATATGTATTTCAAAGGAGCTCATGAATAAATCTGCTAGAAATGGATACAGGTTTTCCATTGCTAGACCAAAAACTTGATGGTAAAATTTTGTATTAAAACTGAAGAAATTTTGCTGAATATAAATATTAATAAGTTTTAGTAAGTCTTCTATTTCTTTTGTTTGTAAATTTGAGGAGGTTAACCAGTTCCTTAACGTATGTGTAAGATTTTCTATTGGGATGTGAGGAATAAATCTTATACATCAAAAGACACCGTTTTGTCTCATGTTGCACTTTTAATATGTTGAAGTTTTTCAGCTAAATCAAATGAATTTTGATGCCCAAACTTTTAACTTTTTTAAAAGAATTGAACTTGTCATCTAGTATTTTTGGTATTTTGTATGTGGGCAAATTGGTATTGTTAATTATTGGTCTCATAATGTTATCATTTTTATGGGTTTTAGATAGATTGGATTGCTTTGTGTGCTCTCCATTTTTTTAAATTCGGGATAATGTTGTAACTTCCTTTAGTGCTTTAATTAAATTTTTATTGCATCTATTTAGAGGATTCTTTTCAATTGTAGTCTTCTCATTTTAACAAAATTTCTACTGTATTTATATAATCATTTTTGTTGAAAATGGCTATTTTATTTCCTTTGTACATCTTTATACATGTGTGTGTTTATGTGTATATATGTACATATAAAGCAGCTAAAATGTAAACTAGTGATATATATATATATAAAATGCTTTAATGTACTTTTGTAATTTTTGTATTTCTTCCAATTTTTTTAGGTTATGTAAAATTTTGCAGCATTTCATTTTAACTTAAGTTTTCTCTCCTTTGTTTAGGTAATGGGTAGCTAATATCAATATCTACAATAAATTCCTCTACATTTTCTGAGAGGTCCACACAGGTTTTCAGGCCTTTATTTAGAAATGTAATTTCATTGTTAGAAAAGATGGTGTGCGAGAGGTTAATTGCATTTTATTCTCTTTGTGCATGTCATGTCAAAAAAGTTTTGTTTTCATGTATACAAAAGTTGCAAAGTTTCTTTTTAAGTTTATGATTCATGTTTTTAATTTGATTAATTAAATTTTCATGGAAATGATATTGTAAATTTTCTCAAACATCAAATCCTGTGACTGAAAGTTTTAAGAGCAATCCACAGATTCTTAAATCAGCTTTTTATATTGTAAATTATTCTCTATTTTAATTACTTTTCTCTCTCTCTCTCTCTCTCTCTCTCTCTCTGTCTCTCTTTTGTGTGTGTATTCTGTTATTGTCTATTTTAATTGTTTTCCTTATATATTTTGGGGTAATTTTATTTTTGAGGCAAAGTTTTCAGCAATATTTCTCTTTCCAATTTGTAATTTAAAAAAAACACTTTATTTCAATTTACTGTTGTACCAAAAATCACAAATAAACCAGAGACTAAGTTGCTTAAAGAACTTCACATTCCAATGGAGCTATGTGCTTGGGGAAAAAATGTTCATTCTGAAAAATGGAAATAACCTTACTGAATTTTGATGTTCAATCTAAGGATAAACTCCGCAAGTTCCTGTTTGAACCAAATCACCAGAGACCACCACAGAAACACCTTGAAGTTCAGCCACCACAAGTACATCAAGTAGTTGATCAACACAGCTGATCAGGGGAATGATTGCCCCTGAAACATGTCTTAATGTTGTTGGAGTTAGTGTGAACATGTTTAATAAATTCAAATAGAATATGTTACTACTCCAGTATCTATAGTTAAAAAAATGTTGGAAATTTTATAGTTTTGCAATAATTTTTGCTTACTGTATATAATTAAACATAGATTAGGTTTATCCATGCACATTATTACATTTGGAATTCATAACAAGAATTTAATCAGGATGTTGTACCACATATCCACCATTACAATGAGGTATTGAAAAAGTTAATGCATCTCTGAATAACATTGTGTATGTATAGAAAAAATTGTTATATAATTCAGAAAAATGAATGTACTCTTTACAAAAGTAAATAAGAATTAATGTGGAACTATGGAAGAATATCATGATTAATGACATATAAACTGAACAGGAAAATTTAGCCTTGTCTGCATTATCTTAGCTTTAATGTGGCATTTCAGAGTACTAAATTCAATGTAATATAAAAATTAAAATGCAGGTGTTGGAGTTGAGTGGTGTGCACTATCGCACATATCCAAGAGCCCGTTCAAGTCTTCGAGGGCTGGTGCATCTGGAGACTGTGATCTACCACTACCACTGTACAGATGAGTTTATACATGACTTGGCAAGTTGTTGCGAGAAATTGCGCAGACTTTACATCAGAGGCTCAATAGCTGTGACATTGCAAAGTTCTGTGGCAGTACGTCAACTTCTGAATAATGGCTTGGAAGATCTGGATGTTGCATGGACAAAATTGGATGTTCTGGAAGTGTTGTTAGCACTGACACCTCCTTCCAATATGAGGTACAGCGTTCCTCCTATGCCGTACTCATTAAGAAGACTTGTCATCAGCTCTGTGAAAGCAAAAGATATTAATACTATGCTGGACAGTGGGTAAGTTTCTCATATTCATTTGTTTATTGTGCTTCTAAATGAATACATACATGAATACATATTTTGTCCCTATCTTGTACAAGTATGACTTTTCTAGGAGGTTCCTGGTTTGTGCTACACCCAAAAATTTCAACCTTTAATTTCCTTTAACGATTACTTAATGCATTCTTATACTTTAAAATATGTCTGCAAGGCACTTCTATCTTGCACCTGATATTTGTGTTTGGTTGTTATCTGTAGGGACCTGGTTTACAGTCATAGTGTAACGTATTTTAAGGTGAAAAATGTTGGAAAGGGGAAAATTTATACAAAAATATAAAAGGAAATGCTGATACTTGCCTTTATGCAAGTATAACCAGTCACATTAATATTCTTTTTCCAACACTTGTAAATAACATAAAATAACTAATATTTAGGAAGTAAACATGGCATACACTGGATTTCAATCAACTTGTTTTGTTATACTGGATTATGCACATCATTTCCATGTTTTCATACTTAAGTCTCTAGTGCTTAGAGTTCAGGAGATTTATATAAAGAGAAACTGAATGTCTCCTGAACTGCACTGCGGTGCCATGCACTGCAAAAAGTTAAAACTTTAGATATTTGTTGAGAAATTGTTGGGCATGCTTGAGGTTGTGGCATCCATTAAATCTAGAGCACATGTGAACTTTTTGATTTTTTCAAAGTACTTGAACGAGAAAACTGTGCATCTTATCCAAATAACCCATCTATTTATGACAGGGAATTGTAGTAGATGGGGTCTAGTAATTTCTTGTACAAAAGTTGATGATTTGGGGTCTTTAGAAGAATCTTCTTCAGAGCAGCAATAAAGTCATTTACTCTTGTATTCCTCTCTTGACTCTTTCACAAACACTATTTAGACTATGCACACTACATGTCACATGGTTCAGGTTAGAGTACATATCTTCAGTAGTATGTTTGATTAGTGACTACAGGACTTACTTTTTTGTATTTTATGCTCTCTGGCCATAGCTTCATAAATTAATCATTGCATGATTGCATTACCGTGTAGGCATTTGTCTTTTTGAATTGGTACATCTCAAAGGTGTTATTGTTTCATTTGGAAACACCAGCATATTCGATACACATCATTGCAGTGCATCAGTAGTTTCATTTAACATGACTCCCATTTCATGTTTGCCAACCATCTCTTTTTTGCTAATTCTGAAGGAATGTAGCTGTTATGGTTGTACACATGAAATAATTTTTGAAAAATTTTCTTCAAATCTCCAGATCCTACCTACCTACAAGATACCCACAATGATGAAGGAAAAAATTTATATAAATGTATGTGTATGTTAATGCTCTAGTGGTTGCAATTTTTTTTTCTTAATTAACTCAGAATATAACCATTATAAACAGTTTGTTGAGTTTGTTAACCAATAAAATTGGACTGTTGGGGATTGGGATTAACCTAAAGAGAAACATTTTTAAAAATGTTTGCCCCAGCAGCCATAATTTTTTTATTTCTCAGTATATTTCATTAAAAAAATTAATAAAAATAATTTCTAAAAATTAGGAAAATTAGGGAATTAGGAGTGAGGGTTTAAAAATCATTCTAGCAGCATCAATATTTTTTTTTTCACAATAAAATTTCGTATATACCATAAAATGTACCATTTAAATAAAATAAGAACAATCATTTCTGAAAATTAGGAAATCAGGCCATTAGGAGTGAGGAAATAGCTGAAAACCAAAATTAAAAGAGTGTACTTGTCTTTAATTTTCTCTGAATTTTTTAAAAATAAAAAGACAAATTAATTCAGCGTATAAAGTGTATAATGGTGCATAAGTTTTATATTTAACAAGAGCAATGTCATGAAGATAGCAACTATGAGACATTAACCTAATATATGTGTGGTGAGAATTATATTTGTATGTAAGAGTACTCAGTAATATTATTCAGAAAATGTTTACATTGCGTACTTTTACTACAATAAAATTTAAATTAAGTATCAAGATCACTGAAACTGGGTAGAACTTTTGATTGTTTATTGTGAAAATTTTTTATACATTGTAATTGATTTTAAATAGTAACATATTTTTGTTTTATTGACACATAAAAACTTGTTCTTCTTAAATACACAAGTTGAGTCTATCTGATTATTTATTTCTATTTTAGTGATGATATCATGGATTCAGTTCATAAATATGGTTACATTTAAAAATGTTTAAATATATCCATACAGTATAGCTTTTTTAATCAGTGGTAATATATTTCATTTAATTTTAAAAATTGTTGTTTCTCTTTTGTGATACTTATAGATTGCAAGAATTCTAATTTTGTTCCCCTAATACCACACAGTAATGCCATAACTTATTTCATTTCATTAATTAATAAGGCCATAATTTGGATTTTATCTTAATTTTTTAAGTTATTCAAGTTGCCGAGGAATTGACTTAGTTTATGCAGCTACTGTCTGATGGAATTGTATATTCTTGAAAATATTCTCATAAATTGGCTTTATATAATTTTTTACCAGTGTGCTCTCATCTGGTAATGACCTTTGTGTGTACTTATTGAGGAATGATTTGAATGCAGGATTGTTGACTTTGTGGATTATTATTCCTGACTTAGCTAATGCTACAATAAATAACATCTCCGGAGAACTAACATAACTGGTGCTTTTCAGACCCTGAAGTGTAATCAGAGTAGCTTGCCTATAAAGTTCAACATTCTTTGCATTCTTATCATGCTGGATGTGCTATTTGATCTGGCTCTTTGATGCTTTTCTCTGCTCGAGGAGATATATTTTACTGCCCAATTTTTTAACAAAACATGAAAGAAAAAGTTTAAAAAAAGTGCTAAAGCATTAAAGAGGGGGTTAAAAGCGGATAATATGCTGATTTCATGAAAAGGTGTCAAAAAGATACCATAAAATCTGTCTATTTCACTCCATTTCATGTCTTAAATTACAAATCTCAAATGATCAGTATGAAAAAGCTGTATTTTTGTAAAGGTGCTGTACCATAAAATCCATTCCTTAGTATGAGTGAATGCAATTGAACAAACTACATTACAATTAAATTTATACATTACCCTTAATTCATAAATACCAAATCTATTATTAATTTTTTTTAATTCTAAATAATTAAATTCAATATTTTCCAATTTCATTACTTCAGACCCCAGTCCCCAGTTCATCAGCATCTGCTTATTGGAATATCCAGGGGGCCAGGCTCCAATCCAAAAAGAATAAATTATTTTTATAAC
The DNA here is from genome assembly GCA_030762175.1 of Metallyticus violacea. Classification (NCBI taxonomy): domain Eukaryota; kingdom Metazoa; phylum Arthropoda; class Insecta; order Mantodea; family Metallyticidae; genus Metallyticus; species Metallyticus violacea. The sequence goes on from CM060834.1 coordinate 13,507,327, forward strand.
CAATAATATCTCTGCATAAGGAATTATTTTTATCAATTAACTGCAAATTGTACAAACTAATCGTTTCCTTATTTCTAAGCTATCTATGTACCCCTATATTCATCAAAAAAAGATTAGGGTACTGCAAACAAACAAAATATCTAAGAATTAGCACTACCAAAATTAAGTTTCTCCCTGGTTGTATGTGTGATAAAGGACGTAAAAGTAAATAAATATATAAAATAAAATAAATCACCTTTTCCACAACTGTGTGTGCTCTCAAGTTCCTTTCTTATATTTCTCATCCACTTATCATATACTTTTCCTTAGAATTCCCCAATCATGTTAATTTCTCAACTCTTATATCTGTCAACATTTTAATTCCCACTATATCTTGTTGTAGTTTGCCCCATTTTTCATTTCTATAATTTTTCTTAGTAGCTATTCAAATAAATTCATTCATAAAATAAAATTTATGATATGACTAAACATATGATGTAAGTAATCAATACACAATATAAATTGACTTTTGGTATTATTTCTGCATGCAATAAGTGTATTTGTGTAAAGGGTAGAATTCATGGCAGGACTATGAAAATGATTTTGTGTATATATTCAGTTATGTGGTAACTAAGTTGAGTAATGAGTCAGGTAGCTAAACAGTAGATTATAAGGATTATTTCTGCATTTGATTAATTGAAATATTTCCATCAGTCATGAATAATGGAATGGTTAGTTTTCATTCAACTTTTTATCTTGCTGTGAAATTTTCAGTATAATAGTTGAAAGTTTTGAAAATGTTTAAATCAAGGAAATATCAAGTTATAGATATATCAAGTGAGAAGAGAGTCTGTTATACATGAAACTTGGGCTCTCTACATTCTACAAATTAATAATCACTCTGGGCCATATTAATGGTAGAATACTTTTCCATGTGCAATAGGGTGGGTATTAGGAATTAAGCTAAGTAGCTTTCCAGTAGTTGGGTTCTGAAGGTTTACCTATAACACAAGAAGAATTAATTGAAATCATTGTATGATTCAGTTGAACTACACACTCTTAAAGCTTGGTATACAATGATATCAATTAATATGATTGGCTTCACTATGCAAGTCCCAATTTACATTTAAGTAACAAGAAGGGTTGTTTACAGTCTCTAGGAACAGTTTGCAATAAATATAATAACACATCTTTTTATGTGCTAAGGTCAGCAATGTGAGGAACAAACAAGTCCATGTCAAATGCTAATAGTGTCATTAATGTGATTAAGGAGTTGCTAGATGCAAATTGGCTCTCTCTGAATATTTCTAAAATGAACTACATTAAATTTTCATTAACTGTGTTTTTCTTTGATTTTTTGAAATTACATGAAATACTTAGCAATTATTATTATCTATAAAAATTTAAGATGGAATATACATGTATCTCACATATGTAATATAATGTGAAAAATAATATACAGGTTCTACATTCTTAGCAGCACAAAGTGGCTATGCTCATCACAAACAAGAGAGAAAGAGCTTTCTAATTTACATTATTTTGCTTTGTATGCAATTAACAGCAAGAATAAGGGGTCTGAGAGAAAATAGTGTTAAGCAATGCAGTGCATGAAACAAGTCACATATACAGTGATGCCAACTTTTTCTGCTCAAAATTGCTTAAAGAGCAGGTTAAAAGTCACTAGATTCCCATATATAGCTAATTACATAATTATAGATTTAACAGTCTTATCTAGGCAGTATATATAAGCATAACTCTTTAAAAAAATAAAAGAACCAAAATTATAAACTATCTGAAAATAGCCTGTTTCCAAATGCCTCTAAAAATACTTACCAATGTTCAAAATACCCAAAAATTGAGCAGTTACCACCAATTAGTAATGCTGTTACAAAACATCACCGTGACTTCACAGTATTATCAACTTTAACTGTGACTTTTTACTAATCTATTCAAAATCTTCCATTCCTGTTCACCCCTCTACAAGGGTAGTCAATAAAGGATTGGAATTTTTTTTTCTCATCACCAGTAGAGATACATACTGAAACAAATTTCATGAAAAGCATAGATCTCATGTGGTTGGTGGTAAAAATTGGAAGCATATATGTGTATGCATCTTATACAGTATGCAATCAAAGAGTGAGCGTTTGCCAATCAGCTACATTAAATAAAGTCACTTTGTAACGAGCACTGCACTGCTCTGAAATTTTGCTTTCATCTGCATAAATCTTGTACATAAGCACACATGATATTACAGCAAGCATATGACGATGTTTTCCACCTCAATCACCTGCATTTCAATGGTTCAATAGATTTAAGGAAATCAACAACAAAGCAGGGTGGTTCAGGTGCTTCAATCATTGCAGTGAATGAGACCATGATTAACACAGTAGTCATCATTATTCTGGAAGATTGACGAATAACGGTGATAAACTGGTAGACATGTTACATGGCAGTGTGTTCACCATTCTGCACAATCTCTTGCACACGAGGTGCATCTATGCCATTTGGGTACCAAGATTGCTGATGTCTTAAAATAAAATAATGCTAGTGGACTTGAATGAATAGTGTTTAACACCCGTTTTTGCTACAGAGGCACCAAGGGTGATAGACACTGATGATACATGAGATGAAATGATATATTGGGAAAGGATTTATTTTTAAGGAAGGAATCGTTCCAGGCCTAAGTTTAGGGTACCTCCCCGGCATTTGCCATTTATGAGGACTGAGGAAAACCTGGAAAAAACTTCAGTCAGGGAGAACGGTCCTGGCAGGATTCAAACCCCAAATCTCCCACTCACAAGTCCGCACCTTAATGACCTCGGCCACCCACGGTGGTACTAGTGGACTTGTATTGGGAGCTTCAGCATCTGGTAGCTTAGCATGGCAAGGTGTACCTTATTTCCATCATTACAGGTGATGAGACTTGGCTTCGCCATTATGATTGCAAAAGCGAACAGGTAAGCTCAGTCAGGAAATCCCTGGTTACCTGACACCTAAGGGGTTGTTCAGTCAGAAGGAATAGTTATGGTGATTTTATTCTTTGACTGTTGTGGAAAGTTTTCGAACATAAAGTCCATCTGCATACAATAGTTAATGAAGGGTATCCCAAGACTGTTTTCAGACCCCTGCTGAACACACCCGATGAAAATGCCCTGAGCTGAATCCTTTTGGTTGGTGCCTTCAGTATGAGCATGCAGTTTGCAATGTTGTTGCTCAATATTTGGTTAGAAAAAACATCAAATTAGTGCCCCATCCTCCATATAGCCTGAATATGGCTCTGTGCAACTTTTTTCTGTTCCCTCATCTCAAAAATGAACTGTGAGGCCAACCTTTTGATTCATCAATGGCTGTCATGAAAAAGGCAGAGGTGGTTCTGAAGCCAGTATCAAAAAGTAGTGTCCAGCACTTCTTCCAGGACTGGCAAACATATTGGGCCAAGTGCATATAATGCAATGAGGACTATTTCAAAAAAGACCATACCAACATTGACCCCGACTAGTGTGTTTCATAAGTAAAAAAATAATTTTCGGTCTTTATTGTCTAGCCCATATATATTTGTGTATTGCTAAAAATGCCAAAGTCAGTGTCCAAGCTGAAGTTCTGCCTTCAGTTCATTTCACTGACTTCCGAGCTCTGTATGGCACAGACAAAACATCATAAGTGCATCAAAATGAGACATTGATTATCCTTATAATTGGACCCTCTTATTCCTTGAAGAAAAGGTAAATGAAATAGGAATTCATTTGCACCTTTCATCATCTTTTCTGTGAAATCAACTATGCTTCTATGATGGATTTTTGTATCTTTTGCTTCTGAAAGGGATACTTGGAAACAGGCTTCCTTATGTGAGGAGAAGTGCAGAAATATGGATATCATTGTAATATGTAAAGGTGGAAATGTAGTTCAGAGATGTAGATAAATGGACGTCAATTAGAAAAGATCAGAGTGGCAAAGACACATCTTTTCTTAGGATAAGGCAATTGAAATTTATTCCTAGAGGTTGTGAACAACACTTTGTATTTATTGGGCTGTAAAGTAATAGAGAAGAGTAATTCATTGGCAGTTCTAGATGTTAAACAAAAAAATTAAACTGCTAAAGGCAAATGTCTGTAAATGATGATGGACTAATGGATTCAAATTTTATCTTACAAAGGGATAAAGATTGAAAAACATGCAAAATTTAATAACATTTTTGGTTACATCAGTAAAACTGAGAAAGATTGTGCCTCTAAATTCAGTACTAGAACTGCCTATAGTAAGGTTATTGGCTAAAATTGTCAGTCAGGAAGTTATGAAATATTAATGAATATGTTTTTATGTGCAGGCTTTTCCCAAAACTTGTGGAACTGTCAATGTCTGTGCTGTGTCCTAATGCTCCATTACAAGCAAACAGAGCTACCAGTCTTGTGTCATTGGAAATCATACACTGTGCACTTAGTCCTGATCTGCTGCAGGTAATAGGACCTCAACTGCGTGAGTTACAGCTAAGAGCTGTCTCAGAACTTGACATTGGTAGACTTACACGTACATGTGGTGCGCACTTGAAGCGACTGGTGCTTAGGTATGTTGCAAGTTAATGTTATTACAAGTTGACTTCAGTGTATTTAATTTAAAAAGAATGCTAAAATATTTTGAGAATGGTCAACAAGTAATCGTGTTTCACTGTATTCGATTCCAAATTGAATTAATATTGAAAGTAATTAGAAGCTAATGCAGGTGCCCCTATCTTTGGATCAAAGTTTAGATAGCAACATGTGCAAATCTGAGTGTACCTCGACAATGAATTGCATCAGCACATCCGTATATATGAACATAATTGTTGGATCACATGAGAGATGTCCATGCCATGATTTTTTATGATTTTAAATTAGTTTAGGAAAGAAAAAATGCCATGGATTACAGAATTTAAGAGGAAGGGGCTCTCTTGAAGATGAAGGCTGTGCAGGAAGGACCTCAGCAACAGATGAAAATGTGATGGAACAGATGTTACTAAGTTCATAATCGACTGTTTTGGGAAATTATATCAAGTAAAGGAAGCTAATAGTCTGAAAGAACTCAAGAAGTGATATTCCGTATGTTTCTATGTAACAATGCCTTGTATTTTCATTTAAACAGTTAACAATTTTCAATTCCATTATTTACGCAAATCTAATGCACCATTGAATATAATGCATACTCCAACTCTGAAACTTAAAATCATAAAAATAAACTTTGCAATCTATAGTACGGCATCTTCAAGATAAGCACTTCCACTTCTTAAAATGATCACAACATAGAATTTATAAGTGGACTATTGTTACATCTTGGAGCACATAGGACAAAATCCATCACTCATGCTGTTGCCAGGACAGTTGGCATAAGTCAAAGAAGAAAATGTTATTTCTTATGGTGTCACTAGTCACAGGTTATCCATTCTTCCTCCTTTCATGAATGAATTCCAAAACTTTTTCTTCAATGTCAGGATGTCTTCCTTTGCGATGACCAGTGAATTTCTTCCTTTAGTTGCAAATAATGTCAATTTCTGTAGCTGCCAGAAGCAAACATTGCTCTCAACTACATTGAACTCTCTTCCTGCCTTTCAGTTACCATTTTTTTCAGCATAAAGAATTACTTTAAGCTTGAAAGTAGCATCATAAGTTGTTGTTCTCTCTTTTCCCTCCATTTTATGACTACCAGTATTCAAATGCTCTATGCAATAATAGGCCAATAATAAATGAAACAAAGTCTAGAATTGCAGTTTTGAATTAAATTTGAATGAATTGAGCCACTTATGTCCCACCCAGAGCTAGGTCCTCTGCAAATGGGGGGCTCATTAGTTTCTCATATAGTGAGCTAGGCCATATGAGCTATTGTCCCAGTCAGTTTGTTAAGTCTGTAATGTTTCTAGTTTTATAGGTTTAACACGAATTTGGCTAGAAGGTTCAAGTGCTGAGTCTTTACCCATAAGATACTGGAATGCAACTATTTATTCTAAATAGACATACTCTATTATATATTTTAGTGTTGTTGAGTTGATTCTAATAGGTGTTACTTGGCTGTTTGTCATGATCTGGGTTTTCTCCATGTTCATAGATAGACTGGCGTTTTACTGTGCTTGTTGAGATCTTATAGCATTCTTTGAAGGCTCTGCTGTCTAGCAAATAGGATTATGTTATCTGCAAATCTTAGTTTCATGAGTTTGTAGCCATTTATGTTAGTTCTAATTTTATTTTTCTGAATATTTCCTCCAATATGCTTGTGAAAAGTTTCAGGGAAATTGGGTCTCCTGGCCTACCTCTCTGTTTAGTTTGAAGGGTTGCCCTTTCTTATCTGTTGCTACCTTCACATATGATGGTGTTCTATGGAGTCAAAGGCTTTGGTATAGTCAACAAAGGCAATATACAATGGTAGATTAAATTTCTCCATCTTCTCCATGACCTGTTTAAACGTTTGCAGATGATCCATTGTACTGTAGCCCAATCTAAGCCTGCTTGCTCTTCTGGTTGGTTTTCATCCAATGTAGGTAATTCGTCTTGTTATTCATTTGGAGAATAATTTATATATGTTGGAAATCAGACTGATTGGCATATAGTTGATGAGTCAATCCTTAGTCCCCTTTTTATAGAATGAATGTAATAAACGATAAATTTGAATGAAGTTACTGGCAAACTACGGAATGGATTTGCACTCTAATCTAATGAGCACTACAATTTTCAATACTACATTAGAAAAAAAGATGTGCATTAGATTTGCACAAATATGATAACTACCCATCTCGCCTTGGTCTTCAGCTCATTAGTGATTTTCATTAGAATTTCCTGAAGACTATGGTTTAGCTACATAAATATTCATAAACAAACAAATCAAACCACCATTATTTATCAGTTTTATTTCTCATTAAGTGCAGATTTTACATCTTTTAGTCAAGCAGAAATAAATCATTATATCTTAAAAACACAATTTTGAACTTAGTGATATCTGTCAGAATGATGTTGATATGTTGCGGGAACCTGTGCAAATGCTCAGATTCAGGAAGCCTTGAATATTTAATTGGCACAAATTTTGAAAAAATGTTGATGTTAGGAAATACTGCAGTTGTTTTATAGACCCAAGGCCACAGGTTCAAATCCGGCCAAGATCAATGGATTTATGGTATAAAAATCTTAATTTTGGCTTTTTTTTGGAAGGAAGCTATGGATACCTTTCCATGAATTTAAGCACATTAATGAATCTCAAGCCTGGAAGAAGAGGCAGCTGAACAACATTTATTGACTGTTTTATGCCCCATATTGAATGAGATGCAATGACCAGAAATGTTAAAGACCATCCTTAAATAAATCAAATAAATGAGAGGGAGATCAAAAAGCATATTTAACATTATAACAGAATGAGGAAAACTGGATATACCAGTAGGATCCAAAAATATGTCTTTCCAGGAGAGGATCCTCAAAAAAAGTGAAGAGATATGGAAGTCATGGGAAGAAAATGTTCTGCTCTTTCTTCGCAGCTAGCAGCCATGCTATGACAGCTATGCTTGAAGTACAAAATACACTCACTGTCAGATGTGCTCTACAAAATATCTGCTCAAAGTCTTCAATGAACTGAGATTGAAGCATCCAAAACCTGTCCTGCATGAAATCCTGCTACACCATGACAGTGCCTCTACCGACACAGTACGGGTATAACTAAATTTTTATAGGAGTCAGGAATCAAATATTTGTTTCATTCCCATACAGTCTAGGCCTCATCCCTTGTGATCTTTTTTCTGCATTACCAAAGGAGAATGGCATTCAGCATTTGCAAAATCATTTCAGTAAATTAGAGCATTACATAGAAACTACTTTGGAAAATTTAATGCTCAAAAGTCTCATTTTCAGTGTAATTGCTTACATTTCCTAAACTTTACAGTGATCCTCATACAGTTAAAATGGTAAACCATAACATTTTGTTTTAAAATTAGGATTATAGCATAGCACTAAAATCATAAATAAATCTTAGAAAAGTAACTATTTTGTATTTTCTGAAAAGGGAAATAAATATCTTTTATGATGGTAATTTGAAAAGTTTTTGGAATGACTGTCACATAGTAATTATAGTTCCAAACCTGTTATTGTATCATACTTCAGCATTTTCTGTATGCACCCTATATCTGTTTGACATAAACATATAATGGATATATCAAACTATTGCTTGTATTGGATGAAAAATGGAAAAATTAAATATTGTGACACAACTCTTGATTTCTTTTCCTAAAAATACTAATTGTACTGCATTTTTTGATTCCTTTGCCAGCAAAATACCTAATTCTATGACATCTAAAATATAAGGATATCCACTGGCTTGGCTATGCTTATGAGAGGGCTTATTTTAAATCAAAACTCTCTTGTTTTTCACTACCTCACAAGATAACACAATTGGTAATTCTTCCAAGCTATCAAAGAGTGAGTGCAACAATTTCTACATATCTGATTTAACTGTCTTACATAGTTCCAAGCTGGGGAAAGGGGTCTGATCCAATTAACTCTTTCCTAGCATTGCTCACAATTTTAATTAGAAGAGATTTTAAGCTAGTTGTTGATTATTTGTTATGCTAATATGAAAATCTTATTTTCAAACTGATATATTCTTACAGCAGTTGCTGGCATGTGGAGTACAGTGAAGATATGAAAAATTGTCGGGTACTAGATCAGTTTGTCAGCCTCTACTCCCTGCGGTTAGACAGCCTGTTTCCACAAGAAGATATACGTGTACTGGCATACTGTGCAGCAGCTGTGCAGGTAGTAAACATTTCCCTGGATGATCCACATGAAACCGTAACCTTCATGACAGCACTGCCCCACCTTCCTAATTTGCGTGAGTTCTCTCTGCGCAGTCACTGGGGCAGAGGTCTGTTAACCATGAATCTAATAAAAAGGCTTGTAGATTTATGTCCTAAAGCTACACTGTTGGAAGGGATTGACAGTGATACTAATATAGAGGTACTCAAGTTGGACTATCCAGGTATTTCTTTCCAACACTAAAGCTTTGCAGTAACTCAGATAAAGTAATGAGTTTAAATAAAAATAAAAATGAATGTAAAGGCCAGTACAGTAGGTACTAAGTACTCCAAAATTACTGAAAAAGCTACACAAATTTCAGTGTTCCATCTAGTCAGTAGACTTTCATTTTAGACACTCTTAAATATTCAGACTTTGTGAGCTACCTTTTGACGTGTATTTCAAATTTCAATACTAACCTCTGATTAAGTATTTGATCTCTTAAATTAGTGGTTTATTTGTTTGGTGTATTGCATGTTTATGTGTCAATGATTAGGATCATAATCCATCAAACAATAAAGGCATAAACATATTCTCATGTAAATGCAACATGAAACCATATAAGATGTCTAAAAATTATGTATACATTTTCAGATTGCAGACAAAATAAAACTGAAATACTGACCAAAGAACTATTATTCTCAGACTGATAGAATGTTTGAAGAATGTCTTTCACATTTTTATTTATTTGTTATTAAACCCGTAGATCTTACAAGAAGATGAACTTGTCAATACATTGAATGCCATAATAACAAATTATCACAAGTGGGGTCTGAGATTGCCCATTTATCTGGAGTGATATTTATTAGGGATATTTCAAGAATAGAATAAGAATTTTAATATAATTCCCATAAACTTGGCTCACACAATTGTAATAATTGTAAATTTGTATTGTGAATACTTAGTTTTTTAAGCCATCTGGGAACAGATGAATGTCAATTGTTAGTAATGCCAATAGAGAAGAGTCAAATGTGGGTTTAAGGCTATTTCATGAATAGAATAAAAATAAAAGTAATATATATTTTAAACTCACACAGAATATTAATAATTGTATAAAATGTTATACATACTTATGAATAACTACCTATTCAGAAGGCATGAGACTGAAATAGACTGAAATAGACTGATTGTAAAAGTTGACTTTTACAATCACTATCATTTGATTTACAAATTCCAACTGAGAAAAACAAAACAGAGATAAAATTTTGCCATTCTAAACAACATATTTACTAAAATTTATGGTTGCTTAGACAGGTATTATTACATAATTTACAAAATTATTTCAGACTGTTTGACTGAATATGCAAAAACAATTGTTTTAGTGAATACACATTAAGTTTGTTAAATATACAATTATTGAAAATGCAGTTATCAAATTTGAATAAATGGGTGCAACTTCTTGGATACAAAGGACATTTGGGATTTGTACATGAAGATGTGGAAACAAAATACCGCACTTTATTAATATTGAAGAATGATATTCTTGATTAATTTGTATGATGCCCAGGAATTATAGTGGGGGCATAAAGTTAGCTACACTGACCAGAAGACAAATGTACTTTGCATGGTAAAAGGATTTGATAAAACTTTACAATAATTTCACAGCAATATCAGCCTCTGATTAGTCAATATTCAAAATTTTGTTTCGTTTCATTGGTTGATTTTATGATGAAGTTACATAAGTGAAATAGTCAATTCAAAATATCATGTAAAAACAGAACATATTCAAATTAATCAATAAGAAAATGACTGGCATACATCATAATATAACAATACAATAATATATTTCTATTAAAACTGAATGTAAGAATCAACAGAGTGAAACTATCATAAAATCTGGTTTAGACTAAAAGTAAAAAAAAAAATGGAACTTTAAGAGAGTTTTAATGTGTTGACATGATTTAAGTAGTTTTACTTTTAGTCTAAACCATATTTTACAATAATATATATTTAAATACAATCATGGCCTAAGAGTATAACAATTCAATATATGATCATAAATTATTTGTACGAATTAATGGAACTAATAGATTTATTCAACAATATTAACTTAACAGAAATTTACTGTTTGCTATTTATTTGCTATTAAAGAAGAAAAAAAAATTTTGTAGTCAGTATTTTTCATGGATGTCACCACATTCAGTTCATAGCTTTCTGATAAATTACTAATGTTTTTTCCGGTTTTAAGTATGATTTTCTTTACTATATTCATCAACTGAGTGAAAGTGGTTAAGTTGTAAGAACAAATGTGGTTCATATTTTAATTTATTTATTGGTCTTATATTTTTATAGTTAATCATATAATTTTATGTTATGTTTGAAATAGTTTTGTTTATGTGGAATTATATACAGTTTTTTTTTTTTTTTTTTTTTTTTTTTTTTTTCCCCCATACATGGTGTGAGAGTATATCTGCATTTACTGATAGGTTACCAAGATTGCTTTTTATATGAACTTATATAACTTTGATATATAGGCTTGTCAAGAGCAATATGCTCAGTTGCTCAGAGGATGTTCAGGCAATGCCCCACTTCCATCTATGCACACTTTGTAATATCAGATGTTTTATGAAGGAAGGTTACATTAATGTGTTCTTAAAGTTCATTGATAGACCTCACTTTTTCTTGTATTTATAATCTTGTTGTAGCCTCAAAGAAAAGTCAAATGGGTAACATTAGGCAGTGAGGCGTCCATACTGTTAGACCCCCTGAGAATGAAGATTTCTTTAACTTTTCTATTACTTGTTCTTTTAAATCTTGTGCCATTTCATTAAATCTATGCTCTACTGTGTCATTTGAGAGCAATATTTTTTAAATTTTTTGGCAACTTTCCTCTCCAAATAAACTACATACAGTTGGTAAATATGGTTTTATAAGTGACTTACCGCCAGGGGGGCTGAGGTCATTAAGGAGCAGATTCGTGAGTGGGAGATCTTGGGTTCGAATCCTGCCAGGACCTCCTCCCTGACTGAGATTTTTCCAAGTTTTCCTCAGTCCTCATAAATGGCAAATGCCAGGGAGGTGCCCTAAACTTAGGCCTGGAATGTTTCCTTCCTTAAAAAAATCCAATATATCATTTCATGTATCATCACTGTCCACCTCCTGTGGTATCTCAATAGTAAAAATGGGCATTAAACACTATTAAAAAAAAAATTAAGTGACTGACCAATGGTATGTAGTTTCTTGTCTTTTGCTATAAGCAAAGCAAGCTTGTAAGAGGCTTCAGCAAACTTTACGTTCTCCACTGGAAAACTTCCAATTCATCAAGTTTCATTTGTTTAAGCAAATTTTCTTTCCCTCAAAAAACTCATGTGGTTTGTCTTTCAAGCAGAGATGATTGGTAGTAAATGGCATTCTAAATGCCCTAGTTGCATTCCTTCATTACTCAAAACATTATGAGAAATAACACAGTGAGGTAAATAACAATCATTTTTCTCAATATACATAAAGCCGAATCTTATATAATCATCTTTTCTTTTCTTTTGTAATGATTTAGTCATGATTAGCACGACTACAGACAACAATCACTCAAATGACTGAACACAATAACAAACCTGAATCATCTGTTCTATGCATTGCAGTCAGTAACCAGTAGCCAGGGTAAAAGTTTTCCCTACAAGCACTGCTCCTCTGCTTCCAACAGAGATGTAGAAGGATCTAGTGATACCAGGGCAAACTATTTAGATAGGGGTAATGTGAATAAGATGTGTCTGAATGTAGTTACATCTAGCAGAGATGGAGAGAATTATTTGCAGAGTTTATACGAGAGGAGTTTGTGTTTATCGTAACTTTTTTTTTTTGGCTTACAAATTCATATATCTTATATTTTTCATTGCTTACTGAGCCTTCCCTGAAATTTTTCAATCCCTCCTCAGGTGGGCAAACTCTCCAGGTTGAGAACCCCTAACGTACATAATATTTTTCTCTGTCTTGAAGCACTCACTTCATTCACATGGCCAGGTAGCTAACTTCCTTAGCATTGCATTTACATATTTTCTTTCATTTCTCAGTTAAATGTGCCAAAATTTATGTTCATGTTATTGATAGAATGAGCAATGACTATCTGATAATTTGTGTTTGCTGAAAACTTCCAAAATTACACTGTGAGAATATCTGAACTTTCTCTTTTCTCATTAATAAACTATAGCATTTTCACCATTATGCTTATGTGAGGCACAAAATAATGTACAAGCACAGGAACTATTTTAGTGTTTCTGTGATTTAAACTGTCAATCATTACACAAACGTAACTCATGCTTTTTCTGACTCTCGAACAGCTTCTTGCATGGCATATGGCACTAAGATTAACAAAAATGTCCCTTGTTTTCTGACAAGTGCATAAGAATTTCTTTTTGGTGAACAGTTCTCAACAATTTCTGATTACAAGTCATCAAATGAAAACAACAATTGTGCATTTTTCTTGTGTTTTTTTAATAGTGTTTAATGTCTGGTTAAACTATTGAGGCATCAGAAGCGGTGAACACTGATGATACATGAGATGAAATAATAAACTGGAAAAGGATTTTTTCCCTCTCTCTCTTAAAAGAAGGAAGTGTTCCAATCCTAAGTTTAAGGTACCTCTCCTGTATTTGTCATTTATGAGAACTGAGGAATACCTGAAAAAACCTCAGTCAGGGAGAATGGTCCTAACGGGAATCGAACCCGTTCACGAGTCTGTGCTTTAATGACCTAGGTCATCTGTGGCACTCATGAGGTGAGGTCATCCCTCACTCTTAACAATTGCTGTCAGATTTAATATCAAAGTAGATTCAAGCTTTAATTTATGTTTTTGTGACTTCAGATAATCTGCAATATCTGACCATTTGCCATGAATCATGGAGAACATCAAATTATATTTTAACACATGACATGACTTCATTTTCATTGTTCATATACCTCTTTATGTGTGGAAATTTATTTTCCTGTTTATCATTGAACTTGCACTTTTGCTTAGAGCTATTGCAAAAGTCAAAACACACTCCAAAATCACCTTTATTTCACTTACTGCAGAGCAAAACCAAATACCTTATCTCTTCCACAACCTCCCTTGACTGTTGCCTGATCGAATTCTAATTAAAATAGCACCTTATTTGCAAACAATGAGCCAATCAGTTTTAAAATGAAATGTTTTGATTACTGAACAATGGATTCATTTGTGAAATTTGTTTAATTCTGTTAATGTTTCAGTATATAGAACGTATATCAGATATATTCATAAATTAATTATAATATTAAATTAATGTGCCATTGCAAAAACTGGTATTTATTTTCAATTTTGATCAAAAAGCACTTTCAGGACACTGAGATAGATGACATTAATCTGGTCCTGTCCCAGAAAATCTCGAACATTTAGTAATCCTACTTGTAAAGTGTCTTCTGCTTCCAGTACACTGCATGATACATCTTGGAGTTTGAGTTGTATTCATCCATTATTCAATTATCACTTTCATATTGCTACTGCTTCTTCTGCTGCCATTAACAGTAAACACTAATTGATAAACTTTTAAGATGAGTGGACAACATAGTATACTTCACTACACCGTACATACATGCAAATAATTATTACTGGATAATGCGGGTGCTAACCAATTTTGCTTCATCTAGAAGCAAAAGTACTTTATCTGTTGTGCATACAGTTGATGCAGACTTTTGTCAAGAGGCTTGCTTGCTCTACCTGCTAGCTTTGCCAGGGACTTTATTGAAATGTACGTGTTCTACCAGTGGAAGGAAATAGAGGTATTATTAGTGGAAAATGGCCTAGCTTTGGAATAATTAATAATCACATTGTTTGTTAATAGGAATGATTTGTACACCTCATTTGATGGAATTTGACCTCACAATTTTGAATCTTTGATCAATCAAAGTTTCAAATTTATTCCACAGGAAATTCACCTTTATCATAATGCTATGTAATAATACATTGATTTTAAATTTTAAAAAGCTGTAAACTAAATGTTGTAATTATATACTATTGTAATTTTAATGTATATATTTCTTATATTGTATATGCATTAAACTGTGCTTAGACAAACCAGCAGTTTCAAGATTTCATAATCATATAAGATCTATTCAATGGAAGCCTCTTAATATTTTTTACAAAGTTCAATTCAAAACTGAAATAATTACATTATTGCTGTTCAACATAATTCCCTTCAACTTCATTGCACTTAGCACTATACAAGTGTGTATATACTGAAGGGAAAAAAAAATTTTGGATGGATGCACAGCCACTCAGTACTATTGACTGAAATTTGTTGTCAGACATAGAAATCCAATGGCACAAGATCTGGTGAGTATGGGAGGGTGAGAAAGTCACTTAAGTTGCAACTCTTCAGTAGTTGACACTGTTGCTCTAGCAACATTTGTGCACATAATATTATGTCGGAGATACACTCCAAACGTCACTACCCACATCATTTCTGGTTAATAACTCCTTCAGATGTTCTTCAGAATTAATTGATTGATTATCATTTGAGTGTGTAATAATACATCTTGACACTTAAGCCACAAGAACTTTTTATGTACTCCTTTAATTATAACTTTGTATCAGATATAGAGCTCTAGTGATCTCTCTAATCTTTTCTACAAGCTGAGGGAAGATGTGCTTTGCAGTCTCATCAAACTACTCACATAGCATGTGGGATTTTTTGTGGTAGAGTCCTATTGTCCATAGATATTTCCTAAATGACTAATGTCCAGTAATCATTCAAATAACTTTCCTGGTTTGCTTTCTCTCCCTACTCAGTAGAACTTTAGACAGAGTGCTATAAAATGTTTTAATGATAAATTTTATCCATTTCTTGACTGGGAAAGTTCTTCCATCTTATTTAATGTTCTTTCTTGGTCCATTGGTATATAGTGATTTTTAACAATTTTCTTGCTAATGCCTAAAAAATGTTCTAGTCCTATGAGGTTATCTTAGTTCCTTCTTTTGCCAGTTTATCTGCTGCTTTATTACCATATATGCCCTGATGTCCAGGCACCCAACAAAGTTCTAATCAATTCTTTGTGGAAATGTTCCCTCAAAAGGTTTGAGTGAGTATGAGTGCCATTAGTCACAATTTTTCCATATAGTGATCCATGATCATCCCCTTTTGATTCCAGAATAGTAAACAGATCACTGATCACTGCACTTGCACATTCATCGGATAGGAGATAAGGAGTGGTGCCACTGCATGATTTGTTGCTTTCCCTTTGGCTTTTAGAAGTTAATTTGTCACAGAACTGCTTACCATACCAGCGGAGAAAATGCTGGCAAGCATCAAACATCAATTTTGGGTACCAATCTCTTGGACACCCAGCTTACACAAACATTTCTGATATCCAATTATCATGGATGATGTGATTTAACACTAAACTGTCATGAATACCAGTCTGCTGCAAGCAGAACCCTCGAAACTAGTGACATATTTCTTGAACTTCTCAGTTCATTCATATATATGTGCATGACTTATACATCTGTCACTCTATTGATTTTTATCTGACAATGAATGTCTATAGGTTTCAAGTCTTCCCTAAACAAAAAATCTTGCAATATTTTGTTGCTCTTTTTGGTGCACTGTTGTAAAGGTACCATCACCTTGTCAGACTGTTTCTCAGGTTTCCATGTGTGATGTAGGTATACCCAAGATACCATGTACATATCTAGCTTAAAATAATATTGGTTATTATAGGGATTTTAGTACCACTTTTCTAGGATTCCATTGAATGGACTATATTAAACATGGGTTTCACATTAGTTGGTTTGTATTTTGATTGGATTATTGGTTGAATTGGATAAACATTCTCTGAATTCAAGTGTATAGATCTCTCATTTAAATTGCAATTACAATAACCAGAGGCATTTGTAGCCCAGGGTCAGGTAGGCCAAGGCCCCTCCCGATTTTATGAAATAATTTTATAAGTCCCAAATTATGTTCAATAAATTGCTAATTTATTTTATACTAAATGAGCTAGCTAGTTGATTGAACTTTATTCATTTTACAAGGATTTTAAATTTTTATTTATACTTAATATGTTGTTTTACATACAAGCATATTGTGAATAAAATCTACAACCAATAAAAACAGAAGTTAAAAAATAGCATTAACTTGCATAGTACATCCAGTAAATGCACAGTAAAATCAGCATTTTTAGATCATTCAATACAACAAACAATGCTTCTGGATTAAAAATATGGTATATCTGACAGTGTCAGCTATTCTGTCAGTGATCCAAATATGTGGTAATCACAGAAAGTATTTTATCATATTGCATCAGATTTTAGTAGCAAATAATAATTAGTCTCTAATGCCTGGACTGTTCATGTAGTAAAGTAATGCATTCACATGTTTAGGGAGGGCCAGAAGCAGAATATCAAAAAAAAAAGTAGTATTTTAAAAGGTTTCTCATGATAAGCACAAATTTTATGTATATAGTAACCATTTTTATTGCTGAGGCATCACAGGTAGTGGGCACCGATAAGATGAAATGAGAAATTTGGAAAAAATTTTATTATGGAAGTAAGCATTCCATGCCTAAGATTAGGGTACATCCCCAGGATTTGCAATTTATGAGAACTAAGGAAAACTATTTTCCTTAGCTTTCATATGTAGCTAACTGTAAAATATTATTTGTATTATAAATATTTTATATAAAATAGATATAAGTTTAAGTATAATATAAGCTTAAAATCTAAAAGGGTTTTTGTGTCCTCTTTTTTATTTATATGAATCTGGTCATCCTACATGAAAACGATAGACTAGCATTTTAAACATAAAAAAAAAAAAATTACCAACACAAACAGTGTGAACATTTTGTTTCACCTTATGAGCATCCAAATGGCACAAAGGCATTGCTCCAACTGCTTTAGGCAGGAACTCTGAAGGAACTGTTTACCAGCAATGTGCTTCTTTGCTATCGCTGTCTGAGCTTTAGCTGATTAATGTAATTTTGAAAGCACTGTACTATCATAATACTAACAGTTAAATTGTACAGGAAAGAGAAGTAGTGCTTTGTTGATTATTATTTTTTGTGGACAGTAATGCTTTTAATGAAGAAATTCATACTTATTCTATGTCTGTAATTGATGTTTGTTTGTCTGAAAGATCTAATTTGACATGTAATGCAATGCTTCTGAATGTGTTAAACTGTTACAATTTTATCTCTGTGAAGTGATGCCTGTTCAATAATGCTAATAACATAAAATATGTAACTTTCACCAAGAAAGGTACTTAAGCATTATCATATTTTAAATTATGATCAAAATATTTTATGTAAGTGAAACTTAGATGTATTTTGTGTTAATAACTGCATGTAAAAAATTAATGGATTAAAAATATTCAAACTGTGTGAGAATGTTTTTGAAGGTCTGAACAGTGACCTATTTCAACACTTTTCTGTGAAAATAAGCAGCAGTTTACAAATGCAAGCCAACATTTACCAGATTTAATATAAAATGTTACTTTTATCTGTGAGAGAAAATCATCATGGTTAATTGTATATACATTAATATAGCCCACTGCAGGCCTTTGACTGAATTCTAGGAGAAAATCTTACTCAGAACTTGTCACTTCTGAGAGTCAAAGTCATGTAGTTGATAAGCAAACAGACAGACAGTGTTTTGATTCTCTGCTATCAAGAGTACTGATTTCAAATCTTGTTTCATAATGTTTAACATTATAGTTAAATTACTGTGCACTGCATTTACTTTTATCAAAGGAAGACTGTCAAATATTATCCCTGTGCTATTCAATAACATCTTATTTCTTGGTTTCTGTATGAGCATTCCAGAGATTTATTTTTTATGTACAGCTCAAAACATTGCCTGTAAATCTAGTCTCCTTTCTTGTTTATAACAATACAGTCAGCTAAACTTTAAAGTTTTTAACCAATTCCTATAATTTTTTGTAATATATATATGTGTATGTATAGAATATGCTTTCTTCTTGATTTCCATCTGTTATTGGGGAATATTTCAGAGCACAGAAGTAAAAATGTGTAAATGCAAAGGACAAATCTGTGAACACAATTTAAATAAGGATTCTTTCAAATATGCACATATATGCAATTATAATGTTTATTCAATTATATTCTTAAATGTATAATTGTTTCTTGTAATGTTAATTAGGTGTTGATATAAAGGAGCAATGTTATGTTGGTTTACAGAAATATTGAGTATTGCTTTCATTAATAGCTGTTGTTGTTGTTATTGTTGTTGTTGTTATTATTATTATTATTATTTTGAAACCAGCTAAATAATATGCTTGTAATTCCATGTGCAATCGTTACTTGCCTAACTATTGGATTTTAATGAAATATCTATGTCGTCAGCATATAAATTATATTTATTTATCTGTACTAATTTATTTGTTAATTTATTTAATGAGTCCATGAGCTCAAAATAGGACATTGTTTATTATTTTTTCAAAGACTATATATGATATTAATTTAAGCAAATGTTTTCGGTTTTTGACTTTGTAACTGTGCATAAAAATAAATGGCATTATTTGTGCAGCAATATTTTCTTGTTTTTTTTTTTTTGTCTAAGATTGTGGAATCCACACTACTAGTTATTTATTGTAGATCCTTATTGAATTTAAAGATTTTAATTTAAGATATGAGCCTTCATGTACATTCAAATTTAAATGGGCCCCAGTGATGATGATATTATATATGGATGTCCTATATATGTATCAGGACCAATGCAGCTCTTTTTCCAAGAAATGATTTATGCAAATTTTACAAGACAATTCAAGCTTATCTCTAAAAGTTGTGATATGTATAGTACACCTGGAAGCATGGGTAAGTGCACAAGGGCACAGCTCCACAATCACACGAATCATATTGATTTCCTTACATATTCACTCCTTTTAAGTATACTATACACTTCCAAAATGGATGCCATTTTTTGGCTATAGGTGGGATTTGTTTAGCAAAATGTTTTCCTGTTAATCTAAAGATTGCAGCTTCAATAGGTAGATTTTCTACTTTCTGTGTGTGCAAGCCTCTGAATGTTGGTCAGCAATTAATTAGTGAGCTCTTGATAATTAGAAATATAAGTATATCATTGGTTTGTGTGACTTTAGAGCTCTCCAAAAAACCAAAAACTTACTAGCGGGGGAGGGGGCAAATGAAAGCCTTAAATATAAATATATTTTTTAATTTAATTTATGAAACAAAAGTGGAACACAAGTGTATCATTTTTCAACGTAGTCTCTATGACACTCAGCACATGTCCTCCAGTGGATAGGAGTGCACAGATTTCTCTGGAAAAAAATCTTGTAGCTATGTGTGCAGCCACTGGTGCAGTGCCTGGAGCATCTCTTCATCTGAACAAAATTCCTTTTCTCCCATCGCCTCTTTGAGTGATCTAAATATGTGGTAATCACCCTGGGTGAGGTCCAGTGAGTATGGCAGATGTGGAAGAGTATCAAAGTTAAGTTCAGTAATGGGTGCAACTGTTGTATGGGCAGTATGAAGCCAAGCATTGTCATGTTGCAAAATGACATCTGTGGTCAGACGTCCATGTCCCTTTGATCTGATTGCAGGTCAAAGATGATTTTTCAACATTGAATATGAAACACTGATGATGGCTCTTTCAGTTCTGGAATGAGCTGCTGTGGCACCCACCTTGCAGACACTTTTTAAACTTAAGCATGTCATGAATAGATTCAGATTTGCAGCTATTTCATCCACTGTTACACAGCGATTTTCCATCACAATGGCTTCAACTGCTGCAATAGACTGGTGTCACAATGCAGTGGGCCTAACATGGAAGGGAGTATCTGCCATAAAAGTCATGCTATTTCTAAACCTTCTACTCCACGTGTACATTTTCTGCAGTAATAAACATGGCATCACTACAGTGGACCTTCATTTGGTGATGGATTTCAATAAGTTTCGTATCTTCACTGTTCAGAAAACATGTTTTCTTTGCTGGTACATTTTGCAAGTGGGACAGCCGTTTTAAATTGATATTATGGCGGCATTTTGCTTTTCTACAGTGTGCTGCCACCTATTGGACATTCTTTAAAGCATTGGTAACAAAACTGGCAACACACAGAACAATGGTATAGAGGTTTGAATTTTTATTACATTTTTAAGGTATAATATCAGAGTTGAAAATGTTCATATTAATGTGTGCATCCATTTTATCTATATCATTCATCAAAAATTTTAAACTACAATTTGATAACACCATGATCACACTTTTCTGTTATTGCAAAGCATCTCCATTTTCATTTGCATTTGTTATTCTATTACATAAGAAAGTTAATAGCTTTGGTGACCTGCACCAGCTATCTAGAAACATGGTTCTTTGAGGTACATTACTGTGGAGCCAGACAACTCCAATTTTTTTAAAAAAAACATACATTTTTTTATTTATACTAGCAGAGTTAAGGCCTTATCCAATTTTATACATAAATATTAAATAGTCAATGATATAGAACAAGGCAACTAAATTACAATAAATGAATAAACAAAACCATTTGGCACAAAATTATGTATACAAACATAATAATTATAATAATAGGGAAGGTTGAGCTATTGTGTAACAACCACGAGCTTAAGCTCAAACAGTTCTACTCAACAAAAATTGCCAAAATAAAACCATTTTTTAAGACAGGCACCGAAGAGGAGATATAGAATGATCAACCAATTGTATTGCTGTCAGCTTTTTCAGAGATTTTGAAAAAAACTTTATATAATAGATTAATTAAATTTTTGAGAAACATAAAATTTTGAGAGAAAGTAAAATTGGATTTCACATGGGAAAATATATGAATACTGCATTAATACAAATTTTAGTACAAACTTATAATGATTTAGATATTGATTGATTTATTTATGGACGCTCTTTAACATCTCAGGTCATCAGCGTCCCATTCAACTCAGGGCGTGAAACGGCCGACAAATTTTGCTCAGAGGCCTCTCCTTCAGACTTGAGGTTCTTTTTCGTGCCGTAAATGTATGACACGGGACCCATGGCTTTACTTCCCTTCCAAAGGAAGCCATACTTAGGATTTTTATGCCTGAAAAAATCCATCGGTCCTGGCCGGGTTCGAACCCGCGTTCTTGGATGTAGGAGGCAAGTATGGTAACCACTACACCACCAGGACCGACATGATTTAGATAAAAAGGTACGTATTGGATTATTTCTTTATTTATCAAAAGCCTTCAGCTTAGTCAACCATGAAGTTTTTATTAACCATCTTAAACTTCTACAGTGTTAAAGGCATTGCATATAACTGGTTTGTATCTTATCTAGAAAATATATGGCAAGTTGTAGAATGGGACTTCTTTGATAAAAAAAAAATATAGTCAAATCACCTCAAGTTTTGTTTGACTTGATAAATGCCTTGAGTCTGATAAAAGTACAGAATGGATGAAATAGAGTGTGCATTCAGTCCAAAAATAAAATACTTATACAAATTTTCCTCATATTATAAGAGTTTTCAAGGTTTTGTAAATCATGACAATGCTATTTGAAAGAGCCAAAGTATCATGCATTAAAATTCTTTAATTCTGTTCTTTTCTTCTTCTTCTTCATCCTGTTAAGGTTTTGGGTATTAATTTCTTTTTTAATTCATTAATATATCTTAACAAATAAATGAAATATTAATAATGCTTTTCTATAACATAAAATTTAAATTTCCCAGTCAATTGGAATGTCCACCTCTATTTATTGGGTGTCCAAAAGCAGCCAGAGAGGGATTTAAATGGTCATTGGACAAAGGGTTAAGTATACATTGCAACCATCATTTTTTGATGTTGCCATAGCATACAAAAATAAAAAAAATGTACAGTGAGAAAGTATTTCTACTATAAAGTTGTTAAATTCCTCCTATTACCATATTGATTTGTTTTGTTTACAGACGCTCTTTAACACTTACCATATTGAGTACCAATGTGCTTCAAACTTTTAATTTCAATATAGTACAAAAATATAGAATAATGAGACATTGTACAACATGATGCTGCTCCATTCTGATGGGCAGAAGACTGTAGGTCAAATAGTATTTAAAGGTAACATTTATTTTCCTACCCTGCCAAACTTACTATCCTCATGTAGCAGCTTTTGTAATTTGAACATTATTATATGAATGGTTACTTTTAATGTTTTCTTTGTTCCTTGAAATTATTTATAAATGTGTAAAAGCAGATAATTTAGGGATAGCAAAACTTTTTGTGATCCCTTCAGCTTTTAATGAAACATATTACACCATTTCAATATTAATTAAATTTGGAATCTAACACAGTGAGGTATATATTAATAATGCATCATGAGACAAACTATTTTAATAACACTTTTCGTAGCTTCTTTTATTCAGTGGTTCACCAGGACATATTTTGTAGACCCTTGTCCACATTCTTACTCCTATACAACTATTGGATTATTGGTTTGAAATTGAGTTAATTGGTGTCTGAAGTGATTTTAGTTGCCCTTAATTAACTTCAATGCTGAGCTTTCAACCTCCAGTATAAGACATTAATTAAATTTGCTCTTATTTTTATATTAATCCTCTCACACATATTCAATCCTTTTGGATTTTAGACCATGTTTAATAACTTCACCTTCCCAAAAGCGCTACAGACTCTAAGCGAAGATTTAATCCAAAGTTTAAATTCCTAAATTTGAGTTCTATGCATTTTTTAAAGTTTTTCATCACTGGTTTACAAAATTAAAAGATATAAACACACAAACAAATACACATTTTTTTATTGGTTGCATTTTGATTATAATGCATCCTTACACATCAGCAACAATGTGTGCAGCTGCTAAATGACTCTCATGTAGATGCTGCTGGATTTTATTTAAAAGTCCTGATATATTGGGCTTAATAGAAGGAACATGTATTCTGAGTTCTTATTCTACTTTTTCCAAACTGCTTTGTTATTGATTTTTAGATAACGAGCCAGAGAATTATTTTTCACCTAAGTAAGTTGCTATGAAAGGCATTAGCACTTTCACTGCCTTCTTTCACGGTCCGATAAAATATATGGTATTTACGCAAATCTAATGTGCCATGTGCACCCCAGATTCGAAACTTAAAATCATAAAAACAGGTTTGGGCATATTATTGTACGGCGTCTTAGAGATAAGTACGTCTGCTTCATAAAATTACCAGAACATAGAATTTATAAGTGGATTATTGTCACATCTTGGAGCACGTAAGACAAAATCCATCACTCGTGCTGTGACCAGAACAGTTGGCGTAGGTCAAAGAAGAAAGGTTATTTCTTATGGTGTAGTTAGTCACAGGTCGCCAATATTTTCTTCCTTTCATGCGAATTCCAATACTTTTTTTAATTTCCAATGTCAGAATGTATTTCTTTGTGAGGACCATCAGTGAATTTCTTCCTACTAGCTTTAGTTGCAAATAATGCCAATTTCTGTTGTTATACAAGCGAACGTTGCTTTTGGCTACATTGAATCCTTCTCCTCCCCTACTGTTAGCATTTTTTTCAGCATAAAAAATTGCTTACTAGTGTCATTACAAGTTCTTTTCTTTTACGCCCTTCATTTCGTAATTAGCTACTATTCGAACGTTCTATGCAATAATAGGCCAACAATAAATGTAACGAAATCGAGAATTGCAGTACTGCATTGACTTAATGAACGACGAATTTGAATGAAACGGAACGTATTATACTGGAATCTAATACGCCATTGAATCTACTGCGCACCAAAATTTTGAATACTACATTGGACAAAAAGGTTCGCATTAGATTCGCGTAAATGTGGTATATAGGACTCGCTTTCGCTCAGTCTCATACCTTCTATAACCCAAGACTGTACTGACCCAACGGCCAAAGGCGTGATTTGTTTACCCAAGCGCAACACCATGACGTAACAACACAAAATCACTGATGCCTTAAACCCTAATCCACCAAAATCACTAAGCATATAATCGCTGGAAGGGGATAAATTATGGGTCATAAGGGACTACTGTTCTTTTGTGATCTATTTTATGGTTTCTAAAGGAGCCAGCGATTTGGTGATTAGCTGCAAACCCTTTTAAAAAAAACACATAAGCACTGAAGGCAGACAAATTGTGCGCCATATGGAACATGGGACTACACAGTACACTACTGCTCTTTTGCAATATATTTAGTTGGTGCCGCGATTGCTGTGAATAGCTGACATTGTAGATACTCGAAATAAATGTCATAAATGATGCAAATACATTGTTATGCACAAACAAATTTCTCCACAAGAATTCGTGAAGATAGTTAATTGTTTTAACACAAACTAACATGCCTGTGAGGTAACGCGCTTGTTTCTTATACACCTAACCGAAGCATAGGCATAAAATGTAAAATTAACTTTATGATGCATAAACAGTAAAGTTCGCGCAATCGTAACATCGCCGTGCTCATTTAAAGCTTACGGGCGCTTACCTAACTTTTCCTTACACCAAGAAAGATCTGCGTCTGCTGGTGCGGTTCGGGATTGTAGCTGTAACAGCTCATGCATTCATTTTTATACACACATTAACCTAATCTGTCGGCCAACCTCGGGCAAGTGCTAGAAACCGATGGACCCAGTGGTTTAGGGAGTAAATAATTGTAATGGTGGCAAATTGCTGTTATTTTAATTCGTAACTAATTCATTGTAATGGTGGCAAATCTCCTTTAACTCCGGCGGGAAAAAAAAATGAAACAATAGTATTCAAAGCTATTATTCTATTATCACGGGTATAACACGACGCTCTATCTGCCCGCGCTATTTCGTATTGTTGATGCAAACTTGTTATTTAGTTCTGCTTCACTACCTTCGGCTCTCTCCGCTTTCGCTCGCTTCGGAATAATTGCTCGGGCATTTGGCACTTGGCAATAGGGAATTTTTACAGGTGCTACCGTCAAGTTAACAGCTCTACTTTACCGGCAAACTCTAATATTTTGATTATTTATTTGTATAAGAGCAAGTGCTTATCGACAGCTGACGAACGTTTATAATTTTTATTACTGTTCGAATACTCCAGCCAGGAAGAGTTATTTTAGGGTATGAACGCACCTAATTATCTACTTTCAGGGTTTATCTGTTATGTTTTACTGATTTTATTATTAATATTCTGTTATAATATTAAAAGAAGGCGTGTTTTCACTCTGATGGTTGTCAGCATACGATCAGTATACATGCTGTAACTGTAGTGACTGCTCTGGGAAACAAAAGTAAATTAGCAAGGTAATGCATTCTTAAATAATGTGAATTTGTTATTTACTCCCCATTTTCTGCTGTTACTGTGAGCTGGATTTTAATTTCCGGCGATGATGGCAGAAGAAACTGTGACACGAACAAAAGCTCTGAAACTTGTAACAGTAGATCTAAAGGGACTGACATTTGGCAGAAGTAAATGAATGACAAAAATTTGACATGCACGTGGTCAACGGACTTTCTATCAAATCCGGGAACCACAAGTACATAATGCATAACATTTGTGTAGATTTATAATTATAATACGGGTTATAGACATAATTAAGTTTTCATACCAATGATTTGAGAATTAGGACGACCATGTAAAGTGATACGGTGACAAAAGCGATTCCCATTAATTCTTGCTATAAATACACATACCAACTGTATTATAATTTTATAATATACACTAAATTGTCAGTTTCCTTCGCAATTTATGGGAAATGAGGACTGAAATTTGGAATTTTTCTGAGCTTTTGTCCAATAGGGTTCAACTTTGGTGGGGCAAGTCTCTCATTCTCTCCATCTTATCTATTTATTTATCAATTAGTATAGTTATGAACTTCAATGATTTTGGTTTCATTGTTGAACATTTATTTAATGGTATAAAAGTTTCACCTGACAATTTTATATTTTTTATTTATTCTAATAATATAAAGCATTGTTTAATTAATTGCATAGAATTGTACCACTTTTCAGACAAATTAAATTGAATACTTGAGCCACAAGAAGCATTAGGAAAATGTAGTTTAGAGAAAAATGATGGTTTTACTGTTACTTGTATATTCTGAGAATTAAGTTTATTTGACAGTGAAACTTGCCAGACGCTTGCTCTTCTTTGCAGCTTTTTGTTTGAGCAGGAAATGGTTAACCCAAATCTTCTCAACATAAAAGACAATTATACAATGAGCTAACACTCGATAAAAACCCTAAATTTTAAAAAGTATTGTAAGATATTTATGAAAGTCATAAAACAGCAAAGGGCCTCCATTATCAAACAGTTATCAGTTAGTCAAAAACAAAATAAAAACTACTTGGAGTATAATAAAACAAGGGGGGGAAAAAACAGGCAAAAATTTGCAACTATATGATGCAATAATCTTTAGCTTTAACAATCAAGAGATACAACCTGTAGATGTAACAAATGAAACTAATGAATACTTTCTTGATGTAACAAAAATTGTAAATTTATGCTCTGGTAATAAAAGAGATGCATTAAGGATTTTATGATCATCAATCCCCAGTCAAAATAATGAATTCAAACCCATGTATCACTACACTAGAAATTAGTAATGCCATTAGAAAACTAAAATAAAAACTTTTCTGGTTATGATGAGATTAACAACAAAGTCATAAAGCCCTGTGCAAAGGAAATTAGTACCCTCCTTAGTCACTTGTGTAGTGAGTCTTTAGCATCGAATGTATTTCCTGAAAAGCTAAAATATTCAGTGGTGAAGCTTCTGTTCAAAAAGGGAGGGGAAAAAAATATCTCTAATTATAGATCTATAGCTATTTCACTTACAGTTTCTAAGGTGTTTGAGAAAGTAATGTACAATAGCCTTTACTATTACCTTGAAAGAAGAAGGCAACAAATATAAGACTGAAAATAGAGCACTGGTCAGTTTTAATTTGAATATCAGTTTTACAGTAAGATGTAAAATAACTTTTACTTTTGCTTCATTTTTTATACCTTTATAGTCTCTTAATGAAGATATTATGAACAACTATAAATGGTTTTGAGAGGTTTAAGAATTGTCCAAAGTCTGATATCTAATAAAAATATTTAATATATAATTAATCTGAAGAAGAGATTAAAATGACATAAGTTAGTCAAATTTTCAGAACATTGATGATAAAAGTATAGATTGGTATTTTGTATATATAGTTTCATCACTCCAGTATACTAGGGCATTTGAATAGTAATATAGTTACTGTTTCACTTTAAAGTTATTTAGGTTACTTTTGCATAATAGTTCCCTGCCATGTCAGCGATAGATTGCTAAATTCTTAGAAGAGGGTGCACTCCTCCGCAGTGTATTGTATGAGTCGCGGGTTACACGATTGTGCCATGGTGGCCGTGTCACCTGCCTGGATGTAATAGGACGCGTTCGTTTCAATAGACATGTCATTAATATAAATGTGGAACAGCGTGGGCCCTAGTATGCTACCTTGAGGGACACCAGCTTTAGAGTGTCGTATTATTTGAGGATTTTTTTTAAAAAAAAAAATTTTTTTAAAGTGAGCTGCGAATTTAATTACAGTATCAGAATTTGTACTGTGCATTTTGCGTAGAAGGCCTTCATACCAGAAACGGTGGAAGGGACGTTCTATGTCTAAGAATATAGCGCCTATTTACATTGCAGCCTCGCGGGGACTCTGAGAAGTTGGGGAGTGGTAGAGTGTTGGGCGCGAAAACCAAATTGTTCCGGGATTAATATGTTATGTTTATGCAGATTTAAGATGTTATGTTTATGCAGATGGACGTTAATACGCTTTAATATGATATTTTCTTGTAGTTTGTTTAGAGTAGCGGACGATAATTAAGCGGATTTGAGTGGTCTTGATTCCTTTTGGGGAAATGTAACACGGTGGCATTTTTCCAGCAAGAAGCGTATAGGCCGGCATCTAAAATGAAGTTGAATATAGATAGACTCCTGCATTTGCGAACCCCGCATAAATGTGGGGCCGCTGTTCGTCTGAAACAGATATTTCAAGTGACTATTTGTTAAATCATTGGGTACTCTTATTTTAGAAAAATAGTAATGAAACAAAAGCATCTTAGACAGCTTCAACACCCATGACGTTACTACATGCACTACCTTGTCTGTTTGGCCAGCATTTTTATCCAATCTTTTTCTCTTCCTAACTTATTTGCGATCTTCCAATTATTGACACAATTTACAGCTACACTCGACGTTCTGATGCATAGTGCACCATGAATTGGTACCTCTACCAGTGACATGTCACTTTTAATGAAAATTTTCAAAGAGGAGCAAAGGAGAGGAATAATCATAAAGTTTCGGTATTGCAGCTCGTGTTTTCAACAGTACGCAAAAATGTAATACATCGTTCATCGCTCTGCCTGGGTTGAAGCGAATTGCAAGTTTTCATACACTTTTTCAACCTTCATCTACATATTCAGATATTGAGTATATGAGCTATATTTTTATCGCCTGTTCTTCAAATATGAGAAAAACTTGTCGAAAATGTGTAAGTGCAACATAATCTGCTTTTCATATTCTGGCCAAATAAATTATGTTATATAGTAAAGAGTATTTTACACTAATATGCATAAAGTGGTTGTTTACAAAGACTGTATCAAGTAAAATGTAAATGGATAACACGAAAGACAGGACAAGCAAAGTATGTCTGCAAATAAGGAGAGTTTCTAGCCCAAGCGTCACAAAGATTCTATTACATAAGTTGATAATCGCTCATAGTTTGAGTTGAGTGAAAGTAGTTAACATGTATTCAGTTCTCTATACGTCTACAATTAAAATACTTAACTAAATCATACCCCTGACCCACCCTTCTCCACTGACTCTGCACATAAAGCTTAGCAACAATAAATAATAATGGCAAATGTACGTGGCATTCAACACTGTACTATATAGTCAACTAATTGTGAAAACAATTCATTATTATCCACATATACACAACTTAAAGTTTAATATAACCAACTATCACGCTGAATTTAACTTCATATTTCGATTTTGGGTTCAGTTCACTAAGAGACAGACCTCATTTTCGGTAGAGAATTCAGTTAATAATAAAAAAAATTTAATACTTATCTGCGTGTATGACGAATTTCATTGTTAAGTATCTCTAAAGGACCAAATACCATTAAAATGGTTTATGGAAATTTGGAATCAGTAAGAAGCAGGGCTTACTTTGTCACTTATCTGCACTGTTCAACGTTCATGGATGAAACTGACAGGAAACACTGATAGCACGGAATGTTTCGCTTTTCTCATGCCATCTGCGATGGATGACACACGTTCATTAGGATGCTGCAAGTCTTTGAAATTTGTGAGCATGGAGCCTTTAGCCCCCCTTCCAGTTTACTGCCAACGGTGTCTATGTTGCGGCTACAGTCCGTAGCGGATATGCATTCTCTAACCAGAGACAACTCACTAGAATACGGAGCTCTCTGCCGGTGAAAGATGCACTTTTATATACGACAAGCTGCTACAGCTCTTTATTAAACCTCCAATAATAATGCAGTACCCACATAATGCAGTGGAGAATAAAAAGTATTCTAATGGAAGAGATTAACCAAATGGTTCTAGTTTTCTCACTAGACCATTGATACTAATTTCAAACTCAAAGTAATTCAATCCGCTCATTTAATCTTAAAGAGTAGGTGTGAATATATAAGATAAATAGAATTACATGTTTATTTGTTTTACACCTTTTATGATCAGATCATGGAATATATCACAAATATCATCAGGTTAAATTTAAAAAAAAAAAAAAAAAAAAAAACGTACTATATTCAACTACAATGTTACGTGACACTGAATAAAGTATTTAACAAAATCCAAACTGTACCTCACTCGTATATGCTTTTGTTAATAAATACAATTTTACTACTTGCGAGTCTAGTCTACTTTTTCTACCATATGCTTATCACTTAGATGGTCCAAATAAAGAAAGTTCCGAACTGCACCCATACAATATATAAACAAAAACCTAAGAGGTGCACGTTTGAGTTAATTGTAACCCCCCCCCCCCCCCCCCCCGCGAAGTGCGGTATCTCAGAACATGAGTAACGTATAGAAAATGTTGATGCCAGTTTTCAAAACTTCGTTTTACACAGCAGAAGTCACTGTAAAGTAACAACTTCTAAAAACTAATACTGACCTTCAAGAAACGGAGGTAATGTTGAAAAATGTTTCTTGTGATAGATAGTGTTACATAAAAATTATGGTTTTTGACCAAAACATCTGTTAGAAATTTGAGGAGAAGCATTTGAAATGTGAAATCCAATGCTAGAAATGATTGTAACTACAAATATGTTCGGAAGTGTGCACTTTAAACTGTAATTTGCACGTTTTATTAAACTTGAGCGTGTTAAAGAAAATTTTCGCTTGGTAAACCTTTAGTTACCATCAACAAAACAAAAAACAAGGGAATGGTACTGCTCACCGGGGCACATGTTACTTGGAGCTTGTGAATGGACACCGTATCACAAGATGTGCAGCTTTCGAATATGTTGATTAAAATTGTTAATATCGAGCTTACAATCGTGGGTACAGATCCATAGTGATACCTTTTGAATATCGATACTAATTATTGATTACATACCACTTTCTCACTTAAACTTTTTCCACTCCGTAATTTCATCTTTATTGGTACCGTGGTCCAGCAATATAAATAAACACAAGTTAAAAATACCACAACTTGCCAGTGTTGCTAATAATTTGGTCTAGTAATATAATGTTAAAGTTGGTCAGTTACAACATGTAATTTGTGTGTTTAACACCACAGCCATCTGTAACATTCCCGAAAGTAGCCCCTACTGCAGTATTTAGATACATGGTGAGAAATTAAAACTGTACCTTTCTGATGCCTGTGTTCTATTTCTGTGGAGATGACACTATAAGCTAAATTTCAGGCCACTTCGGCGATTTAGTCTTCAATTTAGGTATTTTAAATGAAAGTGGAGGAGTGCATTATGAATGATCAATCATCCGGGCTCACGAAAAAAGAAATAAAAGTCGCGGTTGTAAATCCAAACACATTTATAAAAACATTCATACTGAAAGCGTTTTAGCTACCGATGGTCTGGTGGTTGATTTTCGTCGGCGTTTTCGACTTATGTCGGCTTTCGACGTGAACTGTTGCTAGTGGGCGCGGAAGGCAACCGCGCTTTTTTTTCAGTTACGTTTTTGCCCTAAGATTTCCGCCGTCTTCGTCGACTTCTTCAGACGACAGGGGGGGGGGGGGCAAGGGAAGTAAATCGTCATACAATTATACAAAAGAATTTAAATAGACAGGCATACTTATTGAAACAATTCTCTTTACAAAGGGGCGATTTTCCCACTCTGGAAATGAATGTCCGTAACCCTTGGACTCCTTGTTAATCGACTTTGCGCGCCGACTAATTAATCACTTGTGAAGGACGCAAGCTTCCGTGACTGAAAACACAATCACTATACTGTCTAATTTACGCGCGATAGCAAGACTTTTTTTTTTTTTTTTTTAATTTAAGGACGCTCTTTAACATCTCAGGTCATCAGCGTCCCATTCTAATCAGGGCGTGAAACTGCCGACAAATTTTGCTCAGAGGTCTCTTCTTTCAGGCTGGAGATTCTTTATCGTGCCGTAAATGTACGACACGGGACTTACGGCTTTACTTCCCTTCTGAAGAAAGCCATACTTACGATTTTTACGCCCGAAAAAATCCATCGATTCTGGCCGGGTTCGAACCCGCGACCTTGGGTTTAGAAGGCAAGTATGATTAGCACTACACCACCAGGACCGACAGCAAGACCTCGATAAGTACTAATTTTCATTGCAACTCTCGCGTAGATACAAAAACTGGCATTCACTTACCGCACGAGAATTTCACCATAGTATCTCGAGAGAATTATGAATTTCACGTGCTTGGTATTAATTACTCGCCTACTTATAACTATCTGCCAACGATCGAATGACGAATAGCTCTATTGTATTGTTGGATTCAACAACTACGTCGGATGGCTTCGGACTGCTTGACAGCGTGAACTGAGAGCTTAATGAGGAGAATAATATTCCTGCTGGCCACTGCTTAAACTTAGTATTGTGAAGTCCTTGAAAACTTTTTTTGAAGGTAGTAAAGGCGCAATATAGAGCGAGAGTAGGTGGAAAAGATGGGTGGGATCCCGCATTACCACTCCCGTAAGCAGTGGTAAATTTGCAGTGCTGATTGCCAGTGGCCAAGAGCGGCTAAGCATTATGCCTGTAATTGCCATGGCAAGTCCTGACAATTGCTCTGGTGCATTGCTAGGAAGGTTTAGGATAAGTAGAGTGGCGTGTTCTTTATTCATTAATTAATGTACAATTGTTTTATCGCTGGCCCTTTGACTTCCCAGTCCTCGGAGTGGTTCCATGTGATGTAGGCGTGTGCCACATAGTATCTCCGGAGCCGATGGCTCTTTTACGAGCCGAAGCTCGACCTCGCACTGGAGACCAGTCGGTGCCATTGGTGGTTACTATCATTATGTGGTTCTGCAATGCGTTTATCTCTTTGTTAATTTATAAAATTTCAACGAGATTTTTTGCAGGTGGTAGTAAACATTTTTCATAAATCATTAACGTGATCTGCTTTTTGTTTCTTGGTGCGCTGGATGTGTGTTTGGATGATAGTTGTTGTGGTTGGTGCGGATGTTCTGGGTTGAAGTTCCCACGTTAAATTTTATGTCCTGAATGCGGCGCTTAAGGCTGTCAGAGGATTTGGCGCTGGTTGTCTGAAGTTCCGTAAAAGCCTCCTCCAGTCTGTCGAGTCTTGATGAAATGTTTTCTTGTGTATTGCAGATGAGCTGGTGCAACTGGTGAATGGGCTCCAGTAGACTTTGGTTCAGTTCCTGAGTCAGGTTAGTGAGTTTGGTGGCGTGCTGTAAGTGAGTTATGTGCATAACTCGTGAGTGGCGCCCGAATAGGCATATGTCGTGTTTAGCAAAGATGAGCAGGAGGATGAGTTTGGAGGTGGCTGCTGCCGAGTTGTTGAAGTGCTTACTGAGATGGTTGGATCTCGGTGCCGTTGAAACCGGGGTTGCAGCTGGCAGGAGGTCTGACCTGTATAATGGCTGTTGCCACCGCAGGTAGCACAGTATGGTATGTGTTGGGCTAGGTCGTGCTCCATGCAATCAGGTCGAGTGATGCAGCGCTACAGTAGTGGCAGCGTGGAGGCGCCCGGCATTAGCTGTATTTGTGTCCATAGCCGCAACATCGGTGGCAGGGGAAGAGTTTTTTTTTTTTTTTTGAGTAGTGTTTAACGCCCGTTTTTACTACTGAGGCACCACAGGCGGTCAGGGGAAGAGTGACTGCGTTGACTCGGTTCCAAGGAGAAGGTGCATCCCGTCAGTTGGAGACCTGCGGTGATGGCGGTGTTGTTGTCTTCAGCATCCAAGAATGCAATCCTTACTAATGGAGTTGGACCACGCTGGAAGTATATTCTGGTAAAGGGATACACAGATGGCCATTGTCGTTGCGCAGCTTTCATTATTCATTATTTCAGAATTTGTCTATATCCAAAATCTGGGTAATATAATGCATGAAACCGAATTCAAGGAGGATTTTACGCATCTTTTTCTTACTGAACCCAGAAACGATAAAAGTGTCCGCCATGTGGTGGAAGTAAGCCCTAGAATAAGGAATGTCCTGCTACGAAAGAGAAGAATATTTTTTGATTTCTCGTCCTTGGCCGTGAATTCACGCTGCCATAAGTGTCAGGATTTAGGACGCGTGGCTAAGTAATACAAAGAGGACAAGCAAGTCCCGCCCATTGTGGTCAGCAGGACCACTTCCGAAAGAACTGTAAAAAGTTCAAATTGGAACCGGTGTGTGGCCTACTGCAAGCAGGGTAAAAAAAACTTGTAAAAGACCCAACACCACCGATTGCGAGATATACAGATTACTAATGAGCAGATCTATAAAGTATTTAATATGCAACAATTCGTTGTAAAAATGTAAGTGCAGAGTAAAACATGTATTTAATTGAAAAGTATTTGTAAACATTTATATATTAACAGGATAAAAAATATATGAACTTGGAAAGTATAAACACGATCCACGGGTGGCCAAGATCGTTAAGACACGGACTCGTGAGTGGGAGGTCTGGTGTTCGAATTCCGCTTGGACCGTCCTCCCTGACTGAGGTTTTTTCCAGATTTTTCTCAGTCTTCATAGCTGGCAAATGCCGGGGAGGTACCCTAAATTTAGGCCTGGAACGTTTCCTTCCTTAAAAAAAATCTTACCCAATATATCATTTCATTTCATGTATCATCAGTGCCCACTGCTTGTGGTGCTGAAAATCTGTACTATGAAATATGAAGAGGGAAATTATGGCCTTGAAAGGAATTGTAATGCGATTAATTAATTGCATTTTTCTATGCTTGCAAATTAATGTAACTTAATTTATGATTATTAATAATTTACATTGTTATTGTAGTTTCAAAACATTTGATTAATAAAATTATTCCTATGTTTGAATGTTGGTATGCCTGTTAGCGCAACCATTTTATGCTTACATGTACGTTGTTTGAAATTGGGTTGTGAAAGTGGTGATGGCCTAATGGAGTAATAGTTATTAGGTAACAAAAGTGGTCAACGGCAGATCATTGCCTAAGTAGGGGCTCTTACTACCTAAGGTTGTGTTTGTATTTAGACTACGGTTGCGACTGTGGCCTAACTTTAGTCTTAGGCTCGACTGCAGTTGCGGCTGTGGTTGTATTTGAACCCGAGACTTCTGCTTCGGTTGCGGCTGTGGCTGCAGCAGAATTTGCCACAAGCGATCTTCGTGATTGGCTCTCAGCGTCAGCCTCCATTCTCGGCCTGATGTCATGTTGTGCGTGATGCCTATATGGAGAACATTTTTTAAATATACTTTATTTGAGATAATATGCCTGAGTGTTATGCATTTGGTTGTACAACTCAAGGAAAGAAAGGCGTTAAGTTCAGGATAATGCGACGTCGAAAGACGAAATATTTGGATTCACAAAATTGGAAAAAAGAACTGGATTCTATCAAAGAACTCTCGACTGTGTTATGTAAGTATTGCATAAGATTTTTTTCTTAGGATTTGATATTAAATATAATAGGTCACCTTAAATTTAACGCTTATGTTTCAGTTATTTCATATGTGAAAATGCATAAAAGGAGCGTCGAAAAAGCTGCGCTTGAAGCCTAAAGTAAGGGTATAAATATTTTAAATTTTTTATTTTATTGTGGAAGAAAATTGTGGGGTTTAATGAGACTTTTGTTCTTATAAATTCTTCAAATAGCTGCAGTGACTCAACATGAAATATTACTACTTATTATTTAGTGTAGTAAAGAATAGATATTTTGACTTTTTATCTGCGTTTATGAATGTCAGCATTATCAAAGATTGTATATTAAAACAAGAAATTAATGAAATTAGCACATGAAAATCAAAACAAATAGCGTAATTGTTATCTTAACAGTCAAAAGTAAAACTTGTACTACATTTCTAAAGGAAAGGATGACAGTTTAACCCAATCATTCCCCTGTTACGTAATATTGTCAAAAAAGATAAAGTTTATTGATATTCTCTTATATGTATATTAATAATATCTGGAAATGTTGAAATTTAATGCTTTAGGGTATAAAATACTTCTTTTCTTTTCTTCATCCAACTTCCCTCTCTCTCTTTATTTACACTTTTTATTTTATACGTTTTGTGTACATTTGCAATATAACAACATTTTTAATTTATTAATTAAGGTACATAAAGCTTCTTTCCCTTCTCTCTTAATCTATACGGATTTGCAATGATATGTAATATTTTCATATTTAGAAATGTATTATTTTTATGCTTTAAAATAAAAATGCTGATTTGCTTTCTTCATTCCAACTCTCTCACTCATTATACACATGCCTCATTATGTCAATTTGCAATATATGAAACTCCTTTACGTTGGCCCCATGTTCAAATATTCTCTATATATTGCTGTACATTATATGTAAATATACAGTACATAAAATGCTTTTATTTAAAGTTTTATGTACAAAATGCTTCTTTCCCTTAAACCATCATCTCTCTCTCTCTCACTCTCTCTTATACACATACTTTTAATATAATTTTGTAATATATGGAAAGGTTCTAATTTAAATCTTTAGGTTATACATATGCTTTTGATGTAAATTTTAAAAATATGGAAAGTTTAATTTTTAGCTTTAGGGTAACAAATGTTTCTTTGCATTCTGTTCTATCTTCTCTCTTTCAATTTATTGGTGGGTGTTTATACGTAAATTTGCAATAATATGGAAAATATTTTAATTGGATGCTTAATATACAAAATATCTCTTTTCCTTGTTTCTACACCTTCTCTCTCTCTCTCTCTCTCTCTCCCTCTGTATACATGCTTTTATATGTAAATTCACAATACATGGAAACTTTATAATTTAATGCCTTAGGATACAATATACTTCTTTTCTCCCTTTATTTATGATTTTTTAATGTAAATGTAAAGGTTTCAATGAATGCTTTAGGGAACATAATTATTCTTTCCCATCTCCCCCTCTTTTTCTCCCTCCCCCCCTCTCTCTCTCTCTCTTTTACGTAAATTTGCAATATATGGTAAAGTTTAAATGTATTAATTTACGTTATGGAATCTTCTTCCCTGTTCACAATTACTACATGTAAAATTGCAATATTTAGAAATGACATATTTAAATGATGTAGGGTACAACCTACTATATATATGTTTATTATAAGAGTGGGTAAGAAGCAACTCCCTATTGTAATATTCTTGGGCTTTATAGATGAGGCTGTGGCTTAACAATTTCCACAGGCTTCGACTGGGGTGTCGGCTGCGGCTGCGGCTGCGAGTTCGGCTGCGGCTGCGGTTGTGTCCGAGGCATTGGTCTTACTATTGCCACTGCTATAAATAAAGATAAACATGTATAACATGAGTGTCTTTTCTTTTTATATCTGTACATGGAGGCATTGTGCTCTATCGACATTGTACTTAATACAAACAAAGGAACATTTCACACTCCCCTCTTTAAATTTGAATACATGAGGATCTTATCTGAATAAGTAAACTACACTCGCATAATCCTCACCTATAAAAATGTTTAACATTTCATTTACCTTCACCTTGGTGTACTTTTAATTAAAAATTAAGAGCCAGGAAAACCTAGGTGTCCCTAGACTTAAGACCTGCTTTGTGTACTATGGTATACACTGAAACAACATAGCAGTGCCCTATGAGCGTCCGGCCTCAGAAATCTATTACAACTGTACTACTTCGGAAGGGGGGGGGTTTCCCGCAAGTTTATAGAAATAATCAGCAGCCTTTGGCATAAAAATTTGCGCAACTGTATGAAATATCAGTTTTGAAACTTGCCATATAATGAAGAAATACCGAATTTGCAGATATTTGACGTGTTGGGTGCTTTCTGTGGGTTCTACAATTCTGCCCTATCTATAACAATAATTATATATTTCGTGGTTATTGGCTGCCGTGAATGTCTTGATCTTCCAGATCTTTAGTCTGGAGGGAGTTGGCAATTATTTTTTATTTATTTATTTTTATTGATTTATTTATGGACGTTCTTTAACATCTCAGGTCACCAGCGTCCCATTCAACTCAGGGCGTGAAACGGCCGACAAATTTTGCTCAGAGGCCTCTCTTTCAGGCTTGAGGTTCTTTTTCGTGCCGGAAATGTACGACACGGGACCCACGGCTTTACTTCCCCTCCGAAGGAAGCCATACTTAGGATTTTTACGCCCCGAAAAAATCCATCGGTCCTGGCCGGGTTCGAACCCACGATCTTGGGTGTAGGAGGCAAGTATGGTAACCACTACACCACCAGGACCGACGGAGTTGGCAAGAATAGTTTAATTCTTAGTTGGGGCAATGTGTCTGTGCATGTGGATGGAGACATAATTGGGCATATGAGTGTTTTGGTTACACAGAAAAGTAACTCACTTTGAGACAACTCTCAACCAAGAACACGCGGAGAGGGGGGGGGGGGGTTCTATCTAATCGGTCAAACTAGCAGCAATTGGATTAAGAGGGACAGTGGGCTGACATTTACAATAACGTAGCAGTTACTTACAAATTTGAAAAAATAATGAAATTATCGAGCCCTTATCAGATAGAAAATATTTAAGTTATGAAGTTCCACAAGAATCATCTATTATCGAACAATTTTGTTTCTTATGTATAGTAATGACTTGGGGTTATGTGAAAAACCTTGCACATCAACTTTCTTTGCAGAACTTGTGTAAATTGTTTGAAAAAAAATGTTAGTTCTAATAATTAATTAATATAAAACAGTAGTGATTTAATTTTATCATACACAAAATAAAAAGTTAAAGTATCCTACTGTAACTTATCAGGGCATAGGAATCAGTTATGCTGAAAATACAACATTTTCAGTATATAGTTGGACGAATACAAGTAGACACAATGCATAAGAGGTATCTGTGATTTGCAATGAAATTACTAAGTCTGCATTAAAGGTATAATATTTATTTATACACTGCGGTAATTTTTATAATGAGGGGAGGGATTATTATATAAAAAGTATATATAAGCACCACATTGAGGCGTCAATTGCGGCAATATTTATTGTGGTATGATGTTGAGTTGATTAGAGAGGGGGGAAGAGAAGAATTGATTGGTGTATTAATTTTGCGGTGTGTTAATTGTATTCGGAATAAGCCTGTTTTCCCGATGTCCTCTCTGATTTGCCGTCTTTGCCGCGGCTATCTTTCTCAGGGAATCTGGAGCTTCGCGACTCTTTTGAGTCGGCGGGAAGGACAAAGTGTCTAACACATTACACAGAAAGTCATTGAATTGAAGTTGACACAATTTATTAATCAGATATTCAACGCCTTTCCACAGGTTTAGGTATCCGTTACGTCTTGAGAACTGCTCTAAGAGTTCTTTAGTTCACTCTTGCACGGTCTAACCTCGATAGAACTACATATTTCATAATACTAGTCACTCTACATCTCTGACGTTGTTAACTATCTTTTCATTATGTAGCTAACTGCTCTGATAACTCAAACAAACTAACGGTCTGTCTCTCTGATGAGAGACTGATTTTTCCAGTGACTACTGGATTGCCCGATATCAAAATAAGGTAAATTTCTGTCACTATAAAGTCGCTCGGTCGTAATGTTATAAAAATATCCTATATTATGACTTCCTTGAACAGATATCGCCTTCCCTATCCTATGCAAGAATTTTCATTGGTTAATGTCCAACCCAGATTTCCCGTTGCCAGAAATCTAAGAGATGCTTTTCAACTTTGCGTCAGGGTCAATTTGTGGTTACGTTATTAACAAAGGAGTCTTTCGGCATTTTCACACAAAAGCGATCACTTGAGTTTCCTGTTTTTATAACGGTCTGTTTTCTAGACGCGCGGCCAGTCCTTAAGGCTAGCGGAACCCTTGTTATAAATACAGGCATATTACAATAAATGTGGGGCTGGTCGCTTACCCTAATAAAACTATTTAATAGCAAACCCCTAAAAGATCCTTGCATAAGTGTTCTCTGTCAAAACATAAGAATAAATACGTTGACGTAAATAGATGCCAAGTTAATGCAATTCATATATGTACATCAAAATATATGTATAAAATATTAATGTTTATTATAAGCATATTATGGAAATTAAGCCTTGAGTTTCAGTCTCAACCAAAACATGCGATGTGAACTGACCCTATTGCACGGCACACATCTAAGGGGTAGTCGATCTCTCTCCAGGTGCGCTGTATCATATCTCTCTGAAGTGTTGTAGATTCCGGAATGTTTAAAGGACTTCTTAGGATGATGCAAACACTCCACCTTCTATTGCCACGTGCATGACTGGCGTGGAGTGTTTCAACGTTAACGTCTTCGGTTTCTTTAGACGGGTTAAACCAGCGAACAATGGTCTTGCCTATAGATAGATCCTTTCCATAAGAATACCTGAAATTACGTTGCACTAACGTCGGTCCTGGTGGTGTAGTGGTTACCATACTTGCCTCCTAAACCCAAGATCGCGGGTTCAAACCCGGCCAGGATCGATGGGCGTAAAAATCCTAAGTATGGCTTCCCTTCGGAAGGGAAGTAAAGTCATGGATCCCGTGTCGTACATTTACGGCACGAAAAAGAACCTCACGCCTGAAGGAAGAGGCATCTGAGCAAAATTTGTCGACCGTTTCAGGCCCTGAATTGAATGAGATGCTGATGACCTGAGATGTTAAAGAGCGTCCGTAAATAAAATGCAATAAAAAAAAAGAAGTTGCACTAACACAATGTGTACCTACCACAACACTCGCTGCGCTTTCTGCTGTGCTCTTGTTGATTGCCGTGGAGTGACTGGCCAGCTCGCTAATGAAGTGACGCCGCGCGAAAGTGTTTGCGCATGCGCCCAGTAACTTTTAGGTCAAACTTCCACAATTATACAGTCTCAGGTTGATTTCGTACTGATCCCTTGCTTATAGCTTAGCTTTATGGACAACGGAAATCACGAACCCATTTTGGATGATGCTATATAAAAAAAAAAAAAAAACGAATTTGCACCTAAGTGCTAGCTTTTCTCTTGCAGCTCACTTTTGTAATATTCTGTTTCATGTAGTATGTACTTAAATAAACTCTATTTAGTACCGAATATAGATTACTTACGAAGTCCACTTTCCCACCAAGGGGTAGGCGGCCATCTCTCTCTTAAAGGTGGTCGTCGTCGTGGCGGCTGTGTCGGCGGCGAATGAGGTATGGGTGGAGACATGTTTCGTCTGTAGAAAGCATCATAATGATAATATCTTTCTTACTCAAAATCAGTTTACAGTTTATTTTGTTATACATGAACATCTTGCTAATACATTGAATGCAGGTATATATGAAATCCCAGACCATGTTAACAAGACGTATTGTCTATATTCAGTCAGTTCATTGACTCATAAATGTACCCTATCACCGGGCTGTTTTTCCAGATGAATTGAAAATTGCAAAAGTCATACCATTACTAAAATGGGGAAAATAAACAAAAGTTGAAAACACAGAACAATAACATTACTCTCCACTTTGTCCAAAATATTTGAGAAATTATGTACTATATAAAACTCTTATATTTGTTAAGAAAATATGTCATAGTAGAAAATGAACATGGCTTTGTTAAAGGTAAATTGATAAATTAAACAATAATTAATTGTATATAAAACTCTTTTGAATCAGTGGATAAGAGGGAAACATTCAACTGTTTCTGATCTGTTCAAAACTTTAGACATGTTACATAGCAATATCTTGTCACCAACTGGCAGCAGTTAAAATAAGAGGAAGGTCACTTAGTTGGTTTACATTATACTTATAAGATCAGGCATGCAGAGTCCAAATTAGGTAAAACGTTGAAAAAGAATGTAATTATTCAGTTCTTATCAGATGGGTAGTATTTAAGTTATGAAGTTCTACAAGGATCTATTATGGAGCCGTTTTTGTTTCTTATTTTTATTAAAGACTTGGGGTTATGTGTAAAAACTGGCTAAAGAGCTTTCTTAGTGTCCGCGTGTAGATAGCATTCAATCAATCTTAAGTGAAACACCCAGGCACTTGTGTACATTGTTTGAAAAAAATTGATAATTAATTAAAATAAATCAGCAGTCATTTCATTTCATCGTGCACAAAATAACAGTTTAATGTATTCCATTATAATTTATCAGGGCATAAGAATCAGTTATGATGAAAGTACAACTTTTTAAGTATATAGTATTTGAATGAGCATTCCAAGTGAACAGTTCATACACAGAAAATTATGCAAAATATGCTTTGCAATTGGTACGGAAAGTGTCTACATTGCAATCTACGCGCGTCTTGCGATTCCTTTATATCATGCGGAATACTATTGTGGAAAAATTGCACCAAAATCTAATTTTATTTTCAAAATCCATGAAACAGTAGTTAGAAACATATGAAGGCTAGAAGACTACCAATGAGAACGTTTTATTATTATTATTATTATTATTATTATTATTATTATTATTATTATTATTATTATTATTATTATTATTATTATTATTCGCTCGTGTTGCAGCTCCCTTGTTTATTTATTTATGAAACAGTAAACCTGTATTAAAACAAATCTTAATACATTTTCTTTGAATGTGAAATTAAACGTACATAACAAAGGAACAAACATTCTGATGATTTCCATTAACACAACATTCTGAAGAACACGTTCACCCATACTGTACTTCAAATGTATAACAGTTACCTTCCTATCTTGAAGACATATCTGTGCTATGAAGGTTCTTATTAAATTACAGCTTCTATATTATTTATAAATTAACTAAGAAATGAATAATATTAGCTTTTATTGTATTTCACTATACAACATTAAGTTCTACTTATTCTAAATCGACCATATTTCTAGCAGTACTATGATTCAATATTTATATATTGTTAAACATTTTAATTGTATTAAAATTTTACGTTTTGAATTATTATTAATATTGTTAATAATAATGTAACTCTTATGTGGATTTATTAATTTCATTTTATTACAAACCACTACTTGTAATTTATAGTCTACCTATATAAATAAATGAGACATTTCCTACAGAAATTTAAACGTATGGATTAAATTAAATTTAATACCTGAATACTTCCCAATTTCAGCGATCCAGTTGGGTTTACCTGAAAATGTTCTCTTTGAGGATGTAGATTCTGATGATTTAGACGAATATGTAGAAATAATTATAAAAAGTAAATTTGTTACTGAGAATCAATAATTTACGTGTTTATTCTGCCACAGGTGAACACACGTTTTCTAGTGTGCATGTAGATACACAAATTATCTCGCTAATGCTTTGCATGCAGCTTGCATATCAAATTAATATCACTTGATTAAATAAGGTTAGAAGTAAAAAATAATGTGGTTATTAACGAATATTTAGTTTCTTCAATGCCATCAAAATTAAACCTAGAGTAAGCACATTTAACTATGATCTATACAATCCATAATGTCATTTTTAACAAATATGGAATATGTCTCATGTGCAAACAACCGTTACCCTCAGAACCATATCAAATTAATTGTTAATAACCATAAGAAATTCATCATAGCAATGGAAATTAGAAGGGCTGAAATATATGATAATAAATGGGTGTTTTACTGCAATGGAGTAAAATAGCGTAATAACCGAAAAGTTAGCTTTAAAACATCGAAATAAGTGACCGCAATGAACATAAAAATGATAATGTTGTGCCCTAAGTGTACATGGGCGAAGACAAAGTAGGCAAGTAGATATACAAAGTTCAGAAAACAGAAGTGAAACGAATGGCGCAGAATTCGAGGTCAGCAGTCGACTGCACAGTACATAGATTATTTCGATCACAAATAAAAGGAATTCAGAAACAGAGTACAGTATCAGCATAATGCCAGTTGTGTATTCAAATTCAAACGGAAAACAGTAAACTGTGCTAAATTAATGAACAAAATATAACAGTGTTTTCTGCGTATGTAAAACATAATTGTGGTACAGGAAATTCTTCCCACTACTGAGGTGAAATGAAATTTAAATTTTGAACG
Source organism: Metallyticus violacea (assembly GCA_030762175.1). Classification (NCBI taxonomy): domain Eukaryota; kingdom Metazoa; phylum Arthropoda; class Insecta; order Mantodea; family Metallyticidae; genus Metallyticus; species Metallyticus violacea. The sequence continues at coordinate 13,551,526 of CM060834.1, forward strand.
AAAATGTTTGTGGCAAAGTAAGAAATAAAAGAAATTCCACCCGAATGGTAGAAAATTTGGGCTCTTCATCCTTAAGAGAAATATAATTTTCATGTTTGAAGTAGCTAAGTAATTCGAAAACAATATTTAGTCAAAATACTTGGCCAACTTAAACTTAAAATCCCGGAAAAGATGGAATGAAAATATACATTGAATAAATAGTTACTTCAAAACACCTTGTTTAAAAAAAAAAAAGAACAAAAACTGAAGAGCAATTGCGCCAAGGCAATAATAAATGCACAGAACATTGTCATAGCGCAATGAGCGCGGTCGTATTGAGATAATATCATCAATGTTTAAATTTATGAAATTACCGAATTTAATTAGTCCTTTATTAAACGTCAACATATTTTCACAAATTATGTTATATAACTGTCACGGGTGGCCGAGGTCGTTAAGGTGCGGGAGGTCTGGGGTTCGAGTCCCGCCATAAACTCCTCTCTGACGGTTTTTTTTTTTTTTTCAGGTTTTCCTCAGTCCTCACACATTAATGCCGGGGAGGTCCCTAAATTTAGCCCCGGAACGCTTCTTTCCTTTAAAAAAAAAATTGCAATTTATCATTTAATTTATGTATCATTAGCGTCCATTGTCTGTGGTGTGTGAGTAGTAAAAACGGGCGTTAAACACTATTAAAAAAACAGTTATGTTTATCATCACTATTTCCATTTTAGTTCAGAAACAACATCTTAAAGCCGAGAGGGTTATGTGTTAATTAAATATAAATTAATATGCGTTGATAACATTAAACTATAAATGATTGCATTTATAAAATAGTAAAAGCACTGATGGGGTTTAGTGTTGCCATAATATGAACTGGCAAGTAAAAATATTTTCCATAAGAGGCTTTTGGATAACCATCTGTGTAAAATAGCAACAAAAAATTGTACTGGAATCACAAGCAACGTAAGTCACGGCGTTTTATCTTGTTAGCGTGTTGTTACATATGTCTAAACTTAGAAATCGTAGCAAAAAGCAAGAGCGTAGAGCGTGTGGGGGGGGGGGGGGGAGATACTGATAGTCATAAAAACCAAACTTACAAAATATGACTTACAACCAAAAATTCCAAAAATCAAGTTGATAATCCCTCGTTTTAACAATGTGCTACTTGGTATAACTCTTACATCTTTATAAAGTTTTTCTGGACCATTATTACATATTGTACATCAAAACAACACACTCAGCATATTCTTTTTTGTGTAAATTGACTTTTACGAATTTCAGTTTTAGAACTCTTAAATAAATTGTGGAAACAGATAATGAGGAGGACCTACAACTCAGGAAATTAACTTACAGGTGACGGGAATAAAGAACAAGGCTGGGCAGAGAACTAGACATCCATTCCCAAACTGCGTTTCCTTATACAGAAATATCGAAAGAGGAAAGGGGGGGGGGTCAAAAATGGAAACCAAACTTTTGAGAATTCAATTCAAAAGTCAGTATCTCCATATCAAGACCTGAAATAGATATCGTATCTCTCTCTTGAAATTTGGAAAAATTTATTTGCTCCACCATAAGTCATTAGAGAGAGACCGGCGCCTCCACTAAATGCCCCATCCCTGGTAAGTTTGTGGGGGGCATGACTCAAATAGTAGAGCTAAACTTAATAACGTTTTTATTGTTTGATCTAATTATAAAAATGTAAGATTTAAAATGGAGCAGTTTACAATGCAACATGACCATCTTACCTTTGAAGAATGTTGTAGACACAGCTGGGTAATCGATATCCCTGGCTCGGGGTGCTTTGACAATTCTCAAACTCCTTAGTATCGTTACCCACGCGTCATGCAGCGAGAAGCGCGAAGCCAAGAGAGAGCCAGAGAGAGTTTAGTTTTTATTTACAAACCAATTCATCCCTACAGGGGTCTACGAATTGTATCGTCATCTTTCCTACGTTAGCATTTACAGTAACGAGTGGTGAAGAACCTGCATAGGAATTTCCTGACTTTGCTTTCTGCACGAAAGTTGAAGAGCCTGCGTAGCAATTTCCTGACTTTGCTTTCTGCACGGAAGTGGATGAGCTGACACTATATAAAATAATTGGGGCTAACGAAACAGCTGAAGTTAAAAGTTGACTTAATGAAAGGTGATTTACCATTTACAATGCCAAAACATTATTCAGTATTCCAAGTTATTTTCGTGTCAAACTCCGTATATAACATGGAAGGGAAAAAGGACAGCTGGACCACAGAAAACGAGACAATAAAATGAAACGAACGAGAACATGTTAAGTGTTCGGTAGCATCACACCAAAGCATTTCGAGGAATTTAACTAACGTCCAAATTCTGAATCACTGTTCTAATTAAGGAAACGTGTGTCTAGTATTAATTAACACAAGAGTGCTCATAAACATTCTGTTTTTGTTTCGTTTTCTGTGTTTTTCTCCTTTCTTTCCTTCTTTCTTTTCCGTTCTAGTCACACCAAACTGCTGGAAGATTAGGTCGAAGTGCACCTGATAAATGCTTCCACATACTTCCTTGACAGAACATATAAACAAACCAGAAGAAATGTTGTTCTGGCGCAGACTCCTGATGTTATGTCCCAAAGAGCCTCTCTGCTCTCGCCTATCTGTATATAATGCTACAGCCGTTTAGAGTGCTGTCCTGGGCAAACCTCATGGGCCGTGCTCGAACTTCAGCGACCCTCGCTGATAGTTGTGTGTTCTTACGTGACAAAAAACTCCCTCCATCATTGGTACAGAAGGGGGGGGACATAAATACAGATATATGTAGTTCCATGAAGGTTAAAAAAAAAAAAAAAAGAGGACGGAGTAGAATTAAACGTGATGCAAGAGGGGGCTGGAGAAGGGGCAGCCCGATAGTTGTTAAGAAAAAAGGGACAAAGGAAATAACGCAGTGCAACATGGTAACGAAAGCACGTGATAAATTCAGGTGCCCAAAAACCATAAATACGAGAGTAGGTCCATAAGTTTCCGGCCTCGCCAATATGGAATGTCGCCTTCATAAAATTCTTATTTGCTGTCATACCTTATCTGTTAAGTAAATAATTGTGTAGCTTCCGTTCCGCTGTGTTCAGTTATTGCATAAAGAAGGCTATGTATAGAAGATTGTGACATGTTCAAAATGGAGAATCGAGCTGTTATTATGTTCTTCACAAAAGAAGGACTTACTCCAAATGAAATTAAAAAGCGATTAGACAGTGTATATGTGGAAACATCCCCCTCATATTCTACCGTAAAAGAATGGGCCAAACGTTTTCGAATGGATCGAGAAAGCATTGAAGATGAAGAGCGTGCAGGTCGGCCCTTGGAGGTACTCACTCCTGAAAACATCGGAACATCGCTTTAGTGGAAAGAGAAATTATAGAAGACCGGCGGCTCAAAGTTACAGAAATAGCAGCAAGGTGGGGCCTTTCTAAAACAACAGTCCTTCGAATTATTCATGAACATTTAAACATGAATAAGGTTAGTGCCTAGATTTCTTTCCTCATTCCAAAAGCAGCAACGAGTAATCTGTTGTTAGGCATTTTTGGAGCTCTGCCGTGGCAACGAGAGAGAAGTCCTGCAAACCATTCGTTGTTACAGGAGATGAAAATGTGGTTCTCTACTATGATCCCTTGACCAAAAGAGAATCAATGGAGTTGCAGGCGTAAATCTGACGAAGCACCGCCTCTAAAGGCAAGGGTCACTCAATTAACCAAAACGATAATGGCCACAATCTTTTGGGACTGTGAAGGAATACTCTTCATTGACTTAAAGGATAGGAACACCGCAGTAAATCAGGAATATTATGCTGGCCTACTGCACAGACTACGTGCTTCCATCAAAGAGAAAAGGCGAGGAAAGCTGAGTGGTGGTGTATGACTTCTTCATGACAACGCGCCTGTGCACACAGCTCTTGTTGCAAAGGTAGCTGTGAAGAAATGTGGCTTCAAGGAGATCGACCATCCACGCTGCAGCCCAGACCTAGCTCCCAGTGACTATTTCCTCTTCTCAGAACTCAAGGACCTTCGAGGAAGGAAATTCAAGTGTGACGAAGAAGTGATGGATGCTGTTTATACCCATTTTGCAAATAAGAATTTTAGCTATTTTGGGAGAGGGGGAGGATTGAAATGTTAATTCAAAGATGTGAAAAGTGTGTTGCAATAAAGGGGAACTATATGAAAAGTGAAATATAGTTTTTGTCTTTATCATACCTAGAATTAGGCCGGAAACTTATGGACCTCCCTCGTATACAAGAGCCCAAATATGCAAAACAAAGCAATAGAGAGTAGCGTGATATGACTTGTCAAAAAGTTATCATAATTTTTCCTCTTGCAGAAGAAGAAGAAGAAGAAGAAGAAGAAGAAGAAGAGAGAAAGAAAGAAAGAAAGAAAGAAAGAAAGAAAGAAAAAGAAAAACGCTATCATTAAAGTAACGTGTAATTCTTTTGCTAACAAAAACCAAAAGTTTTATACAAACTCCCTAATGTACGTTCAGCTATGAATTCACCGCACGGATAGCCGAGGTCGTTAAGACGTGCACTTGTGAGCGGGAGGTTTGCGGTTCGAATACCGCCAGGACCGTCCTCCCTGATTGAGGTTTTTTGCAGGTTTTCCTCAATCCTCATAAATGGCAAATGCCGGGCATGTATTCTAAACTTAGGCTGGAACGTTTCCTTCCTTAAAAAAGCCTTTCCCATTATATCATTTCATCTCATGTATCATCAGTGTCCGCAGTCTGTGATGCCTCAATCGTAAAAACGGGCGTTAAACACCATTCAAAAAATATTAAAAATGAACTATGAATTCCAAACACAATTAAAGTTATTATGACAAAACATAATAAAGGGGAAGAGTAATAGTTCCAATACCAATATAAATTGTAATTAAGATCGCAGGACATGATTGAGTCAGACGTTCATTAATACAAAAATAAATAGATGGAAGATGGTCGAGTAAATCAATAATAACAAATTTAAACTACATCTTAATTCAGGAATTACTTGAAAACTAAATTGATTAAGACCAGCAGACCCATTCGTATGTTAAGGAAAACTAATTATACACCGATGAGATAAAATAAGGATGAAAATCAACATTTGGCTGAGGAGATGCGTGGCGGTGTGTCCTGAAATTCTGATTTACAATGTTTGAAACCAATAATGCAATAAAAAGATCACACTACACATCGTCATGCATGAAAAATAAAACTAAAATACATAAATGCTAGAGTTTTTAAAATGCAAAGAAATGATTACATAAAATTATTAATTTACGTTTAATATTAATTTTCTACTATGATATATTTCCTTAAGAAAATTAGAGACTAATCTATTACATTTCATTTTACATGCAATTGCGAAAAATAGGGTAAATTGATCAATACAATCACAGAACCTGTGTAAAAGGGGGAATATTTTGTGTGCATATACTTTAGTTTTATTTTGCAACAGTTCAAGTGTTAGTGTACCAGGTGTAGCTCTGTGCGACACTTTCACTAATTTTAATATAGGTTGGCAATATAGAGTTTGTGTGCAGCGGCATGCGCTGTAAAGTAATAGTTTTAAGTGAAACGTGTGCAGAGTGAAATCTTTCACTTAATAAACGATTGAAAACTGAGCACGAAGGTGGAAAAAAGTTGTGTTTTGACTCCGGTGGTTCTTCATGTGCGATCGATTCCTGGTAGTGTAGTGGTTACCATATTTGCCTTCTAAATCCAAGATAGTGACTTCAAACTTGGCCAGGATCGAAGGGTTTTTTTCCCCCCAGGTGTGAAACCCGAAGTATGGCTTCCTTCGGAAGGGAACTAAAGCCGTGGATGTCGTATATTTACGGTACGTTAAAGAACCTCAAGCCTGCAAAAAAGAGGCTTCTGAGCAAAATTTGTCGGCCGTTTCACGCACTGAATTGAATGGGACGCTGATGACCTGAGATGTTAAAGAGCGTCCATAAATAAATCAAATCAACGATCCAAGTGCGATCTGCTCACCCCCAAGCGTTATCTGTGAAAAACAAAAAATAGAGATTACTGAACCTATTCTCAAATATTATTCACATAAACAATGAATTGTGGATCACATTCGAAACTTTTATGGTATATTTTGTGACTGCTAAGGCGATGCCCCTATTGCATGAATAGTTGCATGTGCCACAAGCCGACAGTCCGGAACACGCTCTATGGGAATGCGACCAGACTCTAGGTATCTTAGATAGATGCACCACGTATCTATAGTTCATTTATGAACTATACCATGCCTATATTGCACTAACAGTTATACTGAAAATATAACTAGGTCTACGCAGAAATGCCCATGAAAATCCAAATTACACAGTGAGATTTTGCCCCTCCATAAATTGACAAAGCCTTTCATTTTATAATTTCAAGCCACCCTAAAATACACGTAATATAAAGAAAAAGAAGGGGATAGAGCTGGGCCCAACATTGCAAAATGTGCCGAGAATGCATTCTTTCTTAATCCGTGGGCGATATTCACCAAAGAAGGTCCGAACATTTATCTTTTGGGGTTTCTCAAGTGTTGGATTTTATTTCGAAATTGAATTACAACTACATCCTCAGTGTCTACCGCCTGTGTTGCCTCAGCAGTAAAAATGGGCGTTAAACAGCAATAAAAAATAATTGTTAAGGTTCTTCATTGTTAGGTTACCAGATATCTACCAATAATAGTGCATGCTTTATATTTAAATATTATTTTGTAAGTAATTTCCATTTTATGCATATCTTAAATATTCCCCTTCAACAGTATTAATAAATTTAATCATTATCAACATCCCATATATATACATACTCGAAAGTTCTCTTTTTAGCGCGGAGCGAGGGAATTTCTCACATTTTCTAAATTCTCTGTGAAAAATTTCCCACGGATTGTCAGCTCTGACTGCATATCAATAGTGTTTGTGTTTCGCGCGCAATTAAGTACTTGTAACAAAACAATGTTGCATTGGAAGCAATCATCAGCTGTAAACTTGTTACAACTTTAAACGATAAACTTGTGCTCTAAGTTCAAAACTACAGTGAAATGGGTTTTAAATATCACAGCTACTTTTCTTTATAATAATAACTTATTAAAGCAGCATCAATAACTAAAATTGCATTTGTTTTAGTTGTACCATTATTCTCCTGATGTATTGACCGCCATAGTGAAATAGGGAGTGGCGAGAGAGGGTCACGTGTTGCTGGGAAGCGCTGTAATTGGAGCTTACTTACCCCCCCCCCCCTCCCATTCACTCTCCGCTGTACAACAATAGCGGTTTACATTGCACGACTCTATTTGCCGGTAACTTTGGCAGCGGCTTACTAAGGAGGGCACGGGGAGCGGCGATGCGAGGTATCTGGGGGTATAACCGGGTCACCTGTCTCCAGGGGTAAGAATTATGATTACCTGGTCCTCAGGGTTGGGGGTTGGAGTTGGAGTTAACCTCCCTTCTCTGTAAAAAACATTCTACTTTCTAAACTTTAATGGACACCTTGGATTGTGGTCGGAAGGAAAGGAAAGATGCTGGAAGACGCGGGCGAAGAATTGAAGAGCGCCCAGAAGTAAGAAATGTGAAACAGCTAAAATATATTCTTGAGTTATTATACATCATTTTACAAATAAAACCAGCAATTCATTCACACCACTTGCATCAAGACGAAGTTACTCATGCAAGCACGAGCTTTGTGTCTTGATGTGCAGCGGAGAGTGACATAGGCCGTTGTTGCCCGGCAAGTTTGAATGGGGAAATAAACAAAGAAGGGTGTGGCAGTAGTAAAACTTGTATCCTTGTTCCTGTTGTTTCATTTTTGCTGTTTGTGCATTCTTTCAGTTTATGTTATTTTACATCATATATTTAATTACACGACTAAAAGTTCAGATATTGTTATAAACGTGCAACTTGAAAGTGAAGTTGAATCCTCCTCAAAGCCAGCACGCTATGCACTGTATACATGAAGGAGAGAGGAGAAGGGGGGAAGGTTCACAAAGCTTAACATATGTAAACATTTTCAGAGAAGTTACTCTTTAAATTAATTCCCGACATTTATATGACAGCTAATATCAGTTTACTAAAAAGTAAATAATTAAGTAAATGTAATATTTAGAGTAGTTAATTATACAATGTATTATTTTATAAGTAAGGGCAATTCCTATGGGAAGTCTGAAAAAAACAACTTTTCACAATGTACCCGTATACATTGTTTTAAAATCAATCCAAAGAAGTTTATCAATATTTTCAGTTTAAAAATCTATTGTTTTCCAATTTTGAAACGCATTGTGTAGAAAAAGAAAAGAAAACAGTTTTTAGAGTTTTAAACGCTTCTGATCTGTTATGCCGTTAACACTGAATCAGTCTTAATACGCACATGCACCATTATCTTCATCTTTCTTCTTTTACTAAATGCTCCAATTTCTTCCGAAGACCAGCTAAACCAATTCCAACCGCCATGGGTGGCCGAGGACTTGTGCATGAGAGGTCTGGGTTCCAATACCGCCAGGACCGTCCTTCCTGACAGGTTTTTCCAGGTTTTTTTCCAGTCCTCATAAATGGTAAATGCTGGGGAGGTACCCTAAACTAAGGCCTGAAACGACCCCTTCCTTAAAAAATATCCTTTCCCAATATATCATTTCATGCATCACCAGTGTCCATCGCCTGTGGTGCCTCTGTAGCAAAAACGGGCGTTAAACACTATTCATTAATTCTTCTGAAAATCAGCCAAAGCATTTCCGACCGCCATGGGTGGCCGAGGACTTGTGAGCGGGAGGTCTGGTGTTCGAATCCCGCCAGGACCGTCCTCCGTGACAGAGTTTTTTTTCCAGGTTTTCGCCTGGAATGTTTCCTTCCTTAAAAAAATCCTTTCCCAATATATCATTTCATCTCATGTATCGAACCCGGCCAGGACCAATGGATTTTTTCGGGTGTAAAAATCCTAAGTATGGCTTCCTTCGGAAGGGAAGTAAAGCCGTGGATCCCGTGTCGTAGATTTGGGGCACGTAAAAGAACCTCAAGCCTGAAGGAGAGGCCTCTGAGCAAAATTTGTCGGCCGTTTCACGCCCTGAGTTGAATGGGACACTGATGACCTGAGATGTTAAAAGAGCGTCCATAAATAAATCAATAAAAAAAAAATCTCGTGTATCATCAGCTTCCACCTCCTGTGGTGCCTCGGTAGTAAAAACGGTCGTTAAACACTATTAAAAAAAGTATTTGCACAACTTCTTATCATATCGTATATCACCTCAATCTGTGGATCCTATAACGAGTGCAGTCAACTCAAGTCTACATAAATTACATACATTATGTACATGTTATGAAATTGTTACACTCTTCATATTTACAAACTTTAACTTGGTGTAGAGTTTATCGGAAATTCATTTTACACAGCTCAAAATAAAGCGGCATCTTAAAAAATACACATTAATGGTAACTTAAGTCATTTACTTCTAGAACAATTACAACTTAAAGTATTTACATTCTGTATATTTAGAAAGCTGAATTATTTAATGCAGATAAATTAGCATACTTATTTTTTATTGTATGAAATCCTTCTCTGCATAGAAGGCATGAGTGATAAGTTACCTTTTTAATACTAACCTGATTAGTATGCAGATCCTTTATAGATGATGGAAGTGAATTAAACAATACAATATCATTTAATTATTTATTTTTATTTAAGTAATTAATCTGTAATGATCATCTTCACTTTCGTGTAATGTTTGTTTAATTTTAGCTCATTTACATTGTTAAATAGCATATTAACAAGACAATTAACAGTATGGAAATACATTCCGACTTATGCTTCTATACGACGAACTCTTAAGGGAATTCTTCCGGGCTTAGGAGCCATGGTCTCTTGGAGCTAAGCTTCCGATTACTCTTAAGGGAATGTTATGAGGAACATTCCATAAATATGGGAATGACATTATGTTGTGCACAAATAACAAAGAGCTAACATAATAAACATAAAATTTGATCGTTAATATAGTTATAGCGTCTTTGCTTTAAGGAAAGTTGCACCCCAAAGATTTGGCATGCACCAAATGTTACGAAAGAAGAATACAATGTTTCTAACACAAAGTTCTTGAATATATTTAACAATGCCTTAAGAATTAACAAAAGTATAAAGGAATTTAGCTTCACATTATTTTACTTCTGTCCACACATTTTCAATAAGCAAGGAGGTGAGTCAATCGCGTGATATGTGACCAGTTTGTAACCTGCTGACATGTGTGGACAGAATGATCCAGATGGAATTCATTGGTACCTCATTCATACAGAAGATTTTTTTATATTCGTCAAGCCGCACAAGGACCCATACTGTCCCGTGACACTCAACCCCAATAAGGCAGAGAGACGTGACCTTGACGTTATAGCTGAACCACGTATATTGCGTCATATCGTGTTCCACTGGTACGGCAGACCCCCCTCCCCACCCATTTGTAGTTTTTTTTAATAGTGTTTAACGCCCGTTTTTACTACTGAGGCACCACAGGCGGTGAACACTGGTGATAAATTAAATGAAATGATAAATTTGGAAAGAATTGTTTAAGGAAGGAGACGTTCCAGGCCTAAGTGTAAGGTACCTCCTCGGTATTTGCCATTTATGAGGACTGAGGAAAATCTGGAAAAAAAAAAAAAACTCAGTCAGGGAGGACGGTCCTGGGGGATTCGAACCCCAGACCTCCCACTCACGAGTCCGCGCCTTAACGACCTCGGGCACCCGTGGCGGTCATTTGTAAATGATGTCGTGTCTTCTGTGTATTTTCGATTGGTATTTTCAATTTCGATTGGTATTTTCTTCTGCTAAAGCGATGCGAAGTAATCTGTGAGCGTCTTTTAGCTCTCTTTCTTACGAGCTGATCGAAAAAGAGACCTCTGCGGCATCCAAAGGACGTAGACCCCAGGGAAATGAGAATTGTTTCTTATAACAATTACACAGACATATTTAGCAGATTGCTGTCTGCTTGTTCATCATAGTAGCGTCCTGTAAGTGGATACAAGTTTTTAAAATCCCTTCCCTGGATAACCGCAGCCACAATAGATACACTGACTTCAAACAATATTACTAACGTAAGCAACGATTTCGTCTTTGTGTGTGGACTCAGTCATAGCGGATCTCATTACGATTGCTAACTAATAAAGCAAAGTTCAAGGTGTGTTAATTTACAAGCTTCCGTAAAGTGTGCGTCAATAACACGCCAGCTCCATTAATAAACGAAGATAAAGGGCAACAGTAGAAGCGCAGGGTTTGCACATTCGATATGAGTTTTTCACTTTAGATTGTTTATTAATGTAGTGTTTATTTGAAAAAGAGGAAGATTAATGTATAGTATTTGTGTTTGAGCATAAATCTTTAAAATACAAAGCACCTTGTCCTTTAAAAATATTCATTATATCCGTATATTAAACATAAATATATTATAAAAAGAAACAAATAAGAAATGTAAGCATAACGAATATTTGAACCTAGAAGGTAATTTCATTTGATAGATGTCACTCGGGCATCACAGCGCACGATTTAAGTGAGCGCATTATCTGTTTATTACGTAATTTGAACATATGTTTTACCTGCGATAAGTTCATTAAGGTAAAATGTAAATCGATCCCTAAATGTGCGTTACGTTTTTCTTACTATTAAAGATTTAACAGTATTTACCGAAGTAACTATTAGTTCAATTGTATACCTATAGGTGGCATTGTGATTCGCCAGGAGCCCTGAGTCTAAACCTATAAGGCTTTCACTCTCATTCGACAAGGCGAAATCAAGCGGTAAGTACAGCTAGAGCTGAGGGAGTGTGTTTCTTTAGATTGAATTCGTTTTGCCTCAACTAAATAATTTGAAGTCTTTGTAATTATTTATAGTGTTTGATATCTTAATTAACTGCAAGGAAGCGAATAGCTTAAATGCTTTACGTAATTTAACACACACACACACACACACACACACACATATATATATATATATATATATATATATATATATAAATGCTTTACGTAATTTACACACACACACATATATATACATATATGTGTATATGTATATATATATATATGTGTGTGTGTGTGTAAATTACGTAAAGCATTTAAGCTATTCGCAAGATGTATATATATATATATATATATATATATGTGTGTATGTAAATTACGTAAAGCATTTAAGCTATTCGCTTCCTTGCAGTTAATTAAGATATATATTACTAGCTTAGTTATCCATGTTTAGAAAGGAATTGCGTTGCAGAATGTTCGGCATTTTGTACAGCCACAGCTGTCATGTTTTAGCGTTTTGTGGGCTGCAGGGATTGTTAATTGGGAAGTTAATGAAACATTTCTAAAGCAGCTCGCTGAAGTTTCTCCTGCAACGTGTTGACGAGTGCGTGGTAGTTTTATTATTTCTGTTAAATATTCCTTTAAAGTAAAGAGTGTTGTATTAATGCAACTCGTGCATTTTGGCGAGACAAGCTAGCAAGTATAAGATAAATTTGCGATGTTAGTTCTTAGACTTTGTCTCGTGTCAAATTATTGGAACAAAGTAATATATACATAAAGAATAGTTTTTCGTTAATCACCATAGAAATCGCATATACAGAGTACCGCCTGTGGTGCCTCTGTAGTAAAAAAGGGCGTAAAACACCGTAAAAATTGTATAGTAACCAACGTCTTAAAATGTTCATTCTGATAAGAGTTTTCAGTATTAAAACTGGGAAAGACAAAGAAACACGTGTTTGTTTAGTCATGTTCTATTGTCTTGAACACGTTAACAGGAAATCTGTTCAGTTCTTAGAGCATTCCAAGAGTTCGCGAAACAGTTAAAAGAGACTTGCGAACATTACAATTAAACTGTTCTTTCAGAGATGCACGTAAAAATAACATGCGCTCTTTGTGTTAATGGGCCTTTTTTATTTGGAGCGGTGTTTTTCCTGTTGAAGTAGGCATTACATTGAGATGGGTATTAGAGAGTAAACACAAATTTATATTTGTTTTTCATTCTGCTATCCATATTGCAGCATTTAAAACTATACTCTCGCTTAAGTGTTTCGACCAATAGAAATACAACGTAATTGAAGGTTACGCATTCGGTGCATAGACGTGTTGAAGTTTGAATGGGTAATCATGTAAAAAAAAAAAAAAAATTGATCAGAGCAGGATTCGAACCACGGATAATTAGCTGATCCCATTCCTCACATTTCACGAAAGGAAGCCTATGCTCGAATGTAGCTCGTTAAAAAGTCTTGATCCAAAGAACTGTAACATTGCAGTATTTTCGGCCCAAGCTTCGAGTTTTCCCCATCTCTTGGTATAAGCCGCACGTAAACACATGAGCTCCAGGTTCGTTTTGGACACGTCTCGTCTAGTTCTTGTGGGTGAATGGGGAAGGAAACTGAAGCATTTCATAAAGGTACAGAGTTTCTACTCTCCCTTCTTTTGTAATACAGCATTACACTTTAACGTTTTCTGTAGATCGCAAACAATTACAAATAAAATGAGCACCTCGATCAAAATTTTACTTTCGAAGTATTTTAAATTAATAGCCGATCACTAAATGGGTAGACACATTTTGTTATCTAATTAATCAGTTATGTGAAGGTAAATAAAATATAACTAATATAATACAAATATTACAATGTATAATTACAGCTAATTAAAGATATATTATAACAAATTATTAAAATCGTGAAGGTAATTAATATAGATGAATTGCAAATTTCATGAGTATTAAATAAAAGCTTTTCTGCAAAACGGAGTCTGGTATATCCTTATCATGGGGTAGTTGTCAACTTATTTCCCAAATATTTAACATATGTGTGGTATCATAATTAAGACTTGCAAGTCCCCACGTTGTCACTCGCGAGCGCTGCAGGGTATTGCGTGAAACCGTCTCTACTTGCTTTTCACATATATCCGGCTTAATGTGGAAAGCACGTGCAAGACATAACCATGAGACAATCAAATGCTCATTGAAATGACCTGTGGTAGAACTGTTTTAGTAAATTCTACTTTGAATTCCTAGCACACATGCAACACCGGAAAAATAAATAAATAAATAAAATTAACAGAGTTCAGCATATTTAAATTGAATGGGTGTTAGGTTTTGTATTATTGCGCTTTTTGTAGATTTGGCAGAACTCCGGAACGGCCGTACTTGGGCTCTTATTGGATGCGCGACTGGTTCCGTGACCTTGTCATATTTATACACTAAAGGCATTCAAAATTAAGCAAATCGTTGCTGTTTCATATTTGGTAAACACAAGTATTAAAATTAAATTACGTAACTGTATAGATCAGTTCAATGTGTTTATTGTGGGGCATAATTTTGATTGCATTGCAGAAAGGAAATGTTCGCTAATACGTCATATTTTTCTACATCTGACCTGATTTAATTTATTTTCTTAATAAAGTGATGTGAACTTGATATGCAAGCTGCCTTCATTGCATTAGCGATATATTTAAATGCGTGTCCATGTGTAACGGGATAAATGGAACCTAGAAACTGGTTTTGAGGAAGAAAGATATTATTCTGATCTTTTCTACAGGTGGAAATGAAGACTCAAAGCTACCGCCGCCGCCCCCGCCGCCCTAATGCCACCAGCAACGAGGGCGTGGTTACCAAGGCCATGCTGGGCAAATGATGGTGAGTCCTCTATATTCGGGCACTCAATTGAATCTATTCCATTCGCAGAAATCAAGAAATTTATTTAATTATGGTGTAAATTATAATGAATGTTACCCTGTAATACAACGTAATTAATAAATCCATAAGTAATAGCGACACTATTAATAACAGTACAAACGTAAACTTTTAATACATTTAAAAATTTAAATATTACTTTTTCTACTCAACCTATAGGATCACTAAATAATAGATTTAGAATTAATAGTAACCGTGGGTAGTACAGTAAAATACAATGTTAATTTTGCTCTATATTTCTTAGTTAATTTATAATTACTATAGAAATTGTACTTTAATAACCTAGTCATACAGGTTTAAAATTTAAGATAGGAAGATAAAAGCGTTTGCATTTGAAAACCAATGTGATCTGAGATATTGCGTAAATGGGAGTAATCAAAATAAAATTTATTTCTAAAGTTAGGCAAGCGTACATTTCATTCAATGAAAATATGCTAAGGTTTGTTATGTGGGCTTAAGCTTTAGTAAATAAATACACATGGTAACTACCGGCAATATGAAAATACCTGTCTATATTGGTAGTCCGCTAGGCTTTATTATATTTATATTATCTCTTCTGAATTTTGAAAAAAAGATTAGATTTGGTGGATTTCCCCAAAATAACATTCCACATGATACGGAATGAAAATATACACATGTATAGATTCCAATGATACTTTCTTTAAGAATTGCAAAGCTTATATGGCTCCGTTTTATAAATAGTGTCTGTATATGAACGTTCATTTGAAATGCTCAACTAAATGTGTGCTCGGATGTTGTACTTTCAACATAACTGATTATGTCCTGATTATTTATAATGGAATATACTGGAAGCTTTTTTGTTTGATAAAATTAAATAACTTGTTTTATTTATATTACTTTTTTTAAAACCATCTATACAAGTGTCCGTGTTGAACTGAATGCTCTCCAGATGCAAGCAGCAACATCTGTAAAGACAGTTGATTTGCTCATAGCCTCAAGTCATTAATATAAATATGAAACAAAATTTGTCCCATAATAAATCCTAACTTCAACATTTTGTATCAGATAAGGGCTCAGTAAGCTCATTTTTTTCACATGTGTAAGTTAACTGCCTCTTTCTGTGTCGAATTTTGTAAGCATTGTGTGAACAAAGCAACTAAAATTCATTTATTTTAACTGTTGCTAATTTAGTTGACAAGATATTGTCATTAAGCTCTGGACAGATAAACAGTCCGACATTTCTCTCTTATCCATTGATTCAAAAACGTTTTGTATAAAATTGTTTAAATTACGTTTAATGAAGCCATGCTTATTTTCTAGAATGACATATTTCCTTAAGAAAAATGAACAGGCCTATAAACATAACTTTTTTTTTTAACTATTTTGGAAAAAGTAGAAGGTAATGATACTGTCCTGTAGTTTTCACTTCTGTTTCTTTCCCCTGTTTTTGTAATGGTGTGTGACTTTTGCAACTTTCAACTCCTGGAAAAATAATCTATGATAAGAAACGTTTATAAGATATCCAATGAACTGATAAGATTACATAAGCATAAAATATCCACTCCATGCACCATGCAGGAGTCATTCATCAAAAATATAATTTCATTCAAAATAAATCACTTCTGCATGAGAAAATTGGCAAAACAGTCTGGAGAAAGCGGGTCTTTTCACTTCATGCAAATGTTCTTAGTTTTTCGCTTGCAATTGTCACCATGGCAACTATTTGCATTTTTTTATATCCATGAGTTTAGGCCAATGATCTCCTTTGTGCAAACTATGGTCTTTTCACTTTTGCACGACCTCTTTTGCCTGCCTGGTCGAATGTACAAATATTGAGGGCTCTTGCTACCGAGGCCTTGAAATACAGTAGAGGCAAATAATACCCCCTGCTTGTCTGTATAAATACGAACTGTTGACTACAGTTACATACAGAAAATGAAGACACTCAGATTACTGCGGTTAAATAAAGACGTAGATAAAGTGCAACACACTGATCCATTGTATGTTTTATTCCCAGCTGTGAATCTGCATTATTTGCAATAGGATAACCATCTAATTGCTCACCTTCCTCTTCGTCTGAGCTGGATTCTGAAAAATGTCATAGGTGCGCCTCCCAATCATCATCTGTGTCAGTATCAGCAGCAATTGTGCACTTCTATTGTATTCTAAAATCGACAAAAGAACAAACAATAGTTCTGTCAATATTACAGTTGGAAAAGAGTGGTAATAAAGCAGTTCAACACACAGATTAGATCAAGAGTATGTTAAAAATAATGTTCCGTGCTAAACACAGAATATGAAAAGCTTAAACTAGGATTAATTTCATTGTCATATGTGTATCATGTCGGCTACAGCGGACAGATGTAAGCACACTGTATAGTCAGTTGTAACCATGCATATAGTGGACGGATATGCATTTTATAGCATAATAGGTTTTAAACCATTGTCATTTATGCTAATGTTCGGTTTAGCACTTGGCATTTTTCAGAGCGTTTCCTTATAGATGTAGGTAGTTTTGCATATTAATTTAGTAATTGGTTTACTAAATTAATTAGTTGGTCTGTTCTTTTAAGATTTTAAAATTCAATTATTCTGACATTTATAGTTTTTTTTAACAGTTATTGAATGATACGTGCAGTTACCAGGTACTGTGAGATACAGCAGTGTTCTGCTAGATCCGCATTTTCGGCTTAGCTATTTGAAACCCTAAAAGGTGTATCTATCGTTTGCATCTGGACATTCAAGAATAAGTGCAATTAATATCCCTAATGGTTCATGGACTCCCTGATAGAGCCTTATGGACTCCTGGGGCCAGCAGTTTGAGAACAGCTGATTTTAATTATACATAGGCCTTTTTTTAATCTCGAAAAATATGTGAATAAAAAGCTTGCGCACTCTATGATAATACTGAATATATATATGTTTACGCCATATTTCTTTTACTTTCGCGATAATTGAGAGTCTCTCTCACGTTAATAGAGGGTTCTGTCGTATACTTTGTAAGACCCAAGAATGTTACATGTACTAACTGCCCAGACACAATGACCAAATGTGCGGTATGTTTACCCACTTGACGTTACCTGCCGGGCTGAAAACGCTTACTGCAGGTGCATTAAGTGAACAAGGGTCCCAGAGGCTAGCCAGAAGTGAGCGACAGCGGACACATCCGAAGGTAGTGTAGTACAGTTAATAGCCAGATAACTCTTTAGCATCAACTGCGCTATAGCGCAGGCTGTTAGAGCATAATTCATTTGCGAAGATAGATTAGTGCGTTCGAATACTACAATTCTGTGCTTTTTTTCTGCCGGAGTTTGAGATTTGTCACAATTACAATGATTTACTCGCTAAACCACTGGGTTTCTAGGAATTGCCCGAGACCAGCCGACAGATTAGGTATATATATGAATTTGTTGCGAATTGAAATAGCACATTTCCCACCGTTACAGTAATTCACCCGTCTAATAATGGTTTGCCACAATTACTGGCTAAACCACTGGGTCCACCGGTTTTCAAGATTTGCCAGAGGCTAGCTGACAGATTAGGTTATTGTGTGTATGTGTGTGTGTATTAGTTGCGAATTGGAATAAGAGCTATGGTTACAATATTTCACTCCCCTAATGTCCTCATTACAGTGATTTACCCATCCCTTTCCATTTATGTTTTAGAGTTTTCGGCCGTTACCATATTTCACCCGCGTAATAATGCACTCCTTACAGTGATTTACCCGTCCTATCCATTTATATTTACAAAGTGCGTGTGGATAAGATCCGATCTCTGCGCTGTTGCTCGCTTCTGGCTACCGCTCAAGCGCTTGGGCATTTAGTACTTCAAAGCACTTGCAGCTGTGGAGTGCTTTCAGCATTGCGTATAACGTCAAGTTGTTTACAAACATGTTTGGGAGTGCTAACTTCTAACCTAAAAGTTGTGAACAGGTGGATGAAGCCCAAATACAGTATAGGTAAATAGAACTACGACCGACTCTCAGGCTTGAATCTTCATGAAGCGCTATATAATTTGAACAAGAACATAATGGTTACTGCATTTAGTGAAATATGTCGTCTTTGCTTGAGGCGTGAAGTTCCACTTTTGCCAATATTCGAATCTTATTCAGATTTCAGTAATAAAATTCAAGCAGTATCAGCAGTTGTACAGGTTAGTTTAGAAATGCACAAAAAATAAGCACAGCTCCAAACACCCTTTAATACCGAAAACGCGACTCCTTAATGTACACAATCCAATGAGCAGAGTTCCCTATTCTCAAAGATTCCCCAGCTCGTCTGCAGTTACTTAACTTCAACTTAAAACATCTGAATCCCAAACAAATTCGAGTGATCCTTAGGATATTTGTTCATATATTTTGCACGGAAGTTGCATATAAGGTTCCCGAAAGAGTATCGTATAAGGGAGACAGTGCCAGAACCAATTCTTAATGAATGAATAAGAACAGCTTTGTCTAGCCCCTCTGAATGCTGATAATTCTGATAAAGTTACTAATGCTGTTAAATTTAAATGATGGCATATCATTTTAAAACATAAACTTTTGCAGTTTATGAGGGATATAGCATGCTATACATAACATTTAATTAATATGTGTAATTTAGCTGCTGGGCCATATTTCATAAAAATTGACAATTTGATAGATGACAGGGAGTAGTTTTACAAGTCAGTAATCTGACAAGTGTGTGTTTCACAAAATGACAAATTTGCAAAATTGTCATGACTAAAATGCACAACAAATGACAAATATTCTGTCTCATAAAATTTATTATGTAATCAATAAAAAGTGACAATTTGTCAGAAATATTTTGACAAATTTGTTTTATGAAATATAATACTGTCACGTGCATTAGTGACAAAATTAATATATTCAAACAAATTCGATAGAATGTTTACATGCCATAGTATGCATGGCAGCAATAATTTACTGCAATATATATAATTTTAGCCTTAATGAACACACATTTGTAATTTTTTTTAAATAGAACGCACCAATTATGTTTTCTTCCATTTTCCCATAGCTTATCTGATATTTTGTAGCTGATTTAACATCAATCATTGCCAACTTATTTTTGTGTATTGTTAAATATGCATCCTTTTAATATAGATTATTACAGATATTAGTATTACATTAGTACTAATAATAGTAATTTCATTAGGTGATATGTATTTATCAAATATATTGAACTTTGTTAGATTTATTTTATATTACAATATGTAATATAATTAGTACCATAATATAAATGCACCGATAGTTAATATTAAAGCTCAATAAAAAGCAACTTGAGTCTTGAGTGAATTATAGCTAAAACTTCAATGATCGTAGCAACACAGGCATTTATTTACAATTTATTACTACTTAATTGTCAACTTTATGAAATGGTAATTTGCTTTGTGACAAATTACAATTTTGTACTTATAATATGTGACATACAGGTTATATAAAACAATAAATTGTCTCTCTATATTGACAAATTTGTAAAATTGTCATACTTGTCAACTTTTATGAAACAGGACACTGGTCTGCAAACAAAATAGTGCAACTTATTGTAAATAAATGCTAGTGTACAGAAAATGTAATACTAATATCTTTAATGGAACAAAAATATTCATAATAGTACCAATACATCTCTTAAAAATACATCTCTTAAAAATTTGTAAACATATACAGAGTATCAGTAGCTTTTTTACTTTAATCACATTGTTTATAGAGGTCATGAACAGGAGAATTAGAGCGATTTCTATGTTAATAATTTTGAAAAATCAGCTGCAAAAATGCAACATTAGTAACCATTATAACCAAATAGCACAGACTAAGCAATCATACTGTAATAAGCAATGCACTATGGATTGTGACATCATTTGTAACAAATAAGCATAACAGTTTGTAGAATTGAAATAACAAAACCAAGTTTTTGCAGAAACACAAAGAATGAATTTATTGTTCTCACATATATACATACAAAATATTTATAATAAAATTATTAAAAAAACAATTAAAATATAACAAATATGATCAGTGCCTTTGGTAATTCCAGAAGGCACTAACTCCAATTAGTTTAGTCCAGTTCCTGGAGCATTCAATGAGTTTGCAAAGCAGTCAGAGACTTATGAACATAGAATTAGTCATTTATAATTATCACAGTACCATACATTCTACATTTACAAAAAATGTGTGCATCTGCATAATTAGTTATAATAAAAATGAAAATTTAACACCTAGAACAACTCGGCTAAAACAACTAAACCAGGGAAGCAGAAACAGACAAATCACTCTGTCACATAAATTTTACTTTATATATGTTTACATATGCATTGATATAATATTTTTGTAGGGTTTTTAATTCAGTATATGTTATCCATATATATCCTATGCCGAATAATAGCTCTTTTCACATAGGTGTTTTCTAAGAGCAAATTTAAAGGATTGTTTATTAAGGTTTTTAGGCTAGAGGGAAGAGCATTTTCAACTAAAATGCATTGGTAATAAATTCCTTTTAAATGGCAGGAAAGTGTTGAAGCCAATGCGTGTACATTTGCTTTTTGTCAAGTATTCTTGTCGTGTATATTTAGATTTAGAACAAAATTTTCCTTATTTCTTATATAAAAGTTCATGAGGATAATATATATTCACAAGGAAGAGTAAAAATTTCAAATTGCCTAAAGAAGTCTCTGCATGAATATCTGCTGTGTGTACCCGCAATTATTTGTATGGCTTTTTTTTTTTTTAATAGTTGTTGATTTGGTTTATTGAAGGAAACACTTTAACATCGCTGATCATCAGCATACCATTCAATTCAGGGCGTGAAACGACCCAACAAATTTTGCTCAGAGGCCTCTTCTTTCAGGCTTTAGGTACTTTTTCATGTCATAAATGTGAGACATGGGACCCACAGCTTTACTTCCCTTCTGTAGGAAGCCATACTTAGGATTTTTATGCCTGAAAAAAAATCCATTGATCCTGGCTGGGTTAGAACCCACAATCTTGGGTTTAGAAGGCAAGTATGGTTACCGCTACACCACCAGGACAGACTTTTGTAATAGGAAGATGCATTCTTCCTATTCTTCTTCACTTTTAACTGAATTTTCCCAAAATATTAGATTGTATTTCATTATTTAGTTGAAATAAGCATAATAAAATAGTTTTAAAATGTTAATTGACTTGCCCAGTTACCACACATTCCCCATTCTGATTTCTTCTAATAGTTACCCCACCTTCCTGTACTAACTCTCTCTTTCCAGCTCATCTCTTTGATGCATGAGATACAGAAAAATAAAAGCAATGAATAGAATTTATTTTTGAGTTTTCTGGAAATAGGGTCCTTGGCTCTATAGACCCTTTTTCCAGTTGCCTCCTTAATAATATTAGATATCCTTAATATGCTCAGTTCTGCTTTTATTCAAGTATTTATTATACCCATGGATAATTTTTAATTTCAGGAATTGTTTTGGAGAATTGCTGTCTGTGTAATAGTATCAATATTTATTCATCAGATTCAGAACTTGTTTTACAGAAGTTTGAAAAAATATCTTGAAATTTGTTGTTAATTATTTAATAAAGTACTTAAAGAATATTAATTTTTTGGGGATTTAATTTCAGTTATGAGGTATTTATTTAGCTTTGAGTATTCATTACCTTTGTTATAGATCAAGGTTGGTGATGGCTTGCCAGCTCAGATATGTGAAAAGTGTGCTCAGAAAGTGGAGTTCATCTGGAAATTCAAACTCCAATGTGAACTTTCAGATTCTACATTGAGACACAACCTTAAACAGCAACAAGAGGTAAAAAGCTATATGACATTGAGAGAATTGTTAATAACTAACATTGTTCAATTAACAATATGCAGTTGATGAAATTATATGAGAGTCATAAAACAAGAAATGAAACATATTTCTTTTCTTAGCTAGTTTATTATGCACAAAAAACAAAACTATTTTACATTTTGTATCTCTTAACCTTCACATACTGTCTCTTGTAGTTTCATCTTGTTCTGTTAAATGTTAGAGATGTAGTATGTTTTCATAATGGAATCTCTAAATTCATAATGTCACACTATTATTATTTTCCGTTAATTAACTGTAATGCAAAATTGAGTGACAGACTTGTTATACATATGCAATATATTTAAATACACTGAGAGGCAAAAGACAATTTTTTGGAATATTTTTAATTTTATGCATTATTATATGTGAATTATTATAATTCTGTTCATTTTTGAACATGAAATACTCTGTATTTATATAATTTGAAGCTGTTTACAGTTAAGATATTATATTTAAACTATATAATGTGTGTAACCTTTTTATGTGCTTCACTTTAGGACAGTGTTTCAGAAACCAGCAATGCCTTCCTTAGCCGTTGACCCAATGTTTCCTGGTGCTCGTGTTGATCCCATGCCAATTGTTGTGTGGTATGTGGTGACCTCTGATGGATCAAAATGAATTTAGAAAGATGATCCCATGGCAGAAGGCCAAAATTCATAGCAACATATTTAAGAAAAAAAAACTAAACTGTGAATTTTGACCTTCCACCATGGGATCACCTTTCTAAATTCATTTCAGATCCATCAGAGGTCACCACATACCACACAACAGCTTGTATGGGGTCAACACAAGCACCAGGAAATATTGGGTCAACAGCTAAGGATGGGAATGCTGGTTCCAGAAACATTGTCCTAACTTCAAGATAGTAAGTGAAGCTTGTAAAAAAGTTACCCACATTATGTTAATTTAAATGAAATACTCTTCCACCCTGTTTTGCAACCACTTTTATGTCAGATATAATTTTGAGTCTATAATTTCCTTTAGTGTTTGAGCATGAACACAAATGCAAGTTAATCACATTTCATGATTTCGTGTTTAGCTTTAGGGTAACACAAGGGAACACACCTGCATTGGTAACACAATGACACATCTTTCAAAACTCAGTGGCACTCTCAGGAGAGCTGTTTCCTCCTCTGACTTGTATCATAGTTTGCAACCTTATGGGCATGCTGCAGATCGAGATCCTTAGGTTTTCTTGTGATATGGTCTCTCATTGCTAATGCAAAGCCTCCCTAGTTAGGAATATGTTGACAATCATTTTCTCCTATCATGTCCCAAACGTGCTCAATGGGGTTGAGCTCATGGCTTTGTGCTGGCCAAATCATCTGAATCTCAATCTCATGCAAGTACTGTGTTCCAATGTGGGCTACGCATGGGCATTGTCATGAATGAAGTGGAAATTATTTCCAACATATGGAGCATAGGGGATAACGTGCTTCTGAAGAATTTCCTCAATGTACCGGTTTGCATTCAGGACCCCATTCTCCACAAAAACCAACTCTGTCTTGGCTTTCACACTATGACAGAACCTTCCCTGAAAGTCATTGTAGATGATAAGGTGGAAGGGGCATACCTTTATCCAGTTCTTCTCCATATTCTTTCCCAGCCATTAGGTGATCTAAACTCATCCATGACAGTTTTCCATTGCTCCTCAGTCTGCCTCAGATGTTGATGAGCAAAGGCAAGGTGTTCTTGATGTTGCTGGGTAAGCAAGGGCTCTGGTTGGTCTTCTAGATGTGAACTGCACTTCAAATCTCCTTACTGTTCTCATGCTTATGTAGACTCCTGTTGCCCTTTACAAGCATTTTGAGCTTTTATGGCTGTTGTGTGACGATCACGCACACTTGCAATACAGAAATTTATCATCTCTGGCATATATCACCCTTTTGCTACCTTATCTTGGTTTTCTGCAGTTGATTCCCTGAACCTTCAGTATGTCCTTTGTATTTTAGAGACAATTAACTCATAACACCAGGGTAACAATGCATGCTCCATCCATCTTTGGATAACTGCTATAACAGCCTCCTCTCAAATTAACGGCATCTTTATCTAATAAAATTATACATTAAATGATTGAAATACCTCAACAATAGATTGAAACTGATGTAACAACAATACCATTAAAGATTTCAATTGGCCCAAGTATAAAAATGTGATTAAATTTAATTTATTTTCATGTTATACAATAAAGGAAATTATAGATTCAAAATGATATCCAAATACACAAAATGGTTGCAGAATGTTTGGAAAAGTATTTAATGTTCAAAAAATTAATGTTATTATAATAATTCACATACAATAATGCATAAAATTAAAGATATTGAATAAATTTAAAGTGTTGCTTCCCCCCCCCCCCTTTTTTTTTTTTTTTTGCATCTCAGTGTATGATAAATTTTTCCCACCTTGCACAACTATGTTCTGGTTGACTAAATGATTGTTGAATTTGTTGGCATTCTCTTAATTTTGTTAGGATGCTTATAGATTTTTATGGTTTTGCGTTGTAATCTAGAGTGGTAGTATGGTACTGAAGATAGATGTTTCATTGTATGGATAGTGTGTTCACCGTCTGCCCACATAGCATGTTCTGCGACCGCGGACTTGTCTGGATGGCCCAGACGGCAGCCTCTCTTGTTTTCGGAGATCCGTGTGTTGATGCTTCGTTGAGTGGTGCCTATGTATACAGCACCGCAGGAACAAGGAATCCTGTAGACGCCGGCCGAAGTGAGTGGGTCCCTGGGATCTTTGGTCGAGCGTAGTAAAGTATTGATTTGTCTGGTAGGCTTGAAAATGGTTTTGACGTTGTGGCATTTGAGTAGGCGTCCAATTCTATCAGTGACCTTGTTGAAATACAGCGGGAAGGCAATACCAATGCTCTTGGGCGAATAATGTATGGCCGGGTGGTGTATGGATGGGCGTATAGCTCTGCGTACTTGTGCTGTATAACCATTTGCAGATAGATCCTGTTCCAGAAGCCGGAGTTCCTGTTACAAAGAGTCAGGCTTGCAGATGCAAGCAGCGTGGTCAGTGAGGGTCTTTATCATTGCGCGTTTCTGCTTCGGGTGATGGTTGGAATTTTTGTTCAGATACTGGTTGGTGTGGGTGGGTTTGCGGTAAACTGTGTGTCCCAGCTTCCCGTCTGGTTTTTTGGTCACCAGAACATCCAAGAAACAAGGTTACTGATAGAATTGGACGCCTACTTAAACGCTACAACATCAAAACCATTTTTATTGCAATAGAACTTTTCCACTTGGGAAAACATTTTCATTACAAAAAATATGGATAATTTGATGAATTTCCATTTCCCTCCAATGGATGAACTTGGCAAATTCCTAATAGAACCAACAGATGCCGCCACAAGAACATCAAGAGACCCAACCGCCATGTACTAACAATAGTTTATCTACAGGCTGAAGAAGGGAGGGATCACTCCCGAAACATATGTCCAGATTTCTATGTAAGTGAATGGAGTTAGTGTGAAAACTATTACATTGTTTATATATATATATATATATATATATATATAACACTCCATTGTCAATAGCTTCGTAAGTACATTTGACAGGAATAAACTATTTCATATTCCTGACAGCATGCAATGATTAAAAACATAAGACTTTAAAAAATTACATACAGAAAGAAGATTTAGACAGCATTTTAAAAATAAACACTAAACCTGTCATTATGCCAAATGATGCTTTACAATATGTAGATATCTATGTGAAACTAAATCTGAATATAATGGTCTCTAAGAAAATGCCCCACCTCAGGTATTGAGATTTATAGCACTTAGTATACTAAACAACTAAAATCTGAATAATACATGAATCTCTTAAAAATGGAGAAATAGGCTTTGGAATACACTGTGAAGAATTTTCTCAATACACTCAATTTTGATGGGGAAATAATGGCCATTAGAGCAGTTTTACAAAATCTATTGTGTAGACCTAACATAAATATAAGAATTGTTATGTTAAGTGACTAAAGCAGCACTACAAAGTATAATAAATTACATTACCCACCAACATATACTATATATGAAATGAGAAAACTATCATAAAATCCAGATCAGAAATACAGAAATAGTTTTACAATGGATCATGAGCCTTATGGGTTTGAAGAGGAACAAGGTTGCTGATACTTTAGCAAAAAATGGAACCACCATAAAATTGAAACCGTCTTTTGAACTAGAACTTCCATCTAAATTGGAAATCATAAAAAGATTAATAACTGAACAAGAATAACAAAATATGAAATAAAAACTTATAAGAAAACCATATGAAGATCTAAATACTTTCAAACATCTTTTATTGAAACAAAAGAAAAATTGGAGTTGCCCAATATTGTTGGACATGATTGCCTGTCAGAACACCTCTTCAGGATGAAATTAATCAAGGACAGCCACTGCCCGCTGTGCAAGGACGTCAATACTATCTTAAAGAACATATACTGAAATGCACCCAACTAGAAGGCAACAAACAAATGAAAAATAATTTTGAAGCTCTTTATTGGGAAGCTAGGGGAAAAATTATAAATATCAGCATCTCCATTAGCCACTAGCAACCAACCATGTAAAATTCTTTTCACATTCTGGGGAAACTATATTATTCTCAGGCATTTATCTAATAATTGAAGCTAAATTCAGCATTTATCTTATAATTATTCATAAAATATAAAAATTATTTGTATGAGTGTTTAAATTAAAAGAACCAGTATCTGATAAAAACTTTTTATTATGTTAGTCAAAACTTATACAATGGTTGTCACCAGGAAATTTATAAGTTTTCTTAGGTAATCAGCAGAGTTCATCACTCCAGATTGGCTGGGCAAATAGCTGCATACTTAACTTCAGGTAGCAAGGAGGATGTTTTTTACCCATTCATAATATATTCAAAATAAGATGCAACTAACATGAATATGTTGTGCCATTGCAACTTAGATTACATAACAGAGGTTTTGATTTAGTTAGTGGACCTCCTGCATATTAGCCTAAAAATTTTATTGTGCTACTCCATTGAAAGAGATGCCTTTATTGTTTCCCAAAATCTGTTCCCTGAACAAGTTGCAGCATTTTGATTCCAAATGCAGATCTGTTCCTAGGTCTTCTCTGTCTATAGAAAGAATAAGTTTCTTTTTTATCATGAATGGGCACTCAAACATGATATGCAAGGCAGTCTCCTCATCTTGTTTTAACATTCTATGAATGGTTCACCTTTGTAGAGTCCCATTTTACGATATGTTTTCTGAAGTGAATGCTTATTAATTAGTGCAACTACTTTCCTTATTTCTCTGTCCAATTTGAAGTGAGATAAGGAAAGAGTGTTACTTTGAGCCAGGAACAGTTTCCTGGCTTGTCAATGTCCAGGATAGGTTTGACACCTAAGATGGTGTTTTTGCTTATCCATGTTTTTACCACAGTTTTAACATTGTGTGTACTGATTCCAACAAGCCAAGACAGTGTAAGCCTGTTGTGAAATGTCGGGGCATTTAGGCATTGCAATACCAGTTTAGGTTTAACTTGGTCAGAGGAAATTACTTTTAAATTACATTAGCTATCTGTGAGGATAAGAATTCATTTACCATCTTAACCTTTCTCAAGTACTCTTAAAGCATAGTTCAAGATAGCAAATACTACTGCCTGAAAGACTGCATATTTCCCAAGGCCTATTCCTAATAGATATATTTCCCAGGGCTTACACTGTTTGCCCTTGGAGATAAGCCATATATGCCTGCACCCGATTGTATCCCTATACAAGATCTGTCTGTAAACCATACAAGTTGGTCACATTCTTTTACACATGTAGTTTCTTCCATCCTCAAGATCTGCTATCATAAATGGAGAGAATAGTATTGAGCATTAATTAGGTCAGACCTCGTGCTCAGTGCAGAAATATTCAGAAAGTGTAGAATGTAGGCGCATTCAGTTGCTGTACAGCTGCTTCTCAAATTCCCTGTATGCACCAAGTGATATGCAGTAATACTAGTCTCAGCTTCTAAATAGATGTCCATGGGAGGGAGACCCAACAGTCTCCAGTGCAATGGTTGGAATTCTTTGTCACTGCAACTTGATCTTCATTATTCATAGTCAGGTTAAGTAGGTAGGGGCAAACGCAAAAGTTTTGCTTTCTAGCATTCAAGAGAGCATTCTAATCAGAGATTGGACTCTTAAATGCCTCTCTTATTGGCCAGCTT
Organism: Metallyticus violacea; assembly: GCA_030762175.1. Classification (NCBI taxonomy): domain Eukaryota; kingdom Metazoa; phylum Arthropoda; class Insecta; order Mantodea; family Metallyticidae; genus Metallyticus; species Metallyticus violacea. The sequence continues at coordinate 13,580,151 of CM060834.1, forward strand.
GCTAAGGACTTTCAGTCACGAAGCTTTTTTAGTATTTATGACTTTGCAAAACTTTATGGATTTATGGATTTTGTATATAAGTGATATTCCAGCAAGCTTCAAACACTTCATTCCTAATGAAGTGTATGTATGCCCTTGAAAGCAACTCTACTGTTCATCTGGCTGATCACCTGAAAACACTTCTACAAATTATATAACATGATTTTAACTTAGCATAATATAATTGCTCTAAATGTTAATATATTCAATGCATCCTTGTTTTCATGTGAAGCAAAACATACTTTAGTTTTAATACTAGTTGCTAAGATACATTTTCTCTTCCAGAAAGAAAGCAATAAAATGGTAGAATGCTGTTCAGCATGCAAATCAAGAAGGAAAGAATGCAATATCAAAGCTGTTTCATTAGACCCAAAGCAAATTAAAGTGGAATGCATGCCATCTGATGTACACATCAACAGGTGAGCATTAGTCATTGACAGTCTTGTCACCATCATTCACTTCAGATAATAATGCTATTAAATTTTATATCATAATTGATATATTACCATATTTACTTGCATAAAAGGTAAACCTTTTTTCCAATATTTAGAAACGTTTCTTCCAATCTTTTGAAATAGAAGCCTCAGGATGTTTTTGTACTCAAGGAAACAAAAATTTAGGAAATAATTCAGAGCCTTCATATTAATATAAGGCATTCTACAGCATATTCTGATTTGGTTTAAATTTCAGCATTTCAGTTATAGCAGTACAACAACTTAGAAGTCTCTAAATGATATGTATTGAACTATAGCAGCAGTATATAAAAAGGGACAAAGAGTACCTAATCATTTATAATACTATGGATGGTAACTAAGCAAAGCATAAAATAAAACAAAAATCCAGTACAATATAGCCTAAATTTCAGCAGAACCTAATAAAAGTTTATTACCATTACTCCAATATCAATATTACATAATTCAGTAACATGTTCCTAACTGCTTGGTGCAGACAAGGAATTGGAGAAAGTTATACTAGACATACCTCCATTCTAAATTTCCTAAATTACTGAACATGATCTCTGACCTAATGAGCACTCCATATTGTTCTCCCCCTCCATTTAAAGTAACTTCCAGATCTGCAGAAGATTAGATGGAAGGAATTTATGTGTAATAAAGAATGTGACCAACTTGTACAGTTTACCCATGGATCTCAGAGGGATACAATCAGGTGCAGGCATATATGGCCTATCTCCAGTGACTAACATTAGCATTAGTTATGGCAAATACTGCATAGCATTTAGGCAGAAGTATTTGCTATCCTGAACTGTGATTTTAGAGGACTTGAGAAAGGTTACCATAATAAGTAAATTCTCACCTCGTAGGTAAAGTGCTTTAAAAACATTTTCCTCTGAACAGGTTAAATATAAACTGGTACAGGAATGCCTAAATTCCCTAACTGCTCTGGTATGTTGCAAAAGGCTTGAAATGTGTGGTTGCTGGGCATTTATGGAAATGAAAAAGCACATCAGTTGGTGAAAAAGGGTACTGATACAGCCTTTGCTGGCCCTGAACCCATGGTTGAAGTCGGTACATACTGCTAAGACCATAATAAAAATGTGAATTCCGAAAAAACCTCAAATTAGGTGGCTAATTTATACTGGACAAAAACAAGCTAGGAAACTGGTACTAGGTTCAAACAAACTCTTTCTTCGTCTGTACTAAAATTGGGCAGAAGAGGAATAAGGAAAGTAGTTGCATGGATTACTGAACATGGTCACTTCAGGAAGCATCTATGTAAAGTGGAACTCTGTAAAGATGTATCCATTTGCAGATTGTACAAACAGGATGAGGAGATTGTCTAGCACATCCTGTTAATTGCCCATCCCTGGTAAGAAAGACACTTTTTTTTTATAACCAGGGAAGACTTAGGAATGGGTGCTGACATTGGAACCAAAATGCTGCAACTTGTTCTAGGAACAGTTTTTGGGAAAAAGTGAAAGCGCCTCTTCCTGTGGGGGTTGCACAACAAATCTTTTAGGCTGACATGCAGGAGGTCAACAAAACCCCAACAAACTCCTTGTTGCTAATCTAATCTACAGATTCATATAATTCATTTTCATTGACTGGATATTTGCCAATTTTTGGGGTCATGAAATGTATTGATTAGTTTGGCATTTTTAAGAGTAGTTGTTTTGCTTATTTTTGTATCCATCAGCTACACCAGTTGTATTCAGATACTGTAAACTCTATGGGCTGCTTTCTTTCCAAGATCTTCTGTAAATTTAAACAGTTGCAACATAAAGCTTGCTGTATAACTGGAACATTTATTACTTTTTTTTTTTTTTGTGTGTGTGTTGAATGTAAGGTAACAACGTGGGGCATGACTGACACTAGATATAGGCACTTCATTCCAAGAAACAATAACTGCATAATCATTTACTATTTGAAGGGTCTTTTTCATGTACATATGTTAAAAAGAACCAGTCATAATAGGATTCTTATATGTTTCAGAAAGAACCAATCATTGTAAGTTAGCTCATTGTTAAAAAACAAAAAAGAAAATTGTTCTTAACAATGTTACCACATGCAGAATATATGGCATAACAAAATACCTTTACAGAGGAACAAAATGAGATCAGTAGTAAACATGATAAACTCACCTACTGAACTTAATTACCTATTAAATAAGTTTTGAACAATACCAAAATACAAAAGTCTTAAGTATAAAAAAATAAACTAATTGAAAAAAAAAATAAGTACCAAACTAGATGACAAGAAACTGCTGGTTTTCTTTGATGTGATCTCTGTTTCCTAGCATTCTCAAAGAAAAGTTGCTCATTCTAAGAAATGCTTAAATTTAATTACTTCACATGGAGAAAGCCCCACAGAAATCTGTATCAACCAAGTCAGTTTTTCATTCAGAGGTAAGTTTTAATCACAAAAGAATTTTTTGGTTGTGGGTAAATCCATTCTCCCCAATTTTAGCACACACAAATATGAGCACTTTAGAAATGCAAATAGTTGAAGCTTTCCTACACATATACAAATGCTAGCAGCTTCATCTACAAGGGTCATTCATATTTAAACCAGATTTTTGTTCTCCAGGATAGGAAACAATGAAAAGAGGGGAGGGGGGCACAGTGGTAGTTAGGTGTGAATGTGTGGAGGAAAGTGATCCAATAGTACTTCTGCATTGGTCATTCCATCACCAATAGTGGTATATCTGGGCAAGAGATTGCACCATCTGTTGTGCAGTGGTTCATTGTCCATTTTCTAACCAAAGGAGGAGTCAAGACCAAGATTTTGTCCAGACATTGGGCACAGTGCTGAGAAGCTGTGTTTTCACAAATGCAAATGTTTGATTGGCACAAGAAGTGCCTCAGTGGCCATGATGCAGTGGAAAATCAAAGCCATGCACATCTTTCATGGACGAGCAGCACCGAGTACATTGACACTGTTTGTGGCCTTATGAAAGGTGATCAATGCCTAAGTGTGCTCAGTCATTTCAGAGGTGAATATAAGTTATGGAAGTACACATACCATTCTTTCTCAACTACTAGGGTTTTGGAAAGTGTCAGTAGGGCTGGCTCCACACCCCTCCACTAAAGAATAGAAAAAAGTTCAAAAGGACATCAGTCAGAGACTTCTGGATCAATTTGAGGAAGAAGGTGATCAATTTTTTTTTACCTAAATTGTGATCTGTGATGAGATGTGGGTACATCACTATACCCCGGAAAACAAGGGAACAAGTATAGAGTAGATGGGAAGATACTTTGGTCAATGTCTGTCAGACAGAAAAGTTCTTGCTACTGTGCTTTGGGACTGCTAAGGCTTGTTGTTCATTAATTCCTACATGTAGGAAGGACCTTTATAATGTTGGACAATGTGAGTCGCCTATTGCAACAAAAGATGCCAGCAACCCATTTGTGATGTCCAAATTCAGCATGATAACGTAAAGTCGCATGCAGCAACCATAAGCTGAAATCAATTGAGGAATAATTCATTGCACACTCCAACACCTTTCTTACAGTCCCAATTTATCCCCTTGTAATTACCACATATTCGGACCACTGAAGGAGACATTGAGAGGGAAAAGAATCGATGGCAATGCAAAGGTTGAACTGTTTGTGCACAATTGGCTGTTAACATGCCCATGTTTTTCTTTGATGAGAGGATAAAAAAAATACTCATCCAGTGGAGAAAATGCATTTCTGAAGGAAACTATGTAGAAAAGCAGTTTGTTTTATAATTATATATGGTAAGAATAAATTTATTGTTAAAAAATCCATTTGAATGACCCTTATAGATGGCATTTTTACAAGAGTTAATGAAAAATGAAACACAGATGCTATCAAATTAATAGATAGTTATATTCACAATGGAAAGGGAAAATGGCAACAATTTCTTCATCCTGAACACCCAAATTAACCAAAAGCCACAACATATTGGAATTTGGTATATTTAGAAAGGGTACCCTCACAGATAGTATAAGAATAGCACGTGAACTTGAACTAATGAACATCCCTACATCCTAAGTACTGTTAGCAAACCAATCCATAAACAAATCAGAATTGGAATATCATCAAATCATAGATTTAATGCAAAAAATTGCTACAAATTTGATCTGGTCAACAAAAAAGTAGAGATATTCTAAAACCAAAAACAGATCAAATTCATCACCACCCTTAAAAAGCTACAGAGATCAGCATACATACAAGTAAGTTTCTTTCCATCCATGAGTACACCAAAAGTTAAATAAAATTAAAGAAATAAATTATATTTTGGCTCCAGCAAACAAATATGGCTTAAAATACCCGCCTAATAACCAACATAAAGAACAGAATCCACTCTCCCTTACCCCAGCAAACAGTAAGGCATTTATCAAATCAAGTGTAAAGACTGCAACAAAAATTACAAAAGTAAATCAAAAGAAATGTTATTTTACATTTCAAGGAACACATGAAAAAGATAAAATACAAACACTCGGAGAAAACAGCAATAACAAGCTTTTGGTCCAAAAGTAATGAATTTAAAATGAACAAAAACTTCTTAAAGCTATGCAAAAACCTATAGAATTAATTGTGTAAGAAAATTTATTCTTAGAAAAATTAAATAAAATATAGTTTCAAACTTCACCATTAAACCATATATTAGATTCACCATAGAAACTTAAACAGAAATAATATTGACACTTTTAGATCTGAATATAATAAAATGTAATAAAAAATTCGAATTTGGCATCTACAGAAAAGACATGCATACAATTATATCAAAGTCTGTAGTTTTAATCCCAGATCACATAAAGAAATAGCATTCATTCGCATGACATACAAACTGAATGAAGAAGAATACAAGAATGATTATATATACATAACAGAAGCTGCTAAGTCAAATGGTTTCAGCAGACAAATTAACAGAAACATTTAACAACTCCAAAAACAGAAAAAACAAATCACAACTCTTGAGTGATTTAGCAGAGGAAAAAATGTTTAAAACGTTCATGTACCATTGATTAGTCAATATGAAATGAAGAAATTTTCAAGTGATATTATCTTAGCACCTCAAAACTAATAGTGTGTGCATTTCATTGAAAATAAACAATATAGTTTTCAGACCCAAGGGGGGGGGGGAATCAGAAATTACCAGATTAATTGTCAGGATTGTGAAAAAAATAATCCCATGGTTTTTGGCATAACATAGCTCTAAAGGTAATAGCACCCACTAAATTCCCTCTTTCCTCAACAATCAACAAAATACTATAGTCAAAACAATAATCAAATATAACAAACTATCCACTTCAGTGGGTACCCTCACATATCAGTCCGAGAAATGAAATGAAGGAGCAGCCCACCAGTACATTGATTGATAAACTTGCATTCATTAAGGCATTTAATTAAAGAGAACTCGGAAGGCAGTTAACAAATAACAAAACATGAAAAAACATACAAGACTTCTCACTCAACAATAAAAAGAAACCAAGAAAAGAATCAACAATATATTTAAACTAAACAGGCTAAAACTGCCTTGCAGCCTACATGTACAAGATAAAATCTAGCAAAGTAAATACTGTGAAATATGTAATCAACTAGACACAGTTATGAACAAGGACCATTTATTGTAATGCAAAAACTGAATAATAATAATAATAATAATAATAATAATAATAATAATAATAATAATAATAATAATAGTTTTTGGATTACAGAATGCAAATGAAGTAAATCTTCAGCATCATCCATTAGAAGCTAGTTAATTCTTATTTTAAAATTTTACAGACAAGTAAAACAATAAATGCAGCCAACATCATGATTTTATATTACTCAAGACAATTTTTGTAAAATGGGATCTGTACTTACAAGGGTTTTCTTTCTTCCTAAATTTTGCTGAAAAAAATTGAGAAACACATTATGAGGTGGTGTCATTTATGCAAGTAAATACAATATGTACCCTTATCATTCAGATTAACTTTTTTTAAAATTAATTTATTACTTACAAGAATCTAAATTCTACTTAGGAAGTAGACAATGGAGTGGTAATATAATTTTTTTTTTTTCAAACTAATATACAACATTAGGACATGTTTTGGGGGACATCACTCCCACTATCAATGTTCACTGAAGTGGTGGTTGATCCCAAGATGCTTCTTTGGTGGTTTCTGATAGTTCGAATATGAACTTGCTCAGTCAATCCATGGGTGGAACATCAAAATTAATTAATTTTTTCTCTATTTTTCAGGATGAACATTTTTTTCCAAGTAGATAGCTCTATTGGGATGAAGTTTTTTCAGTAGCTTTATTATGGTTAATTTTATGATTTTGGGTCTCATAGTTAGCTGTACTGCTGATTTACCTATTTGTTTAAAACAAACATTCCTGAAGTGTTCCTTTCTCTATATTTCTAAATTTCTCTTCATTTTTGCAGTGTATTTTTATTATAATCTGCACATTTAATTTTATAAATGCCTGATTTCTGTTCTATAAATATGACGTCTTTCACTGTGAAACTTAGCAAATTTTTTATATTATATTTGTTCTTTGGGGCTAACTTTATGCCGTGTTCTTTGAATATCGTTGCAAGTTGGATGGTATGTGAAACTTTAGAATTTGTATCTTTTCTTGTTGTTCTTCAGTGTAAAATCTTTTTTTATAGATTTTTGTCATTTGAATTTATTGATAATTGTTATTATTTTGTCTTTGTTGAAACCATTGATTATTGCTGTATTAATTATCTGTTGGTATTCTGTTTAATACTGTATTTCTGCGAGTTAAATGTTAATTATTCAGTGTGTCAAGCTGTAGAACACGGTATATTTGTATGGGATGGAGTTATGACTTATTTTTTATGCAATTTTCTGTGTGTATCTCTCTTCTATGGATTTCAAAGTTCAGGCTGTTTGCATTTCATGTAATTTTTAAATCTAGGAATGGGAGCCAATATTTTTCTCCTCTTCCATGGTATACTATATAGATTTATGTTTTAAATTAAGGAGTTTTAGATCATTTATTGAATGTTTTTTCAGTATTATTGCAAATATGTCATCCACATATCTGTACTATGTATTGAAAATTAATGGGAAGCCTTTAGTAATATGTTTTTCAAAGGAGCTCATGAATAAATCTGCTAGAAATGGAAACGGGGAGTTTCCCTTTGCTAGACCAGAAACTTGTTGGTATCTACTTGGGAAACAATTTTCATCCTGAAAAATAGAGAAAATTTTTTTTCGTATTCCACCCATGGATGAACTCGGCAAATTCCTATTTGAACATTAGAGATCACCACAAAAGCACCTTGGGATCCAGCTACCACTCAAGTAGTCAGTCAAAGCTGATGATGTGAGCAGTTGCCCCAGAAACTTCCTAATTGTATAAGTAATTGGAGTTATGTAAACATATTTAATAAATTCTAATAGCATTAATAAGAATCTATCTGCATTATCATGAAATACACTCGCTTAAATAAATTAAATTAGTTATTCTGGAAGTAAAGTTCTTTTTTATAGCAAATGCAAAGTTTGCATTACTACTTGTGTTCTGTGCATCAATGTCTCAAATGGTTTTTACATGGAATTTGTGAACTTTTTATAGAGACTTTGAAATATTAAGTATTTTTTATTTCTTTAGGATGGTAGATGCACCAATTGGGATAGGCTGCAGAAATTGTATTACTAGAAACTTGCAAGATTCTGTAGGAAACATTGAAAAAGATGAAAATGGTGGTACTAGTCAAATATTGAAACAAAGTGCTGGCAACCCAAATGTTCAAAAATCACCAATGAAACAGACGCTTTTTCTAGAAGAGACCCTGTGTTTAAATGGCAGATTTATAGCAACATCAAGTAAATGGACAAATGGTGTTGGTGAAAGATGTGAGCAAACAGTGCAGAGTGGAACACAGAGCTTAGAGTCTGCAAAATATCATGAGTGTATCATATGTGGCAAGTTGGTTCGAAGGTTTGTTAATATTTTTTTCTTCTTACTTTTCCAACTTTCTTTCAGTTTCACTATCTTTATGCAAGAGCATTGGTCCTGAACAAATATTTTTTTTTTCTTTTACCTATTTCATCTGTTACATGAGACTAGTGAATATACATAGTCCGCTATAAAATGTATACATACTTTAACAAATGATATCAGCATGTTTTCAGAGTTGAATTGAATTATTTATGGAATATATAATGTGGTTTCTCAACTGATGTTGGTATACTTATGACTGTCACATGTGACATATAGTGAATCATAATAGCCAGAGCACTCTTGACATTTAAGGAATGGAAGTCCATTTTGAAGCAATATTTCCAGTTTGAAAATGTTTCTAAAGTTCAATATACATGGCGGCATGAGTTTGCAACAACCTCCAACACACTTGACAGCTTTGTGACAGGTTTGAAATGCATGATAATATTTGTGATGTGCACAAGGAAAGATCTGGAAGACCTTGCAGAGTTACAAGTTCTTCTTTGGCCAAGGTTTTAGAAAAGTTATCAACATTGTCTCAGAAGTCTGCTATATAATGTGAACCTGAGAAGGGAGTTAGCAAGACCGCTTATGATGCATTCTCAAAGCTGCTAAGTGGAAATTGTACATCCTAAGATTATTGTATGCATTAAGTGAGGATGATCCTGATCATCAAAAGCAGTTTTGTGAAGGTTTCAGCATATGGTAAATGGAGATGAGTATGTGATGAAGATTGTGTGATCTGGTGAGGCCCAATTCAAACTTAACAGAACAGTGAATTGTCATATTTTGTTAACTGGACTCCAGGAAATCTGCCATTCACTTCTACAAGGCAGTCAATCTACCGAGGTGAATGTCTCTGGTTAGAACGTTCATCTAGAGGTTTTTAATAGGACCCTTCTTTGAAGGCACAGTTACTGGTGCAAGATATTTGGAAATGCTGTGCACATTTTACCAATTATATAGTGGATTCTTCTAAGAATAGAGGGGAACCCCCACATTACTGCTGAGGCATGCAGGATTTCCTGGATAATCATCTACAGGAACATTGGACAGGAAGAAGAGGTACATTTGACTTCCCAATACGTTCACCAGATTTAACACCCCTGGACTCCTACCTTTGGGGAACCTTGAAGAATGTTGTATATCACAATCGCAGAAAATAGTTACACTGAAGGCCTCATCAAGAAATTACAGCACTATATATGCAGCAATTCCCACACTACATGATCAATGTTGCTCAAGCAACCACATGCTATCGTGATGTGTGTCTGGCTGCTAACAACCACCATTTTGATAATCGCAAGTACAGGTGCACGAAGCTTTTATTAAACTTGTGACATATAATTTAAGTTCAATACTAATGCACAATACATTTTTTTTTTCATTAAAGTATGTATACCTTTAACTAAAACTGTTAATTGGAACATAGCACAGTGAAGCTAATCATATATTAAGATTATTTTGCGATTGATTCGAACTAACACTCTTTTGCTCCACTTATTTGTTCAAATATGTAGAACCAGTTTCATGAACCTTCAAATGCATCATCAGCTAGAAAGTAGACTGCTGAATACTTTTGTTAGGCTGTGGGAATGTATACTCTGCCCCGATGGAGGTGTAATGAATTTAAAGTTTATGTTTTCATCCCGGAAGTGTCAAAGTTCATTAAACTGTCTTTGTATTGTATGTGTAGATTTTTTCCCAAGTTGCTAATTCTGTAGGTCCTTGTACTGATTTGAATAATTTGCTTTATTCAATATGTCATGATTTTCTGTCCAGAAATGAAATGCTATGCCGATTTCTCCATTTGCTTTTATTTTATGTTCCTGAAATGTTCTTTTAACCATATGCCTATGTTTCTCTTGTATTTCCAATGTAGACCTTTTCACATTCTGCACATTTTATTTTGTAAATCCTGCTTTTCTCCTCCTGTGGAATACTGTCATTAACATTGTCTATCAGGAGATTTTTTAAATTAAATCTTTTTACTGGGGCTAATCTGATATTAAAATCTTTAAGAATATTCTGAAACTTTTTGTAGCCCATGGATGATATGTGCATTTTTTAAAAATTAACCTATTTTTTCTTGCTGAAAGTGTAGTGGTTTCTTGAATAAGTATTTGTCTCTTGAATTTTTGTACTTTTGTATTAACTAGTTATTTCTTAAAACCATTTTTAACTGTTGTACTTTCTATTTGTTTGTATTCTTTGAAATATGCTTCTTTGCTCATTTGTAGGTTAACTAGCTGGTGTGTTGAACTGTTAATAACTGCATGTTTGTGCATCTTGGGGTTAAAACTGTCAGCTTTGATGTGATTGTCTGCATGTGTATTTTTTTTACATATTTCAAATTCTAGGTTTCCTTGACACTTCAAAATTTTGATGTCCAAGAATGGTAATGTGTTACCTGTTTCAGTGTTGTATGTGAAGAATATGATTATATCTTGTATTCAGAAGTTTTATTGCATCATCGATGAGTTTTTTTGTTAACTATGGCAAATATATCAACATATCTCTATCATATTTTAAATGTGTATGGGAATTAAGTAAAAATTGTACTTACGAAGCTGTAGACAATGGAGTGGTAATATATACTACATTGTGTTCAGTTGTTAACACTAACTCCATTTACTTTTTTAAAACTTTGGAGTTCCAAGTTTTAAAGTTTTAATCCAAAGTTTTAAAAAGTAAGTGGAGTTTGTGTTAACAACTGAACACATTAATGTAGTATATGTATGGGAATGCTGAGTTGATGTGTGTTTCAAAACTACTCGTGAAGAGGTTAGCTAAAAATGGAGATAAGGGGCTGCCTATAGTAAGTCTTGATTGTTGTTTATAAAGTTTGCCCTTGAAAGGAAAGTAGGATTGGTTTATGCAAATTTCAATTGAGTTTAATATATTCTTTTATATGACATCATTAATTCCGCTATTTTTAACCAATAATTTAGATAAATTAGGAGTTTTTCTTTAGGATGCTTGGAAACAGCATTTCTGTGTAGAAAAATATTAATGTGTTAGAAGGTTGTAATTTTATGTCCTTAATTTTTCTATTAGTTGAAAGGAATTGTTTATACTCTTGCTTTTAAATTTAGGAAGTGTCTTGAATTTACCACCTAACCATTTTGCTAAATAGTATGATGGTGTATTGATATTGTTGATAATGGGTCGCATACCACTTCCAGCCTTATCAATTTTTGGTAAACCATATATTTTCGCTATGTAAGGGTTCTGTTTTATTTTATATTTTGTTTCCTTTGGGATAACTGTACAAGTTTTAATAACATTATTAATTGAATTAATACATCCCCTTGATGGGTCTGAATGAATTTGAACATATTCTTTCTTATTTAGCAGATTTAGCATTCTTGTATTATAATCTTCCTTATCTAATATTAACTATTCTGTTACCTTTGTCAGATTTTGTATAACCTACACCTTTTTCATATAGCGATTTTGTCTTCATATGTGTCTTGTTTACTGAAGTTTTCTTTTTATTTATTTCTTTCTTTTAACACCTTTTCTGATTTGATTCTAACTAACTTTTTATTTGTTTTTAATCCTTCAATAGCCACCTCTAAATCTACCAAATAATCTTCTATTTTATTGGTGTATTGGACACAAGTTTTAAGGCCTTTATTTAAAAATGCTAATTCTTCTTTCTTGAACATTTCTTTTGATAGATTTTCCACAAAATTCTGTTTAGGTTCTGAAATTTTAGATTTCTTAAAGATTTTTAAGCCTTCTTTTTTGATTGACTTTTGTGTTTACCTGATATTATATATGTTCTAAAGCTGTTCCGATTAAGTTATCCCATACTGTATTCCCTAACTTCTTTGAAATCGAAGTATTTTTCATAAAGTTTTAGATCTATATTTGCCAAACTTGTGTAGTGCTTTGCCTTTTCTAATTGAATTACTTTTTTCTTTGTGGCTAATTGCTCACAACTGTGATGGTTATATTTAATCGTTTTTTTGTGAAACCAGTTCTATATATTTGAACAAGTGGAGCAAAAGAGTGTTAGTTTGAACTCACACGATCTTAATATGTATACATTTGTTTATAATGGACCCTGTAGATATTTTGTATAGTTTTGCAATTTACACGTTTATCACAATTTATTTGTGAAGTAGATTAGGAAATAATTACAAGATAGTGGATTATTTGTAAACATTTTCAAACCTTTTGATTGTGTTGAACATTACATGCTGCTACACAAAGTGGAACATTATGATATAAGAGGCACTGCCTTGCAATTTATGAGAAGTTATTTAGTAAACTAAATGCAAAGAGGATATGTGTACCAACAAATTTAGACAAACAAAATTTCCAAAATAGGTATGGTTAAATATAAGTTTCTTAGAGCTCTGTACAGGGCCACAATTTGTGTTAAATTTAAATAAAATGCCTGCATTATCATGCAGGAAAACTATTTCATTTGCTGATGATACAGAGTTACTATGTTGGCAGAATACTCATGAATATAATCAAATATACCAGAGTACTGACATATTGTTGAATTTTTTTAGAAACAATTTAATATGTAATTTGGATAAAACAAGAATAATGTATTTTAATATGGTTAATATTGCAATAATATAATTTATTATAAATAAAAGATAAAGATATACAAATAATCTTATTTTGACAAATAAACAAAAGTTTCACTGTGTGGATTCCCAAATTCCGTAAACATATACAAATAACTTAACAACTCTACATAATTAATTTTTAAATAATAACTTAATCCTCAATGTAAAGAAAACTAAGTAAATGCTCTAGTAGATAAAATATTTTAAAATGCTAAAACATTTCTGTGGCTTCACTTGCAATGAACAAAAAAGCACTTCGAGTTAAAATCATTAAAAATATTGATACAATGATAAACACTCTTAACATTTCACTCTCAAAAGTAAAAAATTCAGGACATGTTTCGCGAAACCTTTGCTCACATTAAACCACTGTTTGACACCAGTTGTTTAACAGTTAACGTGACCTGAATTTTTTAATTTTGAGAGTGAAACATTAAGAGTGTTTTATCATTGTAACAATATTTTAAATGTTTTTAACTCGAAGTACTTCCTTGTTCATTGGAAATGAAGCCACAGAAATGTTTTTAGCATTTTAAAATATTTTATCTACAGGAGATTTTATACTCGTTTTCACTGTGTTGATTTCTGAATATTTTAAAATTGAAACTAAGTAAATGCTGTAATACACGCATGCTTGCATGCATGTAGAGCAGTTATGTATATATATCTAGGCCTTACATGTCATATCACACAGTAATAGTGTAAAAATTGAAGTTGTCAAGAAAATTGATTGTATGTTAGATTGTCTAGTAATGGGAAATGGAGCGATCAAAACAAGAAAGAAGTAGCAGAAGAAATAGTAGCCATGAGTGTAATCAGATCTTGTGTAAACGAAATTCCAAATATGCAAGTAAAATAGTTAGAGAGAATATGTGGCTCAATAATGAGAGCAGAATGATATATGAAATAGAAATTTTAGGGCCAGACAAAGGATGGAAAGGGATAAATATGATAAATAGATTTTGTAGAATTGTTCTAGACTTACCTAGAACTTCACCTAATGAGATTGCTCTAATGAAACTAGGAAGATTGGGCTATAAAAGCAAAGTCATAGAAAGAGTATTGAAATATTGGTATAGAGTAGGGAGGCTAGAGGAGGAGAATATTAATCAGAGTTTGGTAGCATAAGGAAAAATTAAGGGGAGAGAAAATTGGTTATCTAAAATCCAAAATATCCTACAAGAAGTGGGCATGGGACTAGTACGAGGGAGAAAGTTTGGGTAAAGGAGTTTGGAAAGAGATAATAAGAATTGAGGATATAGAAAAACAGGAAATATGGGCAAATCTTAACGCCAAAAAATCTCTGAAATTATATAGTACACTAAAAAATGTGTGGGGAAGAGAAAGATATATTGAAATTTGTGATAAGGTAGGAAGGGAAGGGTTGGCATGGTTTAGAGCAGGAGTAAAATATTTAAGTGGATTAAAAAATGGACACACTAAGGGGAAATGTCCTATGTGTGCAGAACCAGATAGTACTTGGCACTGTATACTAAAATGTAAGCAAACTAAGTTTTGGAGGGAACAGTTCCTATTATGAAAATGGAAAAACCTACCAGATGAAATAAGAGGTAGAAGAATTTTAGATTTAAAATCAGATGAAAATATTAAGGAACTAGGAAAATACATAGGCAAGGTAAGACAAAAATGGTTATGGGTGTGAAATTGGAAATATGTTTGAGAATAAAATTGTTAGATAGTGAAATGAGGATGAAATGAGTAGGGGAGGGTGTGGGGCTAGTTATCTAATATTAGTTAAACAGGATCTTTGTACACCAATAACCAAGGTGTTAATGTGTATAAAACCCTAAGGAAATTATTTTTAAAAAAAATATTAGTTAAAAACAATAAACATATTCATATCCTATATAGGTTAAAAGACATTGATTTTGGTAGAATCCATCTAATAAGTTTGTATTTTGCTTTGATACATTCTAATATTTTGCAAATAAATGCATTATTGTGTAACAGCACTAAAGAACTTAGTGTTTTTGAAATCCTGCAGAAAAAGACCTATCAAAATAATATTTGGGTTTAATGTTTGTAAACCTGCAATAGATTTATTTAAGGAAACAAACATCTTGCCACTCTATGCTTTGCTTACAAAATGAATCGGTACTTATGTATAAGTATGAAAATAATATCCTTTGTGCCAACTCCTTATTAGATACAAGAAAGATGTACACTTTTACAAAATAGGTCAGCTGACCAAATTTCCATACAATCTGTTGATTCTACAAAATATGGGTTAAAAGGTATATTACATAGTGCTGCCAAAATGTATAACAACTTTCCTTTAGTTATTAAAAGGTTAGGAATTTGTTCTGGCTCAAAAAGAAATAGTTTAAACACCTTATTAAAATATTCTTAATTAGATGAGTCAATTTAATACTCTTATACTCCCCTTACCATTCAGTTATTCAGAACATGTTTCACAGGTCATTTCTTGTATCATCTACTGTGAGCCGATTGTTGGATTCATTGATGGTTGGGACTTGGTATAGCTCTCATGACATTTTATGAACTTTTGTATTAATTTGTCTTCTGTTGGGATCTGGAAGTTCATAACTTTATTCTCATATTTTTTTATAAACCTTTTTCCCCATATAACCAGAATCTATGAATTTCAGTAGTTTCATTTCCATTTCTATATCTTGTTTATCTGTTTAAGAGTAATGTGCAACTGCTGATTTTTCTTTCTGATTATACTTGATGTTTCTTCAGTGTTCCTCGAGCCCAATTTCAGTGCTGCTTTTTGTTTTGCCAACATACACATTTTGCATTCCAAGCATTTGATTTTATAGATTCCTGGCTTCTTTTAATTAGGGATTCTTGTCATAATCACCACAGTTGAGCAGATTATTTATGCTGAATTTGCTCTCTGGGGACAAATTAATACTGAACACCGAGTATTTAAGATCATTATGATTTTTTGGAAATTTTGGTGGCCCAAAGATAAATAAATTTCCTATGAATGATTGTTGCTTTTTTTTTTTTTTTTTTGCAATCATTGTTTTAACCTCTTTTTGTCTGGATATTTTGATTTTTTTGTCTACAATTTCTTTGTTGAATTCATTGGTTTTTGTCATTTATATTATGTGAGAGTACTCTTCATTGTATTCATTCTCATTCATGGGTATGTTAAGTCGGTCCTGGTGGTGTAGTGGTAACCATACTTGCATTCTAAACCCAAGGTCACAGGTTCAAATCTGGCTAGGATTGATGAATTTTTTTCTGGCATAAAAATCCTATGTATGGCTTCCTTTGGAAGGGGAGTAAAGCCATGGGTTCTGTGTTGTACATCTTTGAGCAAAATTTCCTGCTGTTTCACACTTGAATAGAATGAGACTCTGGACCTGAGATGTTAGAGCGTCCGTAAATATACCAAATCAACAATGGGTATGTTAAGGAGTCTTATGTGCTAAGATGTGGAGGACTGCATGTTTGTGTACTGTGGGATTGAAGCTTTCATGTAATTCTTAGTATGCATATCCTTTCTGAATATTCCAAATTTTAAATATTACCTATTCTGATAATCTTTAAAGTCAAGGAAAGGAATTTTGTTTTCTTGTTCTGTTTCAGATGTGAATTTAATTTCTTTATTTAATTTATTTATCTTAACAATTTCAAAGCATCATCCTAGTGTTATCTACCCCAAAGATATCAACATATCTATGCCAGACTAAAAATTTATGGTAATGATTTGGTGATTTGCATTATTATTCACATATAAATCAGAAAGGGTAATGGATTTCCCATAACTAATACTGCTTCTTATTTATGAAATTCACCATTGAACCTGAAGCCGTTCTGACTGATACAATGGCCTATGAAACTTGTTCTAAATAATTTAATGGTAAGTGTAACTTAAGAGTGTAAAATCGACTCGCAAAGAATATTGCTTCACTATATTAGTTCCAACACAAAATTGGTCTTAAATTTAATACCTTAATGAAATATGCTGTAGCCTAAACTAGCTGATATAATTCTAGGATACACATGATTCATAACTGATGCAGGGACATTCTGTATAAATAATGTGTGTATGTGGAAGAATCTGATATCTGCAATTTTTCGGAATTCACATTAAGTCCTTAAGATCGTATAGGTATACTGCTTGTTCTGTACAAAGTTAAATTTTAGTATTTATTTATTAAAATATTTCAAAAAATGGAGAGATGTAAATTTAATGAATATTGTATACTGAGGAGCTAGTTATTTATCCATACATGCCACACGAAATTGAATCTGCATATTCCAGATTTTTAAATAGACTATTAGTTTTAAGCAAAAAAAAAAAATTAAAACTATTTTTAACTCAATTCAAGCCAGGGCTGTATGCCAGTCATATTCACTTGTGCATTGCTGAACAGAAAAAGAAAAAAAATCTAAATATTCAAGCAGGGATATTTTTAAATGTAAACATCTGTTCACTATTTACTCTCTATACATTTATCATGTTACTTTATTTGTAAATCACACTAATAAGTCTGCATGCAGGAAATTAAAAATTCTTAACCATAACAAGAAATAAATACGATTTATGTGGTGTGATTAAGTGAAGAGGTACAAAAGTGGTATGATGGGGTTAAGTTTTGTGTTAAGTGTACAGAAAATGGGATGGAACAAAATGTAGGTTTGCAATAAGCTTAAAGTTCAGTCCAGTTTTAATTTGTTTATTGATGATATAATGGAAAGAATCTTAAAACAGTAATGAGGATGATACATTGTAATGAACTTTGATCCTTCCAGGGGTGAAAAAATAACTGAAAATTGATCACATTTCCTCCAGATTAACATATGCATCCCCAAAGAAATACGATTGAATTATCCAGCAGTTGACAATCAACTGAGAATGCTGATGATAGCTTGTGAAACACGTTTCAAATATAAACAAGTAGGTGAAGGCACAAGACAGGCAGTAGACAGTCTGAAACATTTAATAGCAGACTCCTGAATAGTTATGCTAAAATATCTTGAATCTAAAATAATGAGTAGTTCAAAAAATTGTAAACGACAATTTTACACTTCAGCAAAACACAAAAGTAAGAATAATAATCCTGAAATAATGTTAAATAGTAGTCATAGAATCAACTCAGTATGTTAGTTTCTTGAGATTATACCTTGATAGAAATCTGACATATAACTACTATGTAGATCACATATGCAGAAAATAAGCATGGGATTGTATCTGTTAAAGGAAACTCTCAAAATATCTGGGTACTGTTCTACTTAAAATGACTTACCATGGCATAATTTATTCTCATTTTCAGTATAGCATAGAACTCTGGGGTAAGGCAGCAATTGATGACTGAAAAATCAATTAATTTTCTAGAAACAATGGATAAACATTATTTAGAGGCTTAATAAAAGAACTTCATGTCGAAAAGTCTTTAGTGTTACCTTGAAATGCTAATTGGAACTTATTCTTTAAGTTAATTATATAATTAAGATCATTATGTGATTGAACTGAACTACACACACTTATTTGCTGCACTTATTTGTTTAAATTTAATACACATTTCACAGACAATCATCAGCATCATATCACAGTTAGCTGATGATGCAGACAATTGTGTGTGAAATATGTACTAAATTTAAACAAGTGGAGTCATTAAAAGTGTGTAATTTGACTCAATCACACAATGATTTTAATTTGTTAACTGTTAATTGCACTATATAAAACAATAGGTAGAGAAGCAGAAAAAGGATAAAACACTTAGATAGACATAGATTATCTCTTGCTGCATTTCAAACTTCTGGAGTGAAGTTATTTTAGTTGCATTGTTCTTAGTGTTATTTTATTTTTCATATTTATTATAAAAAAATTAGTATATATATATGTATAAATCCTATTGAATGTAAATAGAAATAAACATGTTGGCAGTAATAACCAATACTACATTTATGACACACGGGGAAAAGCTAATCTATATTGAATCACCTTATACAAAAAAGCATCCGAACACAAGATCCTCTTTATCAAAGGTGTTAACTTGTGCAGTATATTACCAGAGGCCCTAAAATTCATATGCTATATTTTATAATTATATTATAAATTATTTTATTTGAACTAATATTTTAAACTTATGTACATTATTGTTAACTCTAGATTTTGACACTGTCAGAAACTTGTGCATACAAGTCTATTGACAGCAATAAATTTATTATTATATTATTTATTATTATTATTATTATTCGAGTGGTAAATGAGATTCTATTAACAGTGCTACGGAGAACAGAGGAACCTTTGGGATTATAAGAGTTGGGAAGCAGTAACAACCAGAATGGATATGTTCTACTTGGATATATTTTTATTTATTGTTTTATTAGCTTTTAATAACTATAATTTCATTGTACAGGTTGGCGCCTCACATGAGAATTCATACTGGGGACAGACCTTACCAATGTTCTAAATGTGGCCAACGCTTCATCCAAGTGGGTGGTCTCAAGAAGCACCAGACATTGCATTCAAATGATATGCCTCACCAGTGCCTCATCTGTGGAAAGTGTTTCCGCTGCAAGCCAGATCTCTCACTGCACACCAAATTACACACAGGACAAAGCTATGATTGCACCCACTGTGGCAAGCATTTTGTATCACAGAGAGCGATGGACAATCATGTGCGCATCCATACAGGGGAGAAACCATTCCTCTGTCACATGTGTGGCATGGGTTTCAGTCAAGAGGGCAACCTCTCCATGCATATCAAGGTAAGCTGCAGGTTCTCTTAGGCTGCTGTGGCCAATGTGAATAATAAAAATGTCAATAGTGGAGTTAGTTTGCTGATACTTATACTTCATTTACTTAGTTTTGCTAGACATATTTCAGAAACACTTGTTCCCATTATAGCAGAAGACTAATTAGAGGAAGCATTGTCAGCAGATTGTGAAAGGAACTTGAAAATATTCATTGTCAGTGTCTCAAAGCTCATCATGTAGTTTTTATTTTTAATGATGAATATTTTCTTTCATGTTGTTCATTCCAAATGTATGACAATTTGCCCCAAACAGAAAAATTTGTTACAATGCAAATTTGTTCCTTAAAAAAATTCTAACTAGGTTTCAAATAAATCATGAAGAAATTATATTTTTTACATTATGAATTGTATTGTGTGACTACTACATGAATTAATTAATATTGATCTATGCATGTGTAATATATTGTGTACAAATTTATTTTAAAAAAGATATCCAGAAATTGTCATAGAGCTTGAACTTATTGTTGAAGATCTCCCATTGTCTTTGTACTTTTAGTAATAAGAAACGATCCTTTCCACTGTATGGTTTTCTTCTTGCTATTGTTTTTCTCTCTTTTTTAGGAGATCCATCAAATGTCCAAACAAAGAATTTGCCTAGAAATTTGTACCACTTCATTTCAAAATCTCTGCAGAAACTCCTTGAAATAAGGATGTGACTTTCCTATTAACAAGTTGAATATGTTATTTGAAACCAATTGGCATCTGAAGTTGAATCTGTTATGCCAGCCCTCAACTGGAATTATTGTTCTAGAGGGGTTCCAGAGAACACAGTTGTAACGGTTACAAAGGGGAAAAAGAAATATAGATTGTCTGCATCCTCATCTTATTCACGGTGAACAGGAATTAAATAATTGTATGCCTGAGTAAAACTATGCACTCTTATGACTTCATTTACTTGTTTATATTTGGAACATGTTTCACAGACTATCATCAACATCCTGAGCTAATTGCTGGATAATTCAGGATATTTCTTTGGAGATGCATATGCTGATCTGGTGGAGGTGTGATGAACTTTTAAGTTTACGATTTCATCTCTAGAAGGGTCAAAGTTTCATTAATCCATCTCTGTATCTTATATATGTAGATTTTCTTCCATGTTTGTAGCTCTTTGTGTCCCTGAGCTGATGAATAATTTTACTTTTTCCACTGTCGTGGCTCTCTGTTCAGAAATCAGATGCCACTGCTGATTTTGCCATTTGTTTATATTTTATGTTCCAACCAGTGTTCTTTCAACCTTGTTCCTAAGTTTCTGTTTGTTTTTTTTCTAATATAGAATTTTTTGCATTTTGTGCCATTTATTTTGTAAATACCACTCTTACTCTGATCACCGGTCAATGCTACTGACATGTGGCTCGTATGTTGAAGTTTCCATAGACTGCTGATCAAGTGCCAATGCCTATAAATTGCCCAAGAGTGCTTGACAATGCATCAGCTGCATGGGCTGGTGCACTGAGGATCCTAGGACTGCTTATCAACTAATTCTCAAAACTGCCTGTTCAAGTGCCCGTTCACATAGGCGGCTGGTCCTTAAATACCCAATAAGAACCGATGCCACCATGTTAACTGAGATGGGATCTTTTTGCGCCATTATTGACTTGGACTTTCTGATTGGATACCAGTGATATCATGGGGCTTCGTTCCTTATCCAGTCAAATTTCTGGAAATATCAGCTCCATGATTCGTCCTCTGTTTGATTTTGAGCTTTAGCATTTGTTAGTGCAAAAACCTTTTAACCATACCACAGGTGTCATCAGCACCGACTCCTTGTAGTGTGCCTGCCTGAGGGAGGGACGCAGCCCTTTCACCCGAACAAAGAAAGAATTTATTCCATTGTCTACCAAAACTGCCTCTCTGCTGTCCAATAGGGAATTCATGGTTTTCATGATATTTCCACACACTTTTCCACACACTTACAAAAAACCTTTACTTATGCTTAGCTGGATTAAAATATTACATACATTCAAATCAATCTCTTATTGATAGGGTACCAAGGACAGTATCATGATATGGTATCTTTTATATTGCAAAAAAATGGGTGGCTCCCATTTCTAGATTTAAAAATTATAAGAAATGGAGATAAGACTGAACTTTGGAATCCATAGAAAACAGACACGCACAGAAAATTATATAAAAAATAAGTTATATGCCCACACCACATAAATATGTGGTGTTTTACAGCTTGGCATACAGAATAATAAATATTCCACTCACTGAAACAGAGTACAAAATGAAATACTTACAGCTAATTAATACAGCAATAGCCAATGGTTTTAACAAAGGTACAGTAATAAAAATTATCAATAAATTAAAAGGTAAAAATCTATAAGAGAGGTTCCCACACCAAAGAACATCCAGAAAAGTTTTCTAACCACAACAAATCCAAGAGAATATTCGAGGAATTTGGCATAAGGTTAACCCCAACAAATATAATATCAAAAATTTATTAGGTTGCAATGTAAAAGATACCATACCAATAGAACAGAAATCAGGAATATATGAAATCAAATGTGCAGATTGTGATCGACATGCATGGAAAATTGAAGAAAAATTTGGAAATTTGGAGAAAAAGGATATTGTCTTAAACAGGTTAATAAATCAGCAATGGCAGCTCACTTTTGGACCAATATTCATGAAATTAAACGAGAGGCGAAGCTGTTGAAAGAGTTTCACAACCCATGGAGTTATCCACTTGGGAAAAGATTTTTATTTAAAAAAATAAGAAAACCTTAATGAATTTTGATGTTTTGTCTGCATGGATGAACTCTGCAAGTTCCTACCAGAACCATCAGAGACTGCCACAGAAACGCCTTGGGATCCAGCCACCAATTCGAGTAACAGTAGTCAGTCAACAGCTGTTGATGGAAACAAGTGCTTCCAAAACATGTCAAAATATAAGTAAATGGAGTTAGTGTGAACAAGTTAATTACATTAGTGTAAAAACATAAGAGCTTTAAATCGGCTTACCACTAATTAAAAATGTATTAGTTTAGTTTTGACTCAAAAATAGTATAAATTAAGATGACTGTTCTTCCCTACCATCCATACTCCCCTGACTTAGCATGTGCAGTCCCCCCCCCCTTTTTTCTCTCTCTTTTTTCCCCCCCAAATCTGAAATCTACAATGAAAGGATGAAGACTTGACTGAGTTGAGAAGATAAAACAAAATTCACAGAGAAAACTTGTCACAGACTCAAAAAACATATGAAGCCTACTTTTAGAAGCTCAAATGCAATTGGGAGAGGTGAATAAATAGAAGGCAAGGTTACTTTAAGGGAGACAAAGCAAAATTTTAAAAAAATCCAAAGTTTGGTTATTTTTTGAACAGACCTTGTAGTTATGTTGACATTAATTTTCACAAGGATACATATAGGTAAAACTGTGGAATCAGTGCAAAGCTAAGGACTTCAGCTGATAAAGATCTAAATATATGTAGAGGTTCAATATTTGAAAACTTTAGAATAGGGATCTCGTCAAAACAGTGAAGTGGTTAATTGTTAATTTCTATTAAAATTAGGTGTGTCTTATGTACAGTTTATTTTATATACATTATATAAAGCTTGAAACCATATACAGGTACATAATGGGGAGAAGCCATATCACTGTATGGATTGTGGGAAGGAGTTTGTTACTCAAACACAAATGAAGAGACATCGGCGAATCCATACAGGGGAACGTCCTTATGGCTGTGCTACATGTGGCAAATGGTTCAGTGATCGTGGATACTTAATGCAGCATCAGTCTGTGCACTCTGGGGAACGTTCCTACAGTTGCAGGTAATTGCTTTTTTATTCCCCCTCTCAGAACTACACTGGAACCTGTCTGTAACTGTTTAATTTTTCTTCTGGGCTTGGTTGCATAGATTTGCTCTTATTATTTGGTATATTATAAAACCTTATTTTTGTGTTGTGCTATGCAATTTCTGAAACATATATCAGGTTACAGAATAAAGTTCACATCCCTAGTGACACATACATTATAACCTACACATTCAAAGAATGGATTATGTGAGGATAGCAAATAAGTTCTGCAATATAAACTAGAAGGCCAGCATCCAATAGGCCAACCTAAGGCCAGATGGGAAGATATCTTTGTCAGAATATGCTTCATAGGCTAACTGACAAAAAAGAGAAGGAAGAAGAGAAAGAGGGAGAAGGAAAAGAAGAAATAGAAGAATTAGAAGGAAGGGTAAGAAGATGGAGGAATGGGACAAGAAAGGAGCGGAGGGTAGGAAGAAGAAATAGAACAAAAGCAAGGGAAAGGAGGAGGAGCAGAAGAAGAAAAAATCTAAACTAAACTAAATCCAACTAAAAATGTCATTTTATTTATTTTATTCCAACATAATAAGGTAGTTACAAGCAAACCATATTAAATAAAAACAATAAAATAATAAAGACATGGTAATTACAATTGTACAAGGATGAATCAAAGTATAGCCCAGAATTTATTTTTATAATTTATTGAAATCAATAAAATCATTTTCCTACATTTTCCCATTTCAAAAAAAAATTTTCCCAGTAGATAGGAGCTTCTAAATGCCATTAATGAAAAAAGAAGTGTGAGGTTTCTAGCTAGTTGGGCATGAATGCTTCCACACCTTCATTGTTGTCCAATTGCAGAACACCCAAAATGCTTCTTTTAATAGTCTAAACCCGTGGTTCCCTAACTTTTTAGGTCATGGGGCATTTTTTCAGTGCAAAGTTCATCACAGAACACTATTTTTATCTAGCACTTATATGACCATACTATTTGAGGAGAGAAGGTAAACATTAAGAATTTAGAATTTTAGACATGTGAAACGTGCTTTATTAGTTTATTTCATTACAAAAAAAATATATTTTAAACTCTTAATTTCACTATGTACAAAAAAAATAATAAGGCAATACATTTTAAAATGAATGTAAAGCAAATATTGTTAATCCATAATATATCCTCATAGATCTGGCACACAAAACCAAAATTGCTACTTGGGAATGTAAAAGAACTATTCTAATGAGAGGGATGATAAGAATAGATTTACATAATTTAGCTATATCTGGTTGAATTTGGGACAGCTGGATTGAATACATGACTCCGCATCAAGATGTCTGTATTTTGTTTTAGTACCTGCATAAGCAAACAATCCTGATTCACGTAAATAGGTGCTTGCAAAGGGTGGTTTAAACTTTGAGACAAAACTTAATTTGTCTTTGAACTGAAACCAGAATTCAGATAGTGACTTCTTATTTGAAAATTATCTATTATCACAGAATCTAATGTCAAAGCAATCAAGCATTCCTATTGTGTTTTCAGAGAGGTTGACTTTTCTGACACAGAAGAGAATGGGTTTAAAACTCAAAAGTTTTCTTTCGTTTTTTCACGGAGTTCTTCCATAAAATTACTGTTGAAACTATAAAGCAAACTTAGTAGTTGAACTTGAACTCATTTATGATATTCCCAAATATGTAGAATCTGTGCTTCTATAAATTCTTTTATCATTGAGAAGCTGTCAAGATTGCTGGCATCAAACACTGTTGTGGCTTTTTCTTAAAGTGAGAGGCTTAAATTATTAAATTTCTGAAAAATATCGCCTAAATATGCCAGTTTTATTAGCCACCATCTATCACATAGCCTGTCTCCCAAATTGAACTCATTGTCAGACTTCTGCTCTCATTTCAGAGAGCCAAGTCAAACTTTTGCCTCAAGATAACCATCATATTTCTGTATGAAGAAACACAATACTTTGGTATTCTTAGGTCATGATTTAATAAAATTAATTTCAAACTTTTTAGGGAAGGTGGGTGGCATCTTCTTCAAAGCAAGGGCTTGGCAGTGGTGAACATAGTTGCTACTGCTGCACTCCTTTGCCTTTTTTCTTAATTTTTGAGATTACATTAGATGTTGTTCCAGTCATGACTTTTGTGTCGAAGGTCAAGTACCTCAATTATTTCTGTGATTTTAACTGATATACACCATGGCCACACACAATTCACAATTTTAGTACCTGATCATTTCTTTACTCTACCAATTTCTTCAAGGAGCACTAGGAGATGTTTCACAGAGCACACATTTGGGAACTGCTGATCTAAACTTATTGTAATCACAAGATGGTAAGCCTGGATTAAAGATAGTGTTCCTATGTTATCAAAGCAGCTGATGCAAAAGGACTTTGTTTTTGAAAAGAATTTCTTGAATCATTTGTTGATGCTTTTTTCACTGATAAGCACATTTTGTATCAGCCAAAAATTGGCAATGACTTCGATGTGTATGAAGAACATTTATGAAAGCCTTGGAAGTCCTATAAAACTGTCAACAGAATCTTCCCAGCTGACAGCAAATTTTTGCTTTGACTCCACTGATGCTTGCTTGTTTTGCTTAAGGAGTATACTGGGGTATCTATATTTAATTGTAGGTTACGATTCAATGCAGAAATATTTCTCCTTGATCCTGGTATTGAGCCAATAGTCTCTGACACACTCCCACATGTGCAGTCTGTTGACCCTCGGAGAGAATTTGAGTGCAAAGATTTTTTTAAGTCAGCTAGAATGATGGATTGAACATTTCCATAAGTTATACCAACCTCAGAAGCGATTTCAGAAATTGTCAACCATTTATAAGGTCCCAACCAGCCCAAATGTTTTGTTTTCATTACACTAATCTGAGGTTGATGGGCCTTATTTTCCACAGCAAACAATATGGCTGGTTTCGGGAACATTTGCTCCTGGCATCATCATCAGAAGACCACTGGTAGAACCATACTCTAGAGGTGATTGGAGAAATTTATGGAATGGGTCCAACAATGGTGTCTTGAAATTCATGATATGGTTTTTATTTTTAATGATGTAAATTTTTACCCATGTTGTTAGTTCCAAAGGTTTGCAAACATGTTTTAATAAATATATATATTTCTTTTATCAATTTCATGTTTTTCTGATCTAAAGTGACCTGCCACTCACTGACTTACTAACCTAATTTGACACATAACATACTATTACAGATCTTCCCGGGCCCTGTTCCACAATAATTTGGACCAATATATTGCAAGTGTATGGACTTCTAGCTTGTAGTTATTAGTAGAATTCTGTTCCCCAAAGATTTCTGCTATGCTTGTAGTTTATAACTCCTGACTTGCTGCTGCTGCTGCTACTACTACTTTTAATTAATTAATTTATTTGATTATTAGAATCTAGTCGGCTAATGTTTAGCATTTAATGCTGAATCTTATAGTGAATTTTTTTTCTTATATTTTCAGTGTTTGCAGCAAGACTTTCACACAGCATATTAGTTTAAAGCGGCACTCCCGACTACATACGGGAGAGAAACCATTTGAATGTGCACAGTGTGGTGAAACTTTTGTGTTAAAGCGTGACCTTAAGCGTCACTCTGAGAAGGCTCACATTGTAAACTGTGGTATACCATAGGGTTACCAAGTTTTCTTGCTAAAAATTAGAGATCAAGGAACAGGTTGTCATATTGCAGGTATAATTAATGCTTTTGATAATATATGAATATAAGAATTCAACTGTATTAAATAATGTTAATATTTATACAAATATAAAAGTTATATATTTAATGCCGTTATAAAATTACCTATACCTAACCTCAAATGTACATATTCATCTTTGCATAGATGTATTTGTCATCATAATGGTTTTCTGTGTTGGTTAATTTTTATTCACAAAATTTACAAGAAGAAACCATCATTAGTGTGAGGGAAAGTCATTAAATAAGTTACAAATTGATATAGAACTATAATAAATAAGAGTTCTGATTTGAAAATGATTTTTATTCCTCAACATAATCTCCTTGTACATTGAGGCAATTGTCCCATCCTTGAAATCCAGCAGCATAAAATTCTTTGGGCTGCTGTCAGAATAGGCAGTGACTTCCCTTTCTACAGCTTCATCATAGGGAACAATGTTCAGACAAAATTTTTTTTAAGAAGGTCGAGCAAATGGAAATTGCTTGGAGCAGGATGGGGCTTACAGAATTTCCCATTGAAATTTTGCAGTGTCTCATGTGTCTTATGGGGAACATGAGAGTGCACATTGTCATTCAAGAGCAACACGCCTTTAGTGAGCAGTCCTGGTTGCTTTCATGGAATGACCTTAAGAAACCTCCTAAGGATGTTTAGGAAATAAATCCTGACCCCTGTAGTTCATTTTGAGAAAGCAAGACAATTTCCTGTCGAATATTATTTTGAGATCTTGTATGGTCTGCAGGCTGTTACTTCAGGGTTCAAGGGGGTCACAAGTCCCTGTTGATAACTCTGTCTTGTGGAAACACATTGTAAATTGCTATCATAGAATTATTCACAGTGTGAACAGTGGCAGAGTCCTGTTGAAAAATGCATGATTATGCTCCCTGTCAGTTAATTCTCTGAAAAAGGGAGTTAGTATGATATTGACATAAGTAACAATTTTAACTGTATGCTTAAAAAGTAGGTCTCTGATTCTTTCACCATTAATTTAACACATATAAATCAAACATAAAGGCATGCTGTGCCATTATAAACACATGAAGCATAATACACTTTAAGTATACTATTGAATTAGGAAATGAACAGTCACAGGTGGATGAGGTTGTTAAGGTGTGGACTCGTGAGCGGGAGGTCTGGGGTTCAAATCCTGCCAGGACCATCTGAGGTTTTTTTCCAGGTTTTCCTCAGTCTTCATAAATGTCGAATGCCTCTTTCTCTGATCTATCTCTACCAATTGTTCTCTCATGTAAATATGATTTTAACCACTTAGGAGCATGTTTCCATAAGCATATTTTCTCCAGCACATCACAGAGAATTTCATAATTCAGAATGTCGAAAACTTTAAAAAAAATATGTTATTAACATTTTCTTTTCAATTTAACACAATTGAATTTCTAATATTTAATTTGCAGCAATGTTGGTCCTGGTGGTGTAGTGGTTACCATACTTGCTTCCTAAACCCAAATCGTGGGTTCGAACCCGGCCAGGACCAATGGATTTTTTCGGGTGTAAAAATCCTAAGTATGGCTTCCTTCGGAAGGGAAGTAAAGCCGTGGGTCCCATGTCGTACATTTGTGGCACAAAAAAGAACCTAAAGCCTGAGAGGCCTCTGAGCAAAATTTGTTGGCCGTTTCATGCCCCGAGTTGAATGGGATGCTAATGACCTGAGATGTTAAAGAGCGTTCATAAATAAAATCATTCAAAAAAAAAAAAAAAAAAAAAAAATTGCAGCAAAGAGACATTTCACTAATGAAATAAGAAAATCATTTTTCTGCTAAAGACAATTAAGAGCTTTTCTTGTTAATGTGCCAAAAGAAATAATGAATCCACTGCAGACTATTATGATTAGAATAAGCAAGTATTAATTTTAGTTGTAATATAGAAATGACAAACCAATAATGCATTATGTGGGTGGTCAAGGTGGTGTTGAGGCACAGACTCATGAGGGAGGTTTGAGATTTGATTCCCACCAGAACTATCCTAATACGGTTTCCTTAGTCCTCATAAATGGCAAATGATGAAGTACCCTAAACTTAGGCCTGGAATGCTTCCTTCCTTAGAAAAAAATCCTTTCCAATTTATCATTAATTTCATGTCATGTGTAAACAATGTAACCACCTGTGATGCTTTACCATTTGAAGGATCGATAGATTTTTTTCAGGCATAAAAATCTTAAGCATGACTTTCTTCTTAAGAGAAGTAAAGCAGTTAAGTATTGTGTCATAGATTTACAGCATGTAAAAAGAACCTCAAACCCAAAAGAAGAGGCCTCTGAGCACAACTTATTGGATGTTTCACACCCTGAATTGAATGGGACACCAATTACTGGAGATGATAAAGAGCTTCTGTAGATAAATCTAATCATCATAATCTCAGTATTGGGTCATTAAACACTAGTAATGCATTGCTTTCACATTTTCTCAGTCATAGTGGTGCCATAATTATGACATAAGCATGTGGTTTGCCGTAATCAATATCTTAATTTTGTAGTCGATAGTTATTTTGATTTATTGCCATGTAAACCTTAGCAAAAGATTGGCATTCTGTGTTCCGAGAAGAATTGTTCTAAAGGATGTGATAAGGTTCTCAATTCTCTATTCGTACACATTAACAATGTTATAGTCGGGAATTTTAAGAGGAAGTATAATTCATAAAGAAAACTGATTAGAAAGCCGTAGATTTTATTTTTCTACAGTTCTCAGAAAATATTATTGCTGGTAAAGGAATTGAATTCTGTAAAATTATAAACTTCTTTGTTTTAGGAGATAAGAGGAGCTTTAGTGTTCAGTAACAATGTTTTATGCCAGGACAATGGCAGATTTTTGCAAGACAGTTTCCGTATGGGTCCTGAACAGAAAAATATTAGATTTTATTTATGTAATAGCAAATGACTGCTTTTATCTTAGCAGTGGACAGTCATTAATTAAAATAGAAGGGAATTGTAGTAAAAATCTTGAACACTTGTCCACAAATTTTGTGGGCTAATGCATTATATAGGTGTATCAAAATAAATAATGCAAACTGAAATGGTTGAAAGTACATGATAATGGAAGCAAAAAAGTTCCTTGGATCCACAAACAAGCCATGTGAAAGATTTATTATTGTGAATGTGTGGTTATGAGCCATCTTATTTCGTTGTACACATCTCGTGCATCACTCGATGCACACTTAAAAGCAGTCCCCAATGTACTCGTTTACAAAACTGAACTTTGCCAACAGGTGGTGGTGTTATCAAACCATATACAACTGACAAAGGGTACAGTACAAATCATAGTGGTCGGATTACTTGTCTGAACAGTGTCAGATGTGCTGAACTGTATGTAGTCAAAATGGAACTGTACAGTAATGCAGAGTATGCAAACATGCATTTCATCTATGGTAGGGCTAACAGTAATGCACAGGAGGCTGCATGGTTGCATCATCAAGGGATACCCTAATCAAAGACACCCCGAAGTCACATAAGGATATGGTGTTGAAAACAGTACAAGTCTCTTCAGAAACTTCAATGAGAGGAATTGCCACAAAGTACTTGTACCAAGCCACAGTAGTGTATGGATAATTTTAAATTGCAATTTGCTGTACCCTTACCACTTCCAAAGAGTTCAATGTCTCAGTTATCCGGACTTCGGCCCTAGAGTGAATTTTTGTCAGTGGATGCAACAACAGTTTGTAGTCAAACCTCATTTTACAGGTAACATTTTATTTACCGACGAAACGTGGTTCACACGCGATGGTATGATGTCCATGAGTCACTACATCAGCAATGTATGACCCAATGAGACCATCACCTAGTCACCACATCGGCAATGTATGACCCAATCAGACGATCACCTAGTACCTCTAACCACTGCTTGAGGGTGTTTCCCTTAAACAACGTCGGAGTATGTAGTACATGCAGGATAGAGCACAGGCACATTTTGCTGCTACTGTAAGAAGACATCTAACACGGAGATATGGCCCAAGATGGATAGGTCGAGGAGACCCTGTACTTTAGCCTCCACGATCACCTAATCTCAATCCTATGGATATTTCTGTCTGGGGTCACTTCAAAAGTATAATGTACAGCACTTACGTTGATACGGTTGAAATACTGGAGCAGAGAATTGTACATGCTTGACCAGAATTCCGAAACATTCGGGAGTATTTAAAAGAATTCGAAACTCGCTGCAGAGACGAAAATACGACACTTTGAATACTCCTTTCAAGATAAAGAGTGCGTACTACGTAATATGTAACATACAGTAAAATTGTATTCCTTGTTGAGTTATGAGTGAATTTTGAGCCAAAATTAGAGTGGAAATTAAAGAAAAGACTACTTTTCAAATTCACTTGTACTGACTACGCCGATGTTTCTTAATGAAGTTAGCGGCGGCTTGTAACCATACATTTGCAATTATCTCGCACATGGCTCGTTTGCGGATCCATGTTTACTAGATTTTTTTTTTTTTTTTGGTACATTCTGTAAAATACTTTTTTTTCGGATAGGTACCAACAATAGGTAATCTGTTGTACCAATATTCGTATTGTATTTTATAATAATCGGAAATTATAACGTAAACCTTTGTACCATTGATATTATTTCTTCCCATTTCATGCCATTTTCGTGCTTATTCACATTCTTTGGTGAGTTTAGGGCTGTACACATAGTTTAGAGCATAGATAACGTTTAGAGCTTCGTAATTCATAAGAATCTAGCTGGCGGTGGGTGTCGTATTGCAACGGGCAATATTCATGCATAGAGGTACAAAACAAATGAGTTGGGTGCACTATATTCAAAGATTAACTATATAAGCCACTAAGGATAATTACAGAATTTTGAGATTTACAGTACATTGAAATAAAGCACGTGGCATTACGGGAAGAAGAAAATTTCTAGTTGCTTGTGCAAATAGGTATAACTGCATATCATGTACCGTAATTTGTGTGTTCCTTTTTAGGTTAGGATTAAGGTTAGGCTTACATAAATTTGAATAGTTCCCTTACCATTTCTCCGTAGTAAACGCCCAATTTAACCGTACAGTAGCTTATTTTGTATTAATGTAATGGCTGTGCAATTTTTTCCCTTTCTCTGAAAAATACACCACTTGTAACGTTGAATACAAAGCTCTTTCATTGATCTGCTAAATTTAATAAATTGAGGGTTGTTTAGCTATCTTGGAAATAATTTAACCAGTGACATATCTTTAAGGTGTATATTTATGATTGTCCAAGAGAAACTAAATAAAGTTATTGTTTTTAATGTTCTCTCTCTTTTTTCTTCTCATAGTAGGTTAGTTATAGTAGACGAGATATCATTTCCATATTCATCCCCCCTCCCTGCTTGTATAACAGAAAAAAAAACGAGCAAATGTAATGAACGTTTATAAATGGAATAATAGTTAGTTCTTGGAGCACTCAGTATTTAAAATGTTTCATGGATCTAGTAATTTAAGTGTTTACTGTACTTTTACGTTGTGTGTTTAAGGTAGGTACTGCAATAGTTGTATTATAGTATGCAGTATTGTTATTCAGAGCCATAAAGTATTGTTTAATCTTGTTTCAGTTAATGCAATAATGATGGTTTACATCCAGAGTAGGTCATCCTGTAGCGCACATTGTATATGCCACTTGTAGAAAAAGAATTCTCATTTCAAAGTGCTTGTAGCACTGGGCAAGCGAATCTGAAGAAAAGATGGTGAGAGAGAGAGAGAGAGAAAAAAAAAAGAAATAGTATGGAGAGATTGTAGTGACAAAACTTTGTGTATGACATATTTGCAATGGATATACCACTTGACATCAAGGAGGAGCCACTAAGTCCATTTCAGGTGGCAGATGATTTGTCAGTTAAGGAAGAACATCCTAAAGAGTTCACCTTTGTAGAAGTGAAACAAGAGAACCAGGTAAGTGATAAATATATTTTCTACAGGCCACCCTTGAATTGTGGTCAGGGTATGACTTTAAGGTCATAGTTACCTAATAGGTGCATGAGAACACTCGCATGATGATTGATCTGTAATAGAATTTGTGTGCCCAGAGTCTAATTTCATTCTCCATATAAGGAAGGGACTTTGTGTAGAGGTCTGGTAGAAAAGCAGCAATACATATTTAAATGGCTCTTAGCTCTCTGTTCAGAGCCATTTGAAGATGCAACCAACTGTCTGCAACCATATGCTCCAGACTTCACAGATATGGAGCATGATGGGGATAATCAGTGCTTTGAAAAGATGTAACTTCATTGATGAGGAATTCAACACTGGTACATTTGAGAAATTGTTTCATGGATCCTGTGAGCAATATCCTTAATGTGTTTACCAAAAGTTAGACCTTTATGTAGCAGAATGCCCAGATAATAAAGGGATCCCATCTTATACCTTGTTGCCAGTATGTAAGTGTAAGGTAGTTTGTGGGTATGAGATACATGTTAAATTGGGTTGTGTCCTTTTATATGATCTATTGCACTACTTTAAAGTAAGTGGTCCATGTTCATGGTAGTGGTTCGGTCCTTTCATATGATTCGTGCAGGAGCATTTTTGATTAACTGCAAGAGGTTGCTGCATGAGCATTTTACTCACAAATTATTTTAAAGCCCAAAAACTTTTATGTCAAGAGCTTGTCTTTTTTAAATAGCTACATTTTTTTATTCTTTGTACAAAAGCTGGTTAAGTTTCAAGTTTTGTTACCATCTATCCATAATTAAGATTTTTCTTAAAATCTTGAACTATTATGAGCATTTCTGTCATCACATGGCCAACCATGGAGGGAACTTTTCTGGAGATGCGGGAAAATTGCTGTCACCAAAATGGATGTCTATATCTTCAAAGTTGTTCTTTCTTTTAAATTTCATTGTCCTCTAAAGCCTTTTCTTTTGAATAGCTCACTTATACCACTGTTGAAAACATTTTACATTTAGTGAGAAGAGTTAGGTGACTTTTTGTGTGTGTTATTTTTTCTTGATGTCCACTATTTAGATAATGGTCATAAGGTTTTCTTGTGTGAAATTGAGGTAGGCATTTCAAATGAATGGGTAAATGATATTCTGCATGGAGTTCTGTATATGAAGAAGCTAAACACTTGATGGGTGCTCTGTTTGTTGACTCCAGTCCAAAAGTCCTTCAAAATCTTCTTTGGAAATGTTGCAACAATATCCAATTAACTTCTGGCATTGCTTTGTGATTGTAGACAGACAAAACTTGGATCCACCACTATACTTCAGAAACAAAACAGTTGGTGAAGGTAAAAGTGCATTGTAAAAAGCTAAAACCATTTTGTCTGTGGGAAGAGTGATGGCAACCTTTTTTTTTTCTTTTTTCTTTTTTTTTTTGGGACTTGCAGGGTATCACCATGATTGTCTATTTGGAAAAGGGTAACGTAATGACTGACACAACATTATTGGGCAGTTTGCATGGTGAATTGAAGCAGAAGCGACTAAGATTAGCGCAAAAAGAAAAAATGCTCCTCCACCATTATAATGTGCCTTTTATATATTGGCCATTGTGATGGCAAGAGTGCATTTGGCCCCATGTGACTATTTTTACTCTTTCTAAAGATCATTAGTTTGAAAGGAAAGGCATTTTCCTTGAATTATAGGGTATTAATACTGTAAAGCAGTATTATACACATTTTTAAGGACTTTATATATGTATATATAATATAAATGAAAAATAAAAATAAAGTAACACTATTAACAATGTAACAAATAACAGTAATAACTGTTAGAAGCTAGAAGTCTAGTTCTTGCCATTGAAGAACTCCAGTAGTTCGAAATATAGCAATTTTTAGTGTGACTTTATCTAAGTGTTTTATCCTTGATTTTATATATATAATTTCCTGAGGGAATAACAAAACTGAAGTTTCACTGTACCAAATATTTTAAGTTCAAAGCAGATTATGATGAGAAATTAATTAAAAAAAATCCATGTTTTTTGCTAGACTTATATGTCCTCATATATAGATGATTGTGAAACTGTGAAATTTATTTTCTCTATTGTAATGTTTTAAGTATTACTGGAGAAGTGTTTTATTTTTTGATTTTTTATAGTAATGAAAGTGTAATTTAGAATTAGATTCATATTCTAAAAATTAGTGGATTTGAGGCTTAATTGCAGTTTCTGCTTCTAACATGAAGTGTATTGAATTTAAAAATTGTTCTCTTTTCTATATTGGAGCTGTTTGTATTTAGTTTTAATATACTTCTGTTTTAAGAGTGTTGTTCAGATATTATTTATTATTTCGGCTGTTATAGGTTTATTTGCTATATGTAACTGTAATGCATTTTCTGGCATTGGTTTACTGCTCCTTTTACAATTTTTAGTGAATTGTTTTCTAGTGTTTCTAATCTTCTGATTGGATGGTTTGGTGCAACAACTAGTGCTTTACTTCCATAAGTTATGACAAGATTTATATATGTTTTGTTAAGCATTGTTGTGTGCTTCTCCATTTGGCTCCTCCTAGACCCAGTTGCATTAAATTATAGATATCTTTTCAATGTATCTGTTTTATAAAAGTTGTCACATAGATAATTTGAACGTATTTCTAAAGCTAAAATTAAACTTTTGATAACTATCTCTCTGATCATAATGTCCAGCAGATGGCTTTAATTAGTTATTGTAGTGCCTGCAAGTAGCACTGCACCAAGAAATAATATAGCATGTATGAATTGTTGACTATATTGGTTTATTCTCTAACTGTTAAGAGTTCTGACTGAAGCAGTGGAATGTGTAGAAAGTGCAGAAGAAATTTCGATGAGTTTGAAAAAAATCTACTAATTGACTTAATGATGTAATAAAAAATAACAGAGGAAAGCGCTGATATGAAAGTAAAAAATGAAATATTGGAAGAAATATGTGGAAAATACAATACTTCATGCTAAAGCAGTTACATGCCCTGTGCAACTGCATGAGAAAGCAAGCAAGAAATGATTTGAGCAGTGACAAAGTGAATACGGAAAATATTAAACAATCAATGTCAATTAATAGATTAATAACATATTGGGTGTTATTCATTGTCCACACTATGAATTGTATATATGATTTAAGTAATTAAATAAGAGTATCACATACTCATGCCTTTCCTGCACAGCTATGAAAATTTCAGAAAAACATTCATAAACACTCACTGATAGAAAAAGTCAGGAACTTGGTAAAATGTTGCAAAAATGTACATAAAAGCATGGTAGTAAGCAAGAGGACATAAAATGAATGAATTAAAAGTTAGTAACCAACCTGCAAAAGCGCATGGACTCATAGCTGAAATTGGACCAAGAAGAGGAAAATGGTGGCACATTGTGATGAAGTGGGTACATAAGGATTGTTATCACTAGCATAAATGCATGCAAACAGAAGGAGAGGTAAAAGGTAAAGTTAAATAAGGCAAATTTCTTAAACCAAACTTAAGCAAACACCTAACCTACTGATTATTCATTATTACAAGGATCCTGATGAAATTTAAGCCTAACCTATGGATTAAAATTTAAGATTATGATCATGATAACAAAAAATGCAATGCCTACGTTAGGTTAAAATTAATAAGTAGTATTAGCAGACTTAATGATACTTTTCTAGGCCTATTTCTACAATTCTTTACTTTTGCACCAAATTATATACAGTAAATATGTATTACTTTTGGCAACTGTGAGAAATAATGCAGCAACTGCTGAAGTTCATATACAGGGCTTCCCTGATGGGGATAAATAGAAGACATACATATGAACAATGCTAACTATAGGTTACAGTATATATAGCAGAACATAAAGGCATTGATATTAGCAGAGGAAAAAAAGCACATTTAAGATATGTGCAATATCAAATATGTGTAAGATGAATATAGTTAAAGTTAAGAAGCAGAGAGTATTATTAACACCAGAAATTCCAAAATAAAACATTGGGCATTTACCCAAGTAATAAAATTTCCTATGCACAAAATGAGCATATTATTTGTACATTCAAGAAGAGGAGGAGGAGGAGGAAGAAGAAGAAGAAGAGGAAGAAGTTATAGGAATAGATAAGTGGTTGCTTCTTATAGCTTTTCTTGCTGAAGATACAAGCAGCATTTTATAAGGTTCAATGAACTGTTTTAAACTATTCCTCACTAAGATCCTTCCCTTTCAAGACCAATCTCAAGAAATTTGTGTTATAGCTTTGCACAATCACTGATAGTTGTTTGATTTTAATTTTAATTTCAGATGGAAGCATATAAAATAGGAGGAAGAACCTTTACTCCTCAGTTTTCTCAGACAAGTTCCAAAACTGTAAATTTGTTGAAGCCTCAGTTTCAATCACTAAGGAATGCACATGATTCAAGTGTGAACTATTTTAGAGATGGTAAGAGTTGTACCAAATTCTATCATAATCAAAATTTATATTATAGAATTAGTATAAATATTAAATTTTTGTTTTTCACAAGGCAATATAAAGCAACAGCTGTTCATACTAAGGTATCAAAAATTAATTGTTTACACAGTTATTACTACTATGTTCTGGTTTATTTGAGCCTTTTTCACTCTGTTTCTAACATATAGACACTAAAAAAAAAAACAAAAAAAAAATGAACTGACTCAAAACATTAATTTGTCTAAGTTTGACTGGCTCCTTGCTGAAGTCACCTCTCATGGATCTTACAGCCTATAGCTTCATGATATCACTAGTCCTGCATAGCAGACACAGGCTGATAGTCGAGCAATTAAAAGCAGGTATCTATGAATGAGAAATACTGAATTTTGCACCCTATCCATATGTGAATTGTTTTAATTTTTGTGAGTAAACGAAAAATTAATCTAAATTTTTAGGCTCTCATGGCCAGTTTCACATATAAATAGAAATTTTTTGGGCTTGTAAGTCATGGTCTACTGGGCTTGTTCTTCCCAGATGTTTCATCTACTCCTGCAATAGGCATTTTCAATGGCAATGGTAATCTCAAAGTATATCTGTGACTATCACTGCCTGAACTGAGATATTTATATTGGCATTAGTCTAGACAACTAGTATTGGTGTTGGATTGGTTGGTAATGGTCTGGATTTGATCTGACAGTCTGTTGTGTTGGTACCAAATTGGTTCATGTTGTGTGTTTTGTTTTAGATTTTTTTAAGTGCAGGTTGCCATACTTTAATTTTATACCTTCTTCTTTTCTATTGATGCTGTGGATCTCAATGACTTAAGCAAAGAGTTGTGCAATGTTCAAATAATGTGGGGCTGTATGAAAATGAGAATTACTTCTCATCGCATAGCTATTTAAAGGGATTTTAGTCTGCTTCTTCAAGCAGAGTAGTATTCTACTGATGAATGGACACTTAAATTTGTCTTGCACCTGGATGACAGCAAACAATCCTTCGCTGGATAACTGCACCTACCTCATGGCCATAGACATCGACTTAAAATGATTTTGCAGCTTGAGACACAGAATAGCCTGCAATGTTTATTAACATAAGGGGAAATCATCTTGGCTTCATCTTTGCATTGCTGCAAACAAAACAGAGCTCAAGACTATTTTAATCTAAAACCTTCATTAAGATGCACTTTATGAATATACCACCACCAGTGATAATTTAAGAAGGAGGGCAATTGAAGAAACAGGATTTTCACCCCAATATTAAGGTATTTATATTTTCTTTATAGTTTTTCACTTTAAAACATTTATTAATGTGGCATTTATTTTGAAAACTAAGATAACTAATTTACATTTTTATGTTTGAGCATCTATGCTTTAAAATTCAAATACTTGTGTGTGTTCTAATGCCAACTTACTTTTCTCATCACAGCATTGGAATTCTACACACAGGCAGCAAGGGCAGGAAACATAGTTAATTTATAACATGCACACCAATTTTTGGCAGACTACATTATACTGAATATGATGGTGAAGATGGGGTTAGATGATGATGGAGCAATGACAGGATGAATGGCAGGGGAAACCAAACTGCCCAGAGTATTCTTTTTTAAAATTTTTTAAAAATAAAAATCTAGTAATGGTGTGGCTTTGAAACGAATTAAAGGAAGGGTAATTAGGTCCTGCATAAGCACTCTTGTTATTCAGGCAGGCATAGCTGGGCTGCTGGCCAATTGCCAGGGGTAAATGAATGTTGATTTCTGAGTACACACATGGCCGAACCCTGAGTGCAGCCAGAGAATCAGTGGATAGGTGTAAGAAAAGTGAAGGGGGTAGAAGAATCAAATGTTGAAATTATTATAATCATCAGTTGTTAAATTGCCAGTCATGTCCAGGTGTTGTACGAATTGTTGAGCCCTTCTCATTGCATCGGTCTAGTTTAGGTGCTTAAAGAGGTATTTGAATCTGGGTTCAAAATTGTTCCAGCGAAGTTCTGATAGTGTGGATTGAATGGGAGGTGTTGTCATTGAGTGTGTCCAGTATGCTTGGAGCTGCTGCTTCCGAAGTTGATTTGATATCCTGTATTCTACTTTTGAGGCTGTCGGTGGCTATGGAGCAGATGTACTGACTGATTACGTTGGAATGTTAAAGAAAGTTGTGCTGAAATTCTGTTATCATGGTGGTTAGGTCTATCATGCCATGAAGGATGGCCTCATTAAGCAATATATCAGGTGCTGGAACTGTGCTGGTGGATGAAGAAGGAGCTGGATGGTATTTTGTTGTGTGAGATTTAGTGTTGGCTGGGTTATTGATGATCTACCCTAGAGTGGGCAGGGGCCTAGCCAGTATAATGACTGATGCCCCTGCAGAAGGCACTATCTGCTGTGGCAGGCCAGATTGTGATACATACACTCTGAGGTGGGTGCCGCAGCCCACGGTACTGGCATCTAGTAGGCCGTGTGCATTCCTGTGTATTGTGGCACAGGGAGGAGTAGCTGAACTTGATTGTGAGGATGTGGCCTGTGAGTTAAAGTTCATTGGCAGCATTGTAGTCCCTGGAGTCCAAAGAGACAACATGGACGAGTGGCGTTTGGTCCTAGGTTGAATTAGATTCTGCATGTTCAGATTACAGGGCTAATGTTGCTGCAGAGTTTGAAGTAGGAACAAGGTGGAGATGCTCCGTAGAATGCGCAAATTACAGTCCTCTATTGGCCATTGGGCATTGGTGAGCTGTTTGAGAGTTGGTTGGTGCATGGATGGGATAGTGACAAAGGTATCTGGTTCTGTGGTTCTATGCTGGTGTTGTAGCTGGAGTTGAAACCTCATTAACTGGAAGTGCCTTGGCGGTGGCTGAGCAGATGAGGCTAACATTTCAGCATCTGCAGAGGTGGTGGTGGTACGGCAGGAGGAGATAGTTTTCTTTTTCTTGCCATTGGTCACCTCGGCAAGGAGTACTGTGAAGACACAATGAGAAGAACTGGTGTTCACCTTGCCTAGGTGGCAGGGTCTGTCCATCAGCCAATGGGAGCAGTGATTCCCAATGTGAAAAGAGATCAAGCACCACTTCATCAGCTACAAATCCTACTTACAACCACTGGCATTGAACTGAGCTGTCTTGGTGGATGGTAAGCAGTCTAGTCACTCAGTCAAGGTGCAGCCAATTCAAATACTTCTTTTCCATTAAAATAGGTATATTTTAGATGTATATTAAACATTAATTTTATTTGCAAAAACTAAAATAAAAAATGTAAGCAAAATGAGGATTTAAACTTAGTTCTTATTATTAGGCACATACTTTTATCTGCTCGGCCATCAGACCATATGGTTCAAATAAACACATTTCCAATTTATGGTATAACTTGAAGGCAGCACTAGGGCATGTATCATGAGCCCAGCATTAATGAATATTTTTTTGATGTTTTCAAATCAGTTATGATTTATGGCAGTTGCTTATTTTTGGTCTTGCCATGTACCTTTATTATTACATGTTTCTCCAAATTTGTATCATATTCATCTTATAAACAAAATCTCTGCCTCATATACCAGGTACCCCCTGTTATTTATTGATATTTATAATTTTTACTTAACAATGAATAATAATTGAAATTAGAGTGGGTTTAAACAGCTGTAAACAATGTCTGCTGGATTTCACTACTTCTCGATTCTCCAATTCACTTATAAAATAAAACTATAAACATATATACTAGCAATAGATATGCAACACAAGTTGAATTAATTGTATTTTGTTGTTTGCAGATACTGTAATTTTTGAGTTAGAAGAATACCTTGACTGTCCAATGTCTAGTAGTGTGAAACATAATGTAAGTCCATTGCATTCAATTCATACCAAAGAAGGTGCTGCTAAGATAAATGTGATCCATAGTCAGGATCGAACACTGGAAAAGGGTGATGAAATAATATGGAATATTAAAGTTGTCAATCCACAGGTGGCTTACCCTCCCATCAGGAAGACACCTCGTAAAAGGTGTCTTGTAGAGAAAATTGTACAGAAAAACACTGGCATAAAGTTACAAAAAGAAGAGATTAAAATACATCTTATGGAAGAAGAAACTAAAATGAAGATTAGGCAAATGCAAGAGGAGCATAAAATGAAATTGAAACATAGACAAGAGGAATGTAATGTAAAAATGAAGTTCCTTAAATATGAGCAGGAAGTTAAAAAATATCACTTGAAGAAAGAACAAAATAAGAGGAGTGGAGTCACCAATAGTGAGAATTAGTGGAATGTTAACTATTCTTCACAATGTGCTCAAAGTTAAAAACCAAAGATTACAATAACAAGATGAATCATAAAATTTATAATAAATGGCTGGAGGAAAAATTGATTCCCAATCTTCCCCCAGAAAACATCATCATGATTGACAATGTACCTTACAATTCAGACCAGGAAAATAAATGAGTGGAATTACAAGAAAGATGTTATAGCTTGGTTAGAACATAATGTTAGGAGAGATCTGTTTGATGAAATCTAGGAAAAATGAACATTTGGAAATAGTTGAATGCCACAAATCCAAACCATTGCATAAAGTTGATAGATTATTAAAAGAAAATGGATTTACAGTTTTGCATTTGCCATCTTATGAATGTAATCTGAATCCTATAGAGTTAATTTGGAATTTAATGAAGCAGAAAATGCAGTTAAAATTTTTAAACCATGTTATTAAAAGAACTTAAACAATTAACTAGCGAGTACATTTGTAAACTTAGGGTAGAGGACTGGCAAAATGTATGTGCTAAGATTAAAAGCACTGAGTAAGAGTATTGGTGGTGTGATGCATTGATGGAGGAAGAAATAGAATGACTCATAATTAATGTGGGTGTGGGCAGCAATGATGATGAATAAGAAATCAATAAAA
Source organism: Metallyticus violacea (assembly GCA_030762175.1). Classification (NCBI taxonomy): domain Eukaryota; kingdom Metazoa; phylum Arthropoda; class Insecta; order Mantodea; family Metallyticidae; genus Metallyticus; species Metallyticus violacea. The sequence goes on from CM060834.1 coordinate 13,622,567, forward strand.
ATGTCACACTTTGCAATGACAATGAAGGCAGTAGTATAACAGACACAGCATAGAACAGTTCAACTGAGACAGCCAGCAATACATAAGATGTGCCACTATAGCACAGGATCAAAAGCGAATCAAAGTGCAAATCTCTCAGCAATGTTTGGCCCATTTTCAGAAAGATCCCACCAACTTTAGGGCTTGATTTCTGACCAGTGATAAACCATGGGTACACTACTATACACCTGAAACAAAACAGCAGTCTAAACAATAGAAGCACTACAATTGAGGAGCATTTTTTCAAAACTCAATAAATGCAAAATATTGAATGTTTCAGTAAATGCATTTTTTTTTATTTTCACCTAAAGAGAGACATTAGACAAATTTAATAATTTCTCCAGCATTAGACCTTACTGTTTTAGATAAAATGCCATAGTTAGATATATTGAAAGAAAATTTTCACTATGGGGGATTGCAGGACAATTTATTCAGGTTTTTTTAAAAGTCAATGCATATGTACATAATAGAAAAAAGTTGTTCTAATTATGTGTTACAGTTTTTTTTTAAATTTATATGCAGTTATTTATAATTCCTATGCTTAAATATGTTTTACAGTTTATTATTGGCCTACATCATTACTTAATCATATTAAACATTTATATAACATTTATATTTTATTCATTTTATAGAAAATAAACACAATAACAAAAATATAACACAATAAAGTAATATGTTAACATGCAATGATTTAATCATCCTTAATAATGCATATAGTATAATAATCTAAGCTATTGCAACCATTGTATCATTAATACAATATTGAAAATTCTTAGCCTCATATCTAGACATGGTCAGATTTGTTGTTGTTTTCTATAATATATTTGTAGAATTCATTTGCATCATTTGATATTTCAAAATACTTTAATAGTGCAGAAATGTCTCCTTCTTTTCTTTGCTAACCAGATTTTGCTTTGGTAGAACAGTGGATGGCAGTAGTGCTGAATGACATGGTTTTCTCCTGAAGTATGTGCTTTTTACTGATATATTAACATTGTTCTTTACTTTCTTGAAGAAGATGAAACGCTTATTATTAATTTTGATTGGTGACCTATGTTTTAGTGCTTTCTATGCACTATTCTTTAGGTTTTTAATTTCCCAGTCTTCATTGAGTACTTACAGCTTGCTGCATTTTTTTAAAATGTCATAATATTCTTAGGAGACAAGATTTTTTTTTTCTATGCTCCCCTGTATAATTTCTCAATTCTACCAAAGATTCAATTTGGAACCATTTCTTTTCAGCCCACTAACTGGAAAGAAATGAATATTCTTGAATCTTTAACTGTTTTCCAAAAATGCTTAAAGTATGTTAGAAAGTCCAGCAAATCCTCTTGAAGACTCTGCTTTCGGCCAGGTATAGAAAACAGTATTTTTCTTTTATTTGCTCATTAGCACGAACCATGATGCATAGATTGTATAACCATACTAGCCTAACATAGAAAATTTTGCTCACTGACAGTTTTGGAAGTGACTGGTTTTGTTGCATATTGAAGGCAATATTAATGGCAACTGGATTTTATCCTTTCATTATTCTATAAAACTGTTTTGCAAAAGGTTGTGTAATCTGTGACTAGTTTTTAATCCAATTTCTTTAATTTCATTTTCATTAGATCAACCTTACAAGTGGAGTGCTTATATCAGTGTCGAAGTTGGAAATTATAGATTAAAAATATTTATACATACATAATGAGATAATGAGAATTGTTTGAAGGGTATGTTTTCTTGTCTCTAGATCTTTTGAAACCTGAACATTCTTTTACCCATACATCACTTTCAGAGTCACTGGAATCACGATCCATTCTGATTTAACTTGATATATTTCTTCTTACAAATACAACTGCATCATTGATAACTTCTCTAAAAGTAACCAGGGAATATGTTAATGACAATGAAGGTTGGCTATGGATTATAAGCATCCAATCAAAGAAGAAACATTTTTACAGCAATAAGTAACATAACATATATTACGTGTACTTCTATTATTGCCAACTGCATCGTATGAAATGAAAATAATGAATTTACTTTAAAGAAGAAACATTTTTACAGTAATAAGTAACATATCATAAACTACGTGTACTTCTATTATTGTGGACTGCATGGTATGAAACAAAAATAATGAAGAATTTAATGCATTTGTCAAATTTTACTTCAACTCTTGAACTGCATACATCGTTTTGGCTTAAACGGTGAATTGGTCTGCTTTTATACATGATATATGTCAACTTTTGATAAAATTCACAGGATGCCATAGATGTTGAAAATTATGTCGTCGTGATGCATAACTCAATTTTGTTAAAAATTTTGCATTTATTGAGTTTTCTCCACTACCAAAGAAGGCCAAGTGTCCGAAATCGGCAGGGAAGATCATGACATTGGTTTTCTGGGATGCCAAGGGTGTACTGCTAATTGATAATGTTCCCACTTGGGACTGCTATTATTCAGGTGAAATATGTTAACCCTTTGGACTTATTGAAGACAAAAAGATATGAAAAAATTCCAGGTTTATCAAAGGAGAAAGTCATCTTGTATCAAGATACTGCTTGGCCTTACACGTATGTTGCTGCAATGGCAAAAATCAATTATTTGGGATATGATTTGCTGCCGCATCCACTTATTCCCCTGATTTGGCTCCACGAGACTTCAATTTGTTCCCTAAACTGAGAAAATCCCATGGTGGAAAGAAATTTTCATATGATAAAGATCTTAAATCATCAGTTCAGGTATATTTTGCAGCCCTGCAGAATCTGACTTTCTTAGTGGGATAAAGGCTTTGGAACTAGGTGGACAAAGTGCATAATACACACAATTTTGTGTATTAATTAAAAAATTTGGAACATCTGTTAATAAATTTAAGCAGGAAAATTACTCTCAAAACAAATAGAGCTTTGTAATTGTTAATGACTAAGTAAATCATCCCTTAACAGTCACCAGATTACTAAGGTCTAGTGCTACCATTAAGATTGCATGGACTTGCCAAACAGCTCCCATATGACATGTTTGTTTCTTTTTCCATTTGTTCACTATACCTGTTTTTTTTTTTTATAGCTTAATCTATATGTCTAGTTCTGTCAGATTTAGTCCCTAATTATCATAGGTTTCTACAGCATGTTAAGTTGGCAAGTCACAAAATGTCACGTTCTGCAACATCCAAAAATGAGTGTGCCTTTCTGCATAGTTTAGCTACCTAAAAAATATCTACTAATTTATTACATACTTGCTTGGCTAGAAAAGTAAGAGGAAATTTGTTAAATTAGACAACTGTAATTTCACAGTATAAATTTATTATTTTATTCCAGGTTATCAAATGTTACAGTTGTTACATATATGATGTTTTGTTTATAGGCTTACACTTCACATGAGTCGGTCCTGTTGGTGTAGTGGTTACCATACTTGCCTCCTATACCCAAGTTCCCAGGTTCGAACCCGGCCAGGACCGATGGATTTTTTTCGGGCGTAAAAATTCTAAGTATGGCTTCCTTTGGAAGGGAAGTAAAGCCATGGGTCCCGTGTCGTACATTTACAGCACGAAAAAGAACCTCAAGCCTGAAAGAGAGGCCTCTGAGCAAAATTTGCCGGCTGTTTCATGCCCTGAGTTGAATGGGATGCTGATGACCTGAGATGTTGAAGAGCGTCCATAAATAAATCAATCAATCAAAAAAAAAAAAAAAAATTCACATGAGAATGTACACAGTACAGAAGCCTTACCAATTTTCTCAATGTGACCATCACTTTACTAAAGTGACAAAGCTGAAGAAGCATTCAGATAACATGCCTTACCATTGTCTTATCTGTGGGAAGTATTTATGCTACAAATCAAATTTCTCACTCCACTCCAATTACACATGAGGCAGAGCTATGACTGTATCCATTGTAGCAAGCAATTTGCATCATAGAATGCTATGGATAAACATATGCTTGTTCAAACAAGAGATTCAAACAAGAGAGAAACCATTACTTTGTCACATGTCTGGCATGGGTTTTAGGCAAGAGGGTAGTTTGTACAAGCATTTCAAGGTACTTTGCATTTATAGAGTACCCATTTCTAAGAACCACAAAGTAGTACAAAATAGGTACAGATAGCCAACTTTTAAGTACATAGCTGGCCATTAACATTTCAACACATTGTGCAGGTTCATAATAGCCATCAAAAATGATTCTGACTTCTTGTTTTGTATTTTGCTTGGAGCCTTTAGGATCCTTCACATCTGTGTATTTGTCCTACTTTGATTCACTGATCTGATACTTGTGGACACATTTCATCCAACATGTTTACCAATTTAACAGAATGACAACCTGCACACTTGGTATGCCACATATCAAATTTAGACACCTGATGGCATGCTTTCATATTTTTGGCAAGTCATACTTGTTCCTTCTGAGAAAATATGAGGTTGGTTTAACACATTTCATATAGATGTTACAGTTTTAATGATCAGCAGTGTATTATTGCAGTAGAAAAGTACTGAAAATGTTATGTATTTATAGAGTTCAAAACACCAGACTCATTCCTAAGAACCATGAAATAGTACAGAGTTTAAAGGTAGCTAACTTTGAAATATTATTGTAATAGATAGACTTTGAAAGTTTTTCAAATATCTTCAGAAAGTTTTACTTTATAAATATCATAAAGCCTCTACACACACAGGCTTCTAATATCAATAGTTCATACCATCAGTGTTCAAACAGCAGTTTTAATTTTTTATACACAAAGGTTATTTGAGTTATGGACCAACAGATAATTGCTGCATAATGGGAGAATCCAGTCACCAAGGCAGTATAATGCATGTATAGGTAACAGCTTGTAGTTAGTTTGAGAGAGACTGTCAGCAAGTGGTTGTGTAGTTGATGCTTTTATTGTATGTAAATTTGTTTGCTAATCATTTTTCGTTAGATTATGCTACTATGTAAATATAGTCTTGAAGAATACATTTTTATGTATGATACATATGTGACAAAAAATTCTTACAGAGAAATGTTAAGGCTATTTGTAAGAAAATATCCAATCAATTGTATTCCAGTTAGAGAAATTGTTTGCAAACTTGTTAAAAGGCTATGAAAGACAGGACAGTATTGCCATTGAACGATATAATTTTAAACATCTATTATAATGCAGTTTAGTGCTTATTATTATTAGTTTTAAATACAGTATCATTTATTTTATGTTTTCAGTTTAGATTAATTTTTTTTATTTAAGGATGCTTTTTAACATCTCTGGTCATTAGCATCTCATTCAATTAATGCAAAAATACTAGCATTATGCATGGCAGTTCTTGTATCCCTTTTTCTGGTTACAGCAGCTGCACTTCCTCAAGTCAGTTGCTGTGTTCAAATGGCCCATAACTCAAATAATCTCACTGTAGTAAGTACAAATTCAAAGTTTGCTTAAAAAGTAAAACTATTAAATATGAAATGCTAATTGGAACTTGTACAGTGAAGCTAATCATATAATTAAGATCATTGAATGATTGAGTGGAATTACACACTCTTATTGCTCTACTTGTTTAAATTTATATGCGAAAAAATCTACATTTATAATCATACAGAGACAGATTAATGAACTTAGACACTTCCATGATGAAAACATAAACTTTAACATCTACTAGAGTAGAATATGCATCTCCTAAGAATGACAAATTATGCAGCAGTTGACTCTTAGCTAATTATGTGGATAATGTATTAAATTTAAACAAGTGCAGCCAATAAGAATGTTGTAGTTCCACTCAATCTACAATGATCTTAATTATTAAATAGCATTTTGCATTCAGCAACTTGTGTACACTTAATAATCCTGCATCATTTTGACAATGAACAAATGATGTTTTTGTGTAAGCCTACAGTAGTTTAAAATTATAATATCTATAAATGCTAATAACTTAAAACCTATAAGAACTGGGGTATGAGATTAAAGGAAAGAATGCCGGTGCTTGAGGAAAGAGTATCATCTGCTCACAGAACTCCTGCAAGTCACAAGTTATCCCCTGGATCAAACTTTAGCTCATGTTTTATATCTTTGAATTGTTTTAGCACACTAATAATCTGTATTACAGAATAAAACATAACTCCCATTTTAATTATTCCTTAACAGCCTCTGTATAATTTTAATACAGTGAATCCTAGCTATTAAACAACTATTTTTCTCTGAAATGCCTTAAAGTTTGTGTAAATATCCTGTTATTTAAGCAATCCCCTGCCACTACTAACAGTAACTAGGCATATCATGGTAGATTAACCTCTATTAGATAACCATCCATGAGCTTCAAATGCATTTTCAAATTACCATCCAATATGATGCTGTTATCTATGTCCCAAGCAGATTAAAAGGAACTAATTAATATTAGGTTGTCACTTAAGAAATCTTGATTATTAAGTTTGGTGTTTAATAAGATTTTAATAGTTTTATTTTGTTTGGCAATGAGTAAAACACTCCTTTTGGTAGGTCATCAAGAGAAGATGTAAACTTGTTTGAAGCTTTTAACCTATCCTCTCAACTCCAAAAAAGTGATTTAATTTATAGCAGATTTTGGCAGCAGGAAGGAAAAATAGTATTTGAGTGGTGAAGATAGCGACAATACTGTTAATTGCCAACAGCAAGAAATGCACTAAATTGCAGCAAAGTTGAAATAAAGCAAAAAAACTTGCTGTGTTCAATACCACTCAAGTATAAATTTAAGGCAGTTTAGCAAACACCTAACATAAGTAGATATTCATTATTACAAGGATTTTCATAAAATTGTTGGATTAGCATGCAACCAAATAATGTAAATCCTTAAAACGTAATACCTAGGTCAGGTTTAAGTTAGTGACTTTCATTCACAAGCTTTGCTTGAATAGATTGATATGAATTGCTCTTGTTCCACCCCTATAGTAATATTATGTAACAGTTTGCAGCTCTTAAAGCAGCCCTAGTGGGACATAATGAAATAGGTAGACACATTGGCACATTTTGTAAAAAATTAAGGAATTTGAATTAGCACAGTAGAAATAAGCATTTGCAAGATATACAGAAAGTGTAGAAAATTAACTGAGGAGTAAAAGATGAGTGAAGTAACAGTTAATAAGGGAAGAGTACCATGAACTTAAAGGAAATTGAAATAGTGGGGGATTAAGTAGGTAGTAATTGACAAAGTTATTTACAGGATACAATAGTATTACTGTGTATATTATGCGCATGTGTCGGTTGTTAATAAACATCATAAAATGAGAGGTAACAAAGTTTGAGATTAGAGTCCTTCTATAGCACTACTGTAAATAAGATTATAAAGCTGCTGCTGCAGCATGAAGAATATATGAAGTGGAGGGAGAAGGTATAATTAGCATGTGGCACAATGATGGGTGTTTGAATAATGGGAGAAGAAAATACTAAAGATTTACTACATCCTGGAAGATCTAAGATAAGGAATATTCAGAATATATGCATTTGGGAAGAAAATTAACAAGAACATACTCATATGCTGTCAGCAGAACTTAGTCATTAAAAGATAATGTACATCACCACATTAAGACACTTAAAAAATCAAACATAAGCTGTAGATCTGTACCTTACAAAATAATATCTGAACAGGTCCGATGTAAAAGGGGTATCTGTTGTCAGCTTATCACAAATTCCATGATGATATATTTATCAGGAGCATTTTTATTAGAAGCATTGTCATGTGTGATAAAAAATGGATATATTACCGCAACCCTGACAGCTTAAAATAGTGGCTACATTCTAGTTAGTCTGTCATAGTCACTGCTAAACAAAATTGATTTGGCCCCGAAGTAATGTTATATGTCTGGTGGAAATTTGAAGGTGTGATTCGCTGGGAGGTTATTGTAAATGGGCTTGTAGTCAGTCATTGTGGATCTTTATTCTCAGTGACTAAAACAAGCTCATGAAGTTCTGATACAGAGATACCCAGCATTTGTCAAATAGAGTTCTCTTGCAAGGCAATACAAGACCCCATACCACTAGAACAACCATGGAAAAAAAATCCAGTCGGCTGCTACCACACCCAGCATATAGCCCTAATCTTGTACCTTCAGATTACCATCTGTTTTGATCCACGGGCCATTAATTGCATGGAAGAAATGTGGAAAACATTAAAGCCATAAGTGGATATCATCGAATTCTTCACATCCAAATCTAAAAATTGGTACTGTCATGGAATAATAAATCATGCTGAATGATGCCTCAAGACTATATAATTTAATGGCCTTTACTTTGAAAATTAGTTCAATTTCTTGTCAGAACACACTTTAAATTAAGCTTTACTTAAAGATCGATATTATTTTTGAGATAATATAAATATTTTGCTAATTATTTCAGCCTGGACATTAATATTAAACTGTTGTTGGTGTCTGTTGGCTACTGTACCATTTCAAAGTATATAATATTTTATTGGGATTTCAAAGCTTGCTACAATTTCAGAAGCTTCATCCTAATTCTCATTTTCATGCACTTATTTGAATACAGTTCTTCCACATCCATGATGTCATAAATGAACACATCATCATCATTAATATCCTGGAAAGTAATTGTTGAATTCTTCACAAACCAAATTGCAGTCATGCATAAAAACGTCATCTGTTAGATGCAAAATTCTTCTAAGTCATACTCATTACAACTCATGTTTCACAAGATAATCAGGAAAGCCTGTTATGTTATATGAACTGAACTAAAGATGCTGTCTAGTATATCTGTTCTGTTAGCTCTGTGGCAGAGTGTCGTGGTTAAGAGCACAGGTTTGCCTCCCGATATGAAGCACCTTTCTTTTTTAATAAATCGTAACACATTATGACAAATTAGTTTTGCAATATTGTTTTCCATACATAGCAAGCATTAACATATTTTTAGATGTATATAATATTTCCTTCAATATTTGTTCTATCTAAATGCAATATGCTGCACACACATTCCCTGCACATGCAAGAAAGGACAAAAGATGGCTTATGGGCACAAAATTAAAAAGCCTGGGAAATGGTAGTCTCTCATCCACACTACTGCAGAAATCTGAATCTTCTATGCCCCAAAGATTGAGAGCGTTATACATGATGAAGGGTTCATACACAATATCAATTTGTGTTTATTTCTGTGTTTTTACTTTAGAAGATAAAGTTTTCTGTTCATGTATTTAGTTATCTGTAAAGTATAAGCAGGTGCGATTACATTTTTGTGTGTGCAAAGGTAATATAAAAGGAATAATAATAAAAAAAAAAAAATGTTGTGCAAGATTTGAACCCAGCAGCCTATGTAGAAGAGCAATGACTTATAAACCATTCACCCACCACTACTCTACCCTAATGTTCTCTTTCCAGATGCTTATGATTGTGACCATTATGTTTACAGGCAAAGTGCTCACTACAGAGTGCATTTGCTGCATGAGCTTGTGAATACAACATTTATGAGCATTCCTGAAGTTCTCTGATTGACGTGTAAAATCTGGTGATGACTCATTTTTTTGATCAGAGGTTTTACATGTCCTTGAAGAAGAGAACTTTTCTGCTTGCGGCATGTATTTTCAATTCAAATGAGTGCAGGAATTTCATGGAAAATATTTGTCCTCATTCATGCATTCTTGTTATAATATTTGAATTGATTCATGCCAGTTTATAATGGACAAAAGATCACTTTATACTTTTTATGCTGATAAATGCTAAACCAAGATTTTTAATGTTTAATTTGCCATAAGTCATGTCAGTATCAAAAAAATAATGTGGCAAACATTACCATCAAAGGCAGCTTTGAGTGAACAAGTGAACAGTCTGTGAAGTGATTTAAAATCCCAGCAGGATTTGTTACAAAGCCTGAGGGCAAAGACCGAAGTGTATATCAAAGTAAGTTATGTAATGGCTGAAAAAATTGCTATAAAATCAATAGCATTCATGGAGAGTGAGTTCATTAAAGATTGTCTCATTTCAGCTAGAGCACTCAGTGCCCAAATATTACATTAGATGAGAGCACAGATAATAAAGATACAACACAATTGGCTATCGTTATCCAAGGCATTGGCCAACAGAGCTGCTAGTGCTTGCACCTATGAAGGGAACAATAAAAGGCACTGATATTCTTGAAGCTGTCCAGAAAATCAGCTTAACCATCCTTCAGAGTACGGTAACTGATGGTGCCTCTGGTAGAGTGGGGAAGAAGATAATGTAGCATTGCTACATAAAGATAGAACTAGATGGAAAAAATAATGAAATTTAGTGAGTTTTGCTAGAGCACATTTGCACATGAGATACAGCAGATTTTAATATGCTCTTCTGTATTACTCAACATAATCTACTTTTATTCTTTCAATGGACGAACACTTTTTTATATTATTTAGAGGTATGGATTTTCAGTCCTGGAAAATGGTACATACCATTCAATGTGTTTTTGAGCATTCTTGAAGTCAGATACTTATTTGTAGTGGAATTAAAATAACAAGCAACTACTTCACCGAAATGGGAGGACTGTGTTGCCATATATAAAATAACTGTTTAGCAGTGTGTTGGATTAAGTACTCCTGTAGCTTTAACCTTTAATAACTGTAACTGGAAAAATAGGATTGTTAAGTAAATATTAATTTATTCAGTATATAAAAATGTTTTAAGGCTGTACAATAATTATTTTATCTCTTAATACTCTTTCCAGATTTTAGATTAAACCTACAATTGTAAAATTTACCCTAAAACATATTCATAGCTCTGCCATTCCTAAATTACATACCACAGATCTAGACATGCAGCATATGAAATATGTAGGAAATCATGAGCTTTCAAACTCAGCAATTAGATTTGATGTAGCTTAAATTATTTTTAGTTACTGCAAATTAAAAACTATCAGGTTGCTGCATTTCATTTTTGTAAATAAAATTAATTAATTTTAAGTTGAAACTCATATATATATATATATATATATAAATTAAAATGTAAATTGGAACTTGCAAGTGAAATTAATCATATAATTGATATTGTGCAATTCAGTTGAATTACACACTTTTAATGCTTCATTTGTCATAATGTATAGAATTGGTTTTGAGAACATTTAGTTCTCATCTTCAGCCAGGCTAAAGTCCAACTGTCAGATCATTCGTTTAGCTGTAGGAATGTGTATTCTGCTCTGGTGACAGTGTGATAAACTTGTAGTTTGTTTTCATCTCCGGCTTTGACATTGCTGGAGATGAAAACAAACTAAAAGTTTATCACACTGTCACCAGAGCAGAATACACATTCCTACAGCTAAACAAATGATTTGACAGTTGGACTTTAGCCTGGCTGAAGATGAAAACTAAATGTTCTCGAAACCGGTTCCATACATTATGACAAGTAAGTGAAGTATTAAGAGTGTGTAGTTGAACTGAATCATACAATGATATCAATCATATATATTTATTTTATTTTTATCAAGGTGTATAGGAAATAATCAGTGCAGCTGCTGTTTTCTCCAACACTTTGTTAACATGTACCAAAGGTCTACCATTTTCTCTCCCCTGCTCAAAATAATCCTGCAAAGAACAAACCATTATGCAAACTTTACTTTGAAGAATCGGTCCATCTGTTAGCTAAACTGTATCCAGCATTTATCCAGGTTTCATTCAGCCAAACAATTTTGTGACCACAAAAAGTGTTCACACGAGTCCATCCTTGCCTACCTCTAATATTCATCTTTTTTTGAGAGAATATATTACAGGTCATCCTTGTTTCCTTTTATTACCAATCTGTGATGTTTGGGACATTATGTTATTAAACAGTTTTGTAGCTACTGCAGTGTATATAGCCTTACACATGGTACAGTTACTAGCAACTTTTATACAGAGCCCTTATTTGGATTTATCACCAGCTTAATGGGGATTTGCTTGGCACCAGGGGGCCTGCTGCTTACTGGCAGATTCAGGCATTTATAGCGCCTTAAATTCAAGAGCATAGATTTCCACAGTACACCAATTTTTTGGTTATACAGTAGCATTTTGTATACAAGATCAGGTATTTCTGCACTCAAATATCTATTGTTTTGTGTTGCTACATGGCCATGTAAATAATACCATGCTTGATCTGTAAAAAAAAATTAAATGCAGACTAATAGAGCAAACATTAACATTATCCAATTGCATAAATTAGCTTTATTCACATTATTGCATGGTTGGAATTCCTGAACTACAGTTATCTTAGAGGGTTTTAATTTTAAAAGTTTAGTGGCATTCCAAGCTGAGGTTTGAAAAACTCTTGATTCCTGTGCAAGCTTTCTCAATAGATTTCTTTTTAACTTTTCTCAGCTGCCATGGAGTTTTTCCTCTGTAAGAACATGGCATTTTACTTTCTGTTTCTTATCAAGGCCAGATCCCGCCACTATTCACAAGATTATGAACCGTTTCTCTGTGAGGTGCACAAACAGCAGGGAATCCACCTGTAAATCACTGTCTTACTTTTCTACATGAGTTTATCACATAGAAATCATACATGAAGATTTGTGTGTGTTACAGTGTACAAACTTTTCGGCATTATAGCAGCACTATCACACTATAACACTGATCTCACAATGTTCACCTCCTGTACAGTACAAAGATTTTGCAATCAGCTCAGGGAGAGGTGAAAAGTGAAGGAGAGGAACAGAACCAGTTAGAAACAGAGCAGGCAAATCTTTGTTAAGCTGGTCATATGTTGAAAAGAAGGATCTGTATATTATATATTATGCCTATTTGGGTGCAACTCGTGTATGTAATATTATATACTAAATAGCTACTAATATTCTTATTATAAACCTTATATGCTTCATGCAGTATCACATGGCCACTAGGCTATAAGAGCTGTAATGATAAGAACTAACACAAAACAAGGAAATAATGGGAATAAAACAAGTGTCAGACCAAAAACATAATTTTGCAATGCACTCTGTATGGCAATGTGCTCCCCCTCATAGTTCAACTTATAGGGAAAGAGAAAAGAGGATGATAGCACTGGCTAGAGCAAGCAAGGTTGAAGGAACATTTCCATGAAATTTGTCTCTCTAGCAACTGTTGCAAGTCACAAGAGATGGACAACTCCAGCACGTCCTATGTTAATGTGACTGGAGTAAGGGAAAAAAGCATTTTAAAAATTCTTGTGATCATCAAACTAATGTGATAAAACAATTTGCTGATATTTATTTAATCACGCATTTAGATAGATGTTCATGTACATTATTGATAATACTTTATTATAATATAAAAATAACAAACACACAAATTTCTGTACTACTTCAATATTCCCCTCATTTAAATTTGAATTCATTCCTTTGGTTGCTGTGGCTAAGATTTGCTGTTTGCAATGGTGTGATTTTGAATTTTGTATTTGTTGTGCTTTTAGAGGAAATAAATTGAAGATATTACTTTCAAATGTCCTTCACACTTATAGCCAAACTAGTGATTCATTTTTATAAAATGCATTTGATGGTCATATTTCTGAAAACCCAAAATGCATTACTTAAAGCAAAGAGAAAGAGCCTTAAAATATGACTCATATTTGTATAATTTATAAATTTAGCAGAAACATTTTAATATGGTTTAAATCATTTTAAAACCATTTGTCTGATCTATGAATACAACAAAAATAGTCATGATTAATATTGCAAGTTAAACATTAAATCTGAACTACAAAAATGTAACATTAAAATTACAATATGAATTTAGCAAAGCACTTCAGACAGAAATTAAACTTTACAACAAGTCTGTATAAAAATCTTCTGAAATTATATACATAAATTTCAGTCTTTCATTCTTTTTAAATTGGTAAATTTAGTTTTTTTAGAGGTATCTAACAACATGATCAATTCACAATTCTTTTTTTTAAACCTCATTAATAATAATAACAACAACAACAATAATACTTTAACATCACATGAGAGCATTTCATAAGGCACTTGAAATATGTAATTAAACAGCCTATGAAAATTTTTTACACACAGTACTTTTTATTTTATCACAAAACTTGGTCAAAGATTGTAATAACCAAATTCTCCCAAGTTGCTAATTTTTAACAGTTTAAATCACTAAACTCATGCACCTGTAGCTGAAATTGGTCCCAAATATCACAACCCAAACTTCCACAAATCATCTGCAAAAGTTTGTTTCTTTTATCTAAAGTTGCATAAAAAGCACTTCGACATATTTAACAAATAAAGTGCACTTCAAAATCAATATATTTGAAGCACTGCAATACATTTTAAGATACTTATCTGCAGTGATAAAAATGTCAAAAATGATAAACATAATTTTCACTTTAACAGAAAAAAAAATCAATTGACTTAATTTGTCTCTTGAAAATCATTACTTTTTTACTGATTTTAGTGGACAAGTTTTATAGGAAACAATGTCCATAAATGAAAAGTCATCACCATTTTCCATATATGATAAAAGCGTATCGACGGCGATACCAGCTTGGCTGTGTGATCAGAACCACCAGTCACAGATTTGCACTACTTAACAGTGCTACTGAAGGTAGAAAGCATGCATGGTAGCTTGGCTTCAATGCATTACGTGTTAGCTTCAGTGGAAGGCAGAAAGATGCATTAAATGCAAAAATTTGAAGTAAGAAATTAACCGATCCAGTAAAGGTGAAATACTTTATATATAAAAAAATGTAAATATATAATTAAAAAAAGATGGAAGATGAACTGTGAATTATTCACAAAGCAAGTTATCGGAAGTTGACTGTATATGAAAGAGTAGAAAAGTTCATTTGAATTATTTCTCAGATAAATCATACTGAAAAGGCACTCTTTCAATAGCTCTGAAGTAAATGTAAATTATATCTAATCTGCATCTAACACACTCTTATGCTTCACTTATATAATTTACATTTAACAAGCTTCACTGTGTGAGTTCCAACAGAATTTTTCGAAAGTTCTTAAATCAGATCTGAAGTAGTTGTACAAGTTTTAAAAGAAATTGAATACATATTTTTATACAGATTTCTATCCATCATTCAGAGACTAGAACTTATTAGTTCTCCAATCATCTAAATGTGCTATAAGTTTTTTTTTTTACACACTGTTAGTGACCAAAGTTTCTATTTGAACTTGACACTACATGTGGAATAACAGAAGGGAATGTAGAACAATCTATTCATAAGTTTCAGCATTGCCACAGCTGTTCATTTAAGTTGTTTAACAAACTTAGTTAAAAACTTTTGATTTAAAACAATACTCCTGTTTTTTTTATGCTAAAATTTAAGCTGAATTTTATTTTTACTTATGAGGGAAGTATTCAAAGTCTACCTCCTCACTTTTGACTTCAGTAAATGCTCTTGCTTTTTCTATGCTGAATTTATGTCACTTTTAAGGGAAGTATTTAAATTCTATCTTCTCAGCCATGTAGACCCAAGATCGAGGGTTTAATCCCAGCCAAGGTTGATGGCTTTTTTTCAGATGTAAAAATCCAAAGTATGGCTTCCTTCCATTAAATGGAAAAAAAAAAAATGGCTGTTACCCTTGTATATATGCTCCATAAAATAAGAATTTAATGATACTTGATATCAGCAAGCACCCAAAACTTTTTAATCCACAGCAGTGAAAATGTTAATGCATTTTAACCACAAAACATTCTACGTCAAAATATAGATAGTGATTTGAGCAAGATAAGGTTGACCTAAGATTATTTTATCGAGCAAAACCAGCTCACAGATTATTTCCACCCTGCTCAGTTAAGAATAAAATTTGTGGTGGTGATGGTGATATCAGCTCAGCAATTATTTTACTGTCAGTTTCTTTTCCACAAGTACAGAAAGTTACTGTGCAATTTAGGTGGTAGGGTAAGAAATGTTGTAAAGCATACTTTTCTACATGAATTTAAAAAGCTTTACCTTCTCCTTCATGAAAAGGATGTTCCAATCCATTTAGATGCTAAGGTGCAGACCTTGAAATACCCATACTTCCCATAATTAGAAATATACTGATCCAAATACCCAAATCCCTCCCTTTGGGGAGTCATCCGGATGAGATGACTTGGTGGTAATAGGTCCTCATACTTGAAAGACTAATATGCTGCGGCAGGAGTTCAGCTACAATAAAAAGTTCTGGTCATCCACTTGCAAAACCAGAGGCTAAAAGTAAGTTAGCTGTGATTCTGTTACTGAACCAGATGATTTGGTGCATGTAAATAGCATATCTATGGAGGGTTGCCCCAGTTAAGCCTAGAAATTTTTCTTAAATTTTTTCATGGTGAGAATTTGGTGTCCACAGGCTTGAACTATGACTGCAATGCAATTTCCATTATAGAAGACTGCATCGTAGACCCAGAAGGGGGATGTTAGTTTACTCCTACTGGCAGACCTTCCAGAGACACTGGATCATGGTTGGATATCAAGAAGCAAGGCACTGTTTCAGCAGACCAAATTTGCAAAAATCTGTTTGTGAAGCACCTGGTGACCTCGCAGGGATCTTTTTAAATGGTATCACATTGACACCCATTTGCACATCTTTCCGGTGGTAGCAGTTCTGGAATGATTGAGAAATATGGCTGGATACTTTATCCTTGAGCAAACTGATTTCTATACTGATAACTTTGACTTTGCCAGAAATTCAATAATGCAACATCAGGTAAACAAGTTTCTTTGGCTACATTTACATTTAGATGCTGAAAAGAAAATGAGAGGCATCTTTTTATGAACAATCAATCATTTTTTTTAACCATTGCTTACATTGTTGGTCCTTGGTTAATATTAAATATATTCATTGTGATGACTTTCTCAGACGAAGGTGGAGTAAGTGGAGCAGCAGATTCTTGCATGGGGAAGTGTAAGTGCTATAAGCAGATCAATATTCTTTACAGAGTGGTATATCTATAGTAATGATATCAAAATAATGCGTATAGGCGTACAGTGATTCTTATATTGTGTGTTGGTTGTAATGGATTACGCACAATTTTAGCATTTGACCCTGGAAGTGACCACATGCCCAACATTTTAATTTGAATGCCATATAGGGTTCAGAGTTCTATATCATCACTAGGAATTTTTTTTCTCTCTTCAGTGATTTTGATGGATATATGTATAAACATTAAATCTTATACAACATATTTTTTTTATGTAATTTTTAACTGTACTGACACATTGAGACTAAATACTGCATATGGTTCTTCATTTTTTTGCCTCAACATAATGAATATTAAAATTCATCACGTTTTATTTTTCCATTTAAACTGAAAGTCATTAATCCACGTGACTGTACATCAAAGGAGTTTTCTAACATTTCTTCCACTGCCAGCATCTTTTGTACTGCACTCTTTCATGTGGTCTAAATTATCATACTTAAGAAATCATATGCTGCTCATTCTGATTTTGGAGTTAAATCATAATGCTTTCTTCAGCATTATGCAGACAACAAGCACAGAATTCTTTTTAATTGATAGAAAAATATTCACAATTGAAGAATCCTTCAAACATCAAAAGCGGCTCAAGACAAACAAATGTACTGGACTTCATTTCACCAGTTGGTGGCCTTCCAGCATCCTGGTTTGAACTATTGTACTATAAATTATAGGCAGTACTTAAAGAAATGGTCTGCAACAGCAAATGCCCTAACACTGCAAGTTTATAGTGCTCTTGTTTTGCAATTGATGAGTGGCCACAGGGACTTAAGCACTGAGTGAAGGCCATAGGTTCTTCATTTTGAAAAGTGATTGGTACTTGTGTGCAAAATACATGTAAATACCTCCTATAAAAAGCATATTGAAAAACATATCATCTTACTATATATTTTATTTAAAAACTGTAACAGTATTTAGATATACCTATGTATATGAAGCATATTAATGAGGCTCAAGAATATTGCCTGAGCAATTCTGCAGCTTCTGTGCGGCCACAGCGTTCTGCCATTTCCAAAGGTGTCAGAAGCGATTTACCACCTAAGGCATCCACATCAGCTCCATAATTTATTAGCTCCTTTAAAGCTTCTACATGTCCCTTCATTGCAGCTGAGTGAAGAGGAGAGTTGCAATTCATGTCTGTGACATTTGCATTAGCATTTGCCTTCAGCAATTCCCGACATATAAGTTGGTGGCCTCGGAATGCTGCCTGATGCAGAGGTGTTCGATCATTTGAATCCTTAACATTTACATTTGCCCCTTGTTTTATCAGCAACTGAACGGTATTAAGGTGGCCACACCAACTTGCCAGAAAGAGTGGTGTTGCTGCATTAAAATCTTCAGAATTTAGTTTTGCTCCATGCTCTAGCAGATATGCACAAATTTCTGTGTGACCAGCAAATGCTGCAAAGTGTAAAGGGGTTCGCTTTTCTGTGTTTCGTGATTTGACTGAAGCACCGTGAGAAATGAGTACCTCTGCTACAGGAAGTTGGTTTTCAGAACATGCCTCATGTAAGGGTGTACAGTTGCTGTTGTCACGAGTTTGAATATGTGCCCCCATGGTGAGAAGGTAATTGCACACTGCTGCATGTCCAAATTTTGCTGCATAATGTAGAGGACTTTTGCCAGTAGTATCTATGGCATTCACATCTGCACCTGAAGCTATGATGGCTTTTACTCCTGCTTCATTTCCATCTTTTGTATAGATAAGGAGTAATTCATCTTTTGATGGAACAGCTTTTGTAGCATCCTGACACAGTTCTGTTACATCCACCTGAGACAAGAGCACAAGATAGTTTATTAATATAAATTTAGAAACACTAGCATAGAAACTTATTTCAAAATACAAGGTTATTCTAAATAAATATTTAGAAAATTCTCCAAGTTTACTTACATCACACATATTTACAAATTTGCAATGTGCTACATGATATGCGGGCAGTCTATAAGTTTCCAACCTTATCATGCTATACTAGGTGTAAAAAATATATATGTTACAAGGCTTGATGGAATGAAGACCGGTACCATGTGATTACATGTTGTTAATAAATCCATGTTCAGAAATGCTTATGTTTAGGTGTTAGCATCTCTAAAATGTGGAGGAGGACATAAGCAGTACAGATCACAAAAATCAAGGAATTGGAATACTGTAAGTAAACAACATTTTAATCAACTACAAAAGTTGCTCAATAACTCCACTACATTTTGTGCATCACTTAGTTATGTCATGCCAAAGATCCTTGTCTTGTCTCCAAGGAAGTTTTGTAACCCAGGGTTGCGTGTACTCCCATAAACAGAAATCCAATGTGTCAGGTCAGGTTATTGGGCATCCACATTCAATCCATCTGTTACAAAGATGTCATTCAAGTGATCACACACATGACTGAAGTGTGCTGGGGTGCCATCATGCTGGAACCACATTGCATGATAGATTTTCAAAGGCAACTCTTCCAGCTACTCGGGTAAGACTTGTCACAGAAATACTAAGTAATTGGGACCATTAAGATGCACAGGTACAGGTATGGACCTATTAAATGGTCATTAATGATACCTGCCCATACTTACCGAGTGAAGTGATGTTGGTGACTTTGGATTTGCAGCCCATGGGGATTTTCCAAAAAAATGGCTATTTCTGGAGTTGAACATGCTATCCCTGGTAAAGGTACACTCATTAAAAAAAAATAATATAAATTGTAAGAAGTGAGGTACTTGCCTAGTTTGTATGAGCAGCCATCGGCAAAAGGTGACACGAAGGGGAAAGTCATCCTGAGTCATTGCCTGCTCCTTCTGGAGGTGGTAGGGGTGAAGTTGCTCATTGTGCAAAACTTTGACATGTAGTTTACAACAAAGATGTTTGCTACAATGCAAGTGCTTGCAGAGGGGCTTATCTTCAAAACGCTGGAGAACCACTTCTTCAAACTCTAGTATATGGTGTGTCTGCAGGTGTCCACAGGGGTGATGTAAGTTGCCTGTTTCACTTAAATATCTCTCCAGTCTTTTTTATTTATGGACGCTCTTTAACAGCTCAGGTAATCAGCATCTCTTCAGTCTTGAAAGCATGGTGTGGGCTGGGTGATGCCTGTTGGGGTAACATTAATAGAACCAGCAAGCCTCTGTTGCATTCCTTTGAGCTTTCCCGCAGATGAGAAGCAGCTGGATGTACTCTGCATTTGTTAAAAGGCTGCCATTGTTCCTTCTCATTTGACAATAGCACACAAATGAATACTGTAAACATTACCTTTGGCTGTGGGATATGGAGAAGGACTGCTGTGCATCACATAAGACCTGAAGCAGTACCACTGGTAAACAACCCTTAGCTAATGTATGCAACCTCTGCTCCTCATCACAGAGTCTACCATTTTTAAAAGGTTCTAGCACATAAAAAGTGTTTCTGAATGTGGGTTTTTAACAACATAATGATCATATAATACTCATCTACCTATCATCAAGTCTTGTAACATATATATATTTTTTTTTTTACACCTGGTGTAGGTGATATATTAAAATCATGTAATCTCTTTTTACTTTAATGCATTTCTCGAATCTTTAGATTAACATTTCAATCTTAAAAAAAATAGTATAACACTTTATAAAATGCTGGAAAATAGCATCCTTCAACCCATAACTGTTTATGAATCTTTGCCCTGGAAAATAACATTTCAGTTTTGAAAATAGGCAATAGTTTCTGGGAGCAAAGTCTAGGCTGTATGGTGCACGACTGGTCATCTGGAAGGGGCTGGAATGCTGAGTTATAAGAGTGCATTGTCATTACCATTATGTTCCTTTATTTAAAGTGTATCATCATAAATCCTCTGCAATTTCAAAAAATTGCTGCCATGGTCTGTCATTACATGACAAAGGTGAAAAAGCTTCTGACATCATTCCACACACAAAAGCTACATAAAGCTCAATTTTCTCTATGGAAGTAAGATAATATCCAAATTATACAACCAACTTAAAACTACACTGGATACAATCTAGGTCATTAAGTATAATAACAGGAGCCATAAAAACAACAACACCTATTGCTGCAATGCAGAGCATAACTAACAACCATTCAATTAATATAGAGCTAGATTTAAAATGGCAATACTGGGACAGATATTAAATTGTAATCAACACAGGAATAAATGGTTTCACAATCCTGACAGCATTCAATGATTAAAACCCCACCAAACTTTCAAAAATTATACATAGAAAGATTTAGAATATGTTAAAAATAAGCATTAACTGCCATTATACCAACTGACCCTTTCAATATAGAGATATCAGCGTGAAGCTAAATCTAGACAATTATCTCCAAGAAGAATGACCTTGAGATTGGCACCACTTAGTACACTAAAAACTATTAGCCGCACATAGTGTAGAGTATATACAGATGGATCTCTTAAAAATGAAGAAGTAGGCCTTGGAACATACTGTGAGGAATTCCCTGAATATACACCTTTATTGTATGTAACAATTTTTACAGTGAAATAATAGCCATATGAGTTACTTTAAAAAATATATGTTATAGACATAACATAAATAAAAGAATTGTACCTCAGTGTCTCTAAATCAGCACCACAGAGTATGAGTTACAGTTACCCACCAACACATACTTTAAGTGAAATAAGAAAACTATATCATACATTCCAGATTAGAAATAGTTTTAGAATGGGTCCAGAGCCATGTGGGATTGAAGAGGAATGAGATTGCTGGTACTTAGACCAGACAAAAAAAGAAAAGAAAGAAAAAAGGAGCAACAGAAAATTAACCTTTGAACTATGATTTTCTTTTAAATTGAAAGTCCATGCTGTTGTTGAGGTTATATCTCAGATCCTATAGAAAAAAGGTTTTTTTCACCATAACATAAACAAGACTGGAATAAGTGGTGCATAGATAAAAGTTCTTTAGACTTATATAAAATAGTCCATAGAAATTGGGGACAGGAGAAATATATAGATAATTGTGATCAATTCAGAAGAATATGTCTTGCATGCATGTGTTCAGGGGCATTATTTCTTAAAGAATTAAGAAAAAATTTTAAAGAAGGATTTATTATGTGTAGAAAAGTGGATAGTGCATTCCATTGTCTAATAGAATGTGAAATGGTAAACAGGTGGAGGGATGGTATCTGGGATGAAAAATGGGACAAACTACAAGAAGATATATTGGCAATTAAAATGTCAGATATGAGGATAGAGAAAATAAACAAGATTGGAAAATTCTTAGGAAAAATAAGGGATAAGTGGGGAAGTATAAGGAAGGAGCTTGAGGACATACACAGTTGTGAAAATGGTAATTAATTGTAATGTTGTTTGATGAAATAAAATTCATTCATACTGCTTTAAACAAAACCAGTACAATAAGGAGTACACATACATCATAGTAATTGCAGAATGCAATGGCTTCAGGAAAGAACTGGTAGATACAAAGATTTAAAAAACAGAAACAGAAAGAAAATTGCTACACTATCTTTGGAGAAAGAAAAAATGAAATTTAAAAGATTTACATACTATGCTTGGGCTTTTCACAAATTTCAAAAAAATTTAATATACTCTTGGCATCACAAAACAAATATGGTATAAAGAACCTCTTTGCATCAAGATATGGTGACAAAATTCCCCCAGAAAAGAATACAGGCATACACTAGATTAATTGCTCCGATTGTAATAAGATATACATTGATAAAGCCAAAGGACACCAGATAAGAACAAACAGATAAATCAGCTTTGCCCAAGCATTTTTGGTGAGAGAATCATCAAATAAAAAATACACTAAAATTAAATTAATACAGATGATTAGAAATTAACTTTATTGAATTTCTAAAATGGATGATTCAAATGATTTTGTAGTTTGTAGTTTCCTGTCATAATTCATCAGTAAGTGTCCAGGATGCTGTTCATCCATCACTCAGTCAACTAGTAGCCGAGGGAGTGGACAAAGATTCAAAAACATATTTTGGAAATAAACTTTGGTAAGTGGGGATTTAAGAGTATATAGTTGATTCATTAACATAAGTGTTAAAATTTCTCCACTGTAAAATTGGTATTACTATTCAAATACATTGCTTTTGTTATTTCAAATTCTGATGTGGCAGCATTATCTTCTGGTTGTATTATTGTTTAAGTCTTGTGTCTGTCTTTTCCATAATCAGTTTAAATGCCAAAATGCCAATAATATGCTTTGTTCAGACACAAGGCACAAGAACTGCAGGATCTTCTTCTATAAGTTTGATATGAGACAAAATATTATTTGCAAGTATTATAATATTAGGATCAATTGAAGGCAAGGAGATTTGTTTATTAAGCAAACAGAATGTGGTAATCATAAAAAATGAAGAATGCTGTTTCAAAATATTCTGTTAAAAGACGGATCTTGCAAAATCAAAAGAACTAGAGTCGGCAAAGAGTTCATACTCCTCAATGTAGAGACATTTTTAAATGCTAACATTTCTCTTAAAAATTGCAACAACCATCAGAGTAAATTGGGATAAATCAATACATTGAAGGTAATCAGAACTTATTCTAAAACTTTTACTACCATTTTAATGTTCTTCCTTAATGGGCACATTCACTGTATGAGCATACTAAATGTTTTAATTTTTATTTTTTGTTTTATGAATTGGCAATTTCCCTGCATATAGCTGACTGAGAAAAAAAATATATGCCATAACAAAAGACTACTGATACACTAAAACAGATAGGATGGGGCATGCCATGGTGGTTGTGCTGTTCAAGGCTGTACTGAAGGGAAGCCAATAGTGCTTGGTGGTGTGTAAATGCTGGAGAATGCTTAGTTTGATTATAGATGCAACAGTATTTGTGAGAACCTAAATCATTTTAGTTTCAGTTGTGCAAACATTATATCTGGTTCCTGAGAATAAGTGCTATGGCTAATGCCAGCCAACTTGAATACGGAAAGCATTGTATTAAGGCTTACAAGGTGTTTTTTACTTCACCATGATAAAGCCTTTACATACACTTTTGAAAATACTGAAATTCCTGCAAGAATCAGGAATGAGGCATTCACCATACAATGCAAGTCTGGTTTCCTGTAACTTTTCTTATTAATACAAATTAAGGAAAAGCTATTGGGGAGAAGGTCCCTGTTCCATAAAAGGATGGTAAATACATTATGTGTATGGACTTGTAACTTATATATTACTAGATTTCTGTTTTACAAAAGTTTCTAATTGTACTTTATGATTCCATACTTATAAGTGCACAAATGATTTTTTCCTTGTTTTGTTCCATAGTTTTAAGTACCTTTTTAATAATTTAGGAAATAAGTTATGCTAAATATGTGAAGAATAAGTGAAATGATGAGAATAGGAATATGTATAAAGAGACAATGTTAGCTTGTGCAATTTAAGTACAGCTTAAGTTGGACATTGGTTTTCCTGTTTCAGATGCATATTTCAGTTTAGCAACTTAGTTGATTTTTTAACCCTTTGCCTCCCCAGTGGCTATTATGTATAATGTTTGCATTGTAGAAAAACATTATTTCCTTTATTTGTTATGATATATTAGTGAAATATTTCATGCATGACATGCTGGTTCTTTTACGTAACAGTTTTGTGATTTACAAAATGGATTCAAATATGGTATGGGTTTGTGTTAGTAATTTCATTCTTAGAAGAATGCATGGTTCTTTCTTTTTACATTATAGTTTTATCTGACTCATTATGCTTGCCAAGTGAAATGAAACTCCATCATCCCCTCTTGGTGTTAAGCAAGACTGTATATTATACATGTCTGACTACCAATGCTTCAGGCCTTACCCAAAGAATTCATCCCATACACATAATTATTTGTGTTTCCATTGTCTTCCCTTCCACAAGGACATATACTGGGTGAATCATCTAAAACTTGCATTGCAAATATTTCTGAAATGGGATATGCTATTGGTGTGTTGCTTTCACAGAATTGAAGTTCAGGAAAAGTAATAATTGCAGCTCATGCAAAAAAGTTACATTTTTTAAATGGAACAATGCTTCTTGATGTCAAGAAAATAACTAGAGGAAATTAGAATATCAATGCTGTTTTTGGCACGATTCCAGTGCTAGTAGTTCATGAGTCATTATAATATGAAAATTTTAAATATCTATAGTTGTCTCCTCCATTTAACTGCTTAGTTACTAGGCAATGATGTTCATCTGTTTGTTTACATTTTATTGGGTTTTCCTTGCCAGTACTTTGATAGTTCTTGAAGTGGGATGTGCTTGAAGAGTATTTACTAATGCTGAAAAAGTAGACATGCTCATGGTGTATGGAGAATGTAAGAAGAATCCTGTTCTTGTACTATCCTATCTTCACCAATTGTTTCAAAATCGCTGGGTTGGATAAAGGCAAGCTGTACATTGGCCTGCACTTTCACCAGATTTGATCCTCTTAGACATTTCCCTGGGGGAAAGCTAAAAGAACTGTCTACAAGGATATAATGACTACACCAGAAGATATGAAACACTGTGTTACAGCTGCTTGTTTTGAAATTTCTGCTGAAATGCAGCAATCTTTACATGACAGACTGAAAGTTTGTATAGTAGCTGGGTGGTCATCATTTTGGCTATAATCTGTGAAGGCCAGTTTTCTCTTTCTTCAGAATTTACAAAATTTGTTTTTCACTTTTATATTTTTTAAGAGAACTGACACATGGTACAGTAAAACACATAAATACAAAATATAACATGTGCTTTCTTAAAAATGCACACACTAAATAAGAAACGTAAACAAATTGTAGCTTAGTAACTAAGCAGTTAAATGGAGCAGACAACTGTAGATACTTAATTTTCATATTACGATGGCCATAAACTACTTGCATTAGAATCGTGCAAAACACCATTGCAATTTTCTAATTTTCTTTAGTTTTATTTTCTTGATGTCAATAGGCATTGTTCCATTTGAAAAAAAAAAAGTAATTTTTTTCAAGAAATATACCTTCTAATAATTATTAATAACTGAGTGTGGGCTGCAATTATATAAGTTTTTGTCTAAACTTCAATTCTGTGAAAGCAGCATATCGAAAGCACCTTTTATTCCAGAAATATTTGTGGTGCAAGTTTAGCAGTTCCCAAACACGCA
The DNA here is from genome assembly GCA_030762175.1 of Metallyticus violacea. NCBI lineage: Eukaryota > Metazoa > Arthropoda > Insecta > Mantodea > Metallyticidae > Metallyticus > Metallyticus violacea. The sequence goes on from CM060834.1 coordinate 13,648,470, forward strand.
CACACAAAACCCTTGGAAAGAATAGGTCTCAGTTACCCTTGGATGGAAATAAGATGGAAATTAGGTTAGAAGCAATATATAAAACTAGGGCTAGATTTAGCAGAGAGCTTTGAAACTTATGAAAGTAAAATGAATTTGCAATAGTTGCATTACACTGCAAATAGTTTTGCAATAGCTGCATTACACTGCAAATGGTTTTAACAAGAGAAAAAGATATGGGATTGTCTGTTTGCACTGTAACACACTTATGAAATGTATTCTGGTCAGGATAAGATCACCAAAGTTACTTATTTTCTTATGTAACAAAATGATAAATGCAATTGGAACAGTATTTTCAAATTGTAAAGGGTTCCATAAGAATGTAAATATACAGGCACAAAAGAGAGGGGAAACGGAGGTGCATCAGCTCCCTATATTGATGTACATTGCTTGGCAAGATAGATGGGTGGTCAAACCAATCAAATTATAGTTAAAAAAAATGCTGATTGATAAAGAAAAAATGAATGCTCACACTAACATGACTCTTTTTAAGCATAACATTATACTGGAATATAATAAGTATTTATAGGGTAAATGAATGAATAGTGTTTAATGCTCATTTTTACTACACAGGCTCCACAGGCAATGGACACTGGTGATACATGAAATGAAATGATATATTGGGAAAGGATTTATTTTTAAGGAAGGAAACGTTCCAGGCCTAAGTTTAGGGTACCTCCGCGTCATTTGCCATTTATGAGGACTGAGGAAAACCTGGAAAAAACCTCAGTCAGGGAGGATGGTCCTGGAGAGATTTGAACCCCAGACCTCCTGCTCACGAGTCCGAGATTTAACGGCCTCAGCCACCCATGGCGGTGTATTTATTTGGTGTTTAATTTAGTGTATCGGGTATCTTTATGAAAAACTATAAAATGGAACAAGAAATTATTTTTTGTCATATGATGGACAGCACTTTTATAATATTAGGAGAGTTCTGAACTCATACTAACCAAAGACATACCTAGGTTTCTGATTATCAAAAATGCAACCTATTTGCTGGTTATTTTCAGAGGTCTGTATATAGAAGGAGTAAAAAATCCAATAAACCTGCACCATTTGGAAAGTATTTGCCTAAAATAAACCTGCTCACAGCCTACAAGTTACATCCATTTTAGAAGTGTATGGTATGCTGAAAGGAGGAATATAGAAGGAAAACTAACATAATTTGTGGCAATTGTGAGCATGTGCTCTTGTATATTTATACATGCTATACATGCTTTCGGGTGTATCATACCCATCACAACTTCTAGTGGTGTGCTTGAATTGTGTTTGTTTCTCTGAAAACAAGTTAATGTGATAAAGATTGCTTTTATGCATGTGAAGAATGTCTATACACATCTATGGTTAAAGAGGTTAAGGTTTTTGGTACATGCCATAAAAATATTTTTTTTTCCTTGTGTAATTTTTTTTAAATAAGACTTTTGATGCCATTTTCACAATATTTTGCTTGTAATGAAAATGTAATTGCCAAACACATGTAAATAAGTATATATTACCAATGGATTAATAAATAAAATAAATGATCAACCACAATAGGGAAGCTTGATTCTTTTGCCAGCTCTGGACTGAAATTGATGCTGCAAATAATGTTGATGCTGACATATGATGAAAATAATGAGCTTCCAGAATATGTCCCCACCATTTGCAAAAAGTTTTGCATCTGGACCAAAGTCAGTTCCTCTCCCCATTCACAACTGCTGCCTGCTTGTCTTTAAATTTCTGAATAGTCACCAGTCTACATTTGTTCGTGAAGATGGCAAAACAACTGACTTTAGGGTAAAGTATTTTTGTGTATAAATATTATATATACAAATTAGCTTGTTGCTTTAATGAAGAATTCATTTGGTAGTTCCTGGGCAATTGCCTCCTTTCAAAACTGCAATTCATGATCTTGTGATTACAATTGATACTATTGGTTCAGTGCAAAACAAGAAACAACTGCAAAGTTATATAGTTTTAACAGAAAACAAATTGGAAAAAATTGGTGCAAATCTTAAACATTAACCAACAAAATCACTATTCCAATTAGACAGGTTATAGTTTCAGTATCTTCTGCACATGTAGCAACAAAATTGTTTAAATTTAAACCTTACAAGTATATATGTGTCCATTGTCTATGACAATGTGATCCTATTGTGCATGTGCATTTTTGTGAGTGATTTCTTTCATCAGTAACCCACAGTTTGTATTCTTTTCAGACAATGTGTCATTCCAACAAAATGGACGTATAAACATTTAACCCACTCGCTATTGGGGCTCTTAAAATGTATATAATTTTTTATATTATTTATTTATAAACTTTTGTGACAGGAAAATTGGAGTTTGGTGTGCAATTTGTGCAGATGCATAATCAATCCTATTTTTTTATGAGCAGATAGTAAATGGAGAGAGGTACTTTCCATTTACCGAATTCTGACCAAATGTTTAATCAGCTGATGGAAAAAGAGAAATTATATGGTTGAAGTCAACAAGATTCTGTAACTGCTCATGCAGCAGAGGAGTCCATGGATAAAATTAGAGAAGTAGAGTGATTAGAGTAGAGTGCTGGTGTATAGCTCCCTTGCCCCCCCCCCCCAATGTAACAGTATGAGATTTATATTTGTGGGGTAGTCTGGAGAACAATATGTTTGAAATAAATCCTCACGCATTTGAAGAACTCAAGAAAAACATATGAATTGAAATCAAAAACATTACATTAAATTGCATCAGAAAGTGTTTACCCAGTACAAATACCTGTTTATCTGAGGGAGGATGGCTTTTTAGCATTTGCTATAAGGCAAGATTTAATACATAGTTTTAAGAAGGAAATCAGAGTATACTTGTAGCTGTCTCTGGCACGTCTAGCTGCCAAAATGCAAAATTCCATGAGAGTAGTAAGGACATATTCTGGAAGCCCTACATTTGACTGCCATTTTTATATAATGAAGTATTTAAAAAGCAATTATTTCCGAGAAACAATTAAGATCCATATATAGCATGAATGATGATAAACTGTTCTGTACAAAAAAAATATGAATTTATTACTAAGGAGTGAACATAACCTCATTCAAGATAGTAAACAGTTGTTCCACTATCTTACTTTTATGACTTCACTTTAACTTTCAATTAGTACTTTGCAAGTGTTGTGCATTTTTTCGTGCAACAAAAAGTTACTACTTCATATTTTACAAAGTCTTGCACAAATGCATTTTAATTTATTAGATCATACTTTTGTGGAATAGAGCCCAAAAGCAATTGTTGCCTCTCTACGTGATTTCTAAAGAAGCCATACAGCTTCTTCTGGACAATGTAACCCTAAGTTGAGTATGGCAGAGTAATATGAAAAATAGTCAGTTTTTCACCTATGAATTAAAAACAACTGTCATGTCTGACCTATCAGCTGCCCGTCTCCCACTTCCAAATGTCACAACCATTAGCACAGGTGAAGTCTTAAGCCATATATTATAGTACAACAATGTGACAAAATACCAAAACATACCTTCTGAAGAGGCAGAGCTGTAGCACCCAATACGGAATCTTTGTTACTCTTTTCTGAATGACTATTACTGGCACCAGGGACTACTAATCCTGTCATCCATTTCTCCATCTGTTTATATTTATTTTCCAAATCTATATACTTTTCTTCCAACTCTTTATACATCTTTTGTTCATTTTCAAATTTTTTCATAAATTCAGCTTTTTTCTCCTTCTCCAAGAAATACTTTACTTCCAGCTCTCTACTGTGCAACTCTTCAGCTATTAGTTTTTCTGTAAGCTCCTTGATTTTTTGCTCAAGTTCATCATGCATTATTTTCTGTACCGAAAATCCATTTTCTACGTTAACCAAATTAGTACTTTGGTGATGTTTTTCACAAATCTGTTGATACTCTTGAACCTTTACCTGGAGAAGATCAAACTCTTCTTGGGACACTAAAAGCTTTACCTTCTCCTCAAGGACTGTAAGCCTTGAAACCAGATAGCCAAGATGAGGCTGAGCAGTCATGTTGCATAAGTTGATAAGCCTACAACAAAATGGAAGTCACCATATATGCGATATACTGAGATATAAAAAGAGAATAGAAAGAAGACAGAGATACAAGGACTAGTCAATAAAGACTGAGAATTATATTTTTCTCATCATGTAAAACAAATTTTCATGAGAAGAACGCATCTCATGTGTTTGGCAGAAAAAATCGAAATCACATAGGTATATGCATCTTACTACAGCATGCCAGCAAAGAACGGGTGTTTGCTAGTTAGCTGCATAAAATAAAATTGTTTTGTATTAGTATGGAGCTGCAAAATTTTCCTTCCATCTGCAGAAATTTGGTATGGAAGCATATGTGATGTTACAGCAAGCATATGACAATGTATTGCCACAATTGACTGCATTTCGATAATTCAAAGAGTTTAAGGACAGCAGTATTTCAACAACAAAGCAGGGCAGTCCAAGTGCTCTTAACTGCTGCAATTAACAAACCATAAATAGTACTGCTGTCATTATTGCTCAGAAAAATAACATTGGTTAGATTGATAGGCATGTTACAGATTTCCCTTGGCAGTGCATTTATCATTCTGCACAGTAACTTATGCATGAGACATGTCATGCCAGATGGGTGCCGAGATTGACGACACTTGAACTGAAGATGGCACAAGCATCAGGATCTTCAGCGTCTGGTAGGTCTAGGTCTATCTAAATTCCATCATTATGGCAATGAAACTTGTCTTCACCATTACAATCCCAAAAGAAACAGGCAAGCTCAGTACAGAAATCATCTGGTTCTTATACAAAAGAAAGTCAAGGTTGTTCAGTCATCAGGAAGGATTATGGTGATTTTTTTCTTCAAACCATGGAATGGTTTATCAACTCCACCCATAAACAATGGTTAATGGGAGCATTACAAGACTGTTTCGAGCATCCTGGCCAAACACTTCTGACAAAATGCCTTCAGCTGGTTGGCATCTTCATCATGATAATGCATGTCCTCCTGTTTGCAATGTTGCTTTTAGCCAGAAAAAATATCAAATGTGTTGCCCACTCTTCATACAGCTCTGTGTGACTTTTCTTTTCCCTTGTCTGAAAAACGAGCTGCGGAGCCAGTGTTTTGGTTCATCAACTGCTGTTGTGAAGAAGGCAGAGGCAGTGCTGAAGACATTGTCATAAAACAGTTTCGAGCATATCTTACAGGACTGACAGACACATTGGGCCAAGTGAATACAACTCAGTGGGTAATACTTTGAAAAAGAACATAGCTACCTAGTGTACTTTATAAGTAAAAAAATTCTCAGACTTTATTGACTAACCTCATTTAATGAAGAAACATAACTGCATGCAAATATGCAAATTCTTATCTCAAAGTGCCTATTTTTTCACATTAAGCTGCAACAAAATGCAGAGCCGACATATTATAAAATGGAATATCTAGAAAAACGATTTCAATACTTTCATTTTCCCCATCATCATCTCACTCTATTAAGCATCTCCTTGGCTCGCTTAATCAGAATGCTTTCTTCCCATGTTGAATCTCATTATTTGGGACATTCCGTGGAGCAGTTTTGTGCATATTTATTTTGTCAACCATTCTGAATAAAAATTGCATCAATAAGTAGTATAAATGAAATGAAGTAAGTAAAATAAAAAGTGTTACTTAGAAATGTGAGCATAAAAGAATGTAGACTTATAAACCAAACTTATGTGAAACACAGGATGAGGGAACAAGATTATGACTGCATGTAACCAACATGCATTATTTTTTCATTATTAAACTAATACTGTTTGTTATTCTTTAACTATGATTATCATATTAATGGCTGCTCTATTGTTGCATATGCAAAATGAAAATGGTTGTGTGCACAGCCTAATTAAAAATTTAGTTTAAAATAGGTATATCTCACGCCGACCATGATTTTTAAGGCGTAGAATGGAAACTAATTACCCAGAAGCGTGTTGGTACTTCAAAAGTATCTACAATGGAAGTCTTCTGTAGAAAGGAAAACTTGGAATTAGCTTACACACAGGAGAATTACTTTTCTGAATTTATAAATTGTAAAAAGCATTTTTACTACCACTAAACTTTTGTAGAACATTCATTCATTTATTCTATTGCTAAGGCTGAAAGCGAGAAACATAACCTCATCGGGCATTCTTTTTATAATTAGCTATGTATTATTTTATAACTTACTATTTGAAATAAAAATTCGTTGCAATCGTTTTTTATGAAATAAATTGTTTTTCAATATCGGTTTATGTTGAAATGTCAGTGAGAGAATATACTCCTGCGTAATACTAGGTTTCCACAAATTATTTTATCGTGTTTTTGTTTTGGTTAGGTTAGTAATTTGTGGTCTTGGTTAAGAGCAACGATAACGCAAGGTTTAGAACTTCATAGGCAGAGGAACGCCTCTGCCTCACAGATTAACTATTTTGTGCGACATCTACATTTAACAAGTGCTTACCCACTCAGTTGATCTACATTACACTCAACGATGATTACCCCCAGGGCTATGGTTACCCCTACGCTTATCTAAAGGTAATCCACCGCACCGTCACCAGTTTCCCAGAACGCCAAACAGTTTCGCCAACAGTGCTAGGACATTAGTAATAAGCGTAGCCAACTGCTTTGAATGAAGTGCGAGCTGCGAATAAACACTAAACAAACAGAAGCACGTGGTTATTGTTTGGAAGTGTTTGTATTATTATATTGGCGATTCATGTAAGTATGCCTGCTCTAGCTCATAATATACAATACTATCTATGTAGATTTTATATTTTGGAGTACAAGGCAAGGATAATAATTTTAAAGTTTTCAAGTAACTAACATTATGTTCAATTGTTTGTCGTTAGTTATTTAAAAAAAAGGCAGGGATTCTGTCTATGAAAATGGCACATGCAGTATCTAACTTTGCGATAAACATTTAAAATAGTGAAATATCCTGTCATTCAAGAAATAGTGGTGCTGACTTCAGAATTGACATGTCTGTAAACTATGAGTATTTTTATGCTGGCAAAGAAATATCACAACCAATAATAAATGAATGAATAATGTTTAACGCCCGTCTCCGCTTGAGAGGCACCACAGGCGATGGACACTGATGATACATGAAATGAAATGATATTTTGGGAAAGGATTTATTTTTAAAGAAGGAATCGTTCTAGGCCTATGTTTTAGGGTACTTCCCCGGCATTTGCCATTTATGAGGACTGAAGAAAATGTGGAAAAAACCTCAGTCAGGGAGGAGGTCCTAAACGGATTCGATTCCCAGACCTTCCGCCTACGAGTCCGCACCTTAACGATCTCGGTCACCCGTGGCGGTCACAACAAATAAAATGATATTTACAAAAACTATATGTGGCTGTGGTGAATAGGAATAACACATCCTCAAAGTTTTCTTTGAAAAACCATTTTTGTAAGAAAGAGCAACAAACAAAGTAATTTCACAGTTATTACTGCTTTCCTGGAGCATTATTTTTTTCATGTTAGAGTTAGTTAAAATAAAGTATAATAAATTTAAAAAAAATGTCACTTGAGTATAACCTTTTCATAGTAACCACACAAAATAAGGTTGCTTTTGAACATTTAAAATTTCAATATTTTATTAGTAAAAACTATTATCTTACAGTTTTCGGAAACATTACACATTAAACATTACATGTATAAGATATAATAGCATGGACATAAAAGTATGCTTGCTTAGCATTAAATAATTTTAAATATGTAAGCCTCATCTTCACAAGAAGCTTGAGGGAGGGTCTTGACAGTCCAAAGAACCCATTATCCTTCTTCAGTGGCAGTTTGATAAGGGGTGATTCTTTATGGTGCCACCAAGCTCTATTTCTGTCAAAAGAGATTGAAGGCAACAGCCAAAATGTACATAAGCACTATTCTGGAATATTTGTGAGAAACCTGAGCACATTTTTGTTCATGAACATACATTGGAGCTTCCAGCAAGATGCAGCTCTAGTTCTCAGGGCAAAAATCTATTCAGACTTGGTTTGAAATAATATTTTTTAATAGTTTTTAACAATAATTTTATTGCTGAGGCATCATAGGAAATTCTGATGATGCATGAAATGAAATAATACATGAGAAAGGAATTTTATACGAAAATGGAAGTGCTCCAGCTTAAGTTCAGGGTAGCTCCCCAGCATTTGTCTTTGGTGAGAGGAAAGTGAGAAAACTTCAGTAAAGGAGGATGATTCTGGTGGAAATCAAATCCCAGATCTCTCAATCCCAAGTTCATGTCTTAATGACTTTTGCCACCCATGTCGGATGTATGATAGAAATGTTTCACATTTTATTATTGTTCAATAATAGGAATTATGGCATATAGGTGTTTGAGAAAGTAATGCACCATTATTTTCTCAAACACCTATATGCCATAAATACTATTACATAAACGAAACATTGCAACATATTGGTTCCTTAAGAAAACATGATTTAAATACATTATCTAATTTATTTCAAAATTTGTTGGTCTAATTTTGGAACTCCCTATATAGTGTAGTTTAGTCCCTAGAGTATTTCGTGAGTTTGCAAACAGTAGATGTGTTGTATAATTACACAAATTTCATCAAAATTTTTAATTTCAAATGCAAAAAATATGCAGAAATTATGTATATGATTATTCAGATATGTTTCTAGAGTGTTTTTGTTTTCTTTTATCTTGTTTACTTGACTATTGGATGTATAAATTAGCACAATGTATCACATAAAAATTACAGCTGTTACTTCTTATTTGAGAAAGCCTTTTGCTCCTCTTCATTTTGTTTGTCTTCAGGTATAGCATGCTTTAACATCCAACAATAGTCAGCAAGCATAATTATGCTCCAGTATCCCTGGTTCCTCCTTTCAAACTCTCCTACAGATCCTTGTAAAATTGTTTGTCTTGCTCTTCACTCAAAATCCTAGGTTTTCAGGAAAATAATCTAGATGATATAATAGAGCATGTATTTTGAGACTGGTGTTACAAGCAAGTTCCTTATTGTTACCAAAATTTTTTGAAACAACTTCACAGAAAGTTACCCATCCTGTTTTCTCCTTTTCATCCATAGTGTTTTTAAATGTTGCATCATACATCAGTTTATAAATATACGAAGCTGTTGACAATGGAGTGATAATATATCCTAAACCTAGGTATTCATTTTATCCACTAAACTACACTTACATGTAAGTGTAATGTAATGTAAGTGCTGTTTAGTGTAAAAAATCAATACTAAATTTAAGGCACATCAGTTTTCTTATATTAGGAACATCAAATATACCTTCTTTTAATTTTGCTTTAGACAGTAGTGGAAACTTCTCACATATGTACTTGAAACAGTCTCCTTCCTTATTTAAATCCTTTACAAATTGTTTCATTAAGGCAAGGTTAATGTGCAGAGTTGGTAGTAGGACTTTAGAAGGTCTCTCAAGGCTTTGGCACACAACATTTTTAGAGTCAACTTCCATATTTTCTCAAGGTGGCCAGTCTTCAGTGAACAACTCGTGCCCTGCTATCCCACAGACATAGAAAGCACAGAAATTTGGTAAAACCCAATAGCATAGTAAGAATTTTAAAATCACCACAAACTTGCCAGTTGTGTTATTTTTAGAATTGTAACCCTTCACATCAGAAGTAGGAGCATTACTATGGTCAACTGCTCTCTCCAAAACCATAGGTATTTAAAAAAATAGCGACTGTCTTCTGCTCAATGACAGAGTCTTCAATGCATACTCTAGATGCACAAACTTTGCTTTGATCTTCAAGTTTGATTCCAAGATAGACATATGACGTTTTCATAAAATCCTATCTCCCACAAATAAACATAATGGGAAGCCTGCGAGTAATCTTGCTCTAACTTCCTAATCTGCTTGAACCCCCTATCAGATGAGATACATCTGGTGTTCTTGGTTTTTACTATAAACACCTTAAAAATACATTCAACAAATTTGATTTTCATGTCTTGACATACTAAAATTACACATATGTTACAGTATTGCAATTTTAATAATTATGATAATTTTCAAAATGTAATATAAGAAAAATAATAACAAAACAAGGTAAGTGATAAAAACTTTCTGGCTTTGAATTTAATTTTAGCATGTTAGAAATACATTGAAAACATTCAAAACTTTGGAGGCGGTAATTTCATTGTAGATTACTGTAATTATAAAATTGCCTTCAGTCAATTCTATGTTATATGGCATCTTTGAAAAACATTATAAAATTTTGTGACCACATTGCATCATCTTCTAACTGCAAATTTAATCTCATTTATAGCTTCTGTAACATGGTGTACAGTATGACAAACACTTGATGAAGTTATACACATCGGCCACTGCATGATATTCTCCATTTCCAAACACTGAAGAGCAATACACATTGATCTTTTGGACTTACGGTTTTATGCCTTATCCCTTGGTTGTATCAGAATGTGTGATATTTCTCTGAGAGAGCCTGCATTTTTATAGAATTCATTTTGTTTTGACCAAAATATATTTCAAACTCCATGTTAATTCAAAATTTAAAGGTTCTTTGCATTCTGCCATCAATCTCTTTATCTGTTAAGTGGTGTAGTATTAAATCTCTTACTGAAAACTAGAATGTAGATACAGATTTATCACAAATGTTATATATGAGACATTCCATCTTAAATTGAACAAGATGCTTAAAACATATCTTCTTATTTTTTAAAAGTAAATGACAATGTAGGAAACATTACTTTCATCAATATATGAAACCACTGTTTCTAGTATAACTTTTTAACCTACATTTTGTTATAATAAAAGTTAATTATTGGGCATTTTAATAAAAATTGCACCTTTGGAAATAAATGTATACAGGACTATGCACTACAGAAACATAAATTAAAATTATACATCACCTCCTTTTAGAAACTTTCCTAAATGGTATGTAACCAATACTTATTTATTTAATCAAGAGGTTGTCATTTCATTATAAATATATTAAAGAGCTACATTCACTTTAAAATATTGAAATACATGTTAAATGTTTTATGGAATAATTATTAATTTCTAAAAATATGATTCAATATCAGCTACAGCTTACAAAAATTAAAACATCTTATGAACATTTTTAGTGCCCAATGGAGGACTGTTGACATGTGCACATATATGGCCTTTCTTGTTGAGATGTGGATCACACTTTAGTTAATTGTTTACAGCACATTCTTACTGCTCAACCACATTTCATGCATTCACTGGAGAAACTGAGCATAAGGGGAAATGATTTAGAATAACCCCCTGAATTTGATTTTTTGCTTCCTGTTAAATATATCAGTAATCTGAAAGTGTTATCTTATTCTGTATAAGTAAGGAATGAACATGAATTGTGAAACTATTATAAAGTAACTGCAAGATAATGAGACAGATTAATTCCAAAAGCAAACCCTAATAACAAAATAATATTTAATAAAGAGCTATTTACAGCAAACAGCTTATCAGGAGCTTTCATTAAATATTAGTTTGATTTATAATTATAAAACATTTTAGAGTTACTTATTTTGAAAGTTCAAAAACATTCATAAGTTAAGCAAAGGAACTAGTGCTAAAATAAGTTGACAAAGTTGTTAAATATAAACATAGGAGTTTTGCTGTCCGATTTCATATGGACTACCCATGTATTGGATGTATTTTACTAAATGAATCTTGAAATACCAACAATTTTTATTTTCCACTTAACTTAAGATATATAGAGTTCAGGAATGGTTAACTCAATGTCTGACATCTACTTCCTTTTTCATATATAGGCAAACAAATATTGTATTAAATGCTTTCTTCCACCACAATCTGAATTCTTAATCTGTCACATTAAAAATTATGTATGCATCATTATTCCAGTAAATTATGCATTCAACTAAGGTTTTCTAAGAAACTTCTGAATTTTAGGCAATGTTCTTGGAGCTTATTGTGATCATATTGCTTTGCAATTTCTATTGTGAGATGCAATGTACCATCAAGCTATACAGATGTACAATGGGCAGAGCTAGGAATTATATGTAATACAAAATGGTTAAATATGTACTTACATTTTTCAAAAAAATGGACTAAAAATTGTATGAATATGATGGAAAATAATGAAAAGAATATCAGTATTTTAGCAAATGGCCATGCTATTATTTAAAAGTCATGTGGCTTAATAGAGTGAGAAATTAACCCTCTTGATATTAGTGTGAAAATATTAGGTTACCTCATAAAAAATGTCAGTTTTTAATTTTGGTATTTTCTAAGTTTTTAATGGTTTTCTTTTGTTTGGCAATGTTATTTACAGGATGCTATGAGTATTATTGAGTATATTGTGAGCATGTGTCAATCATCAGTTGTTAATACACAATCATATAATGAAGATAACAAAGTTTGAGATTAGAGTTCTTCTAAAGCACAATTGGAAAGTAGATTATAAAGCTACTGCCGTGACTCGAAGAATATGTGAAGTGGAGGGAGAAAATGTGATTTGTGAGCATGTAGCACAACCATGCTTCCAGCATTTCAACAATGCAGAAGAAAGTACTAAAAATTTATCACTTCCTGGAAGACTTAAAGTATGGAATACTGAGAATACATGCAGAGTTTTGGAAGAAAAACCATAAAAAAGAACTTGTAGACTGTATTAAAAGATTACAGCACTAAATTAAGACACTAAAAATCATACAGAAGCTCAAGATCTGTGCCGAATGAATTGACACCAGAACAGGAGCAATGCAGAGTGGATCTTATCATAAATTCCATGGATGATAGATTTATTAGGAAAATTGTCACATATAACAAATTATTAATGACGAAATCACTGAAATTTCACTAATTTTGCTTCACTTACTTGGAGATGTTTTGAAGGCTGTTGCCTTCACCTTCAGCATGATTCCATTGTCTGCTTCATAGTGTGGTATTAAGATGTTGCTATGTAGATTTTACGAACTTGGTGATGAGGTTACTATTGTATGGGAGATCAAAATTAACCAAATTTCATAGTTTTTGTTTATGAATATTTTTTCCCACAATGTTAATTCTATGGATTTTGGAAGATCTTTTAAGAGTTTTGTTCCTTTTGAAATTCGTGGTTCTTTTGCCAGAAATGGTCCGCTATTGCTGAATTTTTGGTGTGCTTATATTTTATATTTCTCATGTTTTCCTTAAATCATACGGTAATATTTCTTTTTGTTTTGCCTATGTATTTCATATTGCAGTCTTTGCAACTGATTTCATAAATGCCTGATTGTTTTCCTGGCAGAATTTTGTCTTTTGTGTTGGTTTTTAAGAGGTTTTTAAACTACATTTGCTTACTGAAACCAAAATGATGTTTGCCTGTTTAAAAATCTTCTGGAATTTTTGGTATACCCATGAGTGGAATGGGAATTTCTTATACATATAATCTCCTTTGTAGCCTTTTAGTGTGGTGACATCAGTTATTTGTTTTTGTTTCTTGAATTTTTCTATTTTCTTGTTGATCAGATCTATTATATAGCCATTTTTCTGTGCTCTATTTGTGATTTTATGGTTCTCCAAATTGTGTTCTGTCTTGCTTATTGGTAGGTTTGTTAACCTAAATGTGAGACTATGGACTATGGTGAATTTATGTTGTTTTGGATTGTGGTTGTTGTTTTTTATATAATTATCTGTGTGTGTATCTTTTCTGAATATGCCAATTTCCAGATTATTGCCATTTTTTATAATTTGTATACCCAAGAAGGGAAGAACCTTGTTGTTTTCTATTTCCATTGCAAATTTAGCAGTGGTGTCTTGTAAGTTCAGCAGTTTTATTGCATTCTCTTTCCATTTTTCATTCACTGTTGCAACGACATCATCAACATAAAAGTACCAATTGTATATATGTGGAAAAGTCTAACTAATTTTATTTCCAAGAAATTTGTGTATATATCTGCCAAGAATGGAGAGATTGGGTTTCCCATTGCTAGATCCTTCTTTTATGTAAAACTATTGCCTCTGAATGTGAAGTAGGATTGATTGATACAAATTTTGGTGAGGTTTAGATATTGTTTTATTACTTCTTCAGGTAGATTTATTGAAGTTTGTCATTTCTTTATGATATTTATTAGATTTTCTTTGGGGATGCAAGGAAACAGAGAGACCACACCATAAGAAACTAGCAAATCCCTGTTTTCCAGTTTCACATGTCTAATTCTATCTATTAATTCTGATGATTTCTTTATGCTTTGGCTTTTGTATTTTGGTATTTTGTCACATATGATGAAAAATGGGTATATAAGTGCAACTGTGACACCTCGAAATAGTGACTCAATCTCCGTCAACCTGCCAAAGTCATTGCTAAACAAAATTGATTTGGCTCCAAAATAATGCTGTATATCTGGTGGAATTTTAAAGGCATGTTTGTTCCAAATAAACAGGTGTGCAGTTGATGCAAGTGTGTACTTTCAACAACTGAAATGAATTTATGAAATTTTATGACAGAAACTCCCAGCATTAGTTGATTTAAATAGAGTTCCCTTGCACCAGGATAATGTGAGACTCCATTCACTCAAACAGCCACATATAGCCCTGATCTTGCACCTTCAGATTACCATCTGTTTCAAACCATGACCCATTTCCTGTGTGGAAGAAATTTTGAAATTATTGAAGCCTTGGAATTTGGTATTACTTGCATCAAAATCCAGAAACTGGCACGGTTGCCAGATATGAAACCTTGCTGAAAGGTGTCACAAGACAATATAATCTTACTGTGTAAATTAGTTTCATTTCTTATCAGAACACATTTCAAATAAAGTTTTGCTTAACAACCAACATTACTTATGAGACAGAATCTATAATTAGAACATTTTTATACTATTACAAGTTGATTCACCTTAATCTGTGTATAATCATTTCATATTTACAAAAGTCAGATTACAAAATGTTGTATTAAATTTTTAAATTTTTTTGTACTCACTGAAACCCTGCTGAACACCACAAGTAATTGGGACCTCTGTAAACATATCAACATCTTATAGAGTTAAATTCAGATCTAGTTCCACATTTTATTCGCCACTTAAAATGAAACAAATGTTGCACAGCTCACTATAGTCTGGACTCATGGCTAGCATGTGTTCAACTTCATTTTCACGGTTTATGAGTATTCCATTACAACAGTTGAACATTCTGCTACTTTGCTCAGGATTGTAAGGTGTGGTTACCAATATGCTACTAACATGCAAGGTATTTTAGCTGTACTGGTATTTGCAACAGAAAATTCTGAAATATTCATAAAAAAAGTCAGACATATCTGGCAGAAAAACATGTTTCATAGATGACTTACATAAACCATCAGTAATGTACAAGTTTTTCAGAAAGGTGCACTGTAGTGGTATTGATCATTTAATTCACTTTCATTTATTATAAAATTGCATTATAATAAAGTCAAGTTTGAGTTAAAATGAAATACATATCTTTTCACTCATACCTTCTTTACAGTAGATGAATTCATTTGCCTAAAAATAATTGTTCTAACTTTCTATAGCAAAATTTCCATACATATAAATTTATACAAAAAGGTAAATATCTTCTTTCTTAGTGTAACGATATATATTATAAGTGATTGCTGACATAATTTACATCTTAGAGTAAAACTAGTTAAATAAAATTAGATCATGCAAATGTAGGATCTATGGATTCAATTATACATATATGATATGATATATGCTCACCTGAGCTCCAGCTCTTAATAATAAAGTGCAGCTGCTGGAAAAAGAGATAGAGTTATAGCATGTAAACAGAGTACATTTAGTTTTACTGTAAGCATGAAATGATACTGTATTTAAAACTGATGATAATAATATGCACTAACTGTGTTACAAGAGATGTCTATAACGATGCCTTTCATTGGCTGTACATTGTCGTTATGTGCAAAGGAAATTCATACATTTCATTCATCTTTCGGGCTTGAGGTTCTTTTATGTACTGTAAATGTATGACACAAGACCTTCGGTTTTACTTCCCTTCCAAAGAAACCATACATAGAATTTTATACCCCAAAAAAATTCATTAATCCTGGCCAGGATTGAACTTGCGATCTTGGGTTTACGAGGCAAGTATGGTTACAACTAGACCACCAAGATCAACAACAAAGTTTAATATATGTGCACAATAACATGTAAAATTGACGCACAATGTAGTGTTTGCTTATTTACTGGCTTTATTTATTTTGAACATGATTTATGCACTTTCCATGTCTATCTTTTTCCACCATCGATCTTTTTTTATCCTGATCCCTCCAAAAATGACAAATCAAGGTCCTACTATATTTGAATTGGTTAATATCACCATAAAGATATTTAGTAGGTATGAACAAAATGCATTTGGTGAAAATCCAACTAGCAAGGGGAAAAAATTACAACAGAATGCTCTAGGGCATTACAAGAAGCTTATGGAAGAGAAATCCCTCTGAACTAACGCAAGATGGGTGGAAGCATTTTGTCAAGGAAGGGACAACTGTGAATAAGTACCATGTGCTGGTATATAACAGATGATTTCCATGTTGAGGTTATAGATGCTTTATAGAAAGAAGACAGATATTGGATATGTGTAGAAATGTCCATGAAACTTGGTAGTGTTCATAAAATTTTAGTAAAGAAACTGAAAATATGGAAAGTTTGTATCTGCTGGATTCTGCACAGTCTAATTATAATTGGAAAGTGGGAGCAAATGGGGACAGCAAGATTGCATCTAGAGTGGTATGAAGATGGGACCTTTCTTGTGAGACTTTTTGGTTATGACTAGTTTTTGAAGATCAAAGAACCTCTGCAAGCCTTTCACTTTCAATCAAGAGTTGATATCCAAAGAGCTTTCAATCAATCAGTAAGATATCTAGAAATTATGCTGCAGATGGAGTGCCCGATCTTCCAAGAATTTAGCAATATATGATTGACATGGTAGGGGACTTTATTTAAAATATGCTATGCCATAAATAACTTAATAAATTTAGTATGAAAGAGTATCTATGTTCCTATTGAGCAACTGATCAACAAAATTCTGATAAAAGGCAAATGCTTACCTTCTAAACATGTGAAGATGCAGCACACAAAAGGGAATTTCTGTTAACCCCATTCCAGTGATTGTTATTAATTTTTGCTGATGTACTGGCATTCATCTTACTCTTAATTTGTTTGTACAACATCTTTAAGCTTTTTATTTAACTCTTCATTCTTCATATATGCTTTCTCAAGCTTCTGTTTTAAATGACCATTTTGTTCCTTCTCCATAAAATGCATCAGCTGCAGTTCTCTAAATTGCTTCCTTCTATCATTTAGATTTTGTGTTAATTCTTTGATTACTTGTTCATCATCAGCATTTTTAGTTTATTAACAAAACTCCATTTTCTACATCAGTCAAGTTGGTATGCTGGTGATGTTTTTCACAAATTTGCTTATATTCTTGAACCTTTTCCTCAAGGGATGCAATTCTTGAAATAAGATCAATTGAAAATCATTTGTCATGTTGATAAAGTTTGTCTGCTTACAAAACACAATGCTAGTCAAAATATATGTGTAAAACTAAGAAATGAAAAGAAAAAGAAACAAAACAGTAGAAATACTGTTTGATGTTGCACAAATATCCAAATTATAATATCATATATTTCCTAAACTAGAACAAGACTATCTCGAATGCCAAGTAAGTTACAAAATAAGAGATGCTATAATTCTGGCTGTATCCATTATCTCCATAGCTCCCAACATTAAACAACAATAAATTCTTTCCCCTTCACCATATTTTAAATTAGTGTAACATTCTTCAATACACAGTACATTATGAACAAAAAATTGCACTATTAAATAATTAAGTTAAATTAAACCCTAGCCTCTAGCTTGTTAGTAGTTTCCTACTTTAATATTCAGAGGACTAGGTTGAAGCACTGACCAAAGCTTTACATTCTTTTAAAATTAAAATAAACAATAAAGTAAATCATCAGGTAGTATTGAACTAAAGCGTACTACATCTGCCCTTTTTTTTCCCCCTATATATTGACCAAAACCATTTGTTTTTGCCCTGAATAAAAATTTCCACAACT
Source organism: Metallyticus violacea (assembly GCA_030762175.1). NCBI lineage: Eukaryota > Metazoa > Arthropoda > Insecta > Mantodea > Metallyticidae > Metallyticus > Metallyticus violacea. The sequence goes on from CM060834.1 coordinate 13,666,503, forward strand.
AATCTACTGCTGGTCATTTTCCTAAGTATAATCTCCTTTTGATTCTTCAGCCATTTCTCCTTTATAGATTTTTCATCCCAGCATTTGCTCCTTGACAATTGAATAAAATATAAGTAGCATCTTTTATTTTCTTGCAAAGTGAACTCATTTGAACAGTACAAACAGTTTGCTAAAATAGGATGGATTGTTAAAGTAGGATACCATACTAATATCTCAAGTAAGTGCTGCCATCTGTTCATTTTTGTATGCCATAACTTCATGACATTATATCTTCAGTCTGTATTAAGAAGCTATTTGTGTAATATGGTTTAATGGTTGGTAAGCAAAAAAGTTGAAAATCTAAACTTTTTCTATAATACACAATACATACATAATACATAATGAATATGAAAATCTACTTATAAATGTTTCTGAACTTTATATTTAAAATTTTTATTTATAATATAAAATATGCGCATTATATTCACATTCTTATTCGATATTTGTTTATTGTAAGCATACCAACGATAATCTTTACTATTTAACACAGTAACATTATATGTTGGAGTTACAGCACATCTGATCTACGAAATAAAATTCACACTCAATATACCAGTAATAAAATATATAGAAAGCAATATACTGATACTTAACGCTAAATATATACTTTTCAATGTTACCATAATAAATTTGAGGAGCTTAATGCAGTGATACAAATAGGACCTTTGAGCAGGTAACAGCACGCTAATTTCTGGATATCCGAATAGATAACACAGGTCTGCAAAATTGAGGTACTTAAAAATTGTTTGTGAAATTTGATCTGAATTTTATGTAATTTGGTGTGCCGAAATGAAACATAACCATCATTTTTCTCCATTACTTAAGGTTATTTTTTTCCACAAAGTTAATTAAAGAGTATATTAATTCACATCATGATGAAAACTAAAAAGTAGTTTTAATCAGAAAATCACTGTCATTGTTTATTTACCTTTACAGATCCTGATACTGCTTTTTCGTTTTCTCTCGAAACTTCGTCTGCTATCTCTACAATTGTAAGTTGTTTTCGGCAGTTCTATGTGCAACATCCATCAGTAATCCGCAATCATGTTGATGTTCCATTTACTCTGCTTCCATTTCTCTGACATCTTGATTAAATCTCTCGCCCTGCTCTTCGCTCAGAGCCCCAAGATTTACGGGAAAGTAATCCAAATGGGAAAACAGAAGGAAATGTGCCTTCATACTCATTGAGCAGCCCAAATCCTTGAATTTCATTAACATGGTTTCCACTATACAATTACGGTAGTTTCCAATAAATTTCTATGCAGCTGCTTTGAACGCTCCGCAAGCTTCTTTTTTGAACATTTTCCATTTTACCTTCGAATACTTCATCTCAAGAGTTTCCGAATATCTGGATCCACGAAAACACCTTTCACTTTTGCTTTTGAGAATCCTTGAACTTTACTGGCAAGACTCACAAACTGTTTCTGGTCCGAGCTTTATATGAAGTGGTGGAAGGAGAATTTATTTACGATCAACCACACTTTCTCGCTTCTCAAATACAAATTTTGCTTCCAGGCTCTAAATTTAATCTAGGTGGCCACTTTCTTTTGATCTAGTAATGACTCCTATCTCTACTGTCCTATAAACATGTGAAACAAGGAATTTATTATAGTCTCCCTGTCTCCCTGTCTCAAAGAAGCATGATAATTATTTTTAATTCGGCGCATATAATCCAACCAATGTATTCCAGTTTGGAGAAGATGAATGCTAAGTTTTCATAGCATTCTTTCATGTGCACAGAACGTCCTACTAGCACTGAGGCGTACTTGCGTAATTGGGAAGAAGTACCGCTTTGAGGTTCTTGTTAGATGAATCAATAAAATTCCTTCATTAATTAACGTCACACTGAATGTGAAATTCCTTAAATAGTCCGATAACACCACTACAATAAACCTTACTGTGAAAAGTAAGGTACAACATGTCTTTCTATACATCTGAACTATGAGAACACATACCAGGAGCGAGTAAACTCTTTTCCTTTATTCTAGAGCCTAACAGTTACCTGAATCTTTAGGGAAACCTAAGTCTTTAACCAAGTCATTCAATTTATGTTTTGAATAAAGTTGGGGCTCTCTACATCCTGTAACTATGAAGAATTCGTTTAGATTTGCCAGAGTCGTCAGGTATGTGTTCTAGTTTATCCGGGAGTGAAAGTACAGGTATACCTGGTTGATGAGATAAAGTGCGTCTTGCTGACTGAACATTGGAATAAACAATTTCTTTGTTATTTTTAATATTACACCCTGCTATATTATAGGAACAGAAGTAACAGTCAGTATTGTGATTTGTGGGTTACATCCATAACATTGGATCCCCAAAACGGAAAGCTTTTTTCTTACCTTCAGACCATTGTGGCAATTCTTCCATACAAATATAGACTTATGTGGAGCCCATGGCTTTTCCAAATCACCAAGTTTTACCCCTAAATAAGCATATTACACTTCTTTACAAAGGTAGTAATGTTTCTTTGTTTCTTTTCAACAAAATCTCCACAAATGTAACAAAAGTTATCAGGCGAATTACTACCCCCCCCTACACTACTAAATAAATAAATGAACCCACAACTATAATAGTGAAAAACTGACGTTTGGTTGAGTTTGGAATATATAGAGAAATAAATTATACAAATTGAAGAAAACACTCATTACCAATACAGAAAAACTAAACTTCTTGCACAATTTAGAAATCTACACTTGAATAACTAACATTTCATACACAGTACTAGTTACAGCTGAACAGAAAAGGAAGTAATAATATAATTGTGATTGTAAAACAACAATGCATCATATACATCGGAATTCTTTCATTGTTGTGCTAAAAACGAATATTAAAAGACGCCAGTATTGTCAGTAAAATTTAGTGATTATGTGGACATAAAAATTAAGATATTAATTTGTGTAAAAACGGTGGGCGATGGAAAGTTTTAAAGTATTTTCTTCTGAAATCAGCACACATAAATCTGTAAATATGAACTATTACTCTCCAAACATTTTTTCTATCGCAGGCCCTTGTAATCATTTATCATATGACTGCATATAGAGGTAATATGTAGCAAGTTGAATTCAGGATTTTTTCTCTCTCCTGGTCTCATTTTAGAGCTCGCGCACAACCAAACAGTATTCCTGCATCCACTTTAAAATCTCATGTATTTTTCTCAGAATATGTCTTACGATGAAATAATAAGAGCAGCTTTTATATCCGTGCAATTCAGGCGACTCAGCTAGAGGGTGAAATGTTTTCAATTGAAGTGAAGGGGAAAATCTCTCGAAAAGAGAAATCATATCGAGATAGTAAATGCGAAATATATAACGATATCAAATCCGTGTCATTTACTTCTAAATTAATAAATAATAAGTGACAGAAGATGTTCGTGACCCTGTGCCCTTATGAACAGTCAGCGTTTGCTTCAGAAATAAAATAATGACACTTAATCTAATTGTTTGTGTATGCGTACATAATTGCATTTGCGTATTAGTGAGAGAGAGAGAGAGTAATGGTATACAAAAGGATAGATAATCCTAATGATTAAGACATTACGTCTTTGACATGTCTTGCCTGTTATATTCGCACTCTTAACTAAATCAACTGCCTATTAGATGGAAAATTAAAGAAAATCTTTCAAGAATTAAACTATGTTTATCCGGGCTGTTTAAACTTGGCACTTGACAGCGTCAGTTCATGTAGTATTTGGCTGCGCTACGGTTGCGACGTTGCAATAGCCACCACTATTTAACCGCTGATTATTGTAGTTTTCATTGTCTCCTCGTAAACGTATATCATGTGTACATACGTAATAATGAATTACTTCGCTCCAGAATGAGTAATTGGCGACATTCGACACGAGACAGTCAATGTTTACAATACAGAACGGCAGATTCAAGATGGCGGTGCCTCTGAGTGAGTGTACAATTTTCAAGCAGCTCTCCGTTGTACGATTTTTGTGGGCAAAATGTTTGAAATCAAAGAATATTCATAAAGAAATGCTTCCCATTTACGCTGAAAAATACCTTTTACTGTTTACGATTAGGTACAGAAGTTTTCTGCAGGGCGAACACTTATCGGCGTCTGCCGGCCAGCGGAGATTGCCACAGAGGCGAATTCGCAACAAGTTTTAGGTCTGGCATTACAGTATCTTAATAGCTACCATGATGGACAGATATGCTAGTCCGAATTGCTACAGGTGATGTGGTTCCTGGGTTAACCATTAACCATTACCAGCCGGAGAAAAAGCGCAAGTAAATGCAGTGCGTAGCTTGCGGAAAAAATGAAGCTTAACGTGGCATCATCTGCGGGTAAAGTGATGCTCGCAGTCTTCTGGGATCACAAAGGCATACTGCTCACCGCATTCCAGCCCTCAAGGACAAACCGTAAATGCAGACTCCTACTGTAACATCCTTGGGAAACTTCATAAGCCCATTCAACGGAAGCGATCAAGAATCTTCACCAAAGACGTGTTGCTCTTGCATGACAGTGCTTGTCCTCATACTGCCAACAAAACAAATAAGAAGCTGCGAAATTTCATCAAGCATCCTCCGTATATCCTCAACATTGCTCCAAGCGACTTTCATTCGTTTGGCCGTCTTAAGTGTCATATTTCGGGTGAATTTTTTTCTAACGATGTAGTTGTAGAATGGAAAGTCACCGCCTGCTTCCGACAGCAACCCAAATAATTTTATGCTGCTGAATTTCAGGGATTTGGCAAACGATGGGACGCGCGCCTCAATGCACAGGGGGATGGTGCTTAGGGAAAAAAAAAAATTCAAATTAGTACTCTTTTTTAAGTTTGATGTTCATTTGTAGCTTACTTAATGACGTAAGAAGAATATAAGAGGTGTCTGGATAGGTTTGACATTTGAAATGGTTTACTTCTGTGGAGCGGAACCCAGTGTTTGCAACGCTGATACTTTCTTCAGGTAGAGCAATTTACGGACGATATTCCATGAGGCAGCAATGGCTTCATTGAAATTTGTACCGATGACTTATGCTGTGTAGAGAGATGAAATATGATAGAAAGGATTCCAAAGACAAATTGTAGCAGTATATTTAATAATGCATGCAACCTGATTAATTGAAAAAACAATCTTGTTAGGTTTAGTGCGTTGTAACTTTTTTTAAAAGAAGTTTAATTGCCCTCACATTATAAAGACATTACAGGGACTATTTCACTTATGTCACGTCATCTTAAAATCGACCAATGAAACGAAACAATTTTTTAATTTTGACCAATAACAGCTGGTTATAGCAGTGAAATTATCGGGAAAAATGGTCAAGTCCGTTTTACCACGCGAAGTGCATTTGTCTTGTGGTCAGTGTAGCTAACTCTATATCTCCATTCTATAATTCATGAGCATGCATCACCACCACTTTTCTTGGCTTTCATTAATTGCAAATTTAATTTGTATTCACTCAAGCAATTGTTTTTGCGTATTCAGTCAGGCATTTTTAAATCATTTTGTACATTATGTAACAATATCTACCTAAGAAACCATAACTCTTAATAAGCATGTTGTTCGGAAAGGTAAAGCGTTTTTTCTGTTTTGTTTTTATCAGTTGGTATTAATAAATCTAGTAACTTGACGTTACAAGCAGTACTGAAAGCATTATTACCTTCCAGCTGCTGGTGCAGCATACCCTTACCCTTACCCGTGCTGCTGATGCAACTGTTGCTGCTGGCGCCCGAGCGGCTAACCAGTCCCCAGCGACAGCGGAGAGAGCCGCACCCCTCAGTCCCGAACGAGAAAAGCTCAGAACATGCTAGCCAAATGTTCGCTGCAAAATGTGACTAGCAGCTAGACTATAATCGATATTATTTCCGGTTTTTTCTCTTAAGAGTAGAGAATTAAATTAGATGTCCTTGCACTTTTATAGCTTGAAAGTTACGCCAGCGTGTTTTTAAATGTATTTTCAAATACTTGATGATATTCAGCCAACTCTGCTATTATAGGAAGCCCTTGCCGTGTAGAATGACATAATCATATTACATTACTAATTAATTTTACATCCATGATAGTTACGTTGTTTGCTAAACATTAAAAGTACACTCAGTTACATTAAAAAACATTGTTCCTGAACCACTACTGATATCTACTGCATTAAAATTTCACCTTCCTACTATTATTTTTATCTATTTATTTTATTTATTTATTTTCAATTTCTATTTTACTTTCAGTAGATTCCTCTATGTAAAATTCAGCAACTGATGCATACTTCCACCTCCCTAACCTCTTAACTTATTTACAATATTAATAAACAACGTTATATTATATATTTACCAGTTCTGAAAAATGTGTAAACAAGATTTTTTCATTACTTGAACTAAAATGTTTCTCTTTACTCCATGTACAGAACTTGTCATGTTCTTTTCCGTATACACCTTTCTATTTTTAAGGAATTGATAAACCCATGGCTACCTGAGAATTCTTTATAATTTCTTCTGGGATGATATCCATTTTTTCATTATCAAACATCGCGGAATTATCATCCATTTCCATTTGAATTCTTCAAAACAAAATAACATCGTCATAGAAACGAGTACTAAGAAACCATACCATGTAATACGCCATATCTGCTACGTGATAACATCACATTTTGCAAATATTATATATATTTCAATGCTAAAATTGCATAAAACGTTGTATGCAACACATGTATAATCTTCATTCTGAATACTCCTGAAAATTACCTTGTGATGAACATTCTTCGTGTCACAGTTGTATGCTAGTTACATAAATAACTATTATATGAAACATTTAAGATGTAAATCGCACTTAGTGTGATCAAAATTGCACAACCAGCAGTACAATTGTAGGATAAACTATGTTACCTTGTCGCTTTAAATGTTACGTTTTAAAATGGATGTGAGCGCGTCAGCGGGAGCGGAGACACATGTGGTGCTAACAAATTCCTCTGACCTTCATTGTCCCCGCCTAAAGACTTTGTAGAGTTGTCTTTGTGTCTTTCGAACGTTTAAAATTTGTTTCTCGCTTTTTATTTGTGAGTGAGTGAATTCCAATACCAACTCACTTTCCTGCCAGTCATCGCGCACGGGCGGTAGAGAACACGAAAATTAGGCTGAATGATGAAGGTAAAGATGGAATAAGATGGCGGAATGAGTGCTAGCTTAGATCCCACAGTAAATTGAGATCAGCACTCATAAGCGAACAAATAAAATGTCAATTGTTTTGAACACTTTACTCTACCTAAAAACTCAAAAAGAAAAAAAGTGTGCTGATAGTTTTGAAGGATAAGAAAGAAACGTAAAACATTTTGATAATGAAAGGAAACAGAACAGCGACAGCGAAAAGGAGGAGGGTATGAAAAAAGGGTAAATAGCTGAATGAAGATAAAGTCAGAGAAAATAACGGAAGAAGTTTTAATTATTGTAAACAAAAAAAAAATTCAGACAAAACAATTAATATAATTTCAAACACAGAAAGAGAAAAGAGAAAAAAAAGTGAGGGGATTTTTCCTATTTCTATGCCGGCTAAACAACCCTTGATGACCCCGGTCGCGCTTGAGCCCATATCCGTCTGGGTCCAGAGCCAAAACCTTGAGAGTTAGGCGCCTCCGAGAAGGTTACCGAAGGGTCATCGTCGTGGAGTGCTAGTGATAAGTCTGCGCAGAGGGGCGACTTTTGTCTCCCTGCATTATCGTCCATTCATTCACTTCTTTGCTCGGCGCTGCGTCGGTCTGTCAGAAAGGATCATACGATGGAGAAAGAGCGTGACCTGGAGGCCTACATGACGGGTGCAGGCAAAGCACCTCTAACGCGGGATAGAAGCGATTATTTTAGAAGACGCACAGTTGGTCAAGTCTGCGGTAAGTGCCATTTTAGAGTTCCATTAAATGGTCCCACTAAGAGATTTTAATTTTGCTGCAATTTGCGAATTACTTTAAACAAAGGGAGATTTTTTTTTTTTTTTTGAAAATTCCTATTTGATATATCTTTTTAAAAACAATTATGCATAGATAAAATCCAGGTGTATTTTATGTGTTTAAAATATCAAAAAGGTCCGTCATGCAGGAGTTGTGTAAACTAAGCGAATTCCTTACAAGTAAAATAACTTTAAAAAATGAATACAAAATCCAAATTATGGTCTTATGAATTAATGAAATTAAATAAGTTATGGCATTGCTGTGTGGTATTAGGGAACAAAATTAGAATTCTTGCAATCTATAATTATTGCAAAAGATAAACCACTTTTAGAATTATTGTTATTATTATTGTTGAGATTAAAAATTAATGCTTTACTATATTAAATGAAATGTACCACCACTGATAGACAAAGCTATACTGGTGGGTATTTTTAAACATTTTTAAATATAACCATGTTTATGAAATGAGCCCTTGGAATTATCTTTACATTCACTAAAATAGAAAGAAATAACAGACATTTTCGAGTTTCATTGCGTATTTAAGAAAATGATGTTCATATGTTTTAATATAACAAAAACATGTTACTAATCAGAAATAATTACAATGTACTAAGCAAATTTACACAATCAACAATATACAATCAAAAGTTTCATCTATTTTCATTGGCTTTGAAATTTAATTTAAATGTTAATGTAATTAAAACATGTAACTCAGATGTTTTCTGAAGGTTATTACAGAGCGCTCTTACATACAAATATAATCTCAAACACATATTAGATTAATATTTCATATTTACTATCTCCATACGATGCTTTTGTTAAACATAAAACGTTATATGCTTATTATGCTGAATTAATTTGTCCCTTTATTTTGAAACAATATAGAGATAAGAGAGCTTTTTAAAATTCTGTTTTTAAGTGTGCCCCTGCTCTTAAAGGTCCTATTTCGCTAATTTTTAGAAACTATTTTTCTTATTTTATTTAAATGGTATAGAAGCGTGGGTGTATCACGAGTCGTCTCTAAAGCAATGCCGTATTTACGCGAATCTAATGCGCAATCGAATGTAATGCGCACCCCAAATTCGAGGCTTAAATTTCGCTTTAAGCCTCACTGTGTTTTCAGGTTTCCTCATTCCTAATTGCCCTGATTTTCAGAAATTAGAACGATTTTATTTATTTATTTATTTTTTAATTTTTCGCTTTAGGTTAGCCCCCACCTGCAATGGTCCAATTTTGCTGATTAACGAGTTCGACGTGTTGTTTGTTAATTGATCGTCATATGCCGAGTTTTGTTGCGAAAAATAAAAAATTGCAACCGCTAGAGCGTTAACAGTCACATAAATATATATGCATGTATATATAAAACATTTTCATTGTCATTTTTAGTACCTAGTAGTTAGGATCGATGAATATTTGAAGAATTTTTTCAAAAATCGTTTCATGGGTAACTCTGCTATAGCTACTTTCTTTCCTTCGGAATTCGCTAATAACGTTCTGTATAAAGTTGTGATATTTCAGGATTAAGCTTTAATTTGATAGTCAGATACTTAAAATTTTGGTGTATGGTATCCATTGAGACGTATTTGAGAACCTAAATAAGTGCGTGAACGAAAATTAGCAGAAGATTATCAGATATAACACAAACCCAGTGAAAAATATTTGATGTTATTCAAGTCATGGTCATACGTATTAACCAATACATTAATGCAATCTTGTCGATTTTATGTGACGCAATTTATTCTCCAAACTATAAGAGATAATAGACGGTAGAAAATATCTTCATGAGCCAAAGCTAATGTGTGTAATTCAGTTGAAAGTTTTAATTAATAAATAATAGTTACACTAAATATTTATTATACTTGATATTTAAATAAAACTGTAAGAACATAAATTACATTATTGTTTCATAAAACATCACAGTCATCGAGCAGGAAATTACTAATATAAAGGGTTAATTAAAAGTCTCGTCCACCTAAACTACTTTTAGAAGCATGTGATTCCGTGACACGAAAATTGGTGTGTGGGAATAGCCGTATGCTGAGAACTGAAAAATGATATTGCCGACATTTTTCTACTTCCGGTTTAATCGGAAGTAACTGTAACCTCCTTATTTTAAATAGAATACTCAATATATTTTTACATTTGCGAATTAAGCTAATTAAAATCATTTAAAAAATATCCACTCTAGATACATCAGTAGAAATTTACTGTTGATAAATCAAGAAAACAAAAAGTGTACCGAATAATAAAATGCTCCTTCCTTAACATAAAACAAAGCGTTTAAAATGTGTGCTCAAACTGGTAGCCCTGAGCTGCTTGACAGTGTGCCAATCAATCATACATGACTTATGGAATGTCTTGCACCATTGTTTGATATTCAAAGTAATTGAGTCTTTCTCGATATACTCGCACTACTGACTTCAAATGCCTCACAAAAAGGAGTCCAAAGTTGACACATGTACGGTTCTTGCTGGTCACTCTATGTGACCTCTTCTACCAATCCATCTTTGTGGAAAGACCTGGTTGGTCTAAGTAATGATGAGCACTCTGTCCACAGTGAGCTGGAGCGTTATCTTGTTGAAAATTGATGTCATCTGTGGTTAGCCAAAGGTGACTGGATGTGGAAGCAAATCTAATTATTTGTATATTAACGTTTAGCGTTTCTCTAAAGAAGAAAGAACCAAGAATATGACCACCAACAATACCACCCTAAACTGGCGACTATCGGCAGTTGTGTCTGTTGATAAATCCTTTCAAGCTGCATCTGAGAATACACTTTGTCTAAGAAAAGCTGTATTGTAGTTGATGCGCTGTATTAACTCACAAACTGCATTCTCTATCAGGACCGACCTCTGAAAGTTCCTGCAAAAGTTTTATTTTATAAGGATATTACTTGACACTTTTAGGATATTCTTACCAGCAATTGTTGAATAACTTCACAAACATCTCTTTTAATGTGTATAAGTTATAATTTAAAAATATTTAATTTAAAACATAAAATCTTCCTGCTTTTTTATTTGCTCTTTTTAGGGCATTTTCTAATTCTGGCATTTCATTAAATCCATTCCTGGTAATGTAATTACTTCATATTCTTTATTACCTACATCATTTTAATTTTTCCAGAGCTTTGTACAATATTCTTGTCATTTTTATAGGGTTGAACTTAATTCTTAATGTATTTTTTTCTTCTTCGGACAGATATTTAATTATTTTATAGTCGTAGTCCTATTTGCCATGTAAATCATACCTGAAAACTGCTATATACTTTTTCCGACCAATTCTGTTTATTTTTCTCATTTCTCTTTTGGCGCTTGCTTTCTTTCTTGATATTCTGTTTTAATTTCTGCTGTTGGGTTATTTATATAATCGTTTTCTTGTTACCTAAAATATTTTTTTATTTCACAATTTCTGTCATGTTTTTAAACCTGCAAATGTAAAATACTTGAGTTCGTTTTACAATTGGGACCAGTATTAAAGTGGTCCGGATTGTTGTTAATAACATACCAGTAATTTCGTAATGAAAATGTGTTGTTTTTAAAACATTAAATTATGTAATTTTTTGGTTTGGTGCAAATGTTTGATAAACATATTATTAATATACTTTTCGTAATAACAAATTAAGTTTATATTCATAAATAATGATTCCATATTGAATAAGCGACTGAACCGGAGCTAACTAGAATAAGCTTAAAATATTGATAGGTAGAAACTTTCGGAGTACTACGAATTTATGTATTGTATTTCGCAATCTATTTCATATAGAGGCAATGTGAATGTGTTGTCGATTATAATTTCTGGATGTTTAACACACACACACACACACACAATATATATATATATATATAATGCGCACCTTTTTGCCCAAAATGTAATATTCAAAATTTGGTGCGCATTAGATTCGAATGCAAATCCGTTCCGTAGTTCGCCGGTAACTTCATTCAAATTTATCGTTTATTACATCATAATGTACTGCTGCAATTCTCGACTACGTTACATTTATTGTTGGCCTATTATTGCATATATCGTTTGAATAGTAGGTAGTCACGAAATGGAGGGCAAACAGAGAAGAACATCTTACGATATTACTTTCAAGCGTAAAGTAATTCTTTATGTAGAAAAAAATAGCAGAAAGGAAGAGAGTTCAATGTAGCCGAGAGCAACGTTCACTTGTGACAGCAACAGAAATTGACATTATTTGCAACTAAAGCTGGTAGGAAGAAATTCACTGGTCATCGCAAAGGAAGACCTCGTGACATTAAAGTAAAAGTTTTGCAGTCGTACATGAAAGGAGGAAGAACAGGCAACCTGTGACTAGTGACACCATAAGAAATAAATTCATCTTCTTTGACCTACGTCTACTGTCCTGACAACACGAGTGATGGATTTTGTCCTGGGTGCTGCAAGATGTAACAACACCCACTTATAAATTCTTTGTTCTGATCGTGTTATGAAGCGGACGGGCTTATCTCTAAGACGCCGTAGTACAATATGCCAATATATTTTTTTATGATTTTAAGTTTGAAATTTTGGGTGCGGATTACATTCGATGACGCATTAGATTCGCGTAAATACGACATTGCTTAAAGACTACTCGCAATGCTGCAAGTTCTTATGACCCAGCTTCTATACTCTTCATGTTAGAATAAGTCCTAATGTAAACAATGAGAATGACATTCTACATTCACACAAAAGTAGTGCACAGTCTACATAAGTGTAAAAATGGAAACAAAATGTAATTATACTTTAATACTCTACAGTCATAAAAATCCACGACCTACTACAGCTATTATTCATTCATTCCTATTAGAATAAAAACATATTGCTTAGTTAAATAAAACAAAATGGCACATCACGGTGCAAGCTAAATAGGTATTAAACCCAAAGAGCTAAGGTTTTAACAACTGGTGAGAAAACAATAGCTATATATATGCTTAACAAATTTGCCAAAAAGTATCTCACACTCGTAATAAAAGGCACTGTTCACATCAATTGTGAATTTACTGCTGTTTCTCATAATAGAATTAATTTTGCATGGAACCTGGAAAAATATCATTTGTATTTTATCCAGTGAATATATGGGAACTGTCTCCCATATGCTAAACCCCACAGAGATGATATGAAGTAAAGTAAAGATTGCGTTGCCGAAAATAACAAAACTTTGAAACTGTGAGATGGCCTTTGGTGAAGAAAGGTTTGTACTGACCAATGCTAAGTGGTCACTCAGGAAACTAAGCGAATTTCTGAGCAAGTCCAATTTGTGAAAAATATTTCACAGAGCTAGGGAGGAGAAATTGGTGCCGTTAAAGCGCTTTTTAAATTTCGTTTTTCAGGTATACCCCCACTTTTATGGTCCGATTTCCCTGATTTTCAGAAACTATTTTTCTTATTTTTATTTAAATGGTGTTTGCCGAGTTTCTTTAAGAAAAAACAAAAATTGATGCCGCAAGAGTGGTTTTAAAATTTTTGCTTTACGCTAAACCCCACCCTCAATTGTCCAATTTTGCTGTTAGCGAACTCGATGAATCGTTTCTTAATTGATCGTTATATGCCAAGGTTTATTGAGAAAAAAACAAAAAACTTGCGGGCGTTAGAGCGGCAATACACATTATATAATATTTCATCATCTTTAACTAACCCATCATTGTGAAAAGATCTGGTCTAGTGCTGACGAAGTCCACAGTGAGTAGGAACGCTATCCTGTTGGAAATAGGTGTAATATCTGAGTAGTCAATAGTTGAATGGACGCGGAAACAAATTTTTGGTAGTCAATACTATGTGATTTCAAAGTAAACGAAATTTCATATTAACGTTAGCGTGTCTCTAAAGAAGAAAAAACAGTGATATGCTCACCAACAATACCAGTATAAACATTACGTTTTTGTGGATATTGCGTGTGGTTTTTTCCGATCCATTGTGGATTTACGTCTGACCAGTATTGGTATTTGTGTCTGTTGACAGATTCATCCAGACAGAATATGGCTTCATCTGAGAATACAATTTGTCTAAGAAAAACTGAATTACTGTTAATGCGCTCCATCATTAATTTACAAAATTGCATTCTTCTATCGAGGTCGTTCTATGAAAGCATCTACAAAAGTTGAATTTTATACGGATGTTACTGGGCAGTTAGGCTTATACTTGATTCTAACAATAAGTTTGCAGTAGATTTTTTTTTTTTTTTTTTTTTTTTTTTTTTTTTTTGCACGTGGAAAAGAATATCCAATGAAATATTCTCATCAGTTTCGGGCGACCTGATCTTGGCAAATCATTTACGCTTTCACTTTGAGCAAATTTCTCTACGGCCCTGATCACTTTTGTGTGTGGAATTGAAGTGTGATCGAATGCATATCATTAAATAAATTCGCCGCCTCTCGAATAAATAGTTGCCTATCTTCATAGCCGAACATAATTAAAATTAGAATTATTTCCCTTTCGCTCAACATCAGATATATAACACACTAGATGTTGATGTTTCTGTATCAATAAATATGAATCCATGGATATAAACAAAGGACGGTATTTGTGTGTTACTGACAAATCACAGTAAACAAAAGAAGCGTTTTATTATTCGCTTCATTTTTTTATTATTTTCACTAACAACAATACTTTTTAAAGAAGTGTGGGTAATTTTTGAAAATTTCTTAATGATCTTTATTCGAAAACGTGAAAATATATTGGTTATTCTATTTAAATAAGAGTGTTGGAGTTACTTCTGGTTAAACCAGCAGGAAAAAGTCGCTGATATAATTTTTGAATACTCAGTACACGGCTATCCTCACACATTGAGTTCAAAAGTTATTTAGATGCTGCATGACTTTTAACTAACCCTGTATATTGTAAGCGCAACTATCCCTGGTGAAGAAGAGAGGAGCTTCAGTCTTAACTTGGCCATGTCACATTATTATTATTATTATTATTATTATTATTATTATTATTAACTGCAATTCCAGTATATTTCGTATACACTTTCAGTTTACATGTTTAACCTTGTCATTTGTAATAAATGGTTCCGTGTGAAAAAAAAGTGCATCTTATTATTTTCAAACTTTACAAAAAAAAATTGTTGACGTCCTTATGAAGAAAACATATTCAAAAATGGTTTTATAATAAAATTTGAAATTATGTATCTTTTTTGCATAGTTTAATTATTTATTTATTGTAATAAAATTTACAATAATACAGATTTGAGAGTACATTTATGAAAGAAATTAAGATCCTGTCTTCAGAATAGATGAGGTATTACTGCAGTAAGTTGATAGTTTTATTAATGCAAGAAGTATATTACAATCAAACAAAAATGATAACCTCAATCAACATCCCTAATAATGTATAAAAGGAACACTTGGCACAAATTGCGGTTCATTTTCAGCTCTCATGAGCATCTTAAAGAGGCCTCGCAGATTTCTTCCCAAAAGTCATTCACTGAGAGTGGACATCTAAGCAGAATGTTTGTATTATCTCTTTTTCTTCTTCTCTATTGGTATCTAAAGCTGTGGCTGTTGGTGGATTGGTGCCTTTCCTTAAAACTGTCACTTTGTTAAAGTGTCCCATGACTTTTTCTTTCATTTTAGAAGAAATTTTTAATTGTCTGTATGCAGATATTTCAAAGGTTTCCTTTGCGGAACATTTCCTTCTTTCAAAGATATCACCATAACATTGACTTTCTTAAGACGATTCCCTTTTCGTGTTTCTGGATCAGATTTTCTATTCTCTGTTGCATTTCTTCGTCAGAGAAAGATAAAAGCTGAAACTTTCACCGCAATGAATCAAGCTCTACATTATTACTATAAATATTCTTTGATGACCAACAATAAGCACTCATTTACTAACACTTAACAATGTAGTTATAATAAAACAGAATGTTTAACACAAGTTTCAGTGATGCCAACAACATTAACTAAGCAAAAACGATTCATGTAAAATATGTGTTCTTTCTACACTGTTTCATATTTTCTGAACCTTCGATCTTCCTATAGTATGTTTAGGATGTAAGCTTTCTGCATGTCTTATGTAGGAGAACGCATATAATACATTAACTCATTTTTAAAAACATTTGAACACTTACTCTTTCTACATTGCCTGCTTCCAATGAAATACGCTATATACGGTATCCACAGATCGAATTAAAATAAAATATTAATAATATACTAGTCCTGGTGCTTAGTGCATCTCAGGCAATATCTGCTATAAAGAACAAAATGGTTGTTGACGGAAAGAAGACATTTTTATGATAATGCGCGCAAGTGCCTTCCAGCCAATGTACGATCTCATTGATACCCTTATTCATCAGTCAGAATGGAACTAAGTCGATAGTTTTAAAACATAATGTTCAAAAACGAATAACTGATTTTTTCTCTTCCCTCCCCCCCCCCAATTTATTTTCTTTCCAATTCCTATACTCTCTGCTTCGATTCCACTAGGAATCTAGGAAGCCTATTCTCATACTTAATTCTGATCACGCGGTTCTGCTTGACTAAAAGCTAATATAGTTAGTGTTTGTTTTCAGAAAGATAAAACAGGTAAGCAAAATTATTTCAATGATTATACTAAAAGTACATGAAAATGATCGTCTTTGCATTGCAATTATCTTACCGAACCCTCATCTTCCTTATAATTTTTCTTAGGCAATTTAACTGAGCTTTCAAACTCGCGCTTGTTGTCATGGCAACAGACATTCGTTAATCTCAAATAAATTATCAGAAAACTATGAGCACTCGTGGTATATTACTGAAAATAAGCTTTAAATAGCGCTCTATGTGAGTTTATAAAATGAAACGCCTACAATATGATTATAATGGTAGCACTCATTTTATAGTAAAATTGAAATTAAAGAATGTGGGAAATAAATTTATCAGTCATTACTTCCTTTCAATAAGATTAAACTCTAGAAAACAGAAAAACTAAACTTTCTAATTTGTGTGCATATTTTCTTAATGCACAGCCAAATTTCGTGAACTAGCCAAGGCAGGAAGTGTTGCTAAGAACTTGCGGAAGCGAGGTTGGCAGAACTGTGTCGAAGTCACAAAATTTATTGCGACTTTCACCTTAATGCAGCAATTGGAATGCCGAGAAAATAACAAAGCGGGGCATTACTATTCTTGTGGGAGTACAGCGACTGTGCGGAATGAACATTCTGATGTAACTGTTGCATAAACGTTTTGTTACGATGAGCTTGGACAACGCAGCACGTCCGGTTTTCCGTGACTCGGCATGAAATAAAACTGATAAGCTTTAGCGTTAAGCCTTTTGTTGCTACGATACTCCATTAGTAGCACTAAGTAATATTTTATACAGATTGGTCTTTTTCAAAGTAGTTCCCATTCTGCCAGTCCTGCAAGACGCACTGAGAAGCGTTTTTGACACCTTCAGAACCCCCTGCATTTACGACAGCCGTTTATGAACCAAAATGCTGGCCCCTCAACTCGTTTTTTGAGACGAAGGAACAGAAAAAATAATCACACGTAGCTAAGTCCAGGCTATATGGAGGGTGGGGTGCACACTCGATGTTCTTCCTGGTCAAATTTTGAGCAACAATGCATATAGATGAACGCAGCTCAGGATGTGTTCGGCCAGGACCTCAAAACAGTCTTGTAAGATTGCCCATTAACCGTTTGCGGTAGGACTTTATGTTGATAAACCATTTCACCACAATCGAGGAACGAAATCACTATAATCTTTTCTACCTACTGAACAACCTTTAGTGCCGGAGAACCAGGTGATTTTCAGACTGAGTTCGCCTGTTTGTTTTAGAGGTCGTATGACTGTGCGGTTGATTATGGCGAAACATCATCGCCATATGCTTGTGTAATATCGCGTACGCTTCCATACCGGATTTCTGCAGACGGAAGCAAAATGTCAGACCAGCGTACTGCTCGTTACGAAGGGACACCATTTTGGGCAGCCAACTGGTAAACACTGGCCTCTTGCTGGCGTCTCTATACTATGACGCATGCGTGTTTCATTGCTTCTGTAAGGCACTATACCTTATGTATTTAGTAAGCGCGCTGTTTTGCTTTTCTTAGTTGCTTTATGATAAGTGGCATATGGAAAATTAGTTTCTCGAGAATATCTTTGCAGTAGGTTTTATAGTGACCGGTAATCGCTTCTTTATATCGTTTACTATTTGCGCCTGCTGAATGTTCAGCGAGAAGGTTTGCTGTTTTTTTCTAAATTTTTAACCATTTCATGAATGCAACACTTTAATGGTGCACGTCTTTCACCAAATTCAATCCAAAATGCCGTGTCATGCTTTAAATAAACAATTTGCCAGTCTTTACAAACAGGGAGCATGCTAATCATAACTGCCGATATGCGGTGACGCGGAACATAAACAAATGAAGGTCACTGGACGAATTCATTATATCGTGAGGGTTTCCATCCTGTTTTGCATTGCTGAAGGTTTGTGTATGTATATGAAGTTACCAGTCTTTGTCTAAATAACAAACATGAATAAAGACAATAGTTTGGGACCTCTAGAAAGAACCACATGCACGTTTGAGAAAGCGGTGAAAGTAAGGGCGTCGCCGGTATCAGCAGGCTAATTAGCTGAGAAGTTTTATTCATTCATTTATTTATTTAAGGACGCTCTTTAACATCTCAGGTCATCAGCGTCCCATTCAACTCAGGGCGTGAAACGGCCGACAAATTTTGCTCAGAGGCCTCTTTTTCAGGCTTGAGGTTCTTTTTCGTGCCGTAAATGTACGACACGGGACCCACGGCTTTACTTCCCTTCCGAAGGAAGCCATACTTAGGATTTTTACGCCCGAAAAAAATCCATCGGTCCTGGCCGGGTTCGAACCCGCGATCTTGGGTGTAGGAGGCTCTAGTATGGTAACCACTACACCACCAGGACCGACAGCTGAGAAGTGAAACACGAAGTGGATGCACGATATTTAATCCGGCATATTTGTTTACGCAAGCAAGCTATTCCATATAAAAACAGATATTTCGGCACTTCAACCTTGCTCAAAAGCTGGCCGTTTGTGTCTACGCCCACAATGGATACACTTTCGCGAAGAAAGGATGAGGTGAAGGAGACACCGGATGACGAGGCACGAACATAAACGAGATTCCTAACATTGTTTCCAAATAGAACACACCCCCGGCGGAAACCTTCACTCAAAAGAGTTAGAGCCCTTCAGAAGAGCCGCTTCCATACCCGATGCCAGGGAAAAAAACCTTTCAAACCTCGCCCTGGTACTTTCGACCCTGTAACAGACGAAGGGAATGAAATGTGGAGCGCAAATTTCATCGAAAGTAAAAATTCATCCCAGCATTCGAGAGAAACCGCGAAAAAACCCAGGTCAAGACGATCAGCACCAATGGATTTGAACCCGGGACATCCTGAATGCAAGTCTCAAGCGTTACGGCCTAAGCCACCCTGTTTGGGTAGTACGCAATACTTTCTAACACAAAACACCTTACAATTAACAGTAGAATTTTACATATAAACACTGCAGAGCAGCTCTTATTATGTCTAGCATTTCCTCGCTCAGAAAACATCGAAGGTCTTTTCCTCATGAGATAACTTCATCATTTCAAGCTTCCGGTTTATGCAGCGCAAATGCATTTATTAAAGTCACTGTCAATAAAATGAATTACGAATACTTCTCGAAATTGATAAGAGTTCATTGCGTAAATTAAGCGAGTTCCTCACCAAGTAGGGTAACTTTAAAAAAGAATATAATGTCAAAGTATGGGCTTATTAGTTAATGAAATAAGTTATGGCATTATTGTGTGTTAATTAGCATGCCAGACTCTAAAGATGACTAATAAAATAAAAAACTGAACTATAATACATTACTTAACTAGATAGGCTGTTTTTTACCTTCAAAATCACTTGAAAATAATCGTCTATAGTGAAATTACTCTAATTTTAAAAAGTAGGCGGAACAAAATTGGAATTCTTGCAATCTGTAAGTGTTAAAAAAGAGAAATCACATTTATGGTGCACTATTAATTAAATGAAATATATGATAAATAAAGCTATACTGTGTGAGTATTTTAAACATTTTTAAATGTAACCATGTTTATGAATTGTGCCCTTGATATCATCTTTACATTCACTAAAAGAGAGAGAAGCAACATACAGTTTCGAGTTACATTGTGCATATAAGATTATGTTCATATGTTTCAATAAAACAAAAACGTGTTACTATTTAAAAACAATTGCAATGTACTAAGCAAATATACACAATCAACAATAAACAATCGATTGTTATTGGCTTCGAAATTTAATTTAAATATTATTGTAGTGAAAACATATAACGAAAACGTTTTCTGGAGGTTATCGCAGATACAAATATAATTCTCAAACACATATATTAGATTAATATTTCACATTTGTTATCTTCAGGACGATGATTTTGTTAAATATAAAGCATGTGTATCGTTATAGAGAAAATTAAACGCTAGAGCTCTTTTTAAATTTCAGTTTTCAGATATATCCCTTCTCTTAATGGTGCAATTTCCCTAATTTTCAGAAGCTCTTCAATACCATATATGTGTGTGTGTGTGTGTGTGTACATACATATACATATCCAAATAATAAAGCAACATTTCATTCCTGCATGACAAAAAAAGTTGCAGTCGTGAAACATTTACAACAGTATTTCTGCTTCTTGTCACTTTAAAAAAAAACTGGCCAGTCTAATCGCTTAGCAATAGAATATTTTACAATATAGTAATCAGTAAAGACAATAAAAATTATATACATTAATGTTTTAAAGGTTTTTTGAATAATTTTTGTTTTAGCAGTTAGACACACAACTTTTAGTAATTATTATGAGATCTTCTAGTTGTCTATTTGTTTTGTAAAGCAAAATAGCGCCTGGTAAATCACGTTAATCCAGCTGATGTTATGCATTAATGGATTTTACCTCTCTTGAATGTTAAAGGAAAAGGCAGAATATATTTTCTTGTTTTGAATGAACTTAACAGTCGTAGATCACGTGAAAAATATGTGGCTGTTAAAACAGAAGACATAAAAGTTGTCATGGCAACATAATTACAACAAACTAGTGGAAGTGATTACGATTAGAGGAGGCTATGACAGATCACAATGTTATCACTCAGAGTTGTAAGGTCAGACTGTTACAGCGTCTACCACCCGACACAGATACAAATCGTTTTTGATTAATGTCGTTAAGAGAAGCACAAAAATGATCGGATCTTTTCACACAGTGTCCTTGCTTGACAACGAGAAATAATATCAAGGTCCACTTTATGGTCGCTAACGGCATAAACAATCATACGAGCATTTAATACTGTTGGTTCTAGTTGGAATATTCAAAAGCTTTCTCCCGAAGGCAAGAAGTGTATTTTCTGTTTAAACAGAAATTAAAATGCCCAAAAACTGAATACCTATTCACAAATTATACAGTTACGGGGTTTTAAGGTAATTCCAACCTGTTCTTACTAAGTCATTCAGCCCCCCCCCCCAAACTTAAATAGCTTATGGGTATCTTAGAAGCCTCTCATGCCAAATAAAATTAGTTAATTATAATGTTAAAGATCAGAGTGAATTTAATATTATACTGGTAGTTTGTTAGTGAGCCTGAATTATACTACAGGGCTTCCAGAACATGTTCTTACCACTTTTTTTTTTTTAAATAAAATGAAATTGGAATTTATTATGTAATAAATTATGCAAATGAACTGTAGAAAATCAGCACACAAAATTTTTAAAATATTTCAGACATATTTCTGGTAGAAATTGAAGATTAAAATATTTGATAGAGTTCCTTAGAGTTTAGAACAAAAAACAAGCTAGTAACTCTCTAATGGTTTCCGGACTGAAAGGAAGCCACGGGAGGCCATGTTTGGCCCAGTCGCCGGCGCCGTCAAGGTACAGAGTTCTCTCGTATTTTTAATTTTTCTCTTTTTCTTTATTTTTCTCTCTCTCCCTCTTTACTCTTTTAGTTTATAGTTCCCGTAGTTTGTTCATTTTTAATAAGAATTTATAGTATTTTATAAAATTTAACGAAACACATAATGTTTATGTTTTATAGCTACAAAAGAATAGAGAAATGCTCCAACAAATAACAAAGAAAAAAGTAAAATAAACAATACAAAACAAAGTAACACAAACCCGAACATAAGTAGGAACATAGCTGCTTTTAGCACAAATACATTTTTTTTTATTTAAATATTTGGACACCTATGTACACAGAACATTTAACAAGAACGCACTCGCATACTCGAAACAGACACAAATACAATAATTCTGATATTCATATAAATTCTTCGTATTATTTTATATACAATGTTTATAGATGTTTCTTTTCCCTAAAACTACGTATTTCATTTAAGAAAATGCCCAGACTTAACCATTTTGTCTATTTACAATTAAGTCCCAACATGCCTGTTTCTCCCTATTGGATGTCAAAAATAAATCCGACAGAAATTTTACAGCATCTTCTGTGTGTGTACACTTAGCCAAAATGTAACCCAGTCTTCCGGTTCCGAGCATAACGGCCTTCTTCTTGGTCAGTAACCTTACATGACTTCCTGCCTCCCAGTGTAAGCCATGCTATTCCCGTCCTCTGTTTTATGCCTAGCTCCACGTTATAGGTCTCGTTTTAATTTCGCTCTGCAGGTCCAGAGATGACATCTGCATGCATCGCGCTTTTATTTCTTGCCGGTTTATGTAAAACAGGTGTCTTTTAATTTTTTTTCACTACTCTATAGCTGTTTTCATTACCCCTCTGCTAAATACCTTTAATCCGACTTTTGACCGCTGTACAACCGCCGCCCACCATTTTGAATAATGCATGTTGTTTAATTGGTGCCGGTAGCATACTGCCCTCAGGGATGTTGTCCTTTAATTATCCTTAGCCAGTATCTAATTACATTTATTATGCTGTAGACTGCAATTTACCAGCATCCCACCCCATAGCTCGTGTGCCACTCCCCACTCGTAGAATTCGCTTCCAGAAATCACACTGTAATTTATTTTGACTGTCTATTTTATTCCATTCGCAAACCTCACTTCTATATAACAACGAGGACCTAACCATTGCTTCATACATACTTTTTAATGTTTTGACTGGCATATCCGGTATCCGAGCTAGCAGTCTCAATATATCAGAGAGTTGACCGCTCCCCGTGTACTTGGCAAAAACTGTGAGTTTGTTCCATTTTCCACTCATGTCAAATCTTATTCCAAGATGGCCAAATTGTTTAACGGTGTGGATTACTTCTCCCCCATATGTCCACTTTTCCAACTGGCCGTAAACATATCCATTTTTAAAGGTGAACGCTTTAGTTTTAGATGTATTTATTGCATGTTTACAATAATTTGACAGTGCATGTAGGCCGTTTTGCAGGCCTTTTACCGTCCTAGAGAGAATTACTATCTCGTCGGCATATAAAGGAATAGGTATTTGCTGATCTTCATTTACTGATATATCTAATTATCATTTTCACTAACGATATCATCAATAAACAATTTAGAGCAACGGTTATAATGTACAACACTCTGTTTGACCCCTCCCCCTCTGCGCTATGTTGTACTAAGATCTGTATACCGGCCAGTCTTAATAACAAATTTGGCTTCCTAATAGATGCCAAAGAGCATTAATAATTTTCTCAGAAATTCTTTTACATCTTAATTTTTCCCAAAGAGTGTTTTGTTCTTCAGTATCGAACACCATTTTAAAATCTTAAAAAAAAAGAAAATAAATAAAAAAAGAAATGCTGTATAACGTTCCCCATTTATTTCTTATCATCAATCAAAGTTTTCAAACAACATTATTTAAAATACATTGTCAGCGGTTGAAAAGCCCCCCTTAAAGCCAGCCGGAATTTTAGAGATTTTTATCATATACCTTAACCGAACATTTAATTCTCTGATACACAAATTTGCTGTATATTTTGCAAACACAGTCAACAATGGAATCCCTCTGTAGTTTACTGGTGTATTATTTACTGCCTTTGCAGAGTTGTTGGATATTTTTTTTAATAATGTTTAACGTCCGTTTTTACTACACAGGCACCATAGGCGGTGGACTCTGATGGTATATGAAACGAAATGATATATTAGGAAAGGATTTTTAAGGAAGGAAACGTTGCAGGCTTAAGTTTAGGATACCTCCCTGGCATTTGCCATTTATGAGGACTGTGGAAAACCTGGAAAAACCTCAGTCGGGGAGGACGGTCTTGGCGGGATTCGAACCCCAGACCTCCCGCTCACGAGTTCGCGCCTTAATGACCTCGGCCACCCGTGGCGGTGTTTTGTAGTACGATGGCCTTTCCCACGCTTCCTCTTCAAATAATTTATTAGTTAACTCTATACAGATGTACCAATTTGCCGATTTGTAACGCATACTTGTATAATCTGTTGCACATTGATATCCGTTGTAGATCAACATTAGCTACCCATGCTAGGTTTCCGTGAAATCCACATAAACAGTGAACACAACTTAGTGCAAAATTTAGCCTCAGATAATCTACTGCTACTGACTTACTAACAAGGCCATCATCTGCTGGCAACATCTCCCTGTACCCTCCACTACCGCACGGGTGGCCGAGGTCGTTAAATCGCGGACTCGTGAGCGGGAGGTCTGGGGTCGAATCCCGCCAGGACCGTCCTCCCTGACTGAAGTTTTTTCCAGGTTTTCCTCAGTCCTCACAAATGGCAAATGCCGGGGAGGTACCCTAAACTTAGGCCTGGGACGTTTCCTTCCTTAAAAATAAATTCTTTCGCAATATATCATTTCATCTCATGTATCACCAGTGCCGTCGCCTGTGGTGCCTCTGTAGCAAAAACGGGTGTTAAACACCATTCATTCATTCTACCCTCCACTACTTTAGCACGACCTCCAGCTCCACCAAATCACCTATTTCCCAGATCTCGACTAAATTTTATCTCCGGGCAGGTGTCACAAACTCCATCTCTAAAGCCCCTTTTTGTTGCGGTAAGTCCTCCGAAACCTCTTGAACTGTTGGAGACACTCGGACAGGTGTTTCAGCACTCCGATTGAGACTGAGCTCCTTAGCTTTAGATATGGAAGCTTGGCAATTGCCAGCAGTGGGACAGTTACATCATTTCTCATTACCACACATTCTGACCTTGCTCTATCAGTGCAATGTCCCTGTCCAATAAAAATGCATGCATTCATCATCTTTCATGCAATGATAGTGATTAATTACTAATTTATTTACATTTCTAAGTCTCTTCTTCTCTTTCCAGATTAGACCTTTGTATCCTCAACAGCCTTAGGCAGGGATATACCCATTATGTTTGTTCTGCTAGCAATTATTTTTCTAAGGCGTTTATCGTAGTGATCTTCTTGAATGACTCTCTTTAAAGTTTAAGCATCAAGAGATAGGTGTGTTATTGGACATTTCAAAGAGCTAGGGGTTTAGGTGAAACCTAAGCAGTAATCAACATTGATTTTAAACTTCCCCCCTCAATGCCTAAATTGGCGTATTTTTTGTCTAAGGAAATTTATGTTTAATAGATAAGTAAATGAATGGAAATGTTTAAAATAAAACATATATTTTATAGATCATTGTAAGTGATTCGAAAGCTGTGTCACTATGAAAAGACATGTTTATAACATACAATAACTATGGCGCATTTTTGCATAAAAACTAGAATCTAGGAATGTCATATTTCACAGAAACATTCATCTTTATATGTTATAGCAGTATAATAAATATATTACATTTTTAAAAAATTTGAAGCCAATTGAAATTTTTCTTTGGATTTTACATGGATCTTCATATACGTAGCATGTATGAGTCATTTTGTGAAATTCCATGTCAGAGGTTCATGTTTATATCGTTTCATTTTCTTACCACCTGTGCATAGAAAGTTAATAATAACATGGCTGCTTAATAAAGAAAGATCATAATTTTTAAATTCAATGTATCAATATTTTGTTAGTTTAAGGTGACATGCAGACAAAATATCATGAAATGTTTATTTTTTCATTATATAGTTCATGCAGTAAAAAATACTTTTCCAAAGTTGAATATCTCAATTTTAATTCTTTGGGCCAGTTAAATTTAAAAATTATAGCTCTTTTATCTGCTATGCCCAGTTTCCCTGTTAACAAAATTTACTTCCTTGCTTGTGGTGTTCTGTTTTACTAGTTTCCTTGCACGCAACTCAATTTTATCATTTTAGAAGGCTCTTTTGTAGTTTCCAAACCAATATTTTGAAGAGAAAGTTTTAGGGGCTCACATTAAAAATTAGTTAGAAACAAAGTAAAAGAGATTAAAAAAAACTATTTGCAACAATCTGTGGTACCTCTCAGACGGTTTGTATCTATGCATTCTTGGATACTGCGTGAAAGGTACATACCGTGCGGTCAGTTTTGTTTCCCTCCGGAGTGTTTTGCCCATGGTCGATCACACCGCTCGTTAGCCGGGTCTCGGTGATTAGCGGGAGGGTAAAACAATAAAACCAACCAACCATACAACAATACACAAATCAATTTAAGATGCTCATTACTTACCAAGTTATCAAATGGGGTGTTGAAACTGCTCGCCTTTATTCTCCACACTAATCTGGCATCTTTTTAGGAAATTATTCCTTACTGGCTGTAGTTCATTTTAAGAAATTCGGACAATTTCCGGACGAATATTATCTTTGAATTCTTATATGGTTCTTAAATGATGTGCGGGTTCGTCATATACACGGCAGAGTTCTGATGAAAAAAATGCATGATCATGTGTTCCCTATCAGTTAAAAAAAAAAAACCGGGGGGTGGGGGTTAGTGTGGTATGCACATAAGTAACAGAACTAGCTGTATGCTTTAAAAAAAAAACGATTCTATGATTCTTTCACCGCTGAGTTAACACGTAAAGACACGCGTGCCATTGTAAACACACGAGGCTGATGCACTTAATATATACTGTCGAACAACACAACACACACCCGGGAACAGTTGCGCTACGACTGTAACAGCCACCAAGGCCTACAAGTAAGGAAGTAGGCTTGCTAGTCCCTCCACGGCGCGGCAAACGAATGGGGGCTCACTCATAGGTAAAACCCCGCGCCGAGGAGAAACGCATCACTGATCGCATTGTTTTCACCATAAGGCACTGAAAAACAATAAGCTGTGTAATTCCTTTCTGTTTGAAGCAAATCATTTCAAAAATAGAATAATGATGCAAACTTTCATTGTTCTGTGACAAAAATTGCATTCATGAAAATTGTTTCATTTTACAAGAGTATTTCCGCTTACTTGTCGCCTTCATGCGTAATGTATACTTTTTTTATTGATTTTTTTACGGACGCTCTTTAACATCTCAGCTAATTAGCGTCCCATTCAACTCAGGGCGTGAAACGGCCGACAAATTTTGCTCAGAGGCCTCTCTTTCAGGCTTGAGGTTCTTTTTCGTGCCGTAAATGTACGACACGGGACCCACGGCTTTACTTCCCTTCTGAAGAAAGCCATACTTAGGATTTTTACGCCCCGAAAAAATCCATCGTCCTGGACGGGTTCGAACCCGCGATCTTGGGTGTAGGAGGCAACTATGGTAACCACTACACCACCAGGACCGACTAATGTATACGTGGTATTCGTTTCATTGCCACTTCCGATTCCCGCCTGTGAGAGGTGTTTAGTTCCGCATAAAGCAAAAGAGAAGTGACACGCAATGAAAAATGTGATGCTCGGAAATTGTGCTTTCATCTCAACAAATCTTCAGCTGAGGCCTATACAATGTTACAGGAGGTCTATGGAGAATTTGTTCTTCCCTGTAGTACAGTTCGAAGAAGGCTTAAAATGTTCAAAGATGGGAGGATAGAGATAATCGTCGAATAACGTTAAGAACAGTTTCAGAAACTCTGAAAATTTCGCTGGGTGCCATCCACATATTGGAAACTGAAAATTTGTACAAGAGACGTCTGTGTCGGTGGGTTTCAAGACTGGCGATTTCCGAACAAAAGGACGTTTCTGTACAGGTTTGCATGCAGTTGGAGACGATGTTACAGGAAGATGCGGAATTTGTTTCAAAGGTAATCACTACTGATAAAAATTGACAATGTCATTTCGATCCTAAGAGAAACAGAGTGGAAAGTTTTTTTCTGCTGGGAAAGTTATGGTCATCTCATTTTTCGATATCCAAATAATGATTTACCAGCAAGTCGTACCTTCACCTACAACGGTATATGGATAATACTACAGAGATGTCCTAAGAACTCTGCAAGACCTTAACACCCGCAAAAGATCACATTTCCATGCAATACGCTGCATGGTCGCACATCGTAAATATCATTACTGAATACCTATAAAAAAAATCAATGTGAAGTGTGTCCTTCACCCTCCCTATAGTTCAGATTTAGTCTGCATGACTTTTTCCCTTTTCCTAAATTGAAGAAACACTTTCGTGGGAGGCATTTTCTTTCATCAGAAGCAGTAATGAAGGCTGCGGAGGCGATTCTGAAGGACCTGTCAAAAAATGGTTTCCAGCATGTCATTGAAGACTGATAGAAACATTGGGATAGGTGCATTACATCCAACTGGAACAAATGAGAAAGACCGTAAAAAATGTTATCCAAAAATAAATGTGATCATTCTTTATTGAACGTAGATGCAAACAAAATGGTTTCCTTTTGGTAGAAAATAATATTAGTGCGAAATATGTGATGGCGGACTTAATTGCAAATTTCCTTCGAGAGATCGATTACATCTGATAATTATCGAGTAGTGTCCAACAGCAGCGATATGATCGACATAACATAGCAGACAATTGCAGAACACATGCCCAGCTGTTGACAATCTTCCGTCCATTCATGCAAACACAATGGGAGTTGTCATGCCACCGCCAGATTACTCAATTGTACTCCATTCGTATGACCCCTCAGCTTTCATAAGAGATAGGAAGTCTTTTGTCCGATCTCTGCCGTGAAACAACATTTTTATTAAAGACCAACGAACTTTGTTAAGAGTAACTGGTTGCAGTTTCATAATGACTGCTTACCTCCGAAAACTATTAGCTTTACTGTTTCAGAAGATTGAATTAAACTATGAACAAAATGGTACGAGGTACTATTGTAATGGTACTATTAAGTTTTTACAAACGACCACCAAATGGCGCTATTGAGATACATCATTACTATTTTCATAACAATTAACATTTGTTATTATGAAAACAGTAGCAGCTTAGAAATTGACTGAGTAGTTTGTTTACAGTGAGCGTTTAAACAAAGTAATTTTGCGGGAAAAAAAATGAAAATTTCACTTAAAGGTTTTCGTTGGATGATTTTTTAAGATTTTAGTAAAGGCCTAACTTAACAGCAATGCATAGAATCGCCTCGTTCAACTTTTGGTAATGAAGCATCATCAGAAAAGACTGTTTACAATTGGTTTGCAGAATTTCGTCATGGTCGTGCATCCGTCAATGATGAATTTCGTGAAGGTTGATCAAAATCGATTGTCATTCCAAAAAACATCGATACTGTGTGCAACATAATTGAAGAAGATGAGCATGTGACTTACAGTGAGATAGAGGCATCTTTAAGCATATCGAAGACTGCAGTACGTTGACTTTTGCATCAACATTTAGCTGTGAAAAAGATCTGTTCCTGACACACTCCGCATAATTTGGCCGAAACTTTAAAAAAAAAAAAAAAAAAAAATCCACCGAGAAACATCAGATGATGAAACTTGGATATATTCGTAAGAACCGGAAACTAAGCAACAACCCTAGTGTTTGGATGTTCCAAGATGAACCGAATCCCACAAAAATTGTTCGTTCACGAAACACTTCCAAGAAAATGATCGTTTGTTTCTTCGGTTGTGCTGAACATGTCGCAACCATTCCTTTAGAGGATCGAAGAACCATTAATGTTATTTGCTGTCAGAAATCATCGACGAAATCAGGAAAAACAACCGAAAACGTCTCATCATTCATCATGAGAATGCCAGCTCTCACACAGCAGTCAAACAATTGATTTGAAGGAGAAAAACATGCAATTAATGTCTCAATGCCCGTATTCACCTGATTTATCGCCCAAGTCTTCTTTTTGTTCCCGAACGAATGGGAAACAAAAATGCGTAGACAGCGATTTTCATCACCACAAGAAGCTGTTGAATCCTTTAAATACCATATTTTTTGAAATACCAACTTCAGAGTGGAAAAAATGTTTCCAGAATTGGTTTGAACGAATACAAAAGTGTATAAATCTTAAAGGCAAATATTTTTCAAAGCAATACAACAAATTGTTTCAAAAATATTTTTCTTTATAGTTTTTGTAAAAACTTAAAATTATTGATATTGCTTTTTTCATCACTTTCTACATAATTCTATCCAGAAACTATTCTCCGATAATATAAAAGCACACCAGACAAAAAATAATGAAATACTAACTAAAATTTTAATGTGGATCTACTTCACGCTCTCCTATGATTTTCTTGGACATTGTATAATATGCCTCTGGTAATGACGAAACTTGAATTTTTGTGTAGAGTAGGCAGAAATATGGAATCGAAATTAATGGTAACTCTAATTAATGTTAGATATAAATGACTTCGTATTTTATTTCATGTTCAATAATTTGAATTAAATTACATGAACTATTAAACGAAAGGTTCAAGTTTTGTGATTTCTATTAAATTTGTTTGTACTGGAAAGTTCTCGGCCTGACCAAGAAAATTGCCTGATAAGAGAGGTGGCTGCTTTGATCTAGAAAGCAGCGCAACGGAGACCTGCGAAATGCTGTATGCTGATCATATTCCTTCCTGCAATACTGCCCTCTATGGGCAAGGTAATTGCTAGTGAGAATTTCCCGCTAAGATAAAGGAAGGAAGGAAAGCAAGCGTTTCAGGCCTAAGCTTAGAGTATATCCCTGGCATTTGACATTAATGAGGACTAAAGAAAACCTGAAAAACCTCAGATTTGAAACTCAAATCTCCCGTTAGCGACCTAGTGAATATGTCTGTTTCTACGATAATTCTCGTTATGTTGGGCCAGAGAGTCTCTCTTGTAAGGTAGAACTCAACGACAAGCAGTTGAAGCTCAAAGCTGATGCTTTCTGTTACAACCGTCATCTCTGTTGAATCATTCAGGAGAAACTGTTGCAACGGTCACTACAGGTGGGTGGGAGCATGTATGGCCTATTTCCTCAAATGTTTCTAGTGTTGAGATTCATTGTTAGAGAGGATTATATTTGTTTCCCCAAAAAGGGTCATGAATTGGCGAAAACCAGACGAAGTATTGAGAACCTTTAGAATTATCAATTCATCATAAAGATAATGGCAACAAGCTTATCTTCATCACTGTGTTCACTAGAGGGTTGTCGTACGTTAAATGTGAGTGAATATCACAATTTGTTTACTGACAGTCTTGGAAAAAGTGTGTACACTGTACAGAATGACCTCGTTCACCTAACAATGCATCGTCCTAGATCGTCTACTTTTAGTAGCTTCAGGTGTGAAATGATTGGCTTATCCGCACTAAAGTCCTCATCTGGTAAGTTACGACTTCTTGCTTCTAACCATCAAGGGGGAAATGCACGGATTTACCTTTAACACCACCGAAGATTTACGAGAGATGCAATAAAGTCTAAAGCAGGCGTAATTGTTATATATGTCAGTTTGCGCAAACTTTGAGTGTGACCTTATAACATGCAAATCTCATTCTTAATACTATTGCTACTGTTTCCAAATTTAATCCTTTCATTACATTATATAGAATTCCCTTGACGTAAAGAAGGCCATTGTTTATGGCATTATGTTACGAGAAAAATCTGAGCATCACTCGGGCTGTTGTGAACGTATGCAATCCGTGACGTCAGAGAGTGATTACCTCGTTACATGGGAAGGTCATATCTATCGGCATAGCTGGCGTAGATATCACCTTACAACGTAATTATAGCACAAAGTAATCTTCAATGTCCAAAGTCGGCCTCTGTAATTAGCAATTGCCTTGTGTGTATGTATTGCAACATATGCCTTAGTCCCTGTGAAGCGTGTAAGAACAAATTTTTTAGTAAAAGCAAAATATATATGTACAATAGGGACGGTTGGATATTTCGCAGAATCTAATTCTAAGTGCGCATGACAGGAAATTGACTGTAACTACCTGTACGTTCCTTTAGATGGATCTGTATAAATAAAGGAGTGGCATAATTGAATACAAACCGAGAACATTTATTGCTATTCTTTCAATTAATATTGGGCATGTGTATGACATCTGGATACTAATAATAATTGTCGAATGCAAGTATTCCGAAATATTTACTATTGACACTAAAGTTTAAGTCACCGGGTTGATAGAGTTGGTGATTATGTTGGCACTACCCACTCCCGTGAATTATATACCACTTATCCTTAAAGTGCGAGAAAATCTAGAGCTCCAGTTCCGAGCCAGTCCCGAAGGCACAGATATAGATGGATAATCAGCGTATTAGCCCAGATGGTTAGATGGTTGTACTTATATAATAGTGACGGTAGTGCGTTTGAATTTTCACTTCCTGATTTTTTTTTAAATTATTTCTTTCTTTGCTGGGCTTAAAGTAAATTTGCCACTATTGCAATGATTTACTCGCTAACATAGTATCATGCACACAATTCGCTATAAATTTAATTTACAAAAAAAAAAAAAAAAAAAAAAAAAAAAAGTTATGCTGCAGTTAAAGGAAATGTGTCATCTTTACGGTGATTTACCCGCCTACTTAGTAGCACAATCCCCTGTCAATTTATATTTACGAAAACAAGGCCCCAGGGAACCACTAGGTCCTCCGGTTTCAAGGATTTACCTGAGGTTAGGTTAAGATAAGTGTGTGTGTGTGGCCCATTCACAAGGAAAACTAAACGTAGAAGCTAGATGCTATGCACTGTAATGGAACCATTCACAATGAATCACGTAAACATAAAAGTAAACGTACAATTAGACGTAAACTTAGAAGATTGCAAGGTGTACGGTTTTGTGTCTGTGTCAAATTAAACTTAAGAAATCAGCCTATCAGAGCACAGCTGCTCTGTTTGTGGAGCTCTGCGGCAGAGGGAGCTGAAGATCAAGCTCTGTACTCAGAATGGCGTCAATGGACAAAGTATTAATTAAATTATACGAAAGCTATCATTGCTTATATTACTCCAAGCAAATTAGCTGCTGCATTATGCATATGCATAAACGATATTACCGTCTGCTCAGAAGCAGCCATTTTCAATCAGCTGTTAGTTGATATTTGCCAGTTCTTTTTTTAGATTGACTAACGCTTATGTTTGCGTCCTTCATGATGCCTACATAGTACTAAGTTAACATGTTACATCGTATTTTATAATGTTTACGTTTTATTTTAATTGTGAATGCGGTCTTAGAATTAATTGCAAATGCTAATAAGGCAACGCGTGGTAAAAAAAAAAAAAAATGAAACGCTCAGTTTTGTTATAAGGAACAACATATTGCAGTCAGAAAGTTACGGAGGAGAACGCATAGGTTTTGTTACGTTTAACAAAAACATTTACACTGTTACAAGGGGGTGACATTTTCATTTCGGTTGCGGCTCTGGTCCCGCTGCTTCCTATGCAGCTCGGCACTGAGGAGTTCGGCTCTCTCCGCTGTTGCTCGGGACTGCCTCCAGCTTTTCTCGCGCTTTAAGGCTAAGTTTATACAGCCTGCGCTTTCTTTTTTGTCTGCACAGATTATTACAATAATTCAAAATGTGATGCAGAATCGAATTTCTCTCAAAAATTCTGATCAAGTGACGTAAAAGTTCCAAGTTCGTCCTTTTTCACTACTGAAAAACATTGAAAAGTTTTCAACCGAATAATAATTAATACTAATAAATCGTGAGATCCTTTCTTCTTATTATTATTTCCATGTTATGTTAGTCTGTTCTTATGTGGTAAAAATGCTGACAAGAAAATGATTACAGACAAAATTAACAATTCGAGGTGGTATTTGTGCAGTGGAATTTGCTGTTGGACATTTACTTTTTTTATATAGATTTTGTAGAATATCACTCACATTTCTTCTCTTCTGTCCCTATTTGATTATCGAGCAATGGGTAAAGCCGCTGTAGAGCTCGGAAGGTACAATGTACGTTTTTTGGACATCTGCCATTACGGTAATTATAAAACTAAGCGATGCTCTCCAGCTCCTTAGCCTAAAACTTCTTGTCAACTCTCTCAGCTAAAGTAGGATTTAGGAGAAAATATAATAGTAATGCTTACAATGCTTGAGCGTTATTCAAAAACCACCAATAAACAATCAAAACCTATAATCAAATTAATAAAACAAGATTTACCCACCTTAATTAATGCGGTGTTAATTGTCTTTTATATCAAAATCAAACACGGGAATTTACATACATTAATGAGCACTGAGAGAGTTTTTGGCAAATATCTTCTTCTTCTTCTTCTTCTTCTTCTTCTGCTGAAAATTGTTCCTTGAACTGCAGATCCCCTCTCCCTTCGGACTCTGCAGTCATTTAAAGAACTCATTGTATCCTTTTAAATCACACTATTTCCCATCATACATTTTTATAAAACCGCGTTTTTCTCAAAATTTCATTTTCTCATATTCAAAATGTTCCACAGTAATTACAGTAAACATTTCAGAACAATCTTTATTAGATGTGGAACTTTGAAATTTCACCCCCAGTGTCACGTAAGAAAAAATTTATTTTCATTACAGTTAAAAACGAATTCGTAACTCCCACAATTTACAGATGATTGCGAAACACAATTTAGCTCTAATGATTCAGCATCAAGTATTGAATTGATTGAGAACTACAGCCAACTCGGAGCCGATTTAGGAGCACGAACATCAAAGGTGCATACTGTGGTAATAAACATTTACTTCTTTTATTTCCTGCATTCAGCAAGTTTCTAACAAAAGATATACATGATAGAACTGTTATAAGTGGCATTTTAATAGATTCAGGCCTTGTTTCGAAAATATACTGCTCATAACACGAACATCATGAGCTCTTCTTAGGCAGCCATTGATGTTAATAAAGAAATTAGTATTCATAAATTAAATTTATTCCAATCATTCCGAAAAGTTCCTTGTTTCAAAGAAATAGTTCGCGCATTTCTCAATAAAAAGAGCATAAAAGCAGCATTACCTTCATATTTGGATAGTGTTGCCAATATCACAGAGGCTGGAAATAAAATTATCATTTTGCTATTATTATTATTATTATTATTATTATTATTATTATTATTATTATTATTATTATTACATTTTCTTTACGTGAGTTTGAGTCGGCAGCGCGCGGCTGCACATTGGGAGAACCTAGTCGCCAAGGCCGTATAATGCATGTGCAGGTTGCAGCTTCTAAATAGTTTAAGGAAGGCTTATCAGCAAATATTTGTACGTTCGTATGTTACTCGGTGCTTTCATTTTGTGTTAAGTGATTGCTGATTATTCTTCGTTAGTTATGCCACTAATATAGTCTTAAAGAACTGGTTTCTTGCAGAGAAGTGGTAAGGTGATTTGCTGGTCCTGACAATCGTGTTGCAGGTAGAGAAACTGTTCGTCAACTTGTTAAAAAGCTAAGAGAGACAGGATCTCTCAATGACAAGAAACATGTTCCGAATCGACGTGTTCTTACAGAAATTTGCTACAAACATGCCAGCAATGTACTGCCACTGCGTGGCATCACTTGCAATATCAGTTATAGCAAAACTAATGATTATTATCATCATCATCATCATCATCAGTCTTAAATACACTATCATTTTGTTTTCAGTAAAAAGTATACACTAAAATTAAAAGACTACGAAAGCCACTTGAAAGTTTTCAATCCCGTCAAATTGAGAGTGGGTAGACTCACTCCGACTGTTGCATCTTTTCAAAGTACTCTCCACCACATTTTATACACTTTCTCATCCTCAAAAGCACTTGTCAAAGCGTCCCTGCCCCCCCCCCCATTTTCATATGCAGCCATAACCTGTTCAGTGGTGGAAAAATCGATTTTCTCCCAAGCGATTTTAACCACGTGGAAGAGAAAATAATTGCATGGAACCAGGAGACATGGGTCTGACCTCTGTAGACTCCAGGAATTGCATGGGGATGTTAGCATTGTGAGCGGAGGTATTGTCGTTATTTGCTTTCCCAGAGAAATTGTGCTCACATGGCCACTTTTGGGGTGGGGAGAAATATGGCCACCATTTTCTTCCCAACATTTCGGCCCCTATTCACTTTTGTTGGTAGATCGTCATCAGGGAAGATGCAAATTGCCGGCTATAGTTTGGTCTCCGGTTCAAATTTCGTCACCCGTTTTGACATCGGAAACAAACCTTTTCAACTCGCTTCGTTAAATCTCTGCAGCATTTCTTCACACTATTCGACGCGGGTGCCTGTCAAATTGTGGGGCACCCAACGGGAGGAAATCGTTCAGGATTTTTGATACTGCTAGCGATTCAATCTGGAAGGCTGACTCGATGCCCTTAAATGTTACGCGATTGTTTTCCTCAGTCATTGCCGTTACTGGTCGCCCACTTCTCTCTCATTTTGCAGTGAAGTTCGACTCCTTTTAATTCCATCAACCAGCGGAAAACTCTTGTCCTAGATGGAGCAAGGCTCCTAATAGCCTGTTGCCAGCGCTCAGGGCTTTGGGATTCATTTAACTCACTCTTAAAATCATAAGGAATCATAGCGTAAAAATATTCTCCCTCCACTGCATCATTTGAGGAGAATATTATAATTTAAAAACAAAGCAACTATAAACTTTACTTATCATTTTATGTTGATTTTCTTTCAAACAATACGTAACTCAAAGGAAATCAGCATCAAAGTCAGCAATTGGTGTTTATGGAGTTTGGAACTAAACGGAAGAATCGCGGATTCATTATTTACGTCATCAACATTATCAAGAGATAATTTACTTCAAACGCAAGCTCTTGCAGCAGCTGAACCCTACTTTGTACTTTCATTACGGAACAAACAATTGTTGATACCAACTTTTAACAACGCAGACATCAACTTTTGGAAAAAATAATTATGAACGTCAATGAAAATACAAGAGGGACTCAATAAGTAATGCAACACATTTTCCCCTTTCTTTACGGGTTTATTTTTCATTGGAATGTTCCTTCTTTGGCTATACAGCGCCGATTTTCAAAATAATCTCCATATAAATTCATAGCTTTGAGCAGTGACGGCATAAATCTGCGTTGCACAGCTTTACTTTTGTTACTGCTAAATATAGATCGCATACTTACTTGAGTAGCTTACATACACAACAGAAACATAGAGAAAATATAATAAAGATATAGCAAAGCTTCTGTTTATACAAAAAAATCAATCTCCTGTTTTTCATGCCTACAAACTTATGATGACCTTTTAATTAAAATCTGGAATTTACAGGATGAAGAAAGCATTGTACACTTCCTATGTTAGCAAATTCCTAAGGATATTATGATTCCTAATAGCTATTGTGATTCTATCCACGAAAAAAAAAATCTTCAAATATCCATTGATCCTACCTGCTAGGCATTGAAAATGACGATGAAAAAAATGTTACATATGTGTTTGCCGGGTTTCAGAGCGTGTGTTAAGGTTATGAGAGGAAGATAGAGTTTGAAAACGAGAACATGGAGAAGATAATTTTGAAAATTAGGGTAAGACAATGAATGTTTCTTCGGTCTTTAGGCGGAATCAGGAAAGCATATCGAGGGAGGGTGTTATATGATCAAACAGACGCACATCGCAGATGTAACGTATGCACATATTATGAACACGCTGTAGTTTTTGCGTTAGGTTAGAGTTTAAGTCTGTGAGCAGGAGATCGCAGTAGTCGAAGTGAGACATCACTAGGGATTGTACCAGGGTCTTTTTTAAGGTTCTGAGTAGGGGCAATTTAATCTTTTAAAAGTGTGGATAAGAGAACCTTCCTGCAGGTTTCAACAACGTGTTTTCCAACAAGATCACTGTTTTGCAGAATCAGCGAAGGAGGTTACAATTTGATTGATATTAATGGGAGGAATATTGCCTATGTCTATGCTACTTAGCAGGTACTGGCGTTCCACTACCATTGTCTGCGATTTTAAGGGATTAAGACCAAGTGCAGAGTACGCGTCCATGAATAAACCGAGTCTAGATACTGGTTAGTGTTAGTTATTGAGTCATGAATATCGTTAGTTCGAGAGTTGTATGTCGTCAGTGCAGAGATGGTATTTATTCTGGCTAATAACACGAGAAATGTCAGTGATGTGCAGAGAAAAGTCCTGGGCAACTACTACCTTATGAACCGCAATGAGGGGGAGAGATTTCCACAAACGATGCACTATCTGGAACACACGAGCTGAACAACAGGCATATTTAACCGTAAGTTTGGTAAGAAGCAAGTCTGTGTTTACATAATCAAAAGATGAA
This sequence comes from Metallyticus violacea, assembly GCA_030762175.1. Taxonomy (NCBI): domain Eukaryota; kingdom Metazoa; phylum Arthropoda; class Insecta; order Mantodea; family Metallyticidae; genus Metallyticus; species Metallyticus violacea. The sequence goes on from CM060834.1 coordinate 13,704,699, forward strand.
AAGGGAAATATGTGGAAAAATTTCTTGCCGTTCGTTCCCATTTAATTGGCTTTTTATGATTCTGTAATTTCGGGTGCCTGAGATGAAATCAGACCGCACACATGACAGAATCTCTGGTTTATATTTATGACATTTGTTATTCCTTTTCTATAAACCGTAAGGCTTAAAAAAAGTAAAATGTAAAATACTATATTTATAAACTTAGCGCATATGCCAAGTACTATTCTTACATTTTGGTTCGAATGATGCAATTTTTTTTCACTTTTGACGAGAAGTTATAATGAAAAATAATAAACTATCGCTTAGAAGTACTCGGTCCTGATAATGTAGACTCGTCTTCTAAACTCAAGATCGTGGGTTCAAACCCTGCAAGGGTCGATGGATTTTTTCGGGCGTAAAATCCTGACATTTATTAAACAATCAACAATTATATTAAATTAAATCTTTTAAATTCGAGATATAAAAATCAATTAACCATATTAATCCACTCCTAAGTAAGACTTCCTTCGGAAGGGAAGTAAAGCCGTGGGTCCCGTGTCGTACATTTACGGCATGATAAAGAACCTCAAGTCTGAAAGAGAGGCCTCTAAGCAAAATTTGTCGGCCGTTTCACGCCCTGAATTGAATGGGACGCTGATGACCTGAGATGTTAAAGAGCGTCCATAAATAAATCAACAAAAAAAAAAAAAAAAAAAATCTTGAAAGAAGAGGCCTCTGAGCAAAATTTGTCGGCCGTTTCACGCCCTGAATTGAATGGGATGGTGAATACCTAAAATGTTAAAGAGCACCCGTTAAAAAAAAAAAAAGAAAAAAAAAAGAGACATAGAAGTATAAATGCAATTGCATAAAATTAAACACAATGGTATTCATTAAACATATTCAATGCGTTTGGAGCTTATTTTGGGGGAAAAGCTAAAACTTTTGCCATTATTTAAACAACCTTGACCTTGTGGTGACATTTATCGTTTTAACGTCTGCTTTTCGAGCCTGGTCTTCAGTCCAGTCCGAAATCCTTGGCTTTCGCAAGTCGATCATTCACCCACGACAACGTTCCTTTGGACATTTATCGACCTTTTATCGTCTGGATGTGATACCAAGCATAAAATGACAGTTAATCGATAAAGGATTCCAGAAAGTGATCAACATAACCTGTGAAGTGGACCAAAACGCTGACCAATAATGAGATGCGAGACAGTCACGTGATTCAGCGATGCAGATTGTCTTTTCTCAATTGACTTTTGTATTATCAGTGCCACTTTGGCACGATTACAGAGCGATTTCCGCATTTTACCAGTCACGATCGACTTCTTTACTGACCTTTAATTCAGATGCTTTCCTGTTGGGTTTTTTATAACATAGAATAAACTCTGACGTTTGCATATATTTATGTGAAAGAACCTAACATAAATATACATGTAATATGACATACTACATTTATCAGACCCCAATATAGGTATCGATAGCAGACAAAATGATGGAAACGTGTCTTGTGCTTTTAATTGCATGCATTTGTTAATTTGGTTCGTTGCAGTTACCTGGCTATTTACAGTTGTTTATAGTTAGAAGTAAGTAAACAGTAGCGTGTTAGTTATTTAGTTTTTTTATTGCATTAATATTGATTTAATGAAATCACACCAACAACTTGTGTAATAAAAAGTGTTAGTACAACATGGACTGCTCTTGTATATCTTAATTGTTGCTGTGCGCCGCATAATAGCATATTTACATTTCCTAAATAGTAATAAATTAGAGGAGGAATGGATAAACAGTATACACAATGCAAATTTTGGAAGTTAGTGTGTATTAAACATTTCGTACCAAAATTCATGGTTAGAGAGGACATTTTCCTTGGAAATGTTTTTTCTTATCTACCATCATATGTGACAGTGAGGGTTAGCACTGAAAGGAAAGATGCGGAAGAACGTATGAAGCGGTTTTGGAGCTAATGAAGGGAGTTTTAATGAATGGTGTGAGCAGAATGTGTCACTCATTCATATGTTTTGACTCCTTTGTAAGCGAGGTTAAGACAAGACAGGTACACCTGTTTATAAATGTTGCCAAGGAAGACTATATTCTTTTCATTAAAACAGGCGATGATATGATGCTGTCCCAGCTATGTGGGTTAGTTTTAAGGTGTCCAGTATTGGAAGTTAGTGTATTTTATAAAAATGTATGCGTAGAGAAGTTTATAACGTAAATTGTTTTATATTTTGTTTACATATGAGAAATATTGGTTCTAAACAGGTTCATATTCTTAAAACCATGGAAATATTTTCTAATTATAAATAATGACATCTTGTAAGCGTAATACTGCGTAAAAGTTTCGTATTTGCTATTGGCAGTGTAAGACGACTTTAGTTCTTATTTTTTTTTATTTATTTATTTTTTTCCGGTATTGAGGTATAGTAAATGTAGCCGCTTTTGCATGTGATCTTGATTATAGCAATATTCCAGAGAAAGCTCTTAAAATTGATCCGTTAATTAGATACTTTTTCTAGAAATTATGTATTAAAATACATAATCAAAAAAACCTCCGTAATTTTATAATATAGCGGTATACATACTGAAGCAACTACTATGAAAGAGTAAGCAACTTTTCCCCCCCCCCCTTTTTTTTTTTGTTGATTTGTTTTATTTACGGGCGATCTTTAACATCTCAGGTCATCAGAGTCTCATTCCAATCAGGGCGTGAAACGGCCGACAAATTTTGCTCAGAGGCCACTATTTCAGGCTTGAGATTCTTTATCGTACCGCAAGTCTACGACACGGGACCACGGCTTTACTTCCATCCCGAAGGAAACCATACTTAATTTCCAGAGTGTCTTTTTGTCGCTGCGTAAGATACGTCTAGAAAAAGTAAATATGGAAACTGCTAATTGTTTTAAACACCGAAAATATTTTAACTAGCTCTGCCTTTCCATTCGATGGCATCTACGAACATGGAAGTATAGGGTCTTCCAATTTTCAAAGGCAGACAAATATAAACCATGCTCAATTACACGAGTAACGATCTTGAAATTGTACCTTAGTTCCTCAACAGTTTCTGGCTTGTTGGCGTAAACCTGTGATTTAACATAATCCAATAAGAAATAATCCAGCGACGTTACATCACATGATCTCGGGGGTCAGTTAACATCACACCATGTGAAATGATGAAGCCTCTGATCTTCTCCTTCAACAAGTCGACTGTTCCTGAATAGTGGCACCATCTTGCTGAAACCAGACCTTTTTGAGACCCATGCCTTCAAGTGGAGACCAAAAATAATCCTTGATAGCTCGGTGTCTTTGTCCATTGACAGTCAGAAACTCTCCTCGTTCATTTTGGAAAAAATGTAGACCAATGGTTCCGCTGTATCAAAATACACACCAGACGTTAATCTTTTGGGGATGAAGTGATCATTCTTGAAATTCCATTGGATCCTTGTTGCTCCAAAAGCGACTATTTTGTTTGTTAAGGAAAACATTCATCCACAAATGGGCCTCGTCGCTAAAAGCAGGGTCAACTTCCAATCGCTGCATAGCCCAGTCAGAGAATACACGATGCAACCTATGATTATTTGTCTTCAGTTCTTGAGGGTGTAACTTCAAGTTCTGATGCAAAATCTACCAAGTTGTGCTCACTGAAAAATATATTTCGTAGATTCTTGTCTACACCCTCACGAACGGCGACTATGTTTTCATTGGAGAATTTGCGTCGTTTAGTACAGACGTTGTTTGATTTGCGTTACCTTGGACCAAACGTCGACCTTTTCTCTTGCAGGGACGAATGCGCACATCGTATACTTCATGCAAATACATTTTAACGATTTCTACGCACTGTGGGTTGATGTAACGTTCCATGGTTATTTATCAGTAACAACGTAACCATTGGAAAAATATGACTGCTGCTTTATAAACATGACAGCTGTTATTTGTTAAAAGTAGTATTGGAAGACCCTATATAAAGTATTTCTTAATTAATGCTGAAAATGACATATAGACATATCCATACCATTACTCCATTTTCAGGCACAGTTCACTGCAGTGCTCTCTGGTTAATATCTTTGATTTCGATGATAAAGTTGGATTTCAAATTATGTTATTCATGGTCAATTTCGATAAACTCGATCAATAAGCTAACTACGTAAAAATAATTTGCTGAAGTCGAATTCTTAGAAATCAGTCGATCGTCAAAGAAAATTCTCAACTGAGAGGCTCAGCTGTTCTTTGACAGGTTGTGCCTTCGTAATTGTCGTCCATTTGCGTAAGAAATCCCTCGAAAATTCGTTTGTAGCGGCTTTCATTCAATGTGTCTGAGAAAAGCAATGCGTCCGGTATCGGGCCTACCGAACTGCACATTACACTCCAATCTTCTGCGCAAGGGCAATCTGGAGCTTTAAGACCCAACATATGCATCTTGATAGTTAGCTATACATCTGTTTTTTATACGCACGCCAGAGATATTCATATCAAACGATATTCTTTTTCATGAATTTGATGCTTTTTACTGTAACCATTTTAATTAATATTGCACAAGTACCTAGGTATGCTTCTAAGCCTGACTATTAACCTACAGATGATCTAGCAACAGTATCTCTGAGCTATACATTTCTTTAAAAATCGCGTACTGCGCCAAAAAAAAAAAAAAAAGTTGAATTGTAGTTTGAGTAGAGATTTTCGAGCATTAAGTTATAAATTGTTTTCCCTCCACTTTTCGCAATGAAAGCAGAACATACACTGCGGGAAGTTCCTCGCTGTACATATTATCAGATTCAACAAGTCCTGAATTTAGATCGGCAGCAGTTTTTTTTAATGTTGTTTAACGCCCGTTTTTACTACTGAGGCACCACAGGCGGTGGACACTGATGATGCAAAAGATGAAATAATATATTGGAAAACGATATTTTTTTAAGGAAGGAAACGTTCCAGGCCTAAGTTTAGGGTACCCCCCGCCCGGCATTTGCCAGTTATGAAGACTGAGGAAAACCTGAAAAAAACCTCAGTCAGAGAGGACAGTCCTGCCGGGATTCGAACCCCAGACCTTCTGCTCACCAGTCCGCGCCTTAACGACCTCGGCCACCCACGGTATCGGCAGCAGTGAAAACAATTCTCAAAGAAAAACTTCTGGCAGGAAGCTCTACCATTGTTAGATCCATCATGAGCAGAAAAAATTGATTCCAGAAAATGCTGGAAAATTTTGAGGGAGGAAGAATAAAAATCATATTTAAATCACAACAGGTGATGAAAACGGGATATATCAGTATGATCGTGAAACTAAATGCAAATCATTGGTCTGGGTCTTCCCTGCTGAGAATTCCTCCACAAAAACGAGCTGAACGAGAAGTATTGACAAGAAGATGATTTGTTCTTTCTTCTCAGCTAGTGGTCACATTGTGACAGTTCCACGTGAGGGGGGGGGGGGAACTCACTGCCCCAAGTCTTCAATATACTGAGAACGAAGCGTCTATTCCTCAAAATAAAAGAGAAAGTTGGTTAGCGATTCGAATCTCCTGAATCTAGTTTAAGTATGTCAATATACCGTTTTAAAAGTTAACACACATGTTGTGGTACTACCTCAGGTGTCTAAAACAACAAGTGGGTATACTTTTATATATTAGCATATTTTTATACTAAAACTATTTAGTAAATACTCGACATTATTTTCAAATTCAACTCCGTATGTGGAGGTAGGGCTGCACCAATTTTTTAATGTCACGAGCCGCCACTGAGACAGTCTTGACAGAACTGTCAAGAACTAGACCGTGTACGTATTGTATTTGTATCAGTCTATAATCTCTGCTACGGGTCAGCGCAGAATACCAGAAGATAACAATTCTGCAATGTTGAATGTTATTTCAGCAACGATTTTGTGCTGTCCGAATTTAGGAAGCAGTTTTCTACAGGCACTAAATTTTATAATATAAGCGTTTTGTGGTGCAAGTAGAGAGTTGGTATAATAATAATAATAATAATAATAATAATAATAATAATAATAATAATAATAATAATAATAATAATAATAATAATAATAATACAAACCTAAAGCAATTGCATGGCTAAATAAATTTAAAAGAAACAAATGTAAATTATATGTTTCTATATTCATTTTTCCTTTGTTGCATACCTTCATAATAGTAATCTAATTTTTTAATTAGGATCTTAAAAACAGGCACAAAATGTTAAGTGGTGTATTGAGTTTAGTTTTTGAGAAAAAGTTAAATGAAAGGGTTATTCTTTTTGTTGTAATATTCTAAAAAAATATTCTTTAAAACTATATATCGTATTAGAATACAATATAATAATTTCTAAGTATTCTTGTACGTAATATAAAAGTTTCAAGAAAATTGCTTCAAAGATTTTGAGTAATTTTGAAATATGGTATCTAATTGAAATACGTATACATTAAGAGTATCTAGTGCCGCTTAACAACGCGTCTGCTGCCCGTCCTTCGGATATTATTGTATTGTATGTTATATTTGCAGCAATGTGAGCTATGTGGTACATTTCTTTCCCTCTTTCGGTGAGCTGCGGCTATACTGTGATACCAGATGATGTTCAATTGTTTGTTTGTTGGCGAATATACGCTAAAAAGCGAAAAATAAGAAGTTTTTGCTATTAGTAATTTAGAGTTGTGTGTGGTTTAATGGTTTTAAGGGATACTATTTGTATAGTTTTTGCTTTAAAAGTGACAAAGCCTAAAGGAGGTTTAAGTGGTTCAAAGAAAACATTTTAAGGTAATGTGGTAAAGTTACTTCATTCGGCAACACATTATTTCACTTTTTCCCCCTAGGAACTATGAACGTGAATAGCAGTTATGTAATATTGTTTACATACTTTACAAATTTAATGTGTGATTTTGTGTGTAAACAGTGGTGGAACGAAATGTGTAAAGATAAAACTCAGAAAAAGAAATAAAAGACGAACAATATCATTGGAACGTGTATAACAGTGCAAAGAGAATAAATGTATTGCTGTTTATATCATCAAAAATACCGACAGAATGCCCCTTTTGAAGTGAACAGCAGATGTGTGTTCGCCCTACGTCCAAAAGCAAAAGGTAAGGACACTATAACCCTACTAAGTCCCTGAAGGGCAAGGTTATGATGTATTCTTTCGGAACCCAAGGGATTTCGCACTTTATGTATAAAAAAGACAGGCAGCATAACAAAAGTAAATACGAACTATCATCAGAAGGATTACGATTTCTCCGACACCAGATGGCACTATCGCTTAAACACATTTGTTCTTCGCTATATGTACTGCCGGTTTTGTTACAGGATAGCGACTTCATAAATACCCAGATTTCACAGGCAGATAAAAATACTATAAATTCTCCTATTGCAACTGGTTAACTTAAACCTGGTCTAGGCGAAGAGTTAAAACAATATAACAGAAAAAGGTGGGAGAATTCAGATTTAAATCAGTGGGTTTCTTCATCGTATATTTATATCATATACTTTTAATAACTCCAACTATTTTAAGGAATTCTAATGCTGTTACTTTATTGTAAATATGTTTCATGTTGTACAGACTTACAACTGTTCTAACCCTACCTACCACTAGAGGCGCTAAAAGCTACGGATTAAAATAAAATATAACATATAACCATGTTAGTAACTAATATTTATTTAAAAAGCGAGTAGTTTTGTATCTTTTAGAAAAACTGAACGGAGGCTGTCCCCTTTTGCCCTCACTTACTATCAAAATCTGTAAGGCCATTCAATGATAGGCAGTACGGAGAATTCGTCACTGCTGTCTGTAACTGCATTGGGTTGACACAGCATACCTTTAATTATTAACCATATATTTTAGTCCAAAGTTGTGATCAGTTGACTGGAAAGCCAGTCTTGAGTAATAAAACATTTTTGAGCTGGAAACTTCAGTGCTTATATTAAACACAGCGATGTAGATCTTTCACTGCAAATGCAAGGAAAGGTATTTCATGCATGCTGGCTATTGGCAGACAGCTCAGTGACACATCGTAGCTGACTCATCACCAAACATTACTGAGGCAGGATGGTGGCCCCCTCTTGAACTACTAGGAAAGTCATTTTAGTGTTTGTAGCTGTTTTCGAAGGTAAAACTTTTTTCATCCATCGGCGTTTGTTTTTGGCGTAACGCTCAAATTTCTTTGCTTCTTCAGGTTTGGTGTTATAAATGTCAAGTACTCCGGCGATAAATCTTCACCCCAAAGGTCGGTCCTGTTGGTCTATTGGTAACCATATTTGCTCGTAGACCCAAGATCGCGGGTTCATTCCCTGCCAAGATCGATGAATTTTTTTCGAACGTAAAAATCCTAAGTACGGCTTCCTTCAGAAGGGAAGTAAAGCCGTGTGTCCCGTGTCGTACATTTACAGCACGTAAAAAAACCTCAAGCCTGAAAGAAGAGACCTCTGAGCAAAATTTGTCGGCCGTTACACGTTCTGAATTGAATGGGACGCTGATGACCTGAGATGTTAAAGAGTGTCCGTAAATAAAACAAATCAACGACAATTCACCCCAAGGTGTTCGCTCAGTATTCTGTAGATTGATCTCCTGAAGATGTTCATCTTATGGGCCATTACTTTTTGTTTTCATACTGGAAGCGGCGAATACGAATCAGCTAGAGCGCGGACAGTCATCCAAAGTAGCAGTTTCTCAAACATATTGCTGATTTTCCGCTTCTAAGGGGGCGACTGTCCAAACTTGTGGAAAGCAATCACAACACGCTAGCTATTCGTGCTCTTTTCTTTTGCTTAAGTTGAACTGAACAATAACCGCATTAAGAGCGTGGCAGCAATTGCGTCAAAATACCTGGTACAGTCATTTAAAAAGCTTTTAACATTGTGTATGGCAAGGCAAATTGCCATTAACAATTCCTTTAAAACCAGCCGTAGAGGTTCCAGTGACCAGTTATCCCTATAACGCCCATTTTATTAAAATGCCCGGGTCGCTGAAACTTTGCACGCGACAGCTACCTTTTCAGTTTGCAATACTGAAATGAACCGTCACACCTTCTGAACCAATTACAAAGTAAGTGGTGACGTTAAACTGCTTTGTGGCCGGTTTTTCTTATTCTTTGTGCAGCTGATTTCTATCACATGTTTGCAATGGTGATGTTTGAAAAAAGTTCCAAACGGATCATTCGCAAATTAATCCACGAAGTCCTTGGCTTCAAGGTGTTACACGTTTACTAGGCGAAATTGAAAACTCAACAATACCAGCCGTTAAGCAGTGCAGCATAGCCAACAGTTACGTCAGCTGACGCTAACAGTCAAGTGCAAAGTTTACTTTTGAGTTATACCTGCACAGAAACGCATGGAATGTGGGAACTTGGGTGCAGTTCCGAGTGCCAGCGGAGATTGTTTTCACTTCACACGGAGCACCTGGCTCTCTAGCAAGAGCGGAGAGAGCGCAACTTATCACTTCATTGCACACACTTGTGTAATTGTTTTTAATTCACAATGATCGGCCTACCGTTGCTATCTTTTTTACAAGAGGCGCGAAAGCATTTAAGTTTACGGGGAGTGCTATAGAGACACGCTTTCCTAGACGTTTATTGTACCCAAATTCCCTACTACCTTCCAGGCATACGAACACAAATGTTACAATGAAGTCAAAGAAGATGCGGCGGTATTTGGTTCTATTGTATGGGGTTTTGCCAGATTTTTTTAAGGCGTACCAAGGATGCCACGTGTTTCTTCACAACTTTAAGCTCCATTGTTGTGGAAATTCCCATAATGGACATCCGAAAACACGCAAACAATTTCCATTTTCTTATTTGCTTACTTGGGCTAATATTTTCTCCTTTTCATTGAGAACAGAAACATTTTCAGTGTGTATTATCAAGTCATTAATATCTTCAGAATGTCTTAGAGGGTGTTCATTGCGGACCTGAAATTGACATACGTTGTGTATGTGTTTACATATATTTCATTTATTGCTGGAATAAACACACGTTTCGGTGTACTGGATTGCTGTCTTTTTAGAACAGGCGCGATAACATTGAACTTTTCCGGTGTACTTTAGAGGTATTTGCATGGAAAACGCGTGAAACGTCTGCATAAGGCAACACTTGCTATAAATGTCCTTTGTTAAAGATAAGCTCTTTGACAGGTTAATTGTAGGAAAACTAAGCTCTAAAATGAAAGGCATACGCCGTAGGCACAAAGCAAGCTTGGAAATAAGTAAGGACATCATTATGGAAGATGGTGCTTGGAAAATCCCGTCCTCATCGACAGCGGCCGAAATACATTTTGTGCAAGATAATGCTCTGCACTGTAAATGCAAATTAATCTCTAGTGAATGTAACACATACATTACAGATACTCTTGCACGTGTGTTGATTCCAGCATTAAATGGAATATTTGTAAACTGGTACACAGCATGCGTGTATTTCAGGTGCGCAATGAATACCCTATAGGACATTCTGAAGATGTTAATGACTTTATAATAGACACTGAAGATGTTTCTGTTTTCAATGAAAAGGAGAAAATACTAGCCCAAGTAAGCAAACAAGAAATCCGCAACTGTTCTGTGTCCCTTTGAGAGAGAAAAAATTGCATGTTTTCGATGTCATTATGAGAATTTCCACAACAATAAAACTAGGAGCACGCGGCATCCTTAAAGGCAACATTAGCCGCTGTTAGCCAAGAAAATGAACAAGTACCCATGCCCAAAACTAAAGAAATGTCCCAAAAGAGGAACATTGTACCACAGAGAAGACTCTTTGGTAAAAAAAAGTAAAAGAAGGAAACGAAAGGAAAGGGAAAAACAAACATCTCATCGTATTTCCCTTACAAAACTCCATACAACAGAAGTGAATACCCCAGCATTTTCTTTGACTTCAGTCGCTCGGAACTGTAGCCAGCAACCAGGTGACTTTCCGTGATTTTGTGAAAATAATACTGGAGTGCATAAGTTCCTTTCTGTCCGTGCAGCCACGTGCTCCGCTCAAATGAAAACAATCGTGCAGCGAGTAGTTCGGGACTGCAGCCAGGTGCCAGTCACTGTCCAGGGTTTAACGTCAAGTCAAAGTTTCTTCGGCCCGGGTATAAATATATAAATTGTACGTGGGGTTACGCTCCATAGATCACAAAGTTAAAAGCAAACGCTGTCAGCTTTTCTGATCTATGACTACTGCAGCAGTCTGTCACGTGTCGCAATTAGTAAATGAGACCAGACAGTGTTGTGGGTGGTTGATTGGAGTGAACTATCTTGTCACGGTCTGCGGCTTTTTTGCCCATTGAATTATCTCTCACTTACGAGACAGTTATGTAACATTTCAATCGACAGCGTCGTGCAAAGGTTTTCAAACACGACCTTATCATAAGTCGCGCACTTTAAACATAAAGTGATTATACATTTTAAAGATGATGGAAAATGACCGATATGTTACAATTTACACACTCAATTAACAATATACAGAAAGAAAAAAATTGCTAGTTTGAATGACTACGTATTTAAAATAAAGTTAACTTAAACAAAAAACATGTAAACTTAAATATTGAAGGGGAAATGTAAAACCACTATTGATAACTTTTTACATTTTATCCCTTCATCCTATATCAACCTACTTTCGAAATCTCAAGTGGCACGCTTACCTTACCTTAAGATTCAAGCTACATTTTACAGAGGATTCAATTGTTACAATCTTTTTTGTTTTCTATCGTTGCCTACATCCTGGATTGTTGTTATTTTTGACTGAATTTACAGTGAATATTTTCATAAAAACTTCGAATATTTAATGTAATATTGTGTTTTGGTAATGTATTGTTTTAAAATGATATATATTCTATAAGAACAGAATATAAGTAGACTAGTCAGGAATCCGAAATAAGATGTATTGTTGTAATATTAATTAATTGTAATTTATTCTGCCCTCATTCAACTAATAATTATGCAATCAAAATTTCCAGACGTTAGTAAATAAAGAATGTTTTAACATTGGAATCTTTCAAGCTCAAAATACATCAAGCAATAGTCATAGGAAATTATTCGTTTTAATTTTTGGGGAACCAGCAACCACCTATAGAAGAGCGGCCCTTATGCTGAAATCAAGACAGTAACATGAAACTCCGTTGAACTCCGGAAAAGGATCTATAGTTTAAACGATACCTTGCATTCTGTTAAAACCCCATTCATCTGTTATAAAGTGAGAGAAAAATATTTTTAAAAAGTAACAAATTAAAATTCACAACGAAAAATTATGGGTTCGAATATTTGACTTTTTCAATGAATGACGTTCGGTAAATCGATGTTCCTATTATATATATAAGGGTTTTTCATAAAAGAATTATAATTTTTTTGACAACTCACGTTTATTCATCATAATTTTGATGACCCTTCTGAAAGTAGACCCCGTTGGATTCAATGCACTTGTTCAATCGTTTCTGCCAGTCTTCAAAGGTATGCTGGAAATCGTTTTTGACAGCTCTTTTAAGAAACGCCTCCGCAGCCTCATCACTGCTATTGATGTTGGAAAATGCCTCACACGAAGACGTTTTAAGAAAAGGAAAAAGTCATATGGGGCTGAATCTGTACTACACGGAGGATGAGAGACGTACTTCACATTAATTTTTGTAAGACAAGACAGCTGCTATGTGCGGTCGTGCATTATCATGGTTGCAGCATACAGTTTGTTGCACGGAAAGGTGGTCTTACGCGCGGGATGTATCTTGCAGAGTTATTCAGGTCATCTCTGTAGTAATGTACAGTTACAGTTGTGTGTACAGGTATAACATGCTGGTAAACCGTTCGTTGAATATCGAAACAGAGAGCTGTTTTTCTCTGAGGATAGAAATTATATAGTCAAGTTTCATTAGCAGTGATAACCTTTGAAAGAGACCTGTAACTGCATGTAAATCTGCACGCAAATGTCCTTTTGCCTCGAAATCAGCAGCCATGCACAAACACGCTTCATGTGCTACTTTTCATTTACCAACGTGTTCCAGTAAAAATTTGTTATCGATATTCTCTCTGATAATGACTGCAGCGGTATTAATATTTTCTTCAGTTAGAGCATAAATAGGAATTTCCTGGTCCACTCTTTTTATTTATTTATTTATTTATTTATTTATTTATTTATTTATTTATTTATTTAAGCAGCTCTTTAAACCATTTTCGAGCTGTGCTATAGCGAAGAGAACGTTTCTCCCCAGGCCTCCTGTAACGTTGCATAGCAGATTTGTTGATACGAAAGCAGAATTCCAGAGCAACATATTCTTCGTCGCGTGACACCTCAATTTTGTGCTGTAGGCGGAAGTGAATGTGTCCGAACTTGCACACCTCTCACAGGCAGGAACAGGAAGTGACAATAACGACACTATTACCACCTGTACAGTGTGTAATAAGCTAACAAAAATTGAATTTTAGTACCAGAAATTATGCCTATAAAATTATGATTCTTTTTTATTGCACAACCCTCTATATAATTTTTAGAGACAAATGTTCAGGAATGAAAGGGGCAAAAGACACTTAAAATACAGGGTGTACATAAATGGTTATAGCGGTATTAAACTAATATTTCTTCTCTGCTGTATAAAATATAATTCTGAATCATAATTTAAATTGACAAAAAGTGTGGAAGTTATCATAACACACATTACAAGTATTCAATATGGGATCCATTTGTAACACGACATGCATCCAGCCGGTAGTTCACACTGATGTTAGCATGTCTGGTGTAACTGCTTCAACTGCTGCAATAATCCCCCGTCTCAACTCAAGTAGGTCTGCACGTAACGGTGACACGTATATACAATCTTTATGCATCCCCACAAGAAAATTTCACAGGGAGGTCAGATCTGGCGACCTCGGAGGCCAAGGGAGAAAAACCGAAGCGTCCGGACCATGACAGCCAATCCAACGATGCGAAAATTTTGCATTCAACCATTCATGCACATCGTTTAGGAAGTGAGGGGAAACGCCATGATATTGTCAAATTATGTTGTTATTGTTCTATTGATCTTGATATTGAGGAAACAGTCAATTCTGGAGCATATCTAGGTAGATAAACCCAGTAACACCTCCCCCCCCCCACGCCGCCAAAGCTCATAGACTTGTGGATGAGCTATCCCACAGAAAACCTTCAATTTCGGCGAATCTCGTACACCCTGTGTAATTTCCCGTGGATTCTCCGACCCCCAGATATGAATATTATGGCTGTTCTCTTTTGTATTCGTCACTGAAAATTGCACATTAAAGAACTCTCATCTTCCTGTTCCAACATTTCTGTGCAGAAGTGTCTACTAACACGATCTTCAGGATGTGAACCTGTAGCAATGCTGACGATAAGGTCTGAGATGTTTTCTTAACACCTTCCACACTGTCATTGTTGGAATTGTTAGTTCTCGAGTCCCCTGTCGCACAGACTTTTTAGGAGTGCGCACGAAAGCCCTTTTGAATCTCTCCACATTCTCATCTGAATGCGGACCTCCAGGACTCTTTCTTTCCTTTACAGAGACTCCCCGTCGTTTGGATGCGAATGTTGTCATCAGAAGAGATGTTAAGACCAAATCTTCGCCTATACGCCCCCTGAAATTCTGTTTTGCGAATTCCAAGACACAAAAAGCTTTTTGCACGCGAGTTGCCAGGTTTTGTTTATTTCATTACCATAGCTACAAAAAAAAAAAAAAAAAAAAAAAAAAAAAAAATCTGCGCATGTAGAATTAAAACAATTGCCCTTACAATTTTTTAAAATTTAATTTATGATTCAAAATTATAGTCGCAGAGAAAAAATTTAAGTTTAAAATCGCTATAATCATTTTGTACACCATGTATGTTATATAGACAGTAATAAAGCACTACACGCTATTATTGCCAACAAATAATTTATATGCAATGATCATTGCTTTAAATTATTGGCTCTATGAAGTTGTATTTTATTCCTTTTTGTATAATACAAAATACAAAAAAAAAAAAAAAAAAAAAAAAACATTTTAAAATAAGATACGCAAGACATTTATTAAATAACTAACTTTTCCCCTTACATTTTTATTAACATTGTGCAGAATGTTGGGTCTTAACAAAGGATCCGGCCGAAAATTCCAAGGTAATGTTTTAATAAAGTTTTGAGTCTGCATCTCAGTGAATATTTACGATGACGAAGTAGGCATGATTTTCACTGTGGACGAGCGGCATCTAAAATGTTTTCCTTATCGCGTCATTAAGTCTTTATAACCGAAACCGTACCGCGCTGTAAGTCAAAAATGCAAACTGAGATGGGTAGTTCACAAACGAAAACCGCTCGCCCACAGTGAAAACGGGATTATTGTAGGACATACTTACCTGACTTAAAAAACTTTTATAAGGTCATCGTAGGAGCGGGAACACATTGTTAGTCAAAGAGGATTTGCTCTACAAATCCCACCATAAAACATTCTTTACCGTAGCTGCGTTGGAATAATCAAGTATTTCTTATTCCCATCAATGGTATAATAAAAGAAACATTTGCCAAAATTATTATAAAAAATTTGTTACGCAGAAGCTGCCTAAACAAGACGAATTCCTTAGCAATTTGAATTTGTGAAGCTTATTACATAGCGATAGAGCAGAGAATGTAGTAAAAAACAATTGAGGCTAACTAGAGGTGTACACTTGTATTTAAAAAAGCACAGCTTTAAAATATAAGCTCTTCATATATCATTAGTTTTGTTTGCGTGTTATATTATCTTAACGTTTCAATTGCCCTTAGCTGTATAACAACTAAAATGGAGCTACATAGTTAATTTTAGGAATATGGTTCCTTGTTTTTCTGTATTCCGAAACCGTTGCGTTCTCTCCTCCTGCATTTATTGTACACTTTACACCACCAAGATTGATAGAGTACATACACTACCGCTTAAGATTTGCACTTCGCTACTAATCGTTCCAGCATTCCCTGAAATTCAACTTTTTCCGCTGCCGTTCGGCACTGAAACCACAGGATGGCCGCTGTCTGTAAGGTTAAGTCCTAATTATTCGTCCATGCGCATGCGCAGACTATCCCTTCATACTCTTTCACATGACACCGAGTTTTCGCTTGGCGCGAATAATTGTATGCTAACAATAACAGTTCCCCCGTATGCCACATCTCCCGCCTTAACCCATGTCCTCAGCGATTACAAAAGTTCGGTTTTCAGGTATACGCCCTAATGGTTCGATTGCCCTGATTTTCAGAAACTATTTTTCATGTTTTATTTCAATGGTATGTACCGAGTTCCGTTGCAATTTTTTAACATTTTTATTTAATTTCAGTGTAATATACCATTTCGTTGAGGTAAAAGAGCTGTGAACGCTAGAGCTATTTTTAAATTTTCGCTTTAGGTTAACCCTCATCCCCAATTCCAATTTTGCTGGTTAACAAACTCGATGAATTGCTTGTTAATTAATCGTTATTATATCGAGTTTCCGAAAGAAAAAAAATGCGCGCGCGCGTATGTGTGTGTGTGTATATGTATATATATTATTTTTGGGCCTAAAAAGTAGGACCGATGGAGTTTTGGAGCTTTATTTTCAAAAATCTTTTCATGGATACATGCGCAATAGTTACTTTCCTTTGGAATGCGCTAAAAAAAAAGGAATGGGCTAACTAGTACAAAGTATGGAGCAAAGTGAAAAAAAAGAAAAGAAAAAAGGCAAAAATAAAACTTTCCTATAATATTTGATAATTGACGAATATCATTTCTGTACATAAGACCTTTACTAGTCACCAATTAATATATAATATTAATATATATCTGATCATAAATCCGGTCTATAATTATTAGAATATAAAAGGGTACGTAATATTAATGTTATAAATAAATATACCGTGTTTTCAAACACGTTGGCATATTTGTTGCATTTTCCATAAATGAGATAATTTATATAATTTTAAAATAATATCGCCATTTTTGCTTAGTAGACAAAAATAACGTCGAAAGAATGGTTTTCAGACGCCGAAGGATGTTACAGAGTGCCCAGTTGTGTCACGTTTATGCAGCAGAGATCCCCCTACTGATTAGAGCGGTTAAAAATCTGCGACCCTGATTTCTTCTGACAGTGTAATTAAGCACCGAAGGCCGTCAGTTATTGAACATGCATACATTATCTCATTTTATTGCGTTAGCTTTTTGTGGTAAATACAGAGGAAAGTCTGAGAGACGAGAAAGGAAAATCACAGGAGAGAGGTTGTTAAAAATGTATGGGATACAGCCGTGGGGGAAGAGGGGGGGGGGGGAGGATTACAGAACGAAAAAAGCAAAGTATAAAGGGGAAAACATTTAAGAGGATTATTTTAAAAGCACGATAAAAAGGGGCAATCTATGTAAATACATTAGCATAATATTATTATAGTTCCCATTGACGGAAAATAGACATTATTATGCTCATCTGACGAACGTTTCCCATTGTCGTGTGAAACAGTTTATTTTTATGTAGCTATATTGCGCGTTTTATTTCAATTCTGCTTTCAAACGGTCCAACAGACTCCTTATAGTGTTTAATTTTCTTCCAAGCAACTTGCCGCAATTGTTGGGAATCCTAAATATCCAAAACGGTCTTCGCACTCTTCGTAGAACTTTCATAAGTCGTTCGTTGTTTTGTATACTGGTTTTATGTAGTGTGTAAACATTAGTGACGAAGAAAACTTTGACGAAACATGAAATGAACAAATGATGACATTGTGTATTAAAACTATTAACGTATCCAAATTAAAAAAAAAAAGTATTTAAATTTAGTATACTTAAGATTTATACAGTAAATGTTACAGTATATTAGTTAGAACCGTATACACCATTTTTACAGCAAATTACAAACATTTCTCAATGTTTTCTAGTAATTGTATCGTCTGTCCGTGAGAATAATAGTGTGCTGTAAAAACTGCGCTGTACGATGACGGATTGATAAGTCTGGTATACATTTGAACGAAATAGCACAACTTTTTGTTAAGCGTGATCCTTCTAACGTTTTTTTTTTGTTTTGTTTTTTTTGTTTTTTTTTTTTTTCCAAATTTTTCAACCGATTCAACGTGCAATTCTTTGAGGGCAGCTATCTTAAGTGATCGGTGTAGCACAATTCGTAGAAATGGATAAAGACGAAGGAAGCTCATGGAGACTCTGCATTAAAACTCAGGATCATGTATTACTGGATAAATGAATTTAAACGTGGCCGTACGAGCACTGCAGATGCTGTATGTCCCGACACCCGATTGAGATTTCTTCTAAAGAAATGATCGATAAAATTAGCAGTATAATGCTAAAAGACCGTCGCATTAAGATTCGTGAGATTGCCGAGATGGTAGACATATCATATGAAAGGGTACATAATATCCTGTATGTGAAGCTCTGCAGATGAAGTTGAGAGCGCGATAGGTGCAGCGTTTTTTGACCGCAGACCAGTACCGCTCGAGGAAGAACATTTCAAAATAGTGTTTGGAAAAGTTTCTCGAATTACTTCTGGCGTCGTTTTGTTGCTTTAGACGAAACTTGGAACCAACACAGCACCCCTGGAGACAAGTCAAAACAGTGGGTTGGCGAAGGTGAAAGTGTACCGAAAAAAGCTAAAACTGTTTTGTAGGCGAGAAAATGATTCACTATTAGGAAAGGGGGAAAAACAGTGACGGCTGTTATTATGTAACGTTATGGATCGTTTGCATAGTGAGTTGAAGCAGAAGCGAGCTAGATTTCCACCAGGACAAAGCGCCTGCTCACACATCGGCTGCTGCGATTGCAAAAGTGCACGAGCTGGGCTTCGAAATAGTTCCCCATCCACACTCTATTCCCCAGATCTGACCCCCTGTGACTTTTTATCCTTTCTAGCCTAAAAGATTGGCTTGGGGGGGGGGGAGAACTTTTCGTCGAATGAAGAGGCTATCTTGCTCTAAACGACCATTATACACAGTTCGAAAGAAATTATTTTTATGAGAGAATGAAAAAATTGGAATCTTACTGGTACAAATTTGTTGAGCTTAAAAAAGATTATTTTAAGAAATAAATTTTTGTGTACATCGCAAGATGTGCTTATATCATGCTGCATTTTGTAGCTTTATGGTCGCTGAAATGGATCATGTCTTACCTTCTAGTTTCATTTGGTCTCCAAGTAATGGCATTCAAACATTCGAAGTTATACTTAGGTCTCGCGTTTTCAAAGAATTTTATACGGAAATATAATTTGTACTAAGGAAGATTTTTTATTATTTTGGCAGTATTAAAATCCACATTTAAGAAACTTCACACGTTATGGAGGTTGTGGCGACATAATTCTGCGGCACCGAGTAACAATTATATATTAGTAATATTGCAGACCGACTGATATGGCTCAAGCGTTACTCTTAGGCTTTTTTTGCTTTCCCCTGGTCGCTGGAAAATGCCTTTTCTTTCTGTTCTATCGTTTGATATCATTTCATTACGTTGGTTTTGTTATAGAGTAAAAAAATCCAGGGCTAGATGCGGTGTGACGGAGGCTTGCACTTGTGAAAGGTACCTTACCCGACTGGTATGGAAGCGACGTTTCTGAAGGGCTTGAATTCCTCTAAGCTGCACACTACTCTCAGTAGCGGATCTCTCTGTTGCCTTGTGGCTTTTTAGTTACAACAATTGCCGAAATTGAAGCCTTAGAAAGATCTAATTTTAAAATATCGTTAATGACCGTGGGAAAAGTTTTATTTTTTGGTATTACTTATATATTTGTGGGTCATTTTCACCAAAGTTAGATCATTAAAATCCCGGCTCTGGTGATAAATGTATTAGGGAATAACACTGAAAGAATATATTGCCTGTTTATTTTGCGTTTGTCGACGACACACGATATGCAGTTGACCTCATGTGAGAATTATATCTGCTTAACTTTATTGCAGCTAGTGGTAACTTTTTTGCTTTCGTTTTTTTTTTTTTTTTTTTTTTTTTGTTCGTTTGTTTATGTCCATTAACAACAATGCCTGTTATAGTTGTTTCTGTGTTTGTACCTTCAGTTAGCATTCCTTCAGGGCTGCATTAGCGTCATGTCAGGCTAGTGCGCAAGGCACCAATAGGAACGGATGTAAACAGTTTGCAGCACTCCCAACAAAATCGGCTGACGTAAATTAAACAGGTAATAGAACAATGGCGGCTCGTGACATACAAAATTGGTGCAGCTCTATCTCCGCATAAGCAGTTCAATTTAAAACTAATATTGAGTATCTACTACTCAGTTTGAGTATGGAAATATTATATTCACTATTAGGTAATGTCTGAGAATAGGTTGCGTTATTCTTTTTATTTTATATATGTTTTCTGCACAGCTGTCACTAGGGGAACGTGGACTGCATGTGGAAAACCACCAGAATCAAAGCATAACTTATTTCCGTTATATAGCAATACTAATAGTAGCTAGCACCATGGCGTAACAACACATAACCATTGATGTGGCAATAGCTG
Source organism: Metallyticus violacea (assembly GCA_030762175.1). Taxonomy (NCBI): domain Eukaryota; kingdom Metazoa; phylum Arthropoda; class Insecta; order Mantodea; family Metallyticidae; genus Metallyticus; species Metallyticus violacea. The sequence continues at coordinate 13,725,032 of CM060834.1, forward strand.
CAAATCCATATAAACCCACACTAATATTACAAACACATACGCTGTAGTTAATTTCCGTAATCATGGGCAACATCGTCACGCTGATTTAGCGTTTACCTACAGCTGTGTTGAAAGTGTTGCTAGTGTTCGGATGCTCCATCTAGGAATAGTCCATTCAGCATCTCTTGTGAATATCTCCTTACGTGAACATCAGCTGTGATTTAATTGCTGCAGTTTCACTCCTACAAACTGCATGCAACCATCATGCGTTCTGGGTGTGTGAATAAAGCAACTTACTTTCAAACATTATCTACAGTTCGCTGTTTTAGAGTACTGTTACCAACAGAAGGCTGATTACTATATTTCAACATAAACTACAATACATCAGAGGTACTACAGCAGATGTATGAACTTAAAACTTCACCTACTTACACAAGATTCACTGTTTGTATGTAATTTTATGCAAATATAATGGAGTCATATAAAACCAAAGCGCAGTAGCAATTAAAGTAGTACGTTAACAATCCAAAATGTTTTTATTTTTGTAGCTATAGTCTATAAAACAAGTAGCTAAACCACTATACAAATAAACGTAAATTTCAAAAATTGTTGCAGCTAAAACGAACTCTGAAAAAATTATATTTAGCAACTGGCAATGCTCGCGCATCCTTCTGTGTTGCTATGAAAGTGGGAAAGCCAGTCAACAGCACACGTTTCTCCTAGCCCTAGATGCCGGTAGATTCTCAGTTTTGGCTGTACTTGCTATATCGGAGTACCATTGCCACGGCAACCGCTTTAAGTGCAGCCAAATTCGCTCTGATGGTATTGATGTACCAGAGAATATACGTGTAAAATCATAATGCGTATGTCATCACTAAGAACTAATTTAAATTTGAGTCAAAAGCGGAAAATTGTGAAATTTATAATTACTTTGTATTGGATAAAAGATTGATACACCTGAAATGGTAGTCTCCAAGTTCTGAAGTAAATGTTTGGCTACTCAGGAATATATTTACTTTCTTTCCAGTCTTTGTATAAGAAAACTACTACGCAGGGAAACCAGATAAACAAGGTTTGTGAACTATATAACGCTTTTGCCAGATACAAACGCGATCACGCAATTTACAACACGCGCACTCCATTTCCCTAGCTTAACAATAGATAAAAAGAAAACGCCAACCAACCTTGAAACGATAGATCGCGTTTGAGATATGTACAGAGCTGATGAAAGCTGAGTATTGCGTTTCCACAGTTCTCGATACCAAAACACAAACTGAGCAAGCTATAAATCTACAACACACATAAAGCAACAATTTTATATATGTGTGTGTTTACGAACAGTTCTAAATCATTTGGTCGATCTAAAGGAACGTTATTTACATGTAGTTATTAATTATTTTAATGACACAATTCAAGTATTATATTCCCCCAAAGAGTGTTTTGTTACGAACAGAATTGTTCGCAGATTGTTTCAAGAGAGATATTCAGAAGTTCGATTCACAGATTAGTAAATAAATATAATGAAGTGAGGCTATTGTTGACAAAATGCAATCAAAGCCACGTGCAGTGCTCACAGAAAAAACGTTAAAGAACATTGGGCATGCTCTGAAAAGTTCCCCTAAAAGTCACTTCGATGTCTTCTCTACAACCAGGAATTTTTGAATGGCTACAAAGCTACTGAAGTTAAAACACTGTAAATTACTGTAGTACAAGAACTTGAACCGGGTTACCCTGCAATAGAATGCATGACGAAGAAATTGACCTTAATCTAATTTTCCTTAAGGACGATATTTAAGTGCATCTAAGTGGGTATGTTAATTAATAAAACAATACTAGAGTTCAGAAAAACCTCATCTCCTTCACGAGAAGCCCCAGGTGCTACGCCATTAGCAGCGAGAGTATAATAGGACTTTTTTTTTTTTAAAGAAACGATTAATAGTGACAGGTATGTGTAGAATATTTTGCAACCCTTTTTTCGTAAATTAATTGTGAGGGAACCTTGGTTCGCAACTTTCCAACAGGATTCTGCAACAGTACATACAGCTCATGTCTTTTTGCTGCATTTCATGAAATATTTGACCTTACAGTCATAACTAACATAAATGCCCTCCTCGGTCCCCGGAGAAAGTAAAACTGTAGAAGGAGAGAAGAATATAAAAATGATAGGGAACTATTTGGGCAAAGTTAGAGAGAAATGGATAAGAATGATCAAGAGGAAGATAGGGAGAAACATAAACTTAGAAGTGTACAATAGGTCAGATAAACAAGGATACAATAATACAGCAATAAATATGATAGTCACCATTACACTAATAACCTTGAGTTTTGTGTATTGGGATTTGAATGTAGGCAAGTGATTCTAGAAAGAAAATATCTAATAAGTAAGATTAGTATTATTTTATTTTGTAATGAATTGATATAGTTTGTATTTTTGAGTATAGAATATATTGTAGTCTGTTGGAACATATTTTATTTCATTTCACTAAGTCCATTCGATGCAATTACGGTATTGGTATGCGATCTAAATCTGTGGCTTTTAAAGTGTTTTATCCTTTTTCTGCTTATCTAATTATCGTTATATGTATACATTTATGTGTTAATTATGTTTGAAGGGATAATAGCCCGGACAAAATAAGTAACGCCGCTGGTTAAAATTAAAAAAGACATTAAAGCTTTAAGGACGAATAACATTTAGGTTCAATAAAAAATTTAAGAAGAGAGAAATGGCAAAATAAATCTGCGACATTAAGTCATTCTGTCATGATATATTTGAAATAAAATTAAATGAAATTAAAAGCCTGTTGTATCCCATTAGCTAAAGCCTCCTACGAGAGGGCAGCTATAAGTGTGGTGTTTAATTCTAGAGTCATAACTATTCCACTCTAATGTTTAATTCTATCTGTAGTTTATTGTTCGGTGACCACTCCTACATCTGGCAGCCTGGTCGCCTTGGTCTTCTTCGATTCCTGCTGCCAACATAGCGATCCCGCATGGTGTCCATTTCGTGAGCCAAGGGTAGCGAACGAGTCAAACTAGAGGTTTGCAGCCAGCATTGCTTCATTAGTGGCAGACAGTACACATTGCAATCCTTCGTTGTTGTGCTTTGCGGGCAATTGACACCCTGTCCTAGCCTCCCTATTTCCATTTTGTTCTAGGGACTTGTTGGGCGATCTTGCAGTGATTCGTTTGAGATTTTGTCTCTGAGCGACATACCCAGACTTTTCTTATCTATGCGTCGGTGGCATATTTGGAAGTTGTTGTTCAATTTGCAACTGTATATTAGTGCTGGATATACACAGTTCTCGTAATGTCTCGAATTTGAACCTTCTCTGTGTTGGAAGACATTTTCCGAAAGCTGAATTGGAGAAAGAAATGTGCAGTATGTCTAAATGGAAATAGACTTCCTAACAGACATTTGCCTTCGCCAGATACATACGAAGACTTATCAACAAAGTTTGACTTTTTGTTTACTTACAAACTACATTAGGCAGTGTCAAGAAAGGTGTGGTCTTTTTTGAAGTAGACCCCATTGGACTGTATACACTTGGCCCAACGTGTCTGCCAATTCTGGAAGACGTGCTGAAACCGATTTTTGACATCGTTTTCAGATAACCTTTGATGAAGCAAAACGCTGGCCGCTCACGCGGAGTTAGGTCCGGGCTGTGTGAAGAGCGGGGCAAATATTCCATGATTTTATGGCCAAATGTTGAGCAAAGAAACTATAAATGTTAGGGCGTGCATTATCATGGTAAACCGCAAACGAGGGCTTTTTTGTCAGATGTGTTGGGCCAAAACGGTCAAAACAGTCTTGTAATTACTCCCCTAAGGCGACTTTATGTTGATAAATCATTGCACGACAGCCGAAGAAGGAAATAACCATAATCTTCGTGCTGACCGAACTACCTTGGCCATCTTTGGTGTCGCAGAGCCAGGTGATTTCCAGACTGAGCTCGCCTGTGAAGTGAAGTAATGATGGAATTCAGTCATACCTCGCTGTGCTCCGCTATCAGACGCTGAAGCTCCCCATATGTCGCCCTCATGTGCAAAATTTATATAACATTCATAAAACCTGAAATTTACAAAGATGTTGACCTAATTTCACTTGTGAGTATAATGAATTCAACTATAACACTTAACGAAAGCATTCATAATAGACTACATAAGCGCACACAAGACATTGATATGAAAGCTTACAGTCTTCACACATCATGTTCGTTTCTGCAGCAATTTAAAACGCGTGTACCAGCGAATTAATTATTCGTGTAGTGACTTCAAACCCGTAATGTATTTGGCAGTTTCTGCGAGTATTATCAATGATTACATTCTAAGTATTTCACACATAACTTTCAGAATGACAGCAATGCTACCATTAGCATCATCTTCCATGTTAGTACAGAAACACACCAGAGATACTATCTTCTATCACACCACCATGAATATCACAATCAGGCGATAGTGTTCTCTCCGCGGGTCACTAAAGGGTCATCGAGAGACAGTTTAAACTTGCTCTACGGGCGGGTCAAGGCACTAAGCAAAACGTAATCGAACTCAAGACCATTACGCTTCACAGAAAAGATAGATGGCCTTTGTTGACGGACATGAGGTAATGCTAATGATCTATTATGCTTTTTTAATTTCATATATGCTTCATGACTTTCGACTTGCATCATCAGCAGTAATAACCAATTGTGTGTATGTCTTCCATTGAAATTATTGCAATAATTTCACAGTTTTAGAATAAACAACTTTTATATCATGTAAAGTGTTTTATTGTTTAAAAATTAATTTACATATATGATAATTAAAGTCCGAAATAATGGCAAAATTGCCTTTTTATGGTGACCGCCAGAAAAGATATTTGTGAGCTAACAACGTTATGGGTGTTTTTTTTTTTTTTTGTGTGTTTTGTATTACTGTCCTGCGTTTGCCAGTTTTGTAATATTTTATTATTTTACAAATTTTCTGTTTTACTTTTGTGCTTTTTGGCGGGAATAATAAGTAATTGCCGTTCAGACGCAGCTGTTGTAAACAATGTTTTGTGGCAGATTTTTTTCAATAAGGGAAATGTTGTGTGGCTAATAATGCTTTCATCCCTCTTGGGTACTTGCCTCCTAAATCCAGATCGCGGGTTCAAACCCGGCCAGGACCGATGGATTTTTTTCGGGCGTAAAAATCCTAAGTATGGTTTCCTTCGGAAGGGAAGTAAAGCCGTGGGTACCGTGTCGTATATTTACGGCACGATAAAGAACCTCAAACCTGAAAGAAGAGGCCTCTGAGCAAAATTTGTCGGCCGCTTTATGCCCTGAGTTGAACGGGACGCTGATGACCTGAGATGTTTAGGAGCGTCCATAAATAAACCAAATAAAAAAATCCCTCTTAGAAATACCTTCTTCAGCCTGCTCTCCTTTTACCATCTGCACATTGTTAAATAAAAGCGCGTCACGCAGGAGCTGCGTAAACTAAGCAAATTCTCAATCGAGTTGAACAACTTTTAATAAAAAAAATATATAAAATCCATATTGTGGCTTATTAATTAATGAAATGAAATAAGTTATAACAATACTGTATGATATTAGGGGAACGACATTTGAATTCTTGCAATCTATAAATATCACCAAAGAGAAACCAAATTTTTAGAATTATTATTATCATTATTGAGATTAAACCACAAAAAATTAATGGTATACTATTAATTAAATTAAATATATGACATTGATAGACAAAGCCATTCTTTGTGGGCATTTCAAACATTTTTAAATGTAACCATGCTTATGAACTTACGCATTGGTATCTTTACATTCATTAAAATAGAGAAAAATTACAGAAAGTTTCAAGTTACATTGTGTATTTAAGACGATGATATTCATATGTTTCAATAAAACAAAAACATGTTACTATTCATAAACAATTACAATGCACTAAGCAAATATACACAATCAAGAATAAACAATCGAAGGTTTCATTGATTTTCTTTGAAATTTAATTTATATGTTATTGTAGTAAAAACATGTAACGAAAACTTTTTCTGAAGGTTATTACAAAGCGCTCTTACATACAAATATAATTCTCAAATACATATATTAGATTAATATTTCACATTTGCTATCTTCACCATGATACATTTGTTAAATATAAAACATATTCATCTTTATAAATACAGCGAGTATTTTGAATTAATTTGTCATTTTATTTTAAAACAAATGAGAAAAATTAAAGGAAACAACGCTTTTAAATTTTGGTTTTCAAGTATATCCATATACTGCTAATGGTACAATTTACCTAATTTGCAGAAGCTATTTTTCTTATTTGAATTAAATGGTATATGACAATTTTGTAGTCAACAAATAAATATTAATGCCTTTAGAGTGATTTTTTAATTTTTGTTTTCAAGTAAACCCCACTCTTAATGGCCCCATTTTCCCGATTTTCAGGAACTATGTTTCTTATTTTATTTAAATGGTACGAGTATATACGGGGTTTCTTTGCAAAATGCAAATATTGGTAGTAATTTTTAAATTTTGGATTTCTGGTAATCCTCCACTTCTAATAATTTGATTTCACTGATTTTCAGAAACTATTTTTCTTATTTTATTTAAATGGTATATACAGAGTTTCGTTTGCGAAAAAACAATTATTAATGTCGCTAGAACAATTTTTAAAATTTGGTTAAACTCGTAACAGTCGGATCTCACTAAATTTTAGAAATTCTTTTTCTTATTATATTTCAATGCATACATCGAGTTTCCTCTATAAAAAATTAAAATTGCAGTCGCTTTAACCGCTTTCGCTTTTATTTTTCTTTTATATATATATATATAAATGAAAATAAAATAACACAATGAACAATGTAGCTAAAATAACAATAATCAGAAGGACAAAACACTTTGAAAATCACAGATTTAGTATCGCAACATTTCGAACAGCTCGTGCTCTTCTCAGTTTTATTCATTGTCAAATTCGGTGCCTTATAAGCAAGAGCGATGGAGATTTGAATAAATGTTTCATAGGTACAAACGCAATAGCTTTCATTCCTTCGGAATTCACTATACCCAGGAGAAAAGTCGAGCACAGCCCGTAATGCCGTCGTTTGCTTGTACTGCGCAGAAAAGAAACAGCTGTTTACATAGTTAGAGCAATCATTACATATGTTGAGTTTTTCCTTTAAGACTTAAGGTGTCTGATATAACGATAAACAAATAGCGGTGATTCCAACTTTTTATGGGAAAAAAGAATGTTTGAAGTTACCTGTAGGTGCATTGCAGCATTTGTTCGTGCATTGACTTCTTTGAATTATGAAAGTACGTCATTAAGTAAGTTACAAATGGATATAGAACTTAATCAAATAAGAGTACTGAATTGAAAAATATTTTTAATTCTCAGCATAAACTCCCTGTACATTGAGACACTAATCTCGTCGTTTCACAGGCTCCTGAAATCCAGCAGCATAAGAGTAATCTTCGTGCGTCTGTCGCACTTTCCTTTCTACAACTTCATCATCGAGAAAATGTTCACCGAAAAACGATGTTTAAGAAGAATGAACAAATAGAAATCTATTGAAGCCAGTTCGAGCCTATATGGAGGATGCTCGAGGACTTCCCACTTGAAATTTCGCAGCGTCTCATTTGTCTTGTTGGTTGAATGAGGACGCTCGTTGTCATGCAAGAATAACACATCTTTGGTGAGGAGCCCAGGTCGCATCCGTTTAATGACCTTACAAAGTTTTCGGAGCATGTTACAGTGGAAGTCGGCACTACAATTTGTTCTTGAGTCTGGAATGCGGTGAGCAGTATGTCTTAATGATCCCAGAAGACTGTGAGAATCACTTTCCCGGCGGATGATGTCACTTCGAAACTTTTTTTCGCAAACGATGTTCCCACTACATTGACACACGCTTATTCTCGGGCCGGTAATGGTGAATCCAAGACTCATCACCTGAGACAATTCTGGCTAGTATATATGTAGAGATTGAGATGCTATAACGACAGATTCATTTTTTGCATTTTGCGTTGGGGGAAAGCATGCGCACACCCAACTAACATAGAAAATCTAACCTGTCATGCATTATGAGGTACGCCATGCCGTGTGTACAACCCTGTTTGCTCAAATTAAGTATTCAATTCGTTGCAAATTCGTCTTTGTGGCAATCTCCGCTTGCCGGCCGACGCTGTGCTCGTCTTTGATACGTATCTGCTCATCAGAGAATTTTTGCAACCAGTGATAGGCCCTTCTCATCGTAGATGAGAAGCATTTCTTTATAAATAATCTTTGATTCCATAACTTTTGCCCATAAAAATTGAAAAACGGAGCGCATCTCGAAGTTGTACACTACTTAGAGGCGCTGCCATCTTGCAACTGCTGTTTCACTATTGTAAACCTAGATTGTCTCGTGTCACATGTCACAAATGAACTAATGCTGCCATCTAGTGGCAATGACCTTAGGTGCCTTATTGAAAAAAAAAAAAAAAACATGCAGTACCCCACATCAATTTGTAATGTAGTTAATGAGTTTTATTCTTGTATAATGTTATATAATGTGTTTTACGTTTTGAGCATTGCATATGTATGCAGGCACATTAAAATTTGGGTTAAAAGTATTGGTAATTATATTTTTTCTCGTAGGTTTGGCGGTTCTGGTGACGTTGGCAATCCTTACCGTAACTGGAACCATCATCACATGGAGTAGCGATGTTTTTCACGAAGCCATGATGCAAGTAAGTATTTCTCAGCTGGACCACGATCCTATAGGATGGAATCATATTATTTTTGTGTTAAATTCGATTACGTAACATCTACGATGACTATTTTTTATTCACCTCCGATGAGGCATAACAAAAAGACAGATGTGAATCACAAAACGGTTTTATTTCCAGGAGTCAAGTACAGTCACAGTTACTTCTCTACAAAGTAACCGTGAAGATTAGGATATTTGTCATCTCAACACGAGTTTTCCAATACCCTCTTTATAGAAGGTTGTCGCCAGCGTATGGAGATAGGACTTTATTGGGAACCCAGCGTGCACAAAGTTTTCAATAGCCTAAATGTTCTGTAACAATCGTGTATAGAGCTGACGTTGAAACGTTCGGGAATTCCACACACAACTCACTGATAGTAAACCTCCATCTCTCTCTCGGACCACTTGATCAACTCGCTGAACAAGCGACAGACTTGCGTCCTTGTCCACCTTCATCATGAACATCAGCTCGGCCTTCTTTAAATGTCCTACACCATTCACCCTTACACATACAGTTTCCACCATACACACGGCTCATTTTACGATGAATTTCTGTTGCACTATTCCCTTCTGCCTGTAGAAAACGAATGACGCTTCGCAACTCACACTTGGCTGGAGAATCAATCATGCCGGCCATGTTGAAGTGCCTGTAGCTCAGCTCCAACTGGTGTATTGACCTTGACTTTGGCAGACGTTATGGTGGGGTAGTAACGTAAGTACAGTGCGGAGATCCGCCTCCTTATGCTTATCTGGTCACGTAGCAGAGCGAAGCTGAAAAAATAGTCCTCGTAATAGTTAAGTGTAGCGTGTGTATCAACAACAGCTTGTTCACTAAACTACAAAATTTTGAAAACAGTTTTGGGTAACACTGCTGATGCAGTCTCCAAATGGTGGCCACTGTTCGCGAGTTAAATGTCCCCAACCGTACAAAAAGAAATCTAATATAATGAGAAAGAACAATTGAATGTCAACACGCTAGGCTTTTTGGGAATAAGTTTATTCCTCAACACGTTACTGTTCAATTCTGTATATCTAGGAAAGGGGACTAAAGAGACTGTGTTTCTGGAGGTAGGCATCCTAAAGTTCTGGATGAGTTCCAGAGCTTCCTGTTTATTCGTGCATGCAAACAGAGTAGTGGTCAAAATTGCGATTATTGTTAACTTTTTATAATCCGACAAATGATCATAAATTGTATCATGCAACTATAAGCGCTGTTCAATAAAGAAGCATCGTTCACTTTTATAGGCATAATCTCTCGTGCTAAAAATTAACTTTACCATATTTTGTTAGCTTAATGCATACTATACACATGGTATTACTTTCATTTTTGTCACTTCTGATTCCCGCCTGTGAGAGATGCACAAGTTGAAACATGTTACAGCAAAATGGACGCGACGAACAATGTGCTGCTGTGAAATTCCTCAGAATCTATAATTGAGGCTTTTAGAGAGTTTGTTCTTTGCTGTAGCAGAGCTCGAAGAGGGTGGCAATCTCTTTGAAAGGAAGGTGGAGCAGTCGTTGCAGTTTTGTGCTCTAACGGACGAAAACATTACAGTTATTCCATCAGACGCATAAAACCATCTTCTGTGGATGGACAGAAACTTTTATAAGGTGTTGCTAACTCAGCCAATCCCCCCCTTTTTATTATGTCTACATTGGGACTGTTTGTTGGGTCCCCACGTTGGGCGCCAAATTGTGAAACCGTTTAGTAGATTCTGGCTAATTGCCCCAGGTTGAGCACCATTTTTGAAGCGATTTGTTGTAGACATGGAGTGATATCAAATATGATGCCAAATTTGAAGCGGTTTGCTAAATTGATGAACAAATTAATTTTAAGCTTTAACATTTGTGTATTCTAATTGTGTTTATTGTCTTTTAATTGGTATTGTCAAATGATCCCAAATTCTTTGCAGAAAGACTGAAGTTCTGAAAATACCTTAAATGCACCTTCTTAGCCTCTTGTGCATTACATCTGGCATCATTGTACAGCACTTAAACCTTTCTTACGCGTGCAACAACAATATGAAAAATTTGTGGGCTTTCCTAAATCTCACGTCACCACGTAAATCTAGATATTATTAATTTCACCCTCTTCTTTAGTCAAAAATTAACGATTGAAGTTGGAAGGATGTTAGATATTACTTGTAACCGCGCTTTTCTCATATACGTATTTACATAAAAAGAAATGAATAAATTACTTGACCAGAATACGCCTTTACTTCTCTAAGAATGCTTTTGTTAATGTTACAGGAAGTAGTGATCAAAAATGGCTCCAGGTCATATAATTGGTGGCAGAGTTCGCCAGTAAAACCCTTGGTATATGTCAGAGTGTTCAACTACAGCAACGCCGCCGATGTAGATGCTATGAGTCAGTACAAACCGAACGTTACAGAACTTGGACCTTACGTTTACAGGTAATGATGCAAACTAACGAAAAAAGAATTAGAGCAAGTAAATATAATGTTAACCGATTTACCTTCATTTGTCTTTGTGTTATTTTTACTAATACACGGCCGCCAGATAAAGCGTGGCCCACTTTGTATTCACATTTTCTGTACCTATGCCATCTATTTTGATACAGCAAGTCTTGGGCGTAAAGTATACAATTGACATGTCCTTCTCTGAGGAATGTATATAATTTAAGTTCAGCAGCTGGGTTTCCTTGCATTGTCCTAGTTTGTTACATCTTTAAGAAGAAAATACACTTTTACAACAACCCATGATAATGTGTACGTTGTTAATCACTCCTAGCCAATGTTAAATTTTGAAATTTTGATCAACTATTATTAGCAGAGTTACAATTAATTTTATGAAAATGTTTCAAAATGCCGTGCATATATATATTTAGACCTTGGACCTAGGGCTAGTTAATAAAAACTGAGAATGATTTATTTACCAAGTACACTAGGCAGGATTGTTATTGAATAGTGTTTAAAGCCCGTTTTTACAGGTGATGAACACTAATGATCTAAGTTTAGGTACCTCCCCGGCATTTTCCACTTATGAGGACAGGAACATCTGGAAAAACCTCAGTCAGGGAGGACGGCCCTAGCGGGACTCGAACACCAGACCTCCCGCTCATGAGTCCGCGCCTTAACGACCTCGCGCACCCTTGGCGGTAAAACTAGGCAGGGCCAGGGTTGGTGTGGTCTTTGTGAAGTATTGAGTTGTGAGCACTTAGGCAACTGTGTCTAGCAGTTTAGGAAGACGCGCTGGAAACAGTTTTTTGGTAGAATCGCCATTCTTCACGACAGAGTTGATGAATTAAACTGCTGGGGATCGCGCAGATCGTTTTTTGAGACGGGGGGACAGAAAAATGTCACGCAGAGCTGGTTGTGGGCCGCATGGAAGGCAGGGCATACATTTAATTTTTTGACCAAACGTTGGGCAACAACGATGTGCATTGTCTTGGTGAAGGATCAACCAAACTGGTGCAGCTCAGGGCGTTTTTGTCGGATGTGCCCGGCCAGGACGCTCAAAACTCCCCATTAACCGTTGTTTCATTGTTATCACTTCCGGTTCCTGTCTGTGAGAGGTGTGCAAGTTGAGATATATTCAGTTTCCCCTACAGCAAGTTAACACAATATGCTGCTCTGAAATTCTGCTTTCATCCCAACAAATGTTCAGCCGAGGTCTATGGAGAGTTTGTTTTTCACTATAGCGTAGCTTGCAAATGGTTTAAAATATTTTAAGAGGGGAGGCAATCAATTTGAAAGGAAGGTCGTTGCAGTTTCAGAGATTCTGAACATTTGCGCGTTAGCTGAAAAGTTGCGTATGAGACATGTTTGTGCACGGTGGGTTTTAAGACAAAAGAATGTCCGCGAGCAGGTCGACATGTTGCAGCAAGATAAAGTTAACCACTGTTGATCATTTCGATTCTGAGAGCAAACAGCGAAGCTTCTGCTGGGAAAGTTATGGTCCTCTCATTTTTCCACATTGAAGGAATTGTTTACGAGCATGTCATGCCTCGACACGTAAGTAACTGTAACTGGGCAATACTACAAAAATATCTTGAAAACTCTGAAGGCCTATCACAGACAAAAGAAGAAAGTGCCGTGCAAAAAGCTGGATGTTGCGCCACGATAATGCATGGCAGCACATCGCAAAAGTTAATGTGAAGTGTGTTCCTCACTTTCTGAATGTAGCCACGTGATTAAAGATATGTTGTTTAAAAGAGTAATAATTCTTTATTGAACAGTCTTCGTATTTGTTGAGCGCTTTTCGTACATGATTTCTGTCCTAACTCTCCTGTTAATTCTTTTTTGATTGCCCCTGTAATCGTGTTCTATTTTTACTTTCGTTTTTCCCTATCTTTTCTAATTTATTTTACATCTAATGTACTTTACTCATGATGTTATTTTCACTTCAGCTCTCCGTTGCATTTTCTCACCCTTATGTTTGGTTTTCTGTCTTCGTGTTACCTTTACCATTTTTCTGTCCCCAGACGTGACAAATAGTTTGCTAATAGATACCTAAAGAAAACGCAATTCAATAAGACAAATTTTTCCTTTTCCAGGCAAACCACCGAGAGGGTAAATGTTGAATTTCACGAAAAGAATGGTACAGTTTCCTTTCAAGAGAAGAGAAAGTATGAATTTGTTCCAGAGCTGAGCACAGGTTCGCCAGATGACATCGCCACAGTTCCTAACGTGCCTTTAGTGGTAAGTAACATAAAAAAAAATCAATGTTTTACTGCTAAGCTATCGAGAGAAAGAAAAACATTTTGCTGTATATATTTTTTCTTGAGAGTTGAATTAAAGAAAAGGTATATATACAAACGCAGTAAAATGATTACATTTTGAATTAAATGTGAAACAATTTAATTTTTCTCGCGATGCTTAATTTCAAGCGTTGGCAATAATTAAATGCACAACAAGGCGCCTGTTAAGATGGGAACGAATTTTTGCTGAGAGTTCACGTAAAGTAAGGATTTCTTCTAGTGCCGATCTCGTCCGCCAGAGATTTCGGCAGAAGTAGGTGAATAATTAAGTATCCCTGTACAATAGCGTGTTAGATGAGAGGGTTAGAGCGTTGTTACTGTAATACAAATGTAGTTGGTTGATACACTCGCGGCCGAAGACTTTTTTCTTCTGCTGGAGTCAGAGGAGATTTCCTATCATTATGATGATTTACCCGCCTACTTAGTAGAACAGTAGCGAAGAAAGTCGACTGGTTACGGTTACAGTAGCACTATGGAAAAGAAAAAAGGAAAGAAAATTCAAGGTATTATACTAAAGAACAAAGAAATATAAAAGAAAACATGCCTTTAAGACGTAAAAGAAACATTTATTGGATTAAGAAATGTGTAGAAAATTTATAAAGATAAAAAAGAACTAGCAACATGTATTGCGCCAGAAAAAGATATTACAAGTAAGAAGAAAAATTAGCCTTGGGGAATCGAACCCACGACCACATCATATTAGTGCGACGCTCTAACCTACTGAGCTAACAGGGTTTCATGTTGACTTTTTAGAATAGACACGATAACATCCAACTTTGCCGAAATTACTTTAAAAACATGCCATCTTAAATTTTTCTTGTACTTGTACTCCTTCCCACACTCCGCCACATGAATTATGAGGCTTCTGAGCAAAATTTGTCGGCGTGTTTCACTCCTAGAATAGAATGGTAGGGTGATGACCTGAGACGTTAAAAGCATAAATAAATAAATCTACTCATCATACCAAGGAGACATTCGGTTTTCTCCGCTGCCATCCGTGAAATCTCGTGCTTCACGAGATCGAAAGGAGGCGGACGAGATCGGCACCAGAACACGGCTTTACTTTAACGTCAAGTTACATTTTTCTAACGTTATGCATTATTCCCAGAATCTCGGTCAAAAATACCAAGAATAAGTCATGAAAACTAATTTTTCCCCTCGCGAACAAGGGAAAACACGAAAAATTTAAGATGTACGATCGAAAGTGTATGGATTTTGCAGCAGTTGTGTCTGTCGAAGTAGACAAGTTAGCTGATAATCGTCAATCGTTCAAATTTGAAAGATGTTTATAAAACATTCCATCGGCAATGAATCAAGTAAACATTCTAACGCACTGCACTTTCAAATTCATATTTATTTCTCTTCTGTTTATTACACAACCTACATTACATTAAAAATCATTTGTCAATTAAAAATATACTAGGGTTGCCTTTTAAGTTGTTATAAATGAATATGTCATTACTATTTTCGAATCAATTGACATTTCTTATTATGAAAACAGTGTATAGAAATTGACCACTTTTGGCAATGAAGCACCATCAGAAAAGACTGTTTACAATTGGTTTGCAGAATTTCGTCATGGTCGTGCTCCGTCAATGATGAATTTCGTGAAGGTCGATTGAATAAGATCGGCATGTGACTTACAGAAGACTGCAGTACATTCAGTTAATCATGAACGTTTAGCTGTGAAAAAGATCTATTTCTTATGGATTCTGCATAATTTGACCGAAGCTTTAAAAAAAAAGTTCCTGTTTATTGGTGTATTGAAATGCTCAAAAATTCCACCAAGGAACTGTAAAATCCGTATATAACATCACAACAGATGAGGAACTTGGATATATTCGTATGAACCGGAAACTAAGCAACAATCCACTGTTTGGATGTTTCAAGATGAACCGAATGCCACAAAAGTTGTTTGTTCACGTGAAGAGAACAGCCTTCCATTGGCGGAGATGCCAGTTGAGATCTGAGCAAATCTCAGCCGAGCTTCCTTGTGGTGAGTGTCAAACGAGGGGCTTGAAAGAGGTAAACTCTGCATTTCTCAGTCTGTTTCTGACAGTCTGCAGTTGTTCGTACATCATTTTGTAGATCTCTGGTTGTAAGTTTACATCTGGGCAAAGCTGATAGTACAAAATATTTATCCTATACCTCTGTTGTCTTCTTCTTATGCCCTCGTCCGGGCCGCCTCTTGCGAAATCCTGTGGTAACATGAAGAATGCTGCAGACAAAGCAAATGGAATGGCCATCTTGAACCGCGCAACTGCTTGTGCGACTGATGATTCATGCAGATATCTCATTGCTCTGTATTTGCCTTAGAGAATATAAAATAACAATTTCCTACTATGGATTGCTGTTAAAACATGTTTTAAAAAAAAAAGGGGGCTCTGGTTTCAACAGTTCTTGAAACTTCATTAATTTATTCAGAAAAAATAACAAATTCTATAAGAAATGTCTTTTTGATTTTAAACTATACTTCAACAATTATATTGTATCGATATTTATTTTGAGGTTTTTACTTAAACACATGTTCCTCTAATTTTTTTGAGCAGTATATACATAAAATGTCAAATAAATTTCAAATGTGCGGCCGTGCACTATCCAACTTGTTGCAAGGAAATTTGATCCTTTGCAAGTGTGTGATATGACCTTGTACAGTTTTCAGGACATCTCTGTAGTATTGCCCATTTGCTGTTGTGTGCGTAGATACGACATACTCTGGTAAATCATTCCTTAAATATTTAAAAATGCATTTACTATAACTTTCCTAGAAGAAGCAAACACTTATGCTTTTTTGTGTTGATGACGACACAGAGCTTCGCTGTTTGCTCTCAGGATCGAAATGATGTTCCCAAATTTTATCACCTCTGGAAGAAACTTCGCATCTTGCATCTTCAAGCCACCACTTGTGTATTACCATTCAGATGCTAACGTGTGGGTGGAAAACAGTGAAAATTTTAGAATTTCTAAAAGCGTTCTTAATGTTACTGCACGACTCTCACACAACGACAGTGATGGTGTTGTTTTCTTTCGTTAAAGTACAAACTGGATCGCGGGTCCACCTTCCTTTGAAATTAATTGACTCCCCTCTTTAAACATCTTTGAACTGTGCTATAGGGAAGAACGAACTCTCCTTAGGTCTCCTGTAACCTCAGCTGAAGATCAGTTGACAAAGCAGAATTACAGAGCATCGTTTTGTTCGTCGCCTATAATCTCCATATTTCTGTAGGATGAACTGAACATGTCTCAACTTGCACACCCAACACAGGCGGGGTCCGGTAATAACATCAATGAAGCTAGCTAATGTCTACATTACGCATTTAGCTCACAAAATATTGTACAAATAAATTTTACCACGAGGAATTGTGCTTGTAAAAAAGTATTGAACAAGAAGTGATGGCGACTATGCATTTTACATTGCCATGTATTGTTTTTGTATTCTCATTAAATATATGTAAGAAAATGTACATTAGAAACACCATTTTATTATTTTTGTAAACAGAGCGCGATATCGGAGCTGAGGGGTACCAACATGTTCACCCAGCTGGCGTTCTATGCTTTGACTAAAACGTTGGCAGTTGGACCGTTTGTGCACGTGCCAGTTAAGGACCTGCTCTGGGGCTATTCTGACCCTCTCTTCAGCCTTGCAAGAACATACATCCCAGATATGCCTCATGACAAGTTCGGTCTATTAACACAGGTATGTTGCAACGTTCTCTTTGCCATTAACAACTTTTTGTATATATTTGCAAGAAATGTTTTAGTTTAATTAACCATGTACACTATAACTATACCAGGGGCGCTCTAAAAGGTCTATTTTTTGTATATTTGGTGAACCGTTTTTTTGCTTTCTTTGGTGCGCTTTCTTGCTTTTGAAGGACATTACTTGTTTGACACATAGTGAGCGATAATTCTGTAAATATGAAATGTTTTATTCTATTCACTTGTCTTGCCACAAAAAAGCTCACGCAGTTCGAAATATAGCTAATATGTGACAATGCAGTTTTTGTTCTTTCTCAACTAAACTCGATATATATATCAATGAAATAAATTAAGAAAATGATTTCTGAAAATTAACGAAATCGCACTATTAAGAGTAGAAGTTATCTGAAACCGAAAATTTAAAAAAAAAAACTAATTTTTTTGCAACGAAACTCTATATACCGTATTTAAATGAAATAAGAAAAATAATTTCAGAGAATCAGAGAATGGCGATATATCTAAAAACGGAATTTTTGTAATCGCAGAAAACGTCAATTTAAGGTGGCCCGGGGAGTATTGTTATTGTTAGCATAAACAATTGAGTATTCTAGCCGAGTGGTAAACTCGCTGTCATTCCAATGATTATGGGGGGGGGGGGGGGAGGATAGCCTGCGAATGCGCATGAATTTCAGGGAATGTTGGAGCGATACGAAGCGATGTACAAATCAAAATAATAAAAATATTATTTTTGAAAATCAGCTATATCAGATTATTAGTGGTGGCGGTTTATTCGAAATCCAAGATTTAAAAATCGTTCTAGCGGCAGCAATATTTGTTTTAACGCAACGAAACTCTGTATATTTACACCATTTAAATAAAAGGGTGTAATTAGTTTCTGAAAATCAGAGAAATCGGACCATTAAGAGTGGGGATATATGTGAAAACCGAAATTTAAAAAACGCCCTAGCGGCACCAATTTCTGTGCTCTAGCGTTCACTTGGTCTACTTGCTGAGGAATTCGCTTAGTTTACGTGATGGACTTTTGTTCTTCCGTGAGGTTGTGGGATACTCAACAAAGATTCCTCACGCGAAGATATCTGTGCACTTGCAGCGAATGAATGTTATGCACTCCTCTATTACCCGTCTTCATATGTCGTCTACATGAGCGAATTTTTCATTTGTGACTGCGTGTGCTGGACGTCTCTCGTCTAAACTCTGCGAACCAGTTGTAGATTTTTATTTATTTATTTATTTTTTTTTTTTTTTTGCGGGAAAAAGCAGTCTGCAAAAGCTCTCTGTAATTTTAGACATTTTTGTTAGCTTATAATCGTAATACGATAATGCTCTCAAGTCAACTGCCAGGCAGCGAGCGTATGGCCACAATTAACATTTGCTGCAGCTGCAACAAAGTGTAGTGCGCTAACAACCGTTATGGTTACTTATCAAGAAGTGTCTTTTCCAATGCTGCCAACGGGAAACTTAAATTTCTCATAGTTTCTTCAAATCCCGAAAATTAAATAGCGAGCATATTATTATTATTATTATTATTATTATTATTATTATTATTATTATTATTATTATCATCATCATCATCATCATCATCATTATTATTATTATTATACTTTTAAATCGCAGTTCTGACATTATTTCACATACATTAAAACGCTTTGAACGAAATTCGTTTTCCGGGTTTTAATGTAGATAATTATATTTTGTTAATGTATATTGTTCTGTTGCCCCGAATACGGAAATCAGTAAACGTAATAAAAACCTATAATTAAATGTGCTGCCGGTATTTTCAACAGTTTTTTGATAGTTATAAGAGGAAACGTAAATAGTTACAATTATTTATTTTGTACCATATAAGCCTGGGAAACATACGGTAGCTAGTTATCTTTAAACAAAGTGGTGGTCAAGGTGAATGCAAGTTGCTGAACTTGTTTGTTGTTTCTATTGCTTGTTACCTGATGTTATCTAATAAAATTGTACTGTCACAAAAGAACAGATAAGCAGCTGGAGATGAAAGTTTCACCTTGTTCCTTATACATCAAGATATGGGCTTGTTATACAGTTTTTTTTTAAGACTTTCACTTAACATTGTGACAGTACACTATCTCACGCTACTAATTTTATATTTTAGCGTATTCTGAAGGAATGTGTGTAGCTATTACACCAATGCCCATGAAAAGAATTTGAAAATTTTCTAAAAAAATTTTATGCTCCTTCCTACTGGGCACAAAAAATTACAATGAAAAAAAATAGGTACCAGTTTATGTTAACGCTCTATCGGTCTCTTTTGTGTTTTCTCAACAAAACTCGACATATAACCATCAATTAACAAACGATTCCTCGAGTATGTTAACCCCCCAAAAAATGGACCATTTGGGGTGGGGTCAGCCTAAAGAGAATTTTTTTTAAAGTTAAAATTACTCTAGCGGCCGCATTTTTTTTTTTTTTTTTTTTGTTTTCCTCCACGAAAATTTGTGCATTTTTTTAAATAAATTGAACAAAAAAGTAGTTTTCGAAAATTACGGTAATTGATCCATTAAGAGTGGGAGTTAAAGCGAAATTCAAAAGTTGTTCTAGCGACCGCAATTTTATATTTTTTAGAGCAAACTCTGTATATGCCATTGAAATAAAATACGAAAAATAGTTTCTGAAAATTAATGAAATAAGATTATTAGGAATGGGGTTTACGTGAAACCCAACTTTTAAAAATCGCTCTAGAGGCACCAATATTTGCTTTTTCGCAACAAAACTGCGTATATAATATTTAAATAAAATAAAAATAATAGTTTCTGAAAATTAGGGAAATGGGGCCTTTAGGAGTGGGGATTTACCCGAAACCAAAATTTAAAACTCGCTCAAGCGGCAGCAATATATTTCTTTTCTCATATACCATTTAAATCAAATAAAAGTAGTTTCTGAAAATTAGTGAAATCAGATTATTAGTAGTGGGGGCTATACCTGAAAACCGAAATTTGAAAAGTGCTAAAATAAAAGGACAAATCAATTCAGCATATAACCTGTATTTATAACGTTTCGTATGTTTTATATTTAACAAAAGCACCGTCGTGAAGATAGCAAATGTGAAATATTTATCTAATATGTGTTTGAGAATTATATTTGTATGTAAGAGCGCTCTGTAATAATATTCAGAAAAGGTTTACGTTGTATCTTTTTACTACAATAAATATAAATTAAATTTCAAAGTCACTGAAAATGAAGTGAACTTTCGATTGGTATATTGTTGAGTGTTAATATTTATTTAGTACATTGTAATTGTTTTTAAATAGTAACATGTTTGTGTTTTATTGAAACATATGAACATCATCTTAAATACACAACGTAACTCGAAACTTTCTGTTATTATTCTCTCTCTCTCTCACCGCCACGGGTGGCCGAGGTCGTTAAGGCACGGACTCGTGAGCGGGAGGTCTGCGGTTCGAATCCCGCCAGGACCATCCTCCCTGACTGGGGTTTTTTCCAGGTTTTCCTCAGTCTTCATAACTGGCAAATGCCGGGGAGGTACCTAAACTTAGGCCTGGAACGCTTCCTTCCTTAAAATATCCTTTCCCAATTTATCATTTCATCTCATGTATCATCAGTGTCCACCGCCTGTGGTGCCTCAGTAGTGAAAACGGGCGTTAAACACCACTCAAAAAAAAAATTATTCTCTCTTAGTGAATGTAAAGATGATATCAAGGGCTCAGTTCATAAACATATTTACATTTAAAAATGTTTAAAAATACTCGCACAGTAGAGCGTTGTCTATCAATAGTCATATATATTTCATTTTTAATAGTATACCATTAATTTTTGTTGTTTAATCTCAATAATAATAATAATAATAATAATAATAATAATAATAATAATAATAATAATAATAAAAGTTCTGAAAATGTGGTTTCTCTTTTATAATGCCTATAGGTTGCAAGAATTCTAATTTTGTTCCCTAATACCACACGATAATACCAGAACTTATTTCTTTTCATTAATTAATAAGGCCTAATTTGGATTTAATATATATATTTTTATTTAAAGTTATTCAACTTGGTGAGGTATTCGCTTAGTTTCGCAGCTCGTGCTTGACGGACTTTTATTTAATATTTCTTTCTTTCTCATATTTGTAAAATATTAGTAAAAAGCTACAAGTGACGTCATATGAGAACAAGATGGAGGAACAGCTGTTTGCCACACGTCACCATATCTTGAATTAGGTAATGTCCAATCCTTAATATACTCGTATTTTGTAATATATAGAGCGGGTTGTTGTCATTCCTGCTAAACGCGCCTTGTATTTTTTCTGAGAAATAATGATAGTTTAAATACTTTTTTATGCATTTATCAATATTCAAGCGTAATGGTTCACTTTGAGGCCAGGATCGCACATGGATGGATACATCAAGCAGCATCAATTTCAAGAGGTGATGGAATAATCAAGGTTTCCATTTGCGTTCGGTCAATTATTTTATTAGTTCATTTGATCATTTATATTTATATGACTTTTTAAACATTTGTTTGGCAATCATATTTTTCATCATAAGCAAAAAAGTATAAAATGGCGTCAAAAGAGAATGAAGAAAGGGAAAGAAATATTTTCGTGACATATAGCAAAAACCTTAAATAAAAACTACAATAAAATCAAAACTGAAACGTGTGTTTGAAATAGGAAAGGTCAATATCAGTTATAAGCCGTGCTTTAATTGTACTTAACGTAACTTTTTCATTCTACTTAAATACTGAATTATTCTTACGAGGGACATTGAAAATTTCAAAAAGTTTTGCATGTGTCACCTTAAAGTCCAAGCTAAGGACTGAATTCGGAAACTTATCCTCACAATTCTTTACAGTACTCTCCATCTCTCTCCACACAGTTGTAGACGATGCAACCACGTGTCAAAAGCACTACGGTACTCGGATTGAGATATTGTCAACAGAGATGAATTTATAGTTGAAGCAAAGTCCTGTACTTGTTCTAAAGATTTTACAGCAATGCAAGATTTCACTCCAGGAAACAACCAGAAGTAACACGGCAAGTCAGAGCTGTAGGGCGAATGTCAAGCAACTGCACTTTGGCGACTTCCAGTTTCCTCAAATTTGCAGCTGTTCTGTGATGAGACGCATTGTCGTGCAAAAGCAACAACCTTGAAGTTCGTGTCTTTGAACGCCGCCGCCTCAGCTCTTCAAATAAAGAATACAAAATATAAGTGTCATAGTATTCTTCATTCATTGCCATTCCTTCTGACATACAGTTAACCACTAATGGTCCTTCATAGTTGAAGAAAACAGCGAACATTCACTTCCGAGAACGAAAATCTTGTCGAGGAACTGATCTTGGGTCATACTCATTTACCCACACGCAGTTCTGAGCTTTATTTCGGGTGGTATAGTAGTAAAACCAACTTTCATCACCATATCTGTCAAACGTTTAGAACCATTTGGTGGAAACTGCTCAGCAGCTCCTTGCACAGATTTTTCGCAGTTTTAAATATTCATGGAGTATACTGTCAATGCTGCCAACCTGATACTCACTTCCATACTTAGTATTTAAAAAGTAATATGTTAATTTTTCTCCACCAAGTATCTCATTCTTTGAATTGTTCTCTCGTTCACAACTCCTCGACGTTGGCCAGAGCGAAGATTGCCTTTCACCTTCTTCAAATGATCTTCGAATGCATCTTGCAATGGTATCAAATGAAACCATTGCTCACCAATTCCTCTTTTTCGCTGTTTCTCTTTCTTACATCGTGTGAAAATGTAAAATGTAAAGTTTTCTGTAATAATATTAATGCTTTTTCACCAACTATCGCTACAGGACTGAATTCAACAGACTGTACGACAGTGACTATGCAAGTTTAAACTCACATTAATGCATATTTTGATAGTTAATATTCATTGTTGTCAGCTGCGTTTTTAGGCATTGTTGTCCAATAATGGATGTCCTGGTTGCAGATCCTTTTGAATGCCCCTCGTGCTTGTTCTTACTCTCATCATTATCATCACTTTCGCTAATACTTGGAATATTTAGGTTAACTGATCCCCAAAATTATTAAAAAGAGATTAAAACTTGTAATTGTCGTTACCATATTCCTACTTGTAGATAAATTTATACAAGTTAAAGTGCACGACTAATAGTGATACTTAACAACAAAAAATACCTGTACACTTGTAAGTATGGAGTTGTGAAGTACAACTGAAACAGAAATCTTCGTGGTAATAATTACAAGTCTATACACTTGAAACCATACTTTTGTGGAACAGGGCCCTGTAATGAGATTTATAAGAAAATACTTATAAAAAGGGATTTAGTTAAGTTTCCCTACTTTTATTTCTTTATTGTACGCTGACTAACAAAAATATTTTCAGACACAGGACATATAACAAGATAAATTCTGTAGCGAAAGCACAAACCTCGCTAAATGTTTTACAACATTTAATTTCTTTATTCGCCGTCGTCCAGCATTGTGCACGGTTAATCAGTGAGACCACCTCGACATATTTCTATAAACGCTTCCCAACGTTGTTGTTGGTCTCATTTTCTGACAAGAATTTTAACCACAGCTGCTACATCGCTTAGACTCCATCTTGAGAGGTAACTTATCAGGGTGTTGCATTGTTTGAGTACCTCTGTAAGTGTCATTGTTACGTAACATTACATTTCTAGATATAGTATTTTACTGAAATATCACCATTTGCTAATTATAATTCACTCATCGACACAAATAGCAAAAGAGCAAGCTATTTTCTGTATTTTCTTTCTTTCCTTTTCTCGACAATACTCAAGCTTGGATTTCAAGTCTTGTGTAATGGCAACTTTACGACATTGCAGAAACGCATCAATATGCACAATACTTATGAATGGATTTAAAAAGCTTTAGTCCTTCATTGGAGCCTTTTTTTTTTTTTTTTTTTTTTTTTTTTTTTGATTCTGACATGCCATTAATTTTTCGCGTAAGGCAGTTTTTACAACAATCACCGCAAAGTGATGTTTTAATGTTAAAATTGTTGCTGTGCTTGTTGTACCGCGTTCTGGCTTGCCTAGCAATTAGTCGTAAGTCATTAAATGGTTCTTAGAGCTGAAGATGCAGCAAGGGTGGTGGCATTAGTGGAGGATGGACGAACTCTACATTATGTTGCTCACGTCATTAAAATTTCTTATTCCAATGTACGCGGACGGCTCAGAGAGCATGGTATCTACACCAGAAGACCCGGTTCTGGTTGTAGGAGAAGCACTCTTGTTTCCTTTTACTGCAAGTTCTTCCCGATTATCACGCAACATCGATGGTGAGGAATAATGTGCAACAAGTACAGCATGTTCACATCAGTGAAAGGCAGTTAGAAGCAGGCCGATGAAGTGCATTTACTGCCCAGCAACACCACATATCTCACCTCTGATGCAGTTTGCCCACACCCATCACACTGGACCATGAAGCAATGCAGTACGGTGCTCTTCACGAATGAGAGTAAGTTCTGTGTGCAGGTACCAGATGGGAGGGAGAGAGTATGGAGAAGACCTGGAGAACGTTATGCACCCTGCACTTTCTCTTCAAGGACACTTTTCACTGGAGGTTCAGTATCGGCTTGGGCAGGGATCAGCATTGAAATAGGAACGAACGGAATTGGTGTTAAGCGAGAATGGGTCACTGACACTTATCGGTACATCATGTAGTGTCTTTTGCGCCCGTTATAGGCGACAACATTATCCTTATGCACACATTGCTCGCAGTTCCTGGACGTGGTTGCGCTTGAACGTATATGACCAGCTCTCACTCCAGACCTGAACCTGATAGAACATGCATGGGATATGCTTGGAAGGCGTGCTCACTTCAGGCTGCAGTTCAAGCGGAATGGGAAATGATACCACAAAAAGAGATTGCACACCATATCCGGAGCATGCCTGACCGAATCGCAGCTGTGATTAGAGCTACAGGTGGCAACACTGGTTACTCTTATGCGAAGCACAGAGCAATTAAAAGTTACACTGTCCAACAGTTTTTAAAATGTTCTACTTTTGACCATGTTTTCGACATTTTCTGTAAACACGGTCTCCTAATGTATGCTGCAACTGTTTCTTACAGCACATGGGCGTGTCCAAGAACAGGGTGACGATCTATACGGGCGAGGGGAATATGGACGATCTCGGCCGCATCTCCATGTACAATGGTGTGGAGAAGGTGTCTCACTGGAGCTCGGCGGAGTGTAATCGTGTGGACGGGAACGAGGGCTCCATGTTCCCACCCCGAGACGTACATCCCGATGCTAAGCTCTACATCTATAACAGGGACATCTGTCGTAGGCTGCCTCTGGTGTTCAAGGAGCGGGTTCTGGCGAAGGGTGGCATACCCGCTCTTCGCTTCCAGACGCCCCGCAATGTGTTCGGCGCCCCAGACATCAACCCCGAGAATGCCTGCTACTGCCACCCGGACTTGAGAGGAAGCTGCCCACCTTCAGGTGTCTTCAACGTCTCTCCCTGCGCCTACGGTATGTCCATCTATTGAGCTGCAATAATCGTGACATCAGTTTTAAATATACTTTAATTTATATAATAATGAGCGAATGAGTCGAACATGAAACCTGCCATCATGTTCCTAATTAAGTATACATTGCATTTCTCCGAAAAATTCTTCAGCATATTAGAATGTAAGGACTTTTAATAAAAGGGTTAGGAAAAAAGAATAAAGCAATAATCATAAATACTTAGGAAAGCAGAAGAGGAAAATTGGTTAAATGCAAGGGCAACTTCAACTAGCTGAAAATATGGAAAATAAGTTATCTAAAGACGTGAGATAACTTTTAGGAACCTCTCACTGACTATGTGCATGCAAAGTTGAAATTCTTTCATTCACCCTACGAGTAGAGTTGAGAACTTAAAAATTAAATTTGTTTCTCTCATAAAAGTTGCCAGTTGACAAATGATGCACAGCACTGCTATAAAGTGACTTTAAACAAAACGATGCCTTCTCGTGTTACAGGAGCACCGATCATGATATCCTTCCCTCACTTCTACCTCGGAGATCCTGTTCTTTTGGAGACAGTCAACGGATTGCATCCCGATGCCGCCTTACACGACACACACATTGATCTGCATGCGGTAAGCGCTTAAAGTACACTTTTGCTTTTTGGAATGTTAAGTCTTGTTTGGGAACTTTCTGAGCATATATTTTCTCTCCTTTCATTCGCCATCATTGATTCTGTTAGATTTTTAGAATGAATGTAGTGAAAAGATTTTTTGGTAAATTCCAAAATGATAAAACGTGTATGTGTTTAGATATATAGAGCATATATGTGTCTGTTAACGCTCTAGAGGCCGCAAATTTTCTTTTTTTCTCAACGAAATTCGGATTATGTCATTAAAATAAATTAATAAAAATAATTTTTGAAAATCAACGAAATCAAACTATTAGGAGTGGGGGTTTACCTAAAACCCAAAATTTAAAAATCGCTCTAGCGGCACCAATTTTTTTCCGCGATAAATCTCGATATATACCATTTAAATAAACAAGGAAAATGTTTTGTAAAATGGAGGAAATCGGGTCATTACGAGTTGTGGTATAGCTGAAAACCAAAATTTATAGAGTGGGGGTTAAAGCGAAATTTATTAATTGCTCTAGCAGTCAGAAATTCTGTTTTTTCTCAATAAAAATGCCATTGAAATAAAATAGGAAAAATAGTTTCTGAAAATCAGTGAAATCAGATAATTAGGAGTGAAAGTTTATCTGAAACTCAAAATTTAAAAATCGCTTTTGCAATATGAATATTTATTTTTCTTCACTACAAAATTTGGTATATATCATTTAAATAAAATAAGAAAAATAGTTTATGAAAATTAAGAAAACCACACCTTTAGCATTAGGGATATACTTAAAAACTACAATTTAAATTTAAAAAATGCTCTTGCATTTAATTTTCTCTATATTGTTTTAAAATAAAAAACAAATTCATTCAGCATGTAAAAGTATTAATAAAGATGTATATGTTTTATATTTAACAAAAACACCATCTTGAAGATAGCAAACATGAAATATTAATGTAATATGTATTTCAGAATTATATTTGTATGTAAGAGCACTCTGTAATAACCTTCAGAAAACATTTGCATTGCTATTTTTACTATATTAGCATTTAAATTAAATTTTAATGTCGATGAAAATGTATAGAACTTTCAATTGTATATTGTTGATTGTATATACTTGCTTAATATATTGTAATTGTTTTTAAATAGTAACATGTTTTTGTTTTATTGAAACCTGTGAACATCTTAAATACACAATGTAACTCGAAACTTTCTGTTATTTTTCTCTATTTTAGTGAATGTAAAATGATATCATAAACGTGGCTATATTTAAAAATATTTAAAAATACCCACACAGTTTAGCTTTGTTTATCAGTTGTCATATATTTCATTTAATTAATAATATACCATTAATTTTTGTGGTTTAATCTCAATAATAATAATAATAATAATAATAATAATTCTAAAAATGCAGTTTCTCTCTTGTGATACTTATAGATTGCAATAATTATAATTTTGTTCCCGAAATACCACAGCTAATTTAATTTCACTAATTAATAAGGCCTAATTTGGATTGTATATTCATTTTTAAAGTAAGTCAACTTAGTGAGGAATTCTCTTAGTTTACACAGCTCCTACTTGACAGACTTTGTTTTCATTTTATGAATCTCTTGATATGAACAATTCTCAATCACTTTTTTGGTCTTGGGCAAAATAATATGAACATCCTTCGTCTTTTATCTGCATCTTTTGTTAACTCCATGTCCTTTGGGGTAAATCAAATAAACCTACTGCTATTCTTTGTGAGTAATAAGGATAGTGGCGTGCCTTTAACAGGTTATGTGTGGGGGTTTCAGAAGTAGGAGAAATCAGTTCACCTGGCATAACATTTTTTTTTTGTCAGTATCATCATGCCCAAGCAACTGGTGCACTCGTTTATTGAGCAACACATTATTACAAGGGCTGTTCAAAAAAGAAATATAATCTTCTTTTCACAATGTGCATTTGCTCATCCTCATAATTTTGTTGATCTTTCTGAAAGTAGTCCCCGTTGGATACAAGGCACCTGTCTCAGCATTTAGCTAATTTTCAGACATGTTGGGAATGATTATTTTGACATGTCCTTCAGAATCCATTGCTTCTGATAATGGAAAATATCTGCCATGACGACGTTTCTTCAATTTTGGGAAAAAGTCCTACGGAGCTAAATCTGGACCATAGGGAGGGTGGGGGATACACTTCACTTGATTTTTGTGAGATATTCAGCAAAATGTTTTGCGATCTCCGGCCGTACATTATGGTGGTGCAGCATCTCTGAAAAATAAACGAGAAATCTGTAAAAATGTAGGACAGAGCCACTGTAGTGGGGCAAAATGGAAGACATATGCGAATATGGCGAAGTGGAATTTGCTATGTCAATAGCACCGTCTAAGTTGTTGTGTGGAGTAGACTTGAAAGTCTTTATTCTATCACGAAAATCCTTCAGGCCCGAAAAATACTCCTCAACTGATGATTTTTAAGCTCTTCATCGCAGGAAAATTTCTTTCTACAAGGAATTTTCTCAGTTTAAGGAACAGATGGAGTCAAGTCAGGGGAATAAGGCGGATGCGACAGCAAATTGATTTTCGTCAATGCAACGACACGTGTATGATGGCGAGCATTGTCTTGATGCAAAATTACTTTCTTCTTTAATGAACCCGACCTTCTCTTGTGTATTTTTATCTTCAATAGATCCAAAAGATTTGCATAATACGCTCCAGTTATATGTTCCAGTGGGAAGATAGTTAATTAGCACTACATCTTTGTCATTCCAGAAAACCGACGTCATGATCTTCCAGATCATGATGTTACACATTTGGCCTTCTTTGGTGGCGAAAAATCATGATGCTCCCATTGTTTAGACTGCTGTTTTGTTTCAAGTGTGCAGGAGTGCACCCATGTTTCATTGTGTCACAAATGGACGCATAAAGTGGGCGGGATCTCTCTGAAAACGCGCCAAACTTTGCTGACAGATTCACTCTTTGATTCGCGTTTGATCCTGAGTCAGCAGTCGCGGCACCCATCTTGCCGATAATTTCTTCAAGCACAATTCTTTCCTCAAAATGTAAAGTGTACGCTCCCCTGAAATGTCCAGAGTTTCAGCAATTTCAGTCACATTTAATCGGCGATCTTCCAGAACCACGTCGTGTACCTTATTGATAATTTCTGATGCCCGGAAGGATTTTGGTCGTCCGCTCACTGGGTCATCTTCCAAGCTTTCATGGCTGCATTTTAACTCCGTGGCCTACTTAAAAACTGTTGAAAATGATGGTGGAGAGGCCCCTAGAGTGTTTTTTAATGTTTATCATTTGTCGCGTGCACTGCAAAAAAACAGCTGTATCTATTATGATTCTTGACCAGTCCATGTATGACTGCACAAACGTTTCTATGGAAGATGGTGGGTTTTGATAATAAAACTGATGCAATTTGTGGGTCATTCCGAGAATTTTTCATATTACCCTCGTATATTTAAAAACTCAACTTTATACCACGTAAATCATTCTTAAATGCTTTGTTTGGTCTCTTGAAAAACTGCAAAACTAAGCGGAAGATAATCTGTATGCTGAGTAAATGTAAACATATTCTTTTGTTGCAGGTACTAGGAACAGCTCTTTCAGCTGTGTCCAGGTTCCAACTCAACATAATGATAAAGCATTCTGCCATGATCTCTCAGTTGAACAACATTGAGGACCATTCCATTCTTCCTATAGCATGGTTTGAAGTCGTAAGTATACATGCTTGCTCATTGGTGCAACCTTTTTGTAATTGGGGAAACAACTGATCCATTGTAAGAGAGGAGATCTAACATTATCACACAATAGTTTGGGTTGAGAAATTCAATGCTCTGATGAGAGTTACTGCTTGAATAGATTTGGGGTCATTTTTTCATGTGCAGTAAGGCTGTTCCAGTACATATGTAATTATTAATTTCGTGGTTTCTCCACTTTTAACTCAAATTTAAAGCATTTCTGAGTGCTGATATAGAAGTTATTGGCAACAGTGCACCTCTTTGGCATGATTCTTACACCTGTATCCTCTGGCACAGTCCAACCCCATCAGAAATAATATGGCTGCATTTGCAACCTGTTTGGTATTGTTGACATGGAAACTGTAGATGCTTGCTTTATGCTGTAGCCAAAACTGAGAATATATGTTGTTGATTGGCTGCCTTGTTTCCATAGCAACCAAGAAGGATGAGCGAGCTGTGTGCATTGCCAGCTTGCTAAATATAATTTATTGATACTTCGTTAGGCTATAATGACTTTTAAATCTTACCTTTAATAGTAAAGTGAGTTAGCTATTTCTTTTATAGTTTGTAGCTACATAAATACAATTTTTTTTATTATTAGCATATTAGTTTAAAATAGCTCCAGCTATATGTAAGGGATTGGTGCTAACCCTAAATTTAATAATAATAATAATAATAATAATAATAATAATAATAATAATAATAATAATTTACTATCAATAAATTACTTGTTATGTATGTCTGACATTATCAACAATGATTTACAAAATATATAAAAACTACTCCCTTATTAAATTATTATAGTTTCTTTAACCTATGTATGTATACATCTATATTATATAATCCCTTATTGCCTTTCTTACAGTTCATCTAATCTATATATACGTCTATACATTAGGTACTTTTTAAACTTACATTTAAATTTATTTCCAATTTGTGTTGGTAATTTATTATACTTTTATTAATGGATCTTTGTAAATTGGTTTAAAATTTGCATGTATTCTATGGAAGTTATCCTTACCTCTAGTATTATTGTACATGTCACCATTTGTTATGCTATCAGTTCCCTTCTTCAGGGCCATTAAAATGACCCTATTTACTTACAATCCAACCACAATAAGGATACCCTTCTCCATAAAAACATTTCTGTATGGCTCCATGCTATCATAGGCATTTGTTTTGTAAAACTAAAATTCCATTCATGTTGGTAGTACCAGTACTTAACCATATTTCTATACCATATGATAAAAATGGATGAACTATATCATAGTGTACAGTTAATAGTACAGTACAATACAAGTTGGTTGGTTGGTTGCTAGTGGCCATTGGGGATGCTGATATTTATAATTTTTCCCTAGCTTCTAAATTATTTTTCATTTGTTTGTTGCTACCTAGTTGGCTGCATTTCAGTGGATGTTCTTTGTTTAAGATAGTATTCACGTCCTTAAACTGTCCTTCATTAATTTCACCCTGAAGAGATGTTCTGATAGATCATCATGCCCAACAATTAAACAGAATTGGGCAACTCCAATTTCTCTTGGTTTCAATAAAAGATGTTTGAGGGTATTTAGATCTTCGTATAGTTTTCCTTTAAGTTTTGGTTTGATATTGTGTTGTTCTTGTTCAGATATTAATTTTTCTATGAGTTTCAATTTAGATGGAAATTCTAGTTCAAAAAATGTTTTAATTTTATGATGGCTCCTTTATAATCTGAAGTAACAGCAATCCCATTTCCCTTTAATTCATCAGGATCCATTGTAAAACTATTTCTGTATTATATGGTAGTTTTCTTATTTCATTTATAGCATATGTTGGTGGATAGCTGTAATTCATTATACTTTGTAGTGCTGGTTCAGAGTCACTTAAGATAACAATTCTTATATTTACGTTAGGCTACACAATAGATTTTGTAAAGCTACTGTAATGGCCATTATTTCACCATCAAAACTGTTAGCCTACTGTTCCAAAGGTGTGTATTGAGAGAATTCTTCATAGTATATTGCAAAGCCTGTTTCTCCATTTTTAAGAGATCCCTCTGCATACACTCTACACTAGTATTAGTCAGATATTGTTGTTTAGTGTACTAAGTGCTGTCAATCTTAATACCTCAGATAGGTCGTTCTTCTTGGAGACCATTGTATCCAGACTTAGTTTCACGTTGATATTATTAAGGATAATGACAGGTTTAGAGCTGATTTTTAAACTTTTATCTAAGACTTCTTTCTGTATGTAATTTTTTAAAGTATGTTGTGTTTTTAATCATTGTGTGCTGTCAGAAATATGAAACCATTTTGTTGATTAATTGTTAAGGGTGCACATAAATCCCATCTTCTCATGGTCCCCCTGGGTAGCGCCAAGTGGATTACAGCTATGGCCAGCTTTCCAAGATAGTACAGTACAGATATTATTATCTAGATACAAAGATAAATATCTCAACACACATACGCTTGAGCTAATTTTTTTACATATGCACTTGACATGCGAATCCAAGTTAGTTGGTCATGTTCCAAGTGACCTTTATGTTTACAGATTATTTAAGTATACTGCCATATCCAATATCTATCTCCTTATGTAAATAGGAATTTTCAAACAGAATTAATTTACTTTTTTGATAGTTAACCTTTAAATTTATATCATTTAAGTAAACTGACAATTTTTCAAGGCAATCATTAATGAAAAGTCAAAGAGGAAAAAAGTTTTGAACAGAAATGAAAACTTCTTGATAGATAAATATATGTATAGGATAAATGAATTGTAAATATGTATATAAAATATAGTACAATATGATTGTTAATAGTATAAATTAAAATAGCCTATTGTAGTATGAGAGAAATTAGCCTCTTATATTAAATTGTGTTTGGTTTAGCAATATATTTTATTATTAATGTTTTTTTCTGACAATGACTGAAACTCAAGTGTAAATTAAATTATTATTATTATTATTATTATTATTATTATTATTGTTGTTGTTGTTGTTGTTGTTGTTATTGTTGTTGCTGCTGCTGCTGTTTTCCCTAAATTGTTTAGAAATTTATTAGAATAAATGATTGTGGTGTTATCAGCATATGATATAAAAGTATTTGTATGTCATATGGTAGGTTGTTTATATATGTAAAGAAGAACAGAGGTCCCAACACAGATACCTGTTTTAGTATGTACTTCTGTTACAAAAATCCTATGGCTGAGGTAAGACTGAATCATGTTATGTATTTTTTCCCTTATTCCATAGATTTCCAATTTATTTAAAAGCATACATTGTGACATACAGTCAAGGTCTTGGGTAGGTCAACAAATATCCCTATAGTACTCTTAGCTTTATCTAAATTTTCCAGTAATTTATGCATAAAATCCATGACAGCTGTTCTAGTTGAAAAGCCCTTTTTGAATCCATGCTGATGACAATTATACTATACTTGTCTAAGAATTAGAAATTCTAACTGATTAAACTTTTTCAAATGATTTTCTAATCACAGAAGAGGTTAATGAAGTAGGTCTATAATTATTTACATCATGTGTCTAGCCCTTTTTATATACAGGTTTAATTATGCTTAGTAATAGGCAATCTGGGAATATGCCTTCATTTATGAAATAATTAATAAAGTGATTTAGAACAGATGCAAGGATGTCTTTACATTTTTCAGTATTTTAGGGAATGGACATACCGTCCCAGCCATAAGAAGAGATTTTTAGAACTAATTATTATTTTGATAATCTCTTCATTACTAGTATCTCAATAAAAAAGGGGAGTTTTAGATGTGCTCAGCCTTATACCTTAATGGATCCTTTGGCTCTGATCTTGTCCTATACTGCTGCAAGAACAAGGAGTTTTTGAGTAAAAGACATCAGATTTTGCTTCTTAAGGGAATTTATTTCTATGTCTCAGCCTGTCGCTAGTTTAAGCTGCACTAGACAGCTTAGGGAATATTGATAAAATAGTTTTTATAATCTCAATGTTTAGTTAATGGCTAAAAAGAATTAATTTGAGAATTGTTACAATTTGCAGAAAGTCGACGATCTTCCTGACGAGCTTCAGAAGTTGTTTTATGCAGCAGCATTTACAGTACCACTAGTGCAGACTGCAGCACAATATGCCTGTCTCGTTGTGGCACTGTTGTCGCTCTTCCTCATCTACTGGTGTTTCATCAGGAGCTCCAGCTGACACTGTCAAGACTGAGATAGTAAAGGTCTGTTTCTCTTATACCTGAGAAAGTTGTTAAGCACTAGTCTTCAAGTACAGCAAAGGCAAGATTGTCTAAAAATTGTGTGCTTTCGAACTTACATATCAACTGACAAAAGAATGAAGAGAGATTTAGAGAATTCAAAAAAAGTAGAGGGCCATTCCAACCTCAACACATGATTAATAATAAATAGTAAAAATGTATTAAGGCTTGCACAATATTGAAAAAAAAACAAAACAATATCAACATTATTGGCTTTTTTAATAATAAAAGAATATGTTTAGAATATTAATTTATATTCAAATATATTATTGATGACACACACAGTTTCTGTTTTGTAATATTCAATTATGCATTTACTTTCCAAAAACCATTATATAACCTTTTAAAAATTAAATGAAAAGAGTTAAAAAAGTACTTGAACTCATTAGTTTTTTCATAAAATTATTTAATAATAAACAGTACTAGCAATGCAAATTGCTTAGTATTTGGAAAGTAGTATGTATATATTTGTATAATTATGTAGTTGAACGAACTGTGTGTGCACAAAACTGGGTCGAATGTAAGTAAAAAATAAATGATAGGTACATATACCTTTTCAGAAACATAAACTATGCATTTATACATGCAAGAAGAGCTATACAAGTATTGCCCACTCCTGTAATTTTTTCATAAAGACTGATTTTTCATCTATTACTTTGTAAAGATTATTTACAATATTTTTACAATTACCGCTGCTGGTTGAAGCATTAAACTTTTTGATCATTTTGTTTATTATGGTTAGTATAGATAGCCATGAAATTGTGATCGTGAATAAAACAGATTGATTACCTATTTCTTAATGGTTCTGAGTTTAAAATCAGGGACTAATGGCTCTCTTGATGATTATTTAAAGTAAATTTTGTGGTGTGATAGAAAAAAATATTCTATAATACACATTCCTAAAATGATTTTTTTAAGAAGCAAGGTTGGAAACTTCTTAGCTTCACGTTCATCCAAAAAATTATGGTTTATAAGCTTGTATCATAAATAAATATTGTAGTTTAAACTATTTTGAAGTTTCAACCATATTTATATTTTGTATCATTGAAATATATTATCTTTAATTAATTTATTGATCATATATTCTGTCAACAAGCTCTCCATAACTGTACTTCCTTAATTTCCGTAGGTCAGTTGTAGCTTAGAATTTTCAAAATTCAGATGAATTTATTCCTTTGAGATTCACAATTTAAAGCAATATGCTCAATGAAAGACAAGATTATTTTTACCCCTTATATCTTTGTGAACTTGTGATTTATCTTTCCTTAAGTATTTTGTAGGAAAAAACGTGTTAAAAACGTAAATATGTTGAAAACACAAATGAAATCGTAATACAGAAGTGTCTAAACTGTTTTATAACATTAAAACAAAATTTTAGCTTTTCATTAACTTTTTTTAAAGATCTTTATATTTGTCATATTGATTACACAAAAGCTCAGCAAGCATACCTCTGTTGACATTGAGAGAAAATGCAGCATATTTATATATTCATACTTGTATAGCTCACAGGTGCTTGAGATATGTGGATACAGTTTAGTTACAATAGAAACAGTTATAAGAGTATTTAATCTACTGCCAATGTGAATTTCTGATGGAAGATGTTCTAAAAAGAAAACTTGCATTTAGCCTTAGTTTACTAATTAAATTATTTTAAAAGTACACATTTAATATCTCTTGTCAAATATGAATGATAAAATGTGTTCACATCACTGATATTTTAATATTCTGTAACTGTATATTGTAAAACTTTGCCCCTGGATTTGACTGATGTGATGTCTTCCATCTATGAAATGCATTCGTTGTCACTCTGGTTTCATTTACATAATTCAATTTCTTGCAGAAAATTTGCATAGTACATGTGAAAATTTGTTACCTAACAGAGCAATCCAAGCCGAATGTTCCATGTGTTTATGTAAAGTAAAGTATTACCTATGTAATAAAATTTCTAAAGGAATGTAATTTCCAAGATGCTCAAACACATTGTGATATGCTCGTTAAGAAATATGCGATATTTTTAATGTTATAATTGAAGTTTCAAGCAGTAATTCTAAGGTTTACAGACAGACATAAATGCTCCATGTTTACATTTTCTTGCATATTCAAGCAGAATGCAAATATTTAGTACAACTATTCAATTTGCTCACCACAATACTCTGTTGTACACACCCTAAGGGGCTGGTTTTGAAAAAACGATTACAGTTTTATCCAAAATGCAAAAATGTTCATAAAGTCTTTGAATGCTGTTGCAATTTGAATATTATTAAGACAAGCTCATATTTTCAGCTTTCTATATAATAAATTTCAATGACTACATCTTTAGCAAAAAATCTACAATTATATTTTGTTAAATAATTACATATCCACTGCCATCTAGTGTTATTAGTGGAAAGACAAATGAGGAAAAAAAAAAAGGATTAATGGGTAAACTAAAATACCATACATTGTTATAATTTTCCTGCCTGATGCGCGTATGTACATATCATGTATGCAGATTATTGTTTTATTGTTGAGTGTTATGATGTATATTTCAAAAGCTTTTGTTAATACTATGAATTATTGTATTTGTAAAATAAAATGTTAAGATTTTTATAATTTGTAGTCTTTTAATACTGAAAATTAGCATTTATCTATTTAGCATTAAGGTGTACTATAGGACACAATTTTTGCAGCTATAAATGGACCAATGTAAGAATATTACAACTTTAAAAAAAGTGCCACTGGAGCAAAAAAAATTCATACATAGATTTTCTTTCTTTCTTTCTTTTTTTTTTTTAAACCTGTCATTGACTTTTCTGAAAGATTGCAAATTCTGCAACCTATCTTAGCCTATCTTTGCCTTTTAAAACGAAAATGCGAACTTTGCTGCCTATCTTAGCCTAAATCCGGAATTCTGCAACCTATCTTAGCCTATCTTTGCCTTTTAAAACGAAAATGCAAACTTTGCAGCCTATATTAGCCTATCTTTGCCTCTTAGGCCAACAGCCTATCTTAGCCTTTTAAAACGAAAATGCAAACTTTGCAGCCTATCTTAGCCTACCTTTGCCTCTTAGGCTAAAATCCGGAATTCTGCAACCTATCTTAGCCTATCTTTGCCTTTTAAAACGAAAATGCAAACTTTGCAGCCTATATTAGCCTATCTTTGCCTCTTAGGCCAACAGCCTATCTTAGCCTTTTAAAACGAAAATGCAAACTTTGCAGCCTATCTTAGCCTATCTTTGCCTCTTAGGCTAAAATCCGGAATTCTGCAGCCTATCTTAGCCTATCTTTGCCTTTTAAAACGAAACTGCAAACTTTGCAGCCTATCTTAGCCTATCTTTGCCTCTTAGGCCAACAGCCTATCTTAGCCTATCTTAGCCTTTTGCAAACTTTGCAGCCTAGCTTAGCCTATCTTTGCCTCTTAGGCCAAAATCCGGAATTCTACAGCCTATCTTAGCCTATCTTTGCCTTTTAAAACGAAACTGCAAACTTTGCAGCCTATCTTTGTCTTTTAAAACGAAAATGCGAACTTTGCTGCCAATCTTTGCCTAAATCCGAAATTCTGCAACCTCTATTTGCCTCTTTGGCCAAAATCCGAAATTCTGCAGCCTATCTTTGTCTTTTTAAAAATGGCTTAGGGCAGTGGTATTTAGTACATATTATCAATTTACATAAAAATAAGTTTTATTGATCTTTTGATACAGAATAGATACGTTACAATATCAATTTCCTTATTCATGTCTTTACAAATTTACTTCTTTTGTAGATATTACATGTTAAACCATATTTTAAAAGACATATTTGTGAATGCAAAGTTGTCAGACTAGGCGAAATCCAGTGCTGCAACACGCCGGGCTTGACTTTAGTAATCCACCTCCGCAGATATCTTCCGCTGAAAATAAAACGTGTAACATTAAAATTGTTTTTCCTCAATTTTTGGCGTGGGCGAAAGGTCAAAAATGTCATGACAGCTTATGAACGTAGTACTTAACCCAATCAGGGAAGGCAATACTAAAATTATACTTTTTATAAGAACTGAATCAATTATGGGGTGATAATGGATTACAGAGAGGCAGTACCGGATAGTGCTAACATCTGATTCCCAAACGCCATTAATATTTTTCTTAACAGACTCGTTTACCTCAGTGTAAACAGCGTGCATTAAGACCGGGTTCTTATGTTTCTATCGTCATATACTCATATCATTACAGTTTTGACTGCCGAGAATAACAGAGTGTACAATGCATTTCTTTGTGCATTAATGTGCGGTAAATGAAACGAGATGGCTGATATAAAATTATTCTTGAAAATCAAAGTCTATTTGAAATAAAATTTTTCGCGAGAGAAAAGTTAATAGTTTTATTTTTGTAAACAAACATTGTAAATATAACATACCATTAATTTTTTTAAAAAAAGTTGGACTATTGATGCTAACACATTTCTTGGTATATGTTCTTATTAAATCGAATTATTTTCCACTATTTGCTGAACTTTCAGTACTGCTAACAGTTATCTCCGCTGTAGACAGAAGTTCTTCCTACTGGGGAAATTAGGTTTCTAAGTATAAACAGTAAATTGTTATTAATATTGAAAATAATTTTCATTTTACTCTTCCAGGGTCACTTGAAAAGCTTTCGAAATGACCCACAGATTGCAGCAGCAGTTCCGAAGCAGTTTTACTATCAAATTCGCCGTCTTCCGTAGAAACATGTGTGCAATAATAAACGGATTTGTCAAGAATCGTAGCCGCTATAGCTGTTTGTTGCAGTGCAGACGTGTTACAGGAAAAATGACAAATATCGAACATCGTGCGGTTATTAAGTACTTGGTAAAGAATGATATGAATATAACAGAAATTCACTGACAAACACTCTAGGGAACTCTGCACCATCGTTTTCAACACTTTCCAAATGGACTACGGAGTTTAAATGCGGCCATGAAAGTTTGGAAGATGAACCACTCAGTGGACAACCAAAGTCCGTCACGATATAAGAAATAGTCGATAAAACATACGACGTGGTTCTGGAGGATAGCCGATGAAAGGTGCCCGAAAAAAAGTATTGGCAAGATGGGTGCCGCAAATGTTGGTTGACTAGGAATCAAGAGTGCAAATCTCTCAGGAAAATTTGCTCCTTTTCAGAGAGATCCCTCGACTTTATTCACGGATTTGTGACCAATGACGAGACAAGGGTGCACTACTACAAACCTGAAACAAGAAGCATTGCGATTCTCCACCGCCAAAGAAGACCAAGTGTGTGACATCGGCCGGGAAGATCATGGCTACTGTTTTCTGGGTTAAAAAATTTGTACCACTAATTGACTATCTTTCCACTGGAACATTTGTCACTGGGGCGTATTATGCTATCTTTTTGAACCTAGTGGAGACAAAAATACGCAAAAAAAGGCCCAGTATATCGAAGGAGGTCATTTTGCTTCAAGATGTAAATGAATGAACTGCAGTATGATTTGCTGCCACATCCACCATATTCCCCTGACTTGGCTCCATCGCACTTCCAACTGTTTCCTAAACTGAAAAAAGTCCTTAGTGGAAAGAAATTTTCGTGCGATGAAGAGTTTAAATCATCAACTGAAATGTATTTTGCAGGCCTGGAGGAATCTGACTTTCGCAATGGTATAATGACTTTGGAAAAATCGCTGGACAAAGTACATTAGTGTCAAGGGAGATTATGTTGAAAAATAAAAATAATTTAAAATGCTTATGTAAAACAAATTAAGTGTTTCATAACTATACAGAGAACAATATTCCTTTTCACATAATTCTATTGAATAACTTGATTTAAACTCCCAGACATTGCACCAATTTTAGAGGTAGTACACAAAACTTTGGTAATGACATCTGTAATAAGTTTTTTTTAATGAGAAAGCTTGAAAAGAAATAAAATGCACTACCTTTTCCTTCTTTTGAATACAGTCAACTAATGCACCGGTTTCGATAGTAACGATATATCGAAACATCGCATTAGTCGAGAAAGGGACGACGCTTTTCTTTTTCTCGTGTTATAACAAAATTCAATCAAGTATCACTTCCTTGCTAAGGCGGATGGATACATTAAAATTATATATATATATATTTTTTTTTTAATTTTAATGAGTTTTGGAATTAATAAAAAACGCGCTGTCATAAAACGGCTCTTTGCTTATGAAGTCAGTAAATTACGCGGGGAAAATGCATTGAAATGCGTAACAAAATAGTCCGGCAGCCTCTTCGTAGAGCATGAAAGAGATGGGAAAAGTCGGTGTAAATAAGTGAAAAAGAAGAAGAAAAAAGTTCGTCGCGCAGGAGTTAGGAGTTGCGTAAACTAGGCGAATTTCTCACCTAGTAGAGTAACTTTAAACTGAACATAAAAGGCAAAATATGACATTATTAAATGAAATAAGTTATGACATTACTGTGAGGTATTAGGGGAACAAAATTAGAATTCTTGCAACCTATAAGTGTCACAAAAGAGAAACCACATTTTTAGAATTATTATTATTATTATTATTATTATTATTATTATTATTATTATTATTATTATTATTAGTGAGATTAAACTGCAAAAATTAATAATACTTAATTAAATTAAATATAGGAATACTGATGGATAAAGCTATACACGGTGAATATTTTTAAATGTTACCATGTTTATAAAATGAGCCCTTGATATCATCTCTACATTCACTAAAATAGAAATAACAGAAAGTTTCGACTTATGTTGTATATTTAAGATGATGTGCATATGTTTCAATAAAACAAAAACAGGTTACTATTCGGAAACAATTACAATGTACATAGCAAATATACACAATCAACAATAAACAATCGAAAGTTCCATCCATTTTCATTGGCTTTGAAATTTAATTTAAATATTATTGTAGTAAAAACAAGTAACGCAAAATTGTTCTGAGAGAGAATTATATTTCTATGCAAGAGCGTTCTTACATAGAAATATAATTCTCAAACATATTATATTAATATTTTACATTATATTAAATATTATTTACATTTACATTATATTTAAATATTAATATTATATTAATATTTTACATTTTACATTTACTATCTTTAAGACGATGCTTTTGTCAAATATAAAACATATGCCTTGTCATTAATACAATTTACATACTAAATTAAATTGTCCTTTTATTTTAAAGCAATAGAGAGAAAATTAGAAGCAAGCTCGCCTTTTAAAATTTGGTTTTCAAGTATACCCCTACTCCTAATAACCGGATTTCCCTGATTTGCAGTAGCTATTTTTCTTATTGTATTTAAATCGTATATCGGAATTTGATTGAGAAAAAACAAATATTGGCGCCCCTAGAACAATTTTTAAATGTTGGGTCTCAGGTTTCTAATAATTTGCTTTCCCTGATTTTCGGAAACTACTTTTATTAATGTATTTCAATGTCATATACTGAGTTTTATTGAGAAAACAAAAATTGGTCCGCTAGAGCATTAACACACGTAAGCGCGCGCACACAATGGTCACTTGTCTTCTTGCTATAGAAGAACTCTAGTAGTTGGAAATACACGATTACAATTGTGACTTTTTCTTAGTGTTTTATCCATTTCTGCTTCTATAATTATTGTCATTTTCGGTGCCTAGTAGTAGGATTAATGGAAAATTTGAAGAACTTTTTCACAAATCTTTTCATAGGTACAACCAACTGCTTTGGAATTCGCTATTAGAGAAATAGTACACATTAAAATCCCAGAAGAGGCTAAAGAACTAGGCCGAACTCAAGGCTTGTGTACACGGTAATAAATATTACCACGAAAGAATCCCTTCGCCTCTACATATATAACATTTACTTGAAAAATGTTTATTGCGCTTGAAGACAGGATGAGCCCTCGACCGTATTACGGGTGATAGGCTATAACAGCGTCTAATTCCAATAGGGAAACTTTTCAGTTGATCAATAAAAATCAACACATAGGAACCTGCACAGAAAGTTTGGGTAGATTTTAACTTAAATACTGGACGCTTCACCCTTGATAATGTTCTGTGTTTGGAGGATTGGGCATTGAGAACAGCAGTCAAGGAATATGAGGATTCTTTGAAAAGCATGGTAAAAATAAAATTTTCATAAGACAAGCACTTAATTTTTCTCAAGAATGTCTCCTTCGATGTCTATACATTTGGTTCAGCTAGTTTTCAATTTGTTCATCCCATAGGAAAATTAGCATCTGTTAAACTGTGCAAAATACTCATTAACAGCAACGACCACTTTTTCATTTGAAGAAACTTTCTCCCCCCCAAGCCCAATTTGCAAGTTCGGGACGAGGAAAAGGTCATTTCGAACTAAATCCGGAGAATAGGATGCATGAAGAATCAATTGGAAGTCCAAAACATGCACTTTGGCCTTTGTGACTGCTACTGTGCAAACTAGAGCATTGTCAATCATGTTCGTTTTTCATTCAATGCATGTTTCCAGCAATGAAGCATAATATGCCCCAGTTATGGTTCTGTCTTTTTCTAAGTAATCTATCAGGATTAAACACTGGTCATCACCTTTCCCGCTAACAAACAGTACTCGCCTTCTTTGGCGCTCTCACCAACCTTTGTCCATTAGTTTAACTACTGCAGTGTCTCCGAACCCAAGTTTCATCCACAGTCAAGAGGTTCTGCGGATGGTTTTTAAACAGTACCAGACATTGTTGAAATGTTCCTCCGCATGTGTTTGTTGGTCAGCAGTCAGCAATCGTGGCACCAACGTGCACGCAGCTTTCTCATTTCTATATTTCGGTGCAGGTTATTGGGAACTCGCTCAGTTGAGATGCCTACAGTCCCAGCTATCTGACGCCCTTTCGCTAGACATTCTTGCATTACGATATCATACATTTTCAATGATTTCTCTGTAGTGACTTCAACTGGGCGGCCTGAACACCTTTAGTGCTTCTTCTATCACGTTTAAACTCATTCATAGAAATAAACTGTATTCAATGGCGATGCACAGTGTGCATGAACTTCACCCAGTTCTGCTTTGATCTGTGTTGCAGTTCAATCCTTTAAATGGAAATGTTTAATTACAGTTCGAAATCCATGCCCCGCTCCCACACATCTACGGCACATGTGACACTGGTCACTTCAGAGAGCTGTCAACAATTACAAGCAAATAATGATGCCGCTTAACAAAATGCCCTGCCATTATATGGAAATCTAGCACTCTTATTATACAATCCTTGTATACTCTTAACTAGCTGGAACGTGTCCAGGAAACGCTAACAACTAAGCAGCTTGCACTCACGAAACACAAAGGTGTTATTATTCTTCTGCATGAATATGCAAAACCACGCTATCCATTTTGGTCGGAACAATCTAATGAACCCAACATATTTTTCAGACATTGCAC
Source organism: Metallyticus violacea (assembly GCA_030762175.1). Classification (NCBI taxonomy): domain Eukaryota; kingdom Metazoa; phylum Arthropoda; class Insecta; order Mantodea; family Metallyticidae; genus Metallyticus; species Metallyticus violacea. Next base: position 13,768,514 of record CM060834.1, read on the forward strand.
CAATAATTTTTTTTAATCATCTTCAAAGACAGATATGCTGAAACCTTACCGATCTGTAAATTGTTCCAGATGGAGTTTATGATTCCCGCCCTAAAGTTGTTGATGTGTTTTATTTGTGGACGCTCTTTAACATCTCGGGTCTATCAGCGTCCCATTCAACTCAGGGCGTGAAACGGCCGACAAATTTGGATCAGCGGTCTATTCTTTCAGGCCTGAGATTCTTTTACATACCAGAAATTTATGATATGGGATCGTATTTCCCTTCCGAAGGATAGATTTTTTTACGCCCGAAAAAAATCCATCCATCCTGAACCCGCGGTCTTGCGTTTAGGAGGAAAGTATGGTTACCACTGGACCACAAGGACCGACCCGCCCTATAAGTGAAACTTATAATCTTCCGATCACGTTGGCAGGTCCTCGATATTGATAATAACTATTTAATATTAAAGATATTATTTTTCTACGAATATGATGATTTGAAATGTTTGATCTTAAACCAACAGGTAATTATGATATAAAACAAGATGTGTTCAAATATACTTACGTTATGAAGTAAAGGCGTTGGCACTTGCAGGTTGTCAACGAGAAAGCGGAACAAAAGTGAGACACAGCTTGTGTCATTAATACATTTATTTCATTTTTCAACGTAGCATTCTCTTGTCAGATGTTTATCAACTTCTCGGCTTCCTGTAAAAATAAAAAATTATAATAATAATTATAATAATAATAAAAAAATAAAAAGTTTTCCTTCCTCAGAGCACATTTAGAGAAAAAAAGTTCGTCATACAGGAGCTGCGTAAAACAAGCGAATTCCTCACCAAGTTGAATAACTTTACAAAAGAATATAAAATCCTAATGATGGATAAAATAAGTTGTGGTATTACTATGCGGTATTAGGGGAACAAAATTAGAATTCTAGCAATCTATAAGTATAACAAAATTTAATCATATACTATTAATTAAATAAAATATATGACCACCGCTAGACAAAGATATATTGTGTGGGAATTTTTAAATGTAACCATGTTTATGAACTGAGCCTTTGATATCATCTTTACATTCACTAAAATAAAAAGAAATAACAGAAAGTTTCCAGTTACATTGTATATTTAAGAAGCTGATGTTCAAATGTTTCAATAAAACAAAAACATGCTATTTAAAAACAATTACAATGTACTAAGGAAATATACACAATCAATAATATAAATTTTCATCGATTTTCATTTCATTTCATGCTTTGAAATTTCATTTGAATGTTATTGTAGTAAAAACATGTAACACAAACGTTTTCTGAATGTTATTATAAAACCCTCTTACATACAAATATAATTCTCACACACACATTAAATTAATTACGCATTTGCTATCTTCACCACGAAGCTATTTTTAAATTTTGAGTTTCAGGTAAACCCTCACTCCTTAAAGACACGATTTCCTTCATTTTCAGGAATTATTTTCGTCATTTTATTTCAATGGTATATAACGAGATTCCTTTAAATTAATTTATAATTGCGGCTGCTAGTGCGATTTTTAAATTTCTCTTTAACCCCCACGTGGTTTTCTGTATATCCCCTATCCTAATAATGTGATTGTCCCGATTTTTAGAGACTATTATTATTATTATTATTATTATTAATTAATTAATTAATTAATTTTAATGAATGGTTTCGTTGAGAAAAAGTAAAAACTGCAAATACTAGAGCATTAACAGTCACATATATACATTTTTTCGGGGTTAGTAGGTAGGTAGTAGGGTATCGATGGAGGTTTTAAGAAGTTTTCAAAAATAATTTCAAGCGTACAATTGCAATCCCTTCGGAATTCGCCAGTACAGAAGATTTCATGAGACAGGGTTAGGTTGTGTGAAGGATGAGAGAGAAACTCCATCTAAATTTCTGAGTCATGTCATGTTGCGCAGCTATATCCTGCAGGACGTTCAAGGTTGCTATATTATTTTTATTCAAAATTGGTGTGATAATTTGTCATTTTCGGACTCTCCAAAGAAAAAAAATTCTGATTTGCTCCACGCCTACAAATATGGCATGATACCCAAAATTTTTCCCTGGGAATACAAATAGCGACCATCTAACAGACATGGCCATAAAACAGAATTCGATCTACTATTTTGTCCTCCAAAAACTGACAAGTCTACGGGCATTTTTTAAAATTAAAGTCTCTGTAAAATATACAGTAACGGGAAGTATATAGAGCTCGTCCCAGCTTTCCGAAAATGTGACGAACTTAAGAATTTCCCGTAAGGTTGTCTAGATAGTCAGCAAAAAAACGGAAAATAGATCATTTTCGGGCTCTAGGGAGATTTCAAACAGCTCCTCGACTACAAATATGACTCGATAGCCCTAAAAGTTTTTCTGGGAATACAACTAGCGACCCTCTACGCAAAATGTCAGAATTCTATAAGATTTTTTACATACAATAAATGGCAAGTTTAACAGACCAGCAAATTTTGAAAATTCGAGTTACATTTTGGTTGACAAGGTGTGAAGCGAGGTACTATATAAATGAGATTACAAAAGAAATAAAAAGAGCAGACTTCGTTTCTGTGCGGCCCAACTAACGTTGTGATATTACGATACATCAGAGGAAGTTTCTGAATTGACTGCACAAGGCGTACTTTAACAGTTTAATTAGAAGCGTTCCATATAAACCAGAAGTTTATAGCATGGGGCTGCAATTATGAGAAAATGCCGGGGAGGAATTTGTATGTCATGTAGTTATGTCCCTGACCCACCCTTCTACAGGAACCACGAGCCGCCACTGGCTATAGAAAATCAAACGCTGACATTTTTGGAGGTAGCGCAAACCAACAACCTCATAAGGAGCCACCCCTGCAGTCACAGTCGCTTTTCGCAATGTAACGATTTAATTTATGAGAAAGTAATGCTAGCAAAGATCGTCCCAGATGTTCCAAAATGCGTGAGAAATTCACCTTCAAGAGCAATAAACACTTTTCTATTGCTTACTGACATTTATCATGGCGTGCGCTGAAACGTGAGACGAGTTACATAACACTGCACTTCGCGTTTGCTTAGCGCTTTCTTTTATTGCACGATGCGCATTATTTCAGACCCCACAGTAATTGCCATATTCGAGGGTCAAGGGTTTACGTCTCCGGAAATTCTAGCGTAATGTTTCTTTGTTTAATCTCTATTTAACGATTGCGAAAGCTAAGGAAAATTCAAAAGTACACTTCTTGCATCTCATGTTACTTCATCTGTTCACTTGAAGAGAAATTTCTCATAAGTACACACTTAAGTCGATTCAATCAAAATAGATCCGCTTTCGTCCCGCTTTCACTCCCATATTTTCTATTTGCAGAAGTCCTTCTCTTGCATCACAATGTTTTAAGTCATCTTTACACATACGTCCCTGCATCAGCCCAGATCTGCTGAGTACATTTGAGATCAACGTCCTTCCCGCGCCATCGCAACAGATTGGGTTGCGGAATTTGAGAGATTAAGAACGGAGATAAAAGAAAAACTCCATTGGCAAAACCTGTTTCCGTAGCCAACCAAGAAAATGTCTTTCACATAGTATAACGTGGGCCAATTATCCGCCAGATAAAATTCGTCACGCAGAACTGCGTAAACTAAGCGAATTCCTCAGCAACTTCAATAATTTTAAAAATTAATATAAAATCTTAATTATGCCTTATTTAAAAATAAAATTAAATAAGTTACTGCATTACTGTGTGATTTTAGGGGAACAAAATTAGAATTATTGCATTCTATAAGTATCACAAAAGAGAAAGTACATTTTTGGAATTGAGATGAGATTGAGATGAAACCAGAAAAGTTAATGGTATACTATAATTAAATGAAATATATAACCACTGATAAACAAAGCTATACTATGTGCGTGCTTTTAAACATTTTTAAATGTAACCGTGTTTATGAACTGAGTCCTTGATATCATTTTTACATTCACTAAAATAGAGAAAATTAACAGTAAGTTTCGAGTTAAATTGTGTATTTAAGATGATGTTCATATGTTTCAATAAAACAAAAACAGGTTACTATTTAAAAACAATTACAATGTACTAAGCAAGTATATACGATCAACAATAAACAATCAAAAGTTCCACCTATTTTAATTGGCTTTGACATTTAATTTCAATTTTATTATTGTAAAAACATGTAAAGTAAACGTTTTCTGAAGATTATTACAGAGCGCTTTTGCATACAAATATAATTATCAAACATATAATAGATTAATATTTCACATTTTTTTTATCTTCACGGCGATGTTTTAGTTAAATATAAAACATATGCATCGTTCTAAACACAGATTATAAACTGAATTAATTTTTCCTTTTATTTTAAAACAATAGCAGTAAAGGCGCTTTTTAAATTTCGTTTTTCAAGTACACCTTTAGTGCTAATTGTCCAATTTCCTCCATTTTCAGAAACTATTTTTCATATTTTATTTAAATATTACATAGCAAATTTTGTTGTGAAGAAACAAATATGCTGACACTAGTGCGAATTTTGAATATTGTTTCAGGTAAATCCCCATTCCTAGTGGCCCGATTGCCCTGATTTTCGGAAACTACATTTATCAATTTATTTTAAAAAGCTATACAGATTTTCAGGGGAAAAATTGTTTTTTTTTTTTTATTCGCTTTAGGTCAACCCGCAACCCCAATGGTCCAATTTTGCTTGGAAACAAACTCGACGAATCGTTTGTTAATTGATGGTTACATGCACAGTTTTGTTGAGAGAGATAAGAAAAAATTGTAACCGCTAGAGCGTTCACACACATTCGGTGCCTTGTAGGCAGGATCGATGAATATTTGAATAACGTTTTCAGAAATAGTTTCATGGCTACAACCACAATAGCTACTACACTCCTTCGGAATTCGCTAAGTGCATCTATGCAGTAAAATCAGCTAAAGCGGTTCTCCCTCCATTTGTTTAGGAGAAAGAAAAACAACACAATTGTAACGGACAGGACTAGATTTTCAGGTGCAGCCCGGCTTTATCCAGTATATAAGTAATTTTTCATTTCATGTTTTTCCATGTTTAACTCAAATTTAAACTATTTCTGAATGCTGTCATAAGAATTTATTGGTAGTAGCACGCTACTTTGGCATAATTTTTACACCTGTATCCTGTGGTACAGCCCAAATCCGTCGGAACGTATTTTGGATGCACTTACGACCTGTTTCATACAATTACAATTGTATATTTGTCAGGACTAATACAATATACTACAGACAATAGTCAAGTATATAGAAATTAAAACCTAATAATATTACTACGATAAAAAATGCATCAAGTTTATAAAAAGCGTTACTGATGAGCCAAGTTTTAAAACAGTCTTAAATCTACTTAAACTAAGGGAGTGGGCATCACGAGGCAGTCTGTTGAACATATCTAAATACATATGAAAAAAAATTTTTTTGGTTTTACGTATCTGAAATTAGGCCTTAATATAAAGTGACAATGTAATTGTACAGGTTAAGTTTCATCATCACTAAAGAATTAAAATTATCATAATTAAAATTATTAATTCAATAAATACAAAGCGAACGACAATGAGCGTCATATGCAAATAGTTAAAATACGGAGACCTTTTCCTGCAATAGTAAACTTTTACTGATTTTCGATCCGTTGTTCCAAATGTATAAACCATAAGATAAAATATTTAAAAAAAAAAACACACACACACACACATAATAAGAGTTCAAATACAGTCCATGGATAAAAGTAGTTCTAATTTGCTTAATAAGTAAATAACACAAGAAAGTTGTTGATTTGTTTTATTTACGGACTCTCTTTAACATCTCAGGTCATCAGCGTCCCATTCAATTCAGGGCATGAAACGGCAGACAAATTTTGCTCAGAGGTCTCTTCTATCAGGCTTGAGGTTCTTTTTCGTGTCGTAAATGTAGGAAGCCATACTTAGGATTTTTACACCCATCGATCCTGGCCGGGATTGAGCCGAAACTGAGAATCGAGCAGTAGCCTGGGAAAATATGTGTGTCGTTTATTGGTTGCCCCGCTTCCGTAGCACCTCAGAAGAATGCGCGAGCCGGCGAGCATTGCCAGCTGGCTAAGTACAAGGTGCGCCAAATGTCATTGCCCATTTTAATGAAAACACAGCATTGGAAAGACCACTTTATTGAAGCTACATGATCACTATTTATAAAAATGCTTCTCAAAGTGTGCTCCATCTTTGTCGATACAAACTTATAGACGATCTGGGAGCGCACACTTGTTCGTGCAATCATGTATTTGCATCGATTTCTTCAAAAACATTCTAGGTTCTTCTAAGTCCTCGAGTGTTTGCGGTTTTGTAATACAAAGTTTTATCTTTCACGTATCTTTAAAAGGGAAAAAAAAAAAAAAAAAAAAAAAAACGGAGTAGGGTTTGGCGATCTACGTGCCATTTCTATTTACCCTCGCCTTCCAATAACTTTACCATGAAAAGATTCATCAACATAGTTTCGCACAAGTAAGGTATAATGTACTGGCGCGCCATCATGTTGAAAGTACAGTAGTAATGCATTTGTAGCCCTGGAATGACATAGGTAGCTAACATTTCCAGGTACTTCTCTCCAGTGACTGTGCTATCAATAAACCAAGATCCAATAAAACCATTACTTGAGATACCACCTCAAACAGCAACACCAGATTGACTCAGTTGTATCTGTTAACGTGGCATGTTAATTTGAGAGATGCCTCAACACTCCAAAATAACCGCCATGGGTGGCTGAGGTCGTAAAGGCGTAGACGCGTTAGCAGGAGGTCTGGGGGTTCCATTCCCACCAGGTCCAACCTCCCTGATTGGTTTTTTTTCAGGTTTTCTCAATCGTTATAAATGACAAATGCCGGGGAAGTATCCTAAAAATTAGGCCTGGAACGCTTCCTTTAAAAAAAATATTTTCCCAGTTGATATCATCTTTACATTCATTAAAATAGAGAGAAATAATAGAAAGTTTTGATTTACATTGTGTATTTAACAAGAGTTCAAAGTACCATCGATTTTCGTTGATTATGAAATTTAATTTAAATATTAATGTAGTAACAACAAGCAGAGAAAAGGAATTCTGAAGGTTATTACAGAGCGCCCTTACATACAAATATAATTCTCAAACATATTATATTAATATTTCACATTTGCTGTCTTCACGACGACTTTTGTTAAATATAAAACATTTGCATTGTTATAAATACAGTTTATATACTAATTTTTTGTCCTATTATTTTGCAACAATAGAGAGAAAACTAAATGCAAGTACATTTTTTAAATTTCGGTTTTCAGGTATACTCTATTTCTAATGGTCGGATTTTGCAAATTTTCAGAAACTATTTTTTTTATTTGATTTAAATGGTGTATTCTGAGTTGTGCTATGAAAAAAATAAATAGTGTCGCTAGAGCGATTTTTAAATTTTGAGTTACAGGTCTCGCTCCTAATTTCCCGATTTCCCTCATTTTCAGGAACTACTTTTTTATTTTATTTAAATATTATATATGGAATTTCGTTGCGAAAAGCAAATGTTAATGCCGCTAGAGCGGTTTTTAAAATGTTGGGTTTCAGGTAAACCCCCCTCCTAATATCTGAATTTACTGATTTTTCAGAAACTATATTTCTTATTTTATTTCAATGGTATATGTCGAGTTTTTTCCTCTAAAAAATTAAAATTCCGCCACTAGAGCGATTTTAAATTTCGCTTTGACTCTCACTCTTAAAATTTCGGTTTTCAGGTATACCCCCCACTGCTAATGGTCGTATTTAACTGATTTTCAGAATCTATTATTTTTAAATTTATCTTAATGGCATATACCAAGTTTTGCTGAGAAAAAACATACACATTTTCTGGTTAACGAACTCGACGAATGTTTTGTTAATTGATGGTTATAAGCCTAGTTTCGTTTAAGAAGAAAAAAAAATATGCGACCGTTAGAGCGTTAACAGACACACACACGCATAGGTTGGATGCTTTAAGAATGCATTCTCCATATCTCTTAATCTTCTCATCGCTAAACACTTTATGTGTAGGTGCATTATCTTCGTGATATATTTTTTATTATTCATTGTGTGGATGGTCTTTTATCACGATTTTTTTCATCTACTTGGTTTAAAAGATTGCAATAGTGCTCTCCGGTAGAGTTTTACTCTTTTGAATATATTCAATTAATAAACTTTCTTTAGCGTCTCCAAAACGACGATGCCATAACTTTTGCTACAGATGGAATACGGGCTTCTTTTGATCCTGTTGTGTGATGGTAGATCCAAATGCCATCAAAGTTAAAATCAGTTCTATTTGGTAAAACGCTCCAAACACTGTTGGTACCTTTTTAACACAAATGTGTTTTTGATGTTCCGTTTCAAGAGTGGCACACGTATTGAACAAAGCTTTTTCATACACAATTCATCAAGTAAAAGATAAAGACGATAGTCTATTGTGTCCCATAAGGGCAAAGGTCTCCTAACAAGTAGGGAAAGGTCGCTTTTTCCTAACGTGGTGAGCTATTCCACGCTAGTTGTTCGTATGCTGTTTAAGACACTCTGACTGATTTGTTCTTTGGTTACTCCATTTCTCACTGCACTAGTTGCTTCTCGAGAGATTTACATTTTTCTCTTCCTCTTGCTACTCTTGACCTATCTTGACATGTTCCTTGAAGAGGTCAATCTATTTTTTTTTTTTTGAAATGCCTATAGCCTCTGTAATTGGCTTACTTTAACTCGCACTCATCTAATGCCATATCAGTATTTGTTGAATTAATTCTACCATTGTTTACTCTTTGAAATTCCTTTACGTGAGTTATCTTTAAGGGACACTTGCGAGTGAATTTTCAAAATTCCACATTTGTATGGATTTTTCTGCAAGATTTCCTACAATTCCTGCTGTTGAATTTATATGTATACCAAATTTAATTCAAATTGAATTAATACTTTGCAAGCTATAAATTATTTCATACATTTTATTACGTATATATGTCGCATAATCAAAAATATTTTATGCCTCTAACGAGTTTAGAAAATTGGTTGGCATTTTTGCAATTGAACCTTTGAAGCACAGAAAATTTTTTCAAGAGAGATTTTTAATAAATTTGAGGAGTGAACTGTGCTAATTTTTTAATCTATAAGAAATTTTATTCTTTAAAATTAAACTTTTTTCGAGAATTTCTTTTAATATTATTATTGGTGTGAGCATATATTTTTTCTCATACAATATTACAATGGATACTTTTGCACATTCTGGGAACTTTTCATTGAATTTAAACAAAAACCGAGGCACGTGGAACATTTTGAATGTGTGAAAATTAAATTTTGAGGAAAAAAAAAACGCTGTTATATATATATATATATATATATATATATATATATATAGAGAGAGAGAGAGAGAGAGAGACAGAGAGAGAGACAGAGAGAGAGAGAGAGTTGTGAAACATGAATTGAACGCTTTACATATCAGAATCCTCCTAATTTACATTTATGTGTGTCTGTACTTTTCTTTGTGTCCTTCCGTGCTGTGTGGAGCTACTTTTGCCACTTGCAGGTCAGTTCCTGCTTGTGGCAGCTGACCTGCTCTCGTGGAGTCGAGGTGTATCTCGGGTCTTACTGATCTTTGAAGCCGCTGCCGAACATTCCTCGCCCCTTACCACAGGTCTCAGCTCCTGAGAAGCTGAACAGCCAATATTAAAAGCAGCAACAACATTTAATGTCCCAATTTCTAGCCGCTTCTTAGAAATAAAAAACTTTGTTTGGGACAGTTTTTCCAAATGAATGAACACTTTAATTTGAATGCCGTGGCCCTCTACGATCACAGCATGCCAGTAGTTCAGTTCAAGGTAGTCTCTGGTAGATGGGGGAATTCTCCTAACATACTATCATCAAACTGAACAGACATCTTGCAATGTCTCTGCGGAGTCTCACCGAGAACTATGCTTCTATTATAGAAACACCAAGAGTCTGTCACTTCTGATGTTCTGCTTCTGTCTGTTGATCTGTAACATGTATGACATTTTTCATGGCAGATGCTTCTGGATGTCCAACCAGTTAGTGTTTTTATATTTTCTAACTTCAGCTTACCACGCCCACTGCCCAATGTCAGTAGTGTGTTTGTTTAGCTTGAGGAAAGCTGAAGTCATCCTCTTTGCTACATGACTGACACATTCTTCCTTCAATATTTCCACATCAGTCACTTGCTTTAGGTGCTGGTGACTCCTTCGTCTCCATCAGACAGTGCAGTTGTGTATCACAGTCCATATTTATATACTGAGGGGGTGTGGTAAAAAATAAATACATTCACATTATTTACTTACAAACACAATTCTTACGCTTTTTGAAATAGATGCTATAATTTTATAGTTGTTTGTTAGTTATTCCATAAGTGTTACAACTATTACTACTAACTGTCTACATTCACGCATAACAATAATTCTTATCACTGATCAGCTGGTCGACTGTTTAATTGCAATGAAATATCTAGCATCTAGAGAATAATTTCAAAACTCTAGCATACACATTGACAGTATGAAAAGCGATGCTTATCAATATTGCCAAGATAGGGTAGCGATGCATATGGCACAGTAAACGGATTTTTGTGCTGCTAATTCAGCGCTGCCCTAAAGAATCTCAATAAGGTATTCCTTCAGCTATTCAGAATCTACAGCTCTGGCATTCAGTCCCCCGTACATATAGCTAGAATCTACAACTTTTACAATTATCGCTAGAATGTATGTCTCCTATAATACTTCTAGAATCTACGTCTTCTGCAACTGCCTCTAGAACCTACGTGTTCTAAACTATGTACGCCTCTTCAACTATTCCTTCTGCTATTAAAACTAGAATCTGCGCCTCTTGCAAACGTCCGTATAGAGCTCATAAACGTAATGACTATATGCTTAGAGGAAAGCTTTGGTGCTTTCGTCGCATTACTTTCACATGATTTTATTTCACTATCGATTTCCTTTTCCTCGTGTTTCTTAACACTTAAGTGCTCGCTATGCAATATCTACCTGACGAGAAATATCTGCGCGATGGACGGAATCTGTTCCCCACCTCGAGAACCTTTTTACTGCTTCAGACGAACCTTCTGAAAGTGAAAGTTAGTGGTGTTCGTGCAGTGCTAAGCTCTGGGTCAGGCGGTTGACAGCCGGGTGATGCGACCAACACATAGCCACAGTTAGACCCTGGTGAGTACCGTGGTGAACCAGTGTCGGCTGGGGGTTCAAAATCTTCATAACGCACTAAGAATGGGCTGTTCATTTTTGTACATATTTATGCGTAATGCCAATATGTTTTTTACATGCAGTAAGTGATGCTTTCTTAATCGACAGATTATGACGTTATCGCCGGTACGTTTCTCAAATTAAATATTCTTTAAGTTTGTGGTTTAAATTCCAGTTCTATTCAAAAGCTGGCATTTAATTAATACAGGATTTTCTTTCTTTTTTTTTTCTTTTTCTTAATTTTATTCTGTGCAAGTGAATAATTGTTGTTTTTAAAGTATATAAAAATCACTGAAATTATTTTATACACTTTCTGTATAACTGTTAGGTATATACAAATGCAATAGTGCGACCTCCCGATATCTATACTTCCACTGACAGAGATTGAAAAGACTAAGTTTCAATAGGATTGCAAAAGAGTGCAGCATTAAAATGCATAACGTGAAGAACTATAACAGATACGAAGAAATTTTTGTCAGCTCTATAAAATGACTGAAGTTGAGATCGTAAATTTCCAAAACTTTATATATATAAGTATTTGTCACACACAAATTCTGCCCAGGAGTTCGACTTTACACCTCTATACTTAAAGTAGAACAGCTTTAGACTGAATTCATTTTTTTTTTAAATATTTTGCCAGGGTATTACGGTATTTGCCAAGCATGAAATGTTAACCTAGGCATTTATCTTCTCTTCCTTTGCGTCATTTCTTTCTTATTTAGTTTATGTGCATATCTAGCCATTTTTGTTATATAACACACTTTTTTTTCTATAATGCGATTAAAATTTCTATCGGTTTAGACCAGACATTTTAAAACATATTGGGAATTTGATATCCTTATTATTAAATAGTCACCAGGGACGGCCCATCATAAGAGTCAAGTGGTTCAAAGAAAATACCATAATTATTTACCATTCTTACTTCTCCTGGTCAACTTATAAAACAAAAAAATGCACAAAAACAGCGATGTATAACCGATTAGTTCTTAATTGTATCTTAACCGATGAGCGCATTTCCCTCTAATGTAGTAGCGGTAGCATGCGGAAGCTCCGTTAGCGAGGGAAGCTCATGGGCCAACACGGAAAATTTTACGCTTTAAACTTATGGGCCAGCAAAGATTTACAAGGACTTATACTTGTCTTCCTCCAAGATGGGTTACATATTGAGGGGTTACTGATAACATGCATAATTGACTATGAGCTGTTTTCGCCCTTTGTTTGAAATTGGATGTCCTTATCATTTGTTAGTGAAAAGTTGCCTTTCATAGTGTTAACTGTTACGTTATAACAAACGTATCTGTTACGTGGCAATGAATAAAGTGGACGTTTTATTGAAGACTCCGTTTTCTCTTCTAAGTTTAAGTGTTAAATTGGAAGTGAAACGATTTGGACCTCATCGCTTACTCATCAAGATGACACAAAATTAACAGTTGTTTTTAATGGTTTGAATAAACATCTTTTCTGAGAGCGTGTGAAGTGATACCCATGTTGTTTATAGGAATGAGAACAGAAAAGAAATAGAAAGGGCAAATTTCGTTTCTCTGCAGGCCGAAGAAACGATAGATATTACACGCATGTCACGATTTGTTGTGATATTACGATACATTAGTGGGGGTAAACCGGTTGAAAGATTCATAAAATTCGTTGCTGTTTCTGAATAGACTGAGAAAAGCTTAAGGCGTACGTTAATACCTGAATTAGAAGAGATCTATATAAACCGGAAACGTAAGATGGCGCTGCAGTTATGAGAGGTTGTCAAAGAATGTAAGCCGTGATAACAGAACCTTCCCTCCATTTGAGTCATGTAGTTATGCCCCTGGTCCACCCTTCTACAGGGGCCACAAATAGTCACCATCGCTATCAATAATCTTCTACCAACATGATGGAAAACTATGAATTCCATTGTGATAGTGCATAGGCAGATTTCTGATCACCGAAGTTCGGAATTCTGTACTCGGGTGTGGTTATCCAAAGAAAAGGAAAGGACAATAATCTGATAGTGCTATGTCTGGGGAAATCGGTGGATGCGCTAGCCTCCCAATCAGTACTAATAATGGTTTAATGAGCCACTTCAGCTGTATGTGGTTTGGCACTATCATGTAGAAGATTATTGCTTTTTATGGTTAGAGTAGATACTGATTGCTTGACCGGCTGGCAGCAGTTAATTACGCGAGTCCACTAAACACAGAACATAACCTTCTTTTATTGCAATTATAGTTTTGGTTGTTTGCGAATGGGCTGCCAATCACTGATTACGGCGTCTTGGAGTATTGAAGTGATTGCAATTCTAACTGCATGTCATCAGCCCATTCTTCAGCTGACATGACAACAGGTGTCAACTTATGTGGAACAGCGACCGAGTTTACATCTTATTCCAAACTGATGCAAATGGAGCTGCCTGACGTTGAATCGCTGTGGCGCGTTCTCCCCAAATCTAGCTCTAGTTCACTTTGATAGCCACTAAGAGTGTCAATTGTTCGCTGCTTTCGGTCATCCTGCTTCCCGGAAAATCGTGAAGTATCTTTGCACCGTTCGATTATTCACAACAGCATCATCACTGAAGGCCCGGCATATTTTCCACGCCGCTGCAGTTGCTTTGTTTCCCAGTTTAAATTCATAGGGGGGAAAAACTCGTACAATCTTCTTCGTGGTGCTCGTGTCTGACCGAGCTTATCGGAAAACTGTTTAGGGAAAATGAGAATGAATTTTCAAAGTCCTACGTTTTTTGTATGAACTTTTCTGAAACTTTTATTGTGATTACATTGCTGTTAAGTTATTATGCATACCAAAATTCATTCAAAGTGGATAAACACTTTGTGAGCTATAACTTATTTAATACATTTTATTACATAAACATATCGCATAATCAAAATGTCACACGCGGTTCATGAGTTGAGAAAATTGGTTGACATTTTTGCCATTAGAGCTTTGAACTATACACAAAAATTGTATAGAAAGATATTTTAAATAAACTTTATCAGTGAATTATGATAATTTTTTTTAAATCTATAAGAAATTTAACCTTTTAAAATTAATCATATTTTTATAAAAAAAATATATGTATTAAAATTATTATTGATGTTGGCGTGTATTCTGTACCATATAATATTACAATGATTGTTTCTACACATTCTGGGAAATTTTATTTGAATTTTTTAAAAAAAGTTGTTACGCACGGAACATTTTGAATATGTGAAAATGAAGTTTTGAGCAAAACATTGTTTTAAAAAAATGCTGGAAAACAGTGTAATTTAAAAGGGGACGGGGAGCTCCTTAAATGGCTGTAGAACCTGAAGGGAGAGGCAAAATGCAAATGTTGGCTCTCTGTGAACGCCCAACGGTTCAAGGAATCATTTGACCAGAAAAAAAATTACCCATTTTGGCCAAACATTCACTCCCAGTTTCCCCTAACGCTAGGGGAAGTTGAGCCTATCTCTGGGTAACACTCATTCCCGCTTTAACTTTGTCTGCTGCGCATTTAATTGTTGCCAAGGATTAAATGTAAGCATCGCAAAAAATCTACAGAATTTGTTGGTCAACTGTATATATTCCGTATTTCGTATTCCATTAGTAGTTTATCGGTTTTTTTATCTCTTTCTGGTTTAGTTTTTTGTTTAGGTACTATGTGACAGTTCAACAGATGTTTATTCATCTAAATATACTGCTGGTCATTAAATTTGCAACACTCATAACAGACGCGTTAAACCAACCCCTTATTTTCTCAGAAGGAACAAGTATGACTCATCCAAAATAAACAGCATTACCAACCAGTAAGTTACTGAATTTGTTCAAAGGAGAATTGTGGCATGTTCAGAGTGCGGGATGTCATTCCAAAAAAAAACTGATGCTCGTGTTGGACGAAATACGTTCACAGCAAAGCGAATATAAGATCAGTGAATCGAGGCAGAACGAACACACAGACGTGAAGGATTTCAACGGCCCCGTCAAAGTACAGAAAAAGAAGACAGATATCATTTTCGTATTATGTTCGCGCACGTGTTACACTTTTATTGGCCAGCGTTGTTTTCATTCTAATTTCTTAAAACACAAAGTTCTTTTTCTTTCCTTTCGTTGCTTATTCTTTAAGTTTCAGCTGTGATTTGATTTACTATCTTGTTATGATTTCTTTCGCTTTATCTTGATATATTTTTCTTTGTACAGTTCACTTCATTGCTTTCTCTTTCTTGTTTTATTCGCTCCACCCGTTTCATCTCTTTGTTATAACTCCTAATTTATATTTATTGTTTTTCCGTTGCTCTTTCATTTTGATTGTTATCAAGAAAATTTCAGTTGCAATACAAAGCTCACAGCTCTCAAAAATAAAACTGCCCTGATATTGTTTTCTTTCGCATTCACCTACATATCTTACTTAATGTTTCTATTAGTACTTTCTTCTTTTAGTTAAAATCGTGTTTATCGCCTATATTAACTCTGTGGTATTGGAGAAGAGATTAAATAATAAATTGAAACAGGAATATTGCGGAAGGGGGGGGGGTAAGAAAGCGTTTCAAGCTTAGTTAAGGGTACCTAATTGACAGTTTCGATAGTGAGAACTGAGGAAAATCTGGGGGGGGGGGCCCTTAAGGACACTGGCGGAGATTTGGGGTCAAAAATAGATTTTTGGCTATATGCATTATATAAAACTACCTAGTTCGCAGTTTATGTACATATATAATTGTGTTTGTTCGGAGAATTTAAACTGCTTAAAAGGCAATTTAAATATGGCCACCATGTTGTTACACAGCGCCACTCTTTTTTTTTTGGTCATTTGTCATAACTTGATATTTTTAACGTCAGGAACACATGTCTAAAAACTGTGTAAAATAAAGCTGTGAATTCTTTTAACTTGCATAAGCATTTGACTTTTGAAAATATATATATATATATACATATAAATATATATATATACATATAAATATATATATACATATAAATATATATATATACATATATATGGATTGAAATTTAATAAAATGACACTATATACATATATTGAAGAAATGTTTTATTTTAAATTACATGTTACTTTCCTAGCAATATTAACTAACGTGTTTTTAACCCGATTTTAAAATCCGAGGATCCTTAGATTAATAGTTAATGGAAAAAGTTCACCAAAAGCAGCAAAATTTTTAAAAGTTAATATTTTTTCTGATTTATTAAAATAATTATAAAATAAAGATTAAGATTAAGCAAAAAATTAAAAACAATTTATAATTTACAAATAATTGTTTAATAAGTGGTAAATTTTTCATTTGGATAGACAGTACCGAAAACTGCTATTATGTCTCTACTAAGTGTCCTTAAGGGTATCTAATCGGCAATTGTCGATAGCGAGGACTGGAACCGCAGATCTTTCTCAACGACGTACACCGCCTGTTTTGGTTCTGTGCCGTGAGTAGCAAATTGATTGAACCTGTAAGTGTAATGATCTCTTTTGCAACAGCAATAGCTTTCTTCCCACCCAGGCGCAGTCCCCACTAAAACATTTGAAAAAGTGGAAAACAAATTGTAACAATTGCTTCTCATAATGTTACTCCTTAAATCCATTCGACGCAATAGTCACCAAAGCACTACATTCATTTTTCTCGAGTCACTTCAGGTATTGATCGTTGAAGGCCTCAAACTCAACATCAGCTATGTTAAGGACAAACGATGCACTTTCCCCCTTAATTTTTGTGAACAAGTAGAATCGGAATGATGCCATTCACATGTGGAGGATGATACCGTGACTGTGAGCACACAGATGACAGTACACCACTAGACATTAACTGTATTGATGACAGAACCAGAGTGACTTATTTGAGAAGATCCATGTGCCGATTGCCAGATATTTTCTGACTCATAACAGTACGAGGGCTGTTCAATAACTTATCTGTCTGAGTATGAAATGTGAGCATGTTGAAACATGGTTCAAGGTTACGCATGCGCATCTCAGCTCAGCGCAAGTTTGGCATTGGAAGAGACAGGATGTCTGAAGAGTTCCCAAGTAAACTTAGTCAGAAACCGTAAATGTGAACACCGTTAGGCGAAAAAAAAAAAAAAAAAAAAAAGGGTAAAGAACCGAGAGAGAATCAATAACACATGGCCAGTAAATTGTGATTCTGCACCATCACACTATAAAGTCAAGAAGTTCAAATGAAGTACCGAATCCATTGAAAATGACCAGTCTTTTATCCAGTATACATGTAATTATCATCATATTTAAATTATTTCTGAGTGCTGACATATGCAGTTATTTGTACCCGAGCACTTGCTTTGGCATCATTCTTACACTGTATCCTCTGGTACAGTCCCATCCCGTCAGAAAGAATTTGGCTTCATAGCGGTTGCCTGGCAACAACAGTGGACGCTTGCTGTATGTCCCAAGATAGAAAATATAGCTAACATTGAGAATCAGACAGTGGGCAGCACCTGGGGGGGGGGGGAGAAATAATTTGCTACCTCGCTTCCATAGCAACTCAAGAGGGATGCGCGAGCCGGCGAGAATTGCCAGCTTGCTAAATATATAACCTTTTGAGTATTCGTTTAGCTACAACAAATGATGTTTACTGCTATAGTAATTTAGCTATTTGTATTATAGTATTCAGCTTCAAAAATGGAGAAAAAAAAAAAACAAAAAAATAAGTAAATTGTAACGAAATACTTGAATTGTTATTGTCTTTATCTCTAGCTATATTGAAGCTATTGATGTGGTGGTACTGTTGGTTTTCTGTGGTGTCATTCTGATGTAATTATTGCATTTATATAAAATGACATAAAACAATGTATCTCACGGCTGCACCAGCAACTTTCAGAGAAACGTGCTAAAACTTGAACGTTTTTGACATTCAGATAAATTAAGATTTCCCGAATAGTACCTATAGAAGAAATGGGCATTTCGGCAGGTACTGTTTAAAAAATAGTTTACAAAAATATGTTCAGGTTGCAAGATGAATTGCAGGTGGCTGCTCCTCCACAATGCACCAAAACACAGGCTGCCATCCAAGAAGGTGGCGTTCAGCAGTCCCGAATTTGTCACTTGCAGTTATTCCTTTTACGAATTTTCAAGTAATTATTATTTGGTTTGTTTACGGACGGTGTTTAACATCTCAGGTCGTTAGCGTCCCACTCAATTCAGAAAACCAAAATTCTTTTCATTCATGCTCAGGTAGATGAATTATTAAACATCCCTTCCAAATTCATGTTATGTCTAAATCACCACTTTTCTACAGTAGAAAGAATGTTTTAAGCATTTCCTTGCAACAATCGGCATTCAGTTTCTGTCAAATTATGTGGAATCTACCAAACAGCAAATCTTTTGTATTGTACTCATATCCATTCCCAAAGGTACCTGAATCTCGGTGTACGTTATCAGAGTGACTTATCTGACCCACAGCGTCAGCATTTCTGTTACTGCTTCATATAGCAGTAGCGGAAACTATGTTGATGTAAGTACGCCCACGTTTGAATTCCAAAAGCGCATCATACACAATACTTACTAATGGTGTACAAAGGCATTCATTAATTTGAAAGAATAATCTAGTTCATCGCTATACATGTAAGAGTACATTTACTTAAGTGTGACTTGTGCATCAACAGAAGATCTTTTCTTAGTTTATACTAATGATCAGTCATTGCCATTAAATAACATTGGTTGATGATACCAGTGTAATAGTTTCTAGCAATAACTTTGGTAATCTGGTTGACAGTACAATTGGTAATTGATTTAAAGCTAATTTAAAGCTAAAAACTAGATAAAACGAGCATTATGAAATTTATAACATATAATTCATCTGATGTCACATTAAATTTATGTGCTAATAGTCCTATACTAGGCTAAAACTATGATACCAAATTTCTAGGCCTTCAAGTTCACAAATACTTAAATTGGAACCCATATACAGTATATTAGGTAAAAACTAAAATTAGCAACCTACTTCGCTCATATTGTCACATTAGTTCAAAACAGCATAAGGTAAAACCGCTGTATTTGGATCCTGCACCTCATTATATTCTTCGAATCGGACAAGTTTTTGTTTTTAACATATTCAGTATATTTGTTAAATATAAAACACGTGCATCGTTATAAATACAGTTTATATGCTGAATTAATTTGTCCTTGCATTTTAAAACTATATAAAGAGAGAAAATTAAACGTAAGAGCGCTTTTTAAATTTCGGTTTTCAATTTTAACGGTATGTACCTAATTTTGTTGTGAAGAAACCAACATTGGTGCCGCTAGAGCGATTTTTAAATTTTGAATTTCAGGTAAACACCCCCTTCTAATAATTCGATTTCACTGATTTTCAGAAACTATTTTTCTTATTTTACTTCAATGCCATATATCAAGTTTCCTTTTTTTTAAAAAAAAAAAAATATAAACTGCGGCCACTAGAGTTATTTTGAAGTTTTGATTTAACCTCCCTTCGTTTTTCAGGTATGCCCTCCACTCCTAACGGTCCGGTTGCCCAGATTTTCGAAAACTATTTTAATCTAATTACTTTAAATAAATATGCACAGTTTCGTCGAAAAAAAAAATTGCGGCCGCTAGAATGATTTTTAATTTTTTAAAAACATTTTCGCTTTAGGTTAACCCCTACTTCCAATTTTCCAATTCTACTGGTTAAGGAACTAGACGAATTGTTTGTTAATTAATGGAAATATGCCGAATTTCGTTAAGAAAAAACAAAAATTGCGACCGCTAGTGTTAACGGACATATATTATAGGTTTCACGGATACAGCCGCAATAACTACATTCTTTCGGAATTCGTTAGAATGGAGAACCGCCACAGTTCGCAAAACACATACGTGAACTGATAAACGACAAATTCCACACTCAATGTGCTCGGTATGTTGTTTGGTCACTAAGCTCGTCTGACATTGCACACTAAGATTACTTTTTATGGGGCTACGTTATGCAAAAATTCCTGTCTATTAACCCTGAACAAAAGACAATAAGAAGCATCGAAGCCTGTGACACTATCACTCCTTGCAGGCTAGAAAACTTTAGAGAAAATCTTCTAAAGAGAGTTATTAATGTTTAAGATTTGATGGAGCATATAATAAATTTATGCAAATTAACGGCTCGGTTATCTTTTATATAAAAAGTATTTTCTTAACGCCCTACAGCTTTTCAAGATTTAATTTTAGAAACATTTTAAACAAAATTTGCCTAATTTGTTGAGAAGTACCTAAATACCGAAAAAATAATACATCGTTACATTTAAAATTCTGAAGAAGTTGCTACTTTCCAGAGCGCTATAATGAGGTTCCTGCAATAAGTCTAGAAACATTCGACTTTATTGGGGTATTTAGAGATATTGACTTTTAACGATTTATATGGGCTACCCTTTGAGCTGTGTTTATAAAGTTCAAAGCATTCCATTAACTAGAACTACAAGGGCTAATGCATATAAAAGCGGACACCAGAAACCTTTCACATTAATATTGCCTTGAAAGCATTATTTATAAAAACAGTATGTATTATTGTTGAAGATAATTTTTTAAGTGAATTAGATTTACTGTTTTATTGCAATAAAAGTATTGTATATTTGTGAAAATCAAATAGGAAAAAAAACATAAAACGGAATTACTATGCTAATTATTTAAAAAAAGGTCTATTAATAGCACATATTTTGTAAATGTAGTGCAATACTTGATAAAAGAGAGGCATAAATTAATAAATTCATGTTTGACTAATTTCCCCTTTATCTGTATTATTTTCAGCTGAGAGTTTAGGCTGTGTATTTTATAACTGTACGGGACATAAATCATAAGACATGGCAATTATTTTCTTTTCTCGCGAATAAGGGACAACACGAAAAAACTAAGATATGCGATTGCAGGTATATGGAATGTACTTTCGAATGAATCCACCACATGCTTTATATGAGTAGAGTTGCGTGTCTCAGCACGCCTAGAAGTTCAGTTGGTGGTCAGGAATGGAGGTCTCGAACAAGGTGCGTATGCGAAAATAGCATTTTTCCGCTGCAGGAATGCTGGAGAATGCCACACAGAGCTACGGGAAGCACTGGGTGTGCCTGTCCTGTTCCCTCAACTGTGGCAACTTGGACAGAGGCCTTCAAACGGGACAGAATATCAAATGCCGATTTGCCGCGCAGTGAGCGACCTGTGTCCGTGGACATGGATGTAAGGGTTATGGTGGTGGAAGTGTATACATGATGTTCGGCGCCACTTGTGGAATAAGAAGAGCAAACAGAATTCTGGAGAAAACAGTGCCCGCATTTCACGGGAGGTCCTGAACATGCGGGAAATGTGTGCTAAGTGGGTACCATATCAATTAAGTGAGCTACAGAAGTGGGCCTACTACGAAACATGAGCAAGGGCATATGGATCAGAACTCAAGCGACAGTGCAGGGAGTGGAGTCACCCTGGGTCACCACACAAACTCCTTCACCAACAAAATTATGATCATTCTGGTGTATGACTGTCAAGGTGTACCTGCTTGCGTGTTATCCAGTTCGTGAAGGTACACTGTGAATGCCCTGTATATCAGGTCTTGTTTGGTTCACAATTGCGTCATGCCGTACGCACCATTATTCTTCAGGATAACGCGACAACTCACACAGCCGACAGAGTCAAGCGTCTTTTACAGTGATGGGAATTCTTCCACACCCGCCATATTCGCCCGATCTCAGTCTCTGTGATTATAACCTCACTCCCAAAATGAAACAGCCATTGCATGGGAAACGTTTTGCTAATAAAGCGGATCTTTTAACAAAATTTCGACAGGAGGTGGCTCACTTTACCAACTCATATGCAACAGATGATACTCAGCGCCTTCCCCGTCGCTGGTAACGAACCGTCATGTACTTGGAGACTATTTCGAAACACCGTGGATTACCTAGCAGACCTGTCCTGTGTAACTTTTGCTCAAGTTATAATAACCCAATGTTGTCCGGTTTCCTCTGTTTTGCTTGTTCCCTATGAGGGCCACCTACATGCAGCCTTCCAGTGGGGGCACCATTCGGTAAATGCTGTATCCTTTCAATCGTATAATTTAGATTTTCGTGTTGTTCCTTGTTAGTGAGAAAAACATAGTTGCCATTACTTATGACTTATCGCTTGCGCCAAATGTTGAATTTGTATTGTGTTTATGGGGAAATCGTTCAAATATGCATAAAAGGCATTTTCTTCTCATCTTTTAAGTTAATAATACAAATCATTATATGCCACAAGTATAAAAGTTTGCTAATATTTCTAATTTAAAGGATTCGATAGCTTGATGTCTAACAACACAATTTTAATAAAGTAGAATTATTTACGAATTAAACCTAGAGGGATAAATTTCATAAACATTTCTTCTGTGAATGTTGAAGTACTATAAAAAAGTACAAAATGAGAGGATAATTTTTATATCTTTTAGTGCGTTTCACATGGATTGGCCCATATCTAAATATAAAATAAGCCAACAAAAACTGCTGCTTGTGGGCAATTTTCCTAAGTATAATATAAAATAAGGCATGTATTTGAAACAAATTCAACAAAAACTGCTGCTTGTGGACAAGTTTCCTAAGTATTAAATAAATTAACTACATAGAGCATTGCAAAGCAAACTGACAGGTCGTTAAAGTAAGGCCTCGAGAGCTGGAGATCTGGGGTTCTATTCCCGTCATGACCCTCCTCCCTGACAGCGTTTTTTTTTTTTTTTTTTTTTTTTTTTTTAAAGGTTTTCCTCTCACTTTCCCAATTTATCATTTCATCTCATGTATCACCAGAGTCCACCGTCTGTGATATCTCATTGCTAAAATGGGAGTAAAACACTATTAAAGCTGCAAAGTAAAGGAAAATATATGAAGCCATAAATAGAGAGAATACAAAAGATGATTTTACGGGTGTACTATACTTTTTTTTACACGAGAATCATAACAGATGATACCAAATGTTACAAACACAGGTTTTCTTGATATTACTTGGTATCAGTTTTCAACTGAAGTTTTTGAAATGGCCTCAATATCGATAAGTATGTATATAAAACAGGGTGAAGCTGCCTAAAATAAGAAAGATTATAATAAAAACTGTTTAATGTAGCTGTTGAACACCAGTGCCCTTGGAAGAAGATATTCATGATTTTGTTACAGGCCAGGCGTAACCAGCAACGTAACTACTCCCCTCCGGCGAGTATCTGTGACATAATCTTTCAAATGATGTCGCGGAGAAAGTGATAGCCTTGCATTCTACACGATGTTTGCTTCCAGCTCCGGAAAGAACGCCTGATCGCATCCTTATTCCGGTAAGTAACATACAATTGCAGACAAAGTTAACAAACAATGTTATTCTTTTACAGATTCAAAGGAGCCGTATTTCGAAAGATTTTTTTTTTTTTTTTTTTTTTTTTTTTTTTTTTTTTTTTTTTTTCCAGTCTTTGGCAGACAAACACACGAGAAACCATTTTGAAGATTTGGATATCTTTTCGGAGTAATAGCCATATCAACTACAGATACGTGGCTTTTAGACAGATGTGAACGTGTAATGTGTATTCCTCGTTTATGTAAAAAGGTGCATTTTAAATTAAATGAAGGCACCTGTGCATCACTAGTTAAAATATTTTCGCATATTTAAAGAAAACACATTCCGACTTCAGTGAAAGAACTTGTGAAATGGCACAAATATGTCGGTCCTCGTGGTCTAGTGTACAAGTAATTATACTTTTTTAATGGTGTTTAAGCCCGTTTTTGCTACCGGGGCACCACAGGCGGTGGACACCGATAATACATCAGATTAAACATGATTTTTTTTTTTTAAAGGAAGCGTTCCAGGCCTCAGTTTAGGGTACACCCCGACATTTGCATTTATGAGCCCCTATAAAAAACTCTCAGTAAGAGAGAACGGTCCTGGTGAGAATCGAACTCCAGACCTCCCACTCACGCCTTCGAAACCCGCCAGGACCGTCCTCCCTGACTGTTTTTCCAGGTTTTCCTCAGTCCTCATAAATGGCAAATGCCGGGAGGTACCCTAAACTTAGACCTGAAACGTTTCCTTCCTTAAAAATTAACCCTTTCGCAATATATCATTTCATTTCATGTATCATCAGTAACCGTCGCCTGTAGTGCCTCTGTAGCAAAAACGGGCGTTAAACACTGTTCATCATTCCACTCACGCCTTAACATGTTAACAGCTAATAGCAGCGACTGTAATGTCTGTAGTTAATCTTCTGTCTGCTCGGATTAAGTCTCTGACTCTTGCAAGCAATTTCCGTTGGCCGGCCGGCCGAGGCGTTCCCAGAGAACTTGTGTACCCAATTGTAAACAGCTGGGCGTGACAGGTACTTCTCACCGTGGATGGGAAGCATTTCCTTACGAATATTCTTTGGTTTCACACTTTTTCCCCACAAAAAGTGAGCTGCTCGAGGATTGTACGCTCAATAGGAGATGCCGCCATCTTGCAACTGCTGTTTCGCTATTGTAAAAATCGACTGTATCGTGTCGATTGCTATCAGTTGCCACCGGAATAAAAGCTGCCAATTAGTGGCAATAGTTTCAGGTATCTCGTTTAAACATTTTATGGTCCACATCAATTTCTAAGTTACTTAAAACCGACATTCATTCCTCGTATAATATGTGAATCACCCTACATGATCCGTCAGTGATTTAAGTACCTCATTCCATAATGCAATGATTATCATCTTTGTTTCGTCTTTGAAAATAAAGGTCTTGTGATACGACATGAAAATGAATATAAATCCAAACTTGAATATTTATATAACAAGATAGCAGTGGATTCTTTTTTAACACCAAAATCTCCGCGTAACACTAAGACATATCTAGTTATTTCTTCTTAAAACCACCACCTCTCACATTTCCAGCAAAAATTGTTACGTCATACGGATTCCACAACGCTGACAGTTACGACACAATATATATGCTTGGATACATTTTTGGTTCGTTTGTAATAACCCTTTGAAGATGTTCAACTATGCAGAAAGAAAGCGCTCTGTTAAGACAACTTCCAAGGCCGTCTGTGTTACATCTGGAAATTACTGCAGAAAGACGTTCACTAAAGTGCGACCAGCAACAGATTGTTTTCCTTGCAAACCTGTCATTAAACTCATCAACGTGGTTACAATTTACCAGTTTAACTACCTATAACGTAAGTGGAAAAGCAAAAAGTTAATAAGAACGTTACTGTTATCTCTTAGAATTTAGCTTTATTAGATGAAATTGTCAATAAAAAAAACATTAACAGAACTCGAAGGAGCTTATTGTCGATTCCATTGAATTAGATTGAATTGTTTGGGGCAAATTTATTTGGGGAGAGAATACTTAGGTAATTCAGCCTTGCACTAGGGCTAGCCGTTTATATCTAAGACGACAATGGACACCTCTGGGAGGAAGAGATGAGGTAAGGGGCACACCGAATGGTCAGAATCCACGGATGTTGACTGAACTGCAATAGTCAGAGCCCCTAATATTTTTCCATATAGAACACATCCGACGCTAGTTAACCCTTTCCGCTGAAGAAGTTCGATCAGCCTCAGAACAGGAACCTTTTCAAAGCGCAAGCCACTGTCACATAGCGCCAGCCCACCTCCAATCTTAACATGTTGATTTGTTTTATTTACAGATCTCAAGTCATCAATCTTTCAATTGAAGGCGTGAAACGGCCAGTAAATTTTGCTCAAAGGCCTCTTCTTTCAGGCTTGAGGTTCCTTTACATGCCGTAAATGTACGGCACGGATCCACGGCTTTACTTCCTTTCCAAAGGTAGCCATACTTACTTACTATGTATATAAAACAGGGTGAAGCTGCCTAAAACAAGAAAGATTATAGTAAAAACTGTTTAATGTAGCTGTTGAACACCAGTGCCCTTGGAAGAAGATATTCATGATTCTGTTACAGGCCAGGCGTAACCAGCAACGTATCCTTAACCACAACACTCTCCTATGGGAGGTTGGATAGAAGCTGGTTGTTAATTCAAAGCTCAAAGTTTCTGAAATTGAAAAGATTCGTCACAAACGCCAATTTTCACCCTCCATCAACGACAATGAGAGCTTTACCGAAATTCGGCTTAGTCAATACACCTGGTTGACTTTCATTTTGCCAGCAATTCTTAATTGTTAAATTATTGTCCACCCAAGTCTCATTAATATATATAAAAAATGAACTCTTGGAACAATGTAACTAAAATAACAAGAACTAGATAAGCAGAAATATATATACACGCACACTCACAATAATATGATTGTTACCTAAAGCGGCGTATCGCTTTCAGTAAAACCTCCACTCATGTTTAGCTATTCAATTAATATTTTCCTTTAATTCCGGCATTTTCTCCCATTTGTAACTCATTTCTTTAAGAACACGTATCAGAGAGTGAACGCTTGAGGAGATGCAATTCTCCCCCCCCCCCCGAATATCATATAAATATTTTGCACACATAGGAACTTACTTTCTCACAAAATAAAATTCGTCTATGCAGCAGCGTATCCCATTCTTGTCAAAAACATTCGAATTCACTTTTGTACGCTCCGGTCTGTTTCCTGAAGAAGACTCGCCGGCTTGTCTTCTTACCCCAGTACTTGTTCTCACGTCAACACCGCTATAGGGCGATACACGTCAGTTGATTGTTTTAACTAATTTTATTACCTCGACTCATCACATGCAGCTATCAATATTCTCAATTCCTC
Organism: Metallyticus violacea; assembly: GCA_030762175.1. Taxonomy (NCBI): domain Eukaryota; kingdom Metazoa; phylum Arthropoda; class Insecta; order Mantodea; family Metallyticidae; genus Metallyticus; species Metallyticus violacea. Next base: position 13,795,342 of record CM060834.1, read on the forward strand.
GATCTTTACTGTGTATAACTTTCCCTTTGTTGTGGTACATCCATTATTTGTATGTATATATAATTACTACGTAAATATATATGTAGCACTATACACTAACACTTAACTAAAACATGCAATTTAAAACGTCCAACTGTTCACTATTAATATTCCGCTTAGGTAACGCAATGAGAACGCCCGCCGTAAGTGTTTGAATACACATGCAGTACGTAATGTTTTGTTTGGCAGATAAAGCCTTTCTATCCCCACACACGTCGCTAGCCATTTCTGCAGCTCCCAACAGTAACACAGCATTTAACTATTTGTATTAATACAGTTTCAAATGTATGTTTAAAATGTTACCAAGTCTTTCAAAATTAATACACGTCTCACAAAAGAAAATTATTGATTTACGATATGTCGTGTACCTATCAAATCTGTTTTATGTATCAGATTAGTACTTTAAAACAACATGACAGTTCAGATTTGATATCAGATGAATTTATTGTGGGGACCTTCTCTCACCGTCAGCAGCGATTATTATGTAACAAACCGGGCCTTCTAAACAATTACGGGAACAAAAGTGAAACTTCTATGTATTTCACTGTCAGGTTCAAGAGGCACATAAAACAAAGGATATCCGACACCAAAAGAAAGGCTGCCGGCTTGGCCGCAATGCTCATTAAATGAACAAATGACTATCGTTCCATTCTTACCTTTGGCACTTTTAGATTTTGAGGTTTTCGTCTGGAAGGAAGTAGGCACATGTGATGCACACCACAATGCCATAAGTCCTTCGGCTGTCAGTGCGGTTCTCTAAGCTGAAAGCAACTGGTGTAATGCCTGAAATGAAAATGACAGAGGAAAGAAATAAATTAAACATAGTTTAATTATAAGTCACTTTAATACCGTGTAAAAACAATTTCTGATACGTTAAATTAACTATAACCATTCTTTATATCAGAAATATTCCGCCAGCTTTATCTTCGTTCACCTCTTTACAAGTTTACACGAAATCTTTGATCTATTTTTACCTCAATAACTCTCTCAATGTAATGTAACTTCATAGTAAGTTTTAACTTCTATTATATCGGTCCTGGTAGTCTAGTGGTAACCATACTTGCCTCCTAAACTCAAGATCGTGGGTTCAATCCCCAGCCAGGATCGATGGCTTTTTTTCGGGCATAACAATTCTTAGTATGGCTTCGTACCCACCTGTAAGAGGTGTACACAATTTGAGACATGTTCAGTTCCGCCTACACATGACGAGCAATATGCTGCTCTGAAATTCTGCTTTCATTTCAACAGCTAAGGCCTATGTAATGTACAGGAGGCCTAAAGAGATTTTGTTGTTCCCTACAGCACAGTTCTAAAGTGGTTGAAAATGTTTAAAGAAGGTATGCAATCAATTTGAAAGGAAGGTGAATCCGGTGCTCCCGTTTGTGCTCTACCGGAAGAAAACATTAACATTGTCAATGCGTCCAGTGACATTAAAAACATTTCCAGAAATTCTAAAAAATTCACTGCATGTCACTCTCACATTGACAACTGAATAGTTGCATATGAGAAGTGTTTGTGCCCAGTGGTTCCATGACTGCTGATTCCAGAACGGAAGGACATTCGCGTGTAGCTTTGCATGCAGCTGAAGATGATGTTAAGATAACCAGGAAGTGTAAATCTATCAAATAAAACAACAGTATACATTTCACACTGTATCTCAGAAAGTTTTAAAACTATCAACATGAAAATGTCGAGAAATATTATACAAAACTTAACTAAAGGTGCTCTGTAAATTTTAATTCTCTAATCCACATAAAATATTTTTTTTTAAAAAATTAAACCGAAATAAAATCTTGTTAAAAAACTGAAAACACTGTGACATAATGATGCACATTTCTTATAAACTATTGGTGTAGTTGAAATGTTTTTTTTTTACTTAAAATGCAGAATAATATATATATATTATATAAAAATTGAAAAATAATTTATTTTCATATTTTTTTTAAAAAATATTTTAATTTCTTATTGGTATTGCTTTTTATTAATTAATAGTGATATTTAAATACTTCTAGCCAAAACTTCGTGTAAAATATAGTGGACACGGCCTATAGAGATCTTTGCAATGTCAGCCAACTCGCGTCCCTTCAATCGGCGACATTGAATACGGCATTATTGTCACAATCTCGTAAGTTTTGGGACGCCCTGAGCGCTCATCATTTTGAATGCAAGTACAATCAGGCTTAAAATCACCAGCCCGCTTTTTAACCATCGAAAACGAAGGGGAAGAATCCTTTAGAGTGGAACCTAACTCCGCTTGCATTTCTGTTGGGGTTAACCCTTCAAAATGAAGTACTTTATCACAACTCATATTTCAGTTTTTATCCCTTTTGTAGATGTTAACATTAAATTGTTTACATGGTCGTTACAAAACAAATAACTACGCATACGCGTTTGAAACTTTACAGTACACCATTAAAATTCTAAAGGATGTTACTTAACAACTATATTAGCAATTTGGCAATTTTCACGACATTTCTGAACTAGGTCGAGAATCTTTAGAGCACTCCTAGTAGTAGAAGTAGAAGTAGAAGTAGTAGTAGTAGTAGTAGTAGTAGTAGTAGTAGTAGTAGTAGTAGTAGTAGTAGTAGTAGTAGTAGTAGTAGTAGTAATGTATTTTTATTATACCAGTTTTAAAATACATTAAAGTAAGTATAACTGCTGCCTGAGCCTTACGGCCGTGCATGCTAATATCGAAATGGCCATACATACATAGCTACATATATACATCCATACATATCATACTATATACATGCAGACTTACATGCATACACACAAATATATAAACACATCGATATTCTTACATCACAGGTTTTCTATCAGTAATTTTATATACAAATACACAAACATGAATTGAACCCTCACTCTTGAGCTTCCTTTCCATTTACTCACACCCCCTTTCCAACTCCCCTCTCTTCATTATAGCCATTAACCTTCTTTGTTGGGTCTTCTCTAGAAATGTTCCCAAATTGTGAGTATCTCTCATGCACCGACAGACGTTCAAACATTTCAGAAATTGTAGCGGTTAATACTCATTTCTTAAAATCTCTGTTTCCCTCTATTCTGCCAGAATATGCCTCCAGGTATCGCTTTCTCCGCACAATGAGCAAATTCTTTCTCCCGGAACATTAACTGTTTTGTTTCCTTTCCAAGCCCCTAACTTGAGCAACGCGAGATCACTTTTTTCTTCTCTCCCACAAACATATACATAATCACCCCTTCCCCACATCGGTTCTATTTGAGTCTGCAGGTTAGCGATACTTCTTCTGCGCATTAAGCACCTGTATTTTGCCTATCTATTTCTCGCAAAAGTCGGTTAATTATTTTCCAACTATTTCGCGTAATGTCATCCAAATATACCGCAGTCCAATTTGGTCTAAGCCTTTGCTTATTTTTGATGCCCAATCCAAATATACCGCAGTCCAATTTGGTCTAAGCCTTTGCTTATTTTTGATGCCCAATCCGTATCCCACCCTTCCTTTATTTGCTCCCTTACACAAACTGCTCGAAGAAGAGCTTGATTGCCCCCGTATTATTCTTAACTAACACTTAATTGTTCTTATTTTTAAGTTCACACTTTCGTTAAAGATATCAAACTCTTTAAGAACTCCACACTTTGCTGCACCCCTCCCTACTTGTAGTAAGCGTTCGTACCTGATTCAGTTCCTCGGCATCCCTGTGAGTGTGTGTCGCTTGTGCTTAAAATGTCATAAGAAGGTGGGTATACCCATACTACATTTTTTTAAAAAAATCTTGTTCCGAACAGAGAGCACCTGATAAATGTCGACTTCTCAAACACTCAAGAACTGATCATTGAGACTTGCTTGCATCAGCACACACCCACTCAGTGGTTTGGCAACGCCGCTACGAGTGACCAATCTTCATATGCCCTTAACGCTTGCGTTCAGCTTTCTGCGCCTGTAAACGGAAAGTGCTTTGTGCTAGTTAGCAGCTACGCCATCTGTTCATGATGCACGCGGAGAACTAGCTAAGGTTAAAGGCTGAAGATATGAAATATCAATAATAAATAAATTAAAACAATGCAAGCACTTGAAAAGGAAAAGAAGGGAGAAAACAGAAAATATCCTCTGTTTACTAATTCGTATTTAAATGTACGGAAGTACAGTCAGCAAACAAACTAATCATCCTCGTAAGGGTCGAGCTGAGTTATGTAATGTGAGCGGAAGTGTTTCAGATAACCCACTTGATGCCTGGTACCAACATTTGACACTAACTTTCTCCTCTTCTTCTGCCTTCAAGGAAATACCAAATTGCTCTCTCGGTGTTGTTCCTACTTGTTTCGTAACAGTTCTTACCATGACACAATACTGCATATGCGTCCAGCCTCCCAAGTTGAAGCACTGCAGAGAACTTAGTCACTATACCAAATAATTTCTGTTTCATTTACTACTGACCGGCTTCCTAGGATAGAAAACTTGTCTTCTGTACTTAAGAGTGGCGTGTTCGATTTCCGGCTAGAAAACAGACACTTTCTCATCTCCAAAGCCTGTATCATTTATTAATTAACAGTTCAGAGAGTTTTAGGAGTGCCATTGGGCAGATAACCGCTCATAATCTAAATGTCGATCCTGGTGGTGTAGTGATAACTAGATTTGCTTCGCAGATCCAAGGTCGCGATTTCGATCTCGGCCAGAGTGGATGACTTTTTTCGGGCGTAAAAACCTAAAACATGGCTTCCTATGAAAGGGGGAAAAATAGCCGTGGGTCTCGTGTCGTCGATTTACGGCACGTAAAGGAACGTCAAGTTTGAAAGAAGAGATTTCTGAGCATCACGCCCTGAATTGAATGGGACGCTGATGACCTAAGATGTTAAAGAATTTTTTTTCTTTTTTTTTTTTTTTAATAGTGTTTAACGCCCGTTTTTACTGCTGAGGCACCACATGCGGTGAACACTGATGATACATGAAATGAAGTATTTGGAAAGATTTTTTTTTTAAAGGAAGGAAGTGTTCAGGCCTAAGTTTAGAGTGACTCCCCGGCATTTGACATTTATAAGGACTGAGAAAGACCTGGAAAAAAACCTCAGTCAGGGAGGACGGTCCTGGTGGGATTCTAACCCCAGACTTGACGCTCATGATTCCGCGCTAACCGCCACGGCTGGCCGAGGTCGTTAAGGCGCGGACTCGTGAGCGGGAGATCTGGGGTTCGAATCCCACCAGGAACTTCCTCCCTGACTAAGGTTTTTTCCAGGTTTTCCTCAGTCCTCATAAATGGCAAATGCAGGGGAGGCATCCTAAATTTGGGCCTGGAACGCTTTCTTAAAAAAAAAAAAAAAAAAAAAAGAAGAAGAAAAGAATTTCACAATTTACCTTCGCATCTAATGCTTCATCAGTTTCCACCGCCTGTAGTGCTGTAGTGCCTCAGTAGTTAAACCGGACGTTAAACACTTCTCAATCGAAATGAAATTAAATTCAGGGCGTGAAACGACCGATAAACTTTGCTGAGAGGATCCTTCTTTCAGGCTTGAGGAAGTTAAGTCTACGAAGAAGCTTTACTTCCGTTACGAAGTTATAATTTTTACGCTCGAAAACATCCATCGACCCTGGTCGGGATTGAAACAACAATCTTGGGTCTGCGAGGCAAGTATGCTTGCCACTAGACCGTCAGAACCGACAGTCTGCAGGTGGGTAACCCCAGTTCTTAAACCCCACGAGTGATCGTTAAACGAGCTGTTTACTTTAAACTTTTAGATATCTTATAAGTTGTCATTTTAGCTGACATTTCTTGCTGTACAAACCGACACAGTTTGAAGTTAATGCGTCTTCATGTTTGCCAATATTTAGAATCCCCTTTACAATGCCCCGTTCTATTCTGACCGTTTCTCTCATGCCGGGACCAATCGCGTATGGATTTTACGGAAGATTCCAAAGGATAACTGCAACCTAAATGAAAGTTGTTTTTACTATAGTTAGTTGTTCTCTAAAGTCTTCTTTTATCTTCAAAATTTCATTTTCATTTGAATAACCCATGTGTATCATTAGACAACCCCCCCCCCCCAAATACCATAACTGTCTAATTAATGGACTGCAAGAAAAAATAACATCTGAACGAAGTCATTCGAATCTTCTCAAGAAATGAAAAACACTCTTGACAGGGTGGTGGTAAGGTGGTGGCTAAGGTCGTTAAGTAAGGCGCGGACTCGTGAGCGGGAGGTCTGGGGTTAGATTTCTACCAGGACCGGCCTTCCTGACTGAGGCTTTTTCCAGGTCTTTCTCAGACCTTATAAATGTGAAATGCCAGGGAGGTACCTTAAACTTAGGCCTGGAACGTTTCCTTCCTTTCCCAGTTTATCATTTCGTCTCAATCAGTGTTCACTGCCCGTGGTGTCTCAGTATAAAAACGGGCGTTAAACATAATTCAAGAGAGCGTGAGAGAGAGGTCAACAGGTACTGTACCATTTGAAAAAATGTAACTTTGTACTAGAAACATACTTTTCTAAAATACTTTTTGGGGTTTTTGTATGGGCTTTATCGATGAAATTCCTTTTGGAGAAAATATCTTATTAATAACAAACATCTCGTGATGGTAGTGTTAGGTGAATCGCTGTGTAATAAGGGGACTGTTCAATAAATAATGTCATACTTTTTTTACAACAAATCTTTACTTATCTTCATAATTTTGATGCTCTTTCTCAAAGTAGGCCCCATTGAATGCAACGTACCTAACCCTGCGTTCCTGCCAGTCATCAAAGACATGCTGGAAAACAATCTTTCACAGGGTCTTTAGAACCATCTTAGCAGTCTTCAGCACTGTTCTGATGATGGGAAATGCCTCCCAAGAAGATGTTTATTCAATTTTGGGAAAAGGAAACAGTTACACGGGGCTAAATCTGGACTATAGGGTGGGTGAGTGGTCTTGTGGTCTTTTGCAAGTGTGTGATATGTTCTTGCAGAGTTTTTAGGACGTTTTTGTACAGTTAAGTTGTGAGTCCAGGTACGAAATGAAATAACCATAACTTTTGCAGGAGAAGCAACCACACAAAGCTTTTCTGTTTGCTCTCAGAATAGCCAAGTTTCATTAGCAGTGATTACTTTTAAAAATACTCCATCTTCTTGTAATAACATTTTCAACTGCAAGCAAACGTCTTTTTGTTCGACAATTAGCAACATTGGATCCCGCCGTGCACAAACTCGTCTCAAGTGCAAATTTTTAGGTGACACCCAGTGAAGTGTTTTTAATGTTATTTCACAATTCTGCCTCATAATGAAAATAGCGGTGTTAATGCTCTTCCGTTAAAGCACAAATGGTCCGCCGGGTGCATCTTCCTTTGAAATTGATAGACCCACTCTTTAAACACTTTAAATAGCCTTCCAGTTGTGCTATAGGAAAGAATAAACTCTACCTATGCCACCTGTAACATTACACAAATATTTGTTGAGAGCAAACAGAACTTCAGAATATTCTAAGCGTGTCGCCTCATTTTGTTGTAGACGATGAACATGTATCAACCTGCATATCTCTCACAGGCGGAAACCGGAAGTGACAAAAATGAAATGTATGCCACGTATACACTATGTTTAATGCTAACAAATATTGTAAAGTTAAATTTTAGCGAAAGAAAATATGCTTATGAAAATCATGGGCATTTTTTATTGAACTGCTCTCGTAGTCAGAGCAATGAACAAAACTGTATTTTTTAAGTGCTGCAAAGTTAACTAAAAACAACGTATTACATGTCTTTGGGCAAATTAATTAAACATCCATAAATCATTAGCGTATCTATGTAATGACGTAGTTTTCTTCCTTCCTTTTAAACTCTCGGTGCTTCTTCAAAGCTTGAAATGATTTAAGTTTGATTTTATATATATAAATAATTTTCTGCTGTGACTCAGGATATCTTGTTGTTGCTATTAGACAATTCCAAACAAGTGGCTACAGTGAATCGACAGTACCAACAGCTGCTTCTCGTAGTGTTTCTGGATTGCTTTACGGTTTTGTACTATCTATCTCCACTTGTAGTCTTTGTTTTAAACTTTGCTTTTTATTTACATTTCTTTTTGTGGTTCTTTTGCACACTTTACATTAGAAATGTTGTGTATATCTTTTATTTTAGTTATTGCTAGTAGGTTAGCTTTCTCATGGTTATCAAATTCACAACGTGATGGGATCCACTGCCTGGATTGCAACCTGTGATTTAAAGTCACTTGAAGGTCAATGAAATAAAATGGTCGGAGTCGAATTGCGCACAAAGGAGAGGGCATTCCTCGCCACTGGTGACACACTTCTCCAGCTGCGTCACAAGTCGCCGCATACCAGTGATGTAAACGTTCTTCTGCTGGGAGTGGAGTCAATCTTGCACCGCTGCCTTGACCTCCGCGACTGACCCCAAGCGTCCCCATTCAAACTGTTCTTTAGAGAGCTAAACACATGAAAATCACTTGGGGGAGAAGTCGAGGTTGTACGGCAGATGCTCCAAGACCTCAGAATAACCACGCTGGTCTGTTCTTCGTTCATCGTTGGATGTTTCTACACTCTTCGAGCAAATATCGGAATTAACGGGGGACGAAATTGATCAGAACTGGGATTCGGTTATTGAAGATGACGGCTATTTGCCTGTACGAGTTTTTTTTTTTTTTTTTTTTTTTTTCCGGTGAGCGGATGAGCTCTTCTCTCATGAAGCTTTCTTCAAAAAGTTTGAAAATAGTTGGTATATAGTTATATGCGAGGATAGGTACATAAGTTTCCGGCCTCAACGATAAGGACCATGGCCTTCACAAAACCCTTATCTGGTGTCATACCTTATCTGTTAAGTAAATAATTGCAGCTGTGTTCAGTTATTCAGATATAGTTGCTAAAAGAAGGCTGTGTGTAGAAGAATGTGACATATTCAAAATGGAGCATCGAGCTGTTATTAAGTTCTTCACAAAAGAAGGACTTACTCCATATGATATTAAACATAAATTGGACGGTGTATATGGGGAAGCATCCCCCTCATATTTTACCGTAAAAGAATGAGCCAAACTTTTTCGAATGGATCGAGAAAGCACTGAAGACGAAGAACATGCAGGTCGACCCTTGGAGGTGCTCACTACTGAAAACATCCTCATATGAAAGAAGAAATTATGGAAGATCGGTGGCTCAAAGTTACAGAAATAGCAAGAAGGTTGGGTCTTTCTAAAACAACATTCCTTTGAATTGTTCATGATTTAAACAGGAATAAGGTTAGTGCAAGATGGGTGCCTAGACTTCTTTCCTCAGTCCAAAAGCAGCAACGGGTCATCTGTTGTCAGGCATGTTTGGAGCTCTGCCTTGTAAACGAGAGAGAAGTTCTGCAAACCATTGTTACAGGAGATGAAACTGTAGTCCTCTACTATGATCCCTCGTCCAAAAGAGAATCAATGGAGTGGCAGGCGTAATCCTGGCGAAGCACCGCCTCTAAAGGCCAAGGTCACTCAGTCAAAAAAGAAAATCATGACCACAATCTTTTGTCATTGTGAAGGAATACTCTTCATTGACTTCAAGGAGAGGAACACCACAGTAAATGGGGAGTACTATGCCGACCTATTGCACAGACTACGTGCTTCCACCAAAGAGAAAAGGCGAGGAAAGCTGAATGGTGGTGTGCGCCTTCTTCACAACGCGCCTGTGCACACAGCTTTTGTTGCAAAGGAAGCTGTGAAGAAATGTGACCTCAAGGAAATTGACCATCCACCCTAAAACCCTGATCTAGCTCCCAGTGACTATTTCCTCTTCTTGAAACTCAACAAGAACCTTCGTGGAAGCAAATTTAAGTGTGACGAAGGAGTGATGGATGCTGTTTATGCCCATTTTGGAGACAAAACTTCTGACTATTTGGGGGGAGGGGAGGATTGAAATGTTCATTCAAAGATGTGAGAAGTGTATTGCAATAAAGAGTAACTATATTGAAAAGTAAAATATAGTTTTTGTCTTTATCATACCTTGAAAATGGTTAGGCCGGAAATTTATGGAACCATCCTCGTAGATCCGGAGATAATTAGTTTGTTTATAATTTTGTATATTTATTGCATTTGCAACGATGCAAAGCAGTGTCTAATCCCGGTAGTAGTATTAGTACTTTCTTTTACTCCTCTGGGAAGCATCTTAATGAAAGCAAGGCAACGTGTCCTATTCTTAGCCATAGTCTTGATCTCCTTCTAGCTCTTCCCAGCCTGCTCTACTTTCTTCCCGACTGCGTTACATCATGTAATTCTATGTCCGCCTACTTTCCTGGTTCCTGTTTATGGATTAGAGTTAAATACGTCCTCAGGTATATTTCCATCTTCTCTCCGCAACACATGCCCGATTCATTTCCAACTCCTATAAACTACTTCCTTTCCTATTTACTGGATGCGCTCGGCTTTTGAAGCTGCAGTTCACTCGGTGCGCTTGGGCGACGTAATCGCCTGCAGCCGAAAGCGGGTCGGTTTAGGAAACAAGGTGCCGTCCTAATGCAAAAAACCACTGGGCAACACAGACCTCTGTGATGTAGTGCTTGCGCTACGCCCCTGGACCCAGAGCCTGGTAGTACCCGAATCCACATGTAGATCTGTTGCCTTCCATAGATTCTTATTCGATATGGTTTTCGGCCAGCATATTCCAATTATAAATCTCAAGCTACTATTAATGAACACTCGCAATTTTTTATAAGTATACTTGTTGTTTTCCAGGTTTTACACCCTTACAGGCAATACTGATTTTATATTTGTGTCGAATATTCTTAATTTTAATTTACGGAATATTTGTTTATATTGCCACAAGGAGGCTGAGAGAACGCAAATCTTGTTTTCCAGATTCTAGCTTTGACATCTTCTCTGACCCTTCCTCCTTTGGGATAATGCTTCCTAGATATTGAAACTTCCTCAACCGCTATATTTCCTCGTTCCCTAGCATAATTTTAGAATCTGTTTGGTATGTATCGTCATTTGTTTGGTCTTTTAGCGAATTCCGAAGCAACATAGCTATTGTAGTCGTGTCCACGAAACAATTTTTGAAAGAAAAAAAAAAACTCTTCAAATTTCCATCGATCCTACCTACTAGGCATCGAAAATGACAATGAAAAAAGTACACAGGATATATATATATATATATATATATATATACACAAAGTTTATTCTCAGCACGTGTGCAAGAGCCAAAGCTCGAAATATCGTGGTTTTAGTGTTTAGTTTTACGGTTTTTTTTTAAATTACATTCTGAGTGCTTTTTATGATATGTGTGTGTGTTTTAATCCTCTACCGGCCGCAATTTTTGTTTTTTATTAACGAAACGCGGTATATTTCGTTAAAGTAAATTAATACAAATAGTTTATGGAAATCAGGACAATCGGGCCAAACCGAGTAGGGGTTACACAAAATATAAAAATTACCCCAGCGGCCATAATTTAATTATTTTAAGGAAACTCATTATATATATATATATATATATATATAAAATGTATATATACATATAAATTAACAGTAATTATATTAGTACAAAAGGATAAAACACCACTTGTCACTTGTCTTCTTGCCATAGAAGGATTCCACGAGTCCGAAATATAGCGATCTCAAGTGTGACTTTTTCTTAGTGTTTTATCCTTTTTTACTATTATAATTACTGTTTATTTGTTATATTGTTAATAGTGTTAATTTATTTTTATTTTTCTTTTATATATATATATATATATATATATATATATATATATAAGCCATTGGAATAAAATCAGAAATAATTTATGAAAATCAATGAAATCAGATTATTAGAAATGGGCGTTTACCTGAAACTTAAAAATCGTTCCAGCGACACCAATGTTTGTTTTTTCGCAAGGAAATTCGGTATATACCATTTAAATAAAACAAGAAAAATAATTAGTGAAAATTAGGGAAATCCGGCCATTAGGATATAGCTAAAAACCGAAATTTAATGAGTGGGGGTTAAAACGAAATTACTGCCTGTGGTGCCTCAGTAGTAAAAATGGGTGTTAAACATTGTTCAAAATAAATAAATAAAAAGTGAAATTTAAAAATTGTTCTAGCAGCCGCAATTTTTTTTTCCTCAACGAAACTGGGTACATACCATTGATGTGAAATAGGAAAAATAGTTTCTGAAAATCAGTGAATTCAAATTATTAGGAGTGGGGGTTTATCTGAAACCCAAAATTTAAAAACTACTCTAATATTTGTTTTTCGCAACGAAACTGAGTATATACCATTTAAATGAACAAGAAAAATAATTTCTGAAAATCAGAGAAATTGGGCCATTAAGAATGGGGGTTTAACTGAAACCCTAAATTTAAAAATCGTTCTAGCAGCATCAATATTTGTTTTTTCGCTAACAATTTAAATAAAACAAGAAAAAATAATAATTTCTGAAAATTAGAGAAATCGGACGCAGTAAAGGTACACTTAAAAGGTGAAATTTAAAAAGCGCTCTTGCGTCTGATTTTCTCGAGAAGGAAAATTATTAGGATATGGTAATCCGTTGTTTCATTTTACAAGTATAAACAGACAAAAGGCAAAAATCAGTAATTAGAAATGAATTGTATGGAAGAAATCGAAATTTCGTAATTTTACGTCAAGTTATATAATTTTAATTAATTTTGTTTTATTTATTTATTTGTTGTAGTTTCAGCCTTCATATAGTATTAAAATATTTTACTTAGAATTTAAATTTTGTATATTAATATTAATTAATGTTTATTTTATAAATTATTATAACCATAAAACTTTGACTTTTATATTGTGTCTTTATTACAAAGAATACATACATAATTTGAAACATAAAATGTTAAATTAAAAAATAAAAATACTAGCGCAACAATATAAGTTATAAATTCAGTTTACATAAATTTATAAATATATGAATAAATAAGGTAAATCAATAACGAAGGCACATTAGTAATTAGCAGCTAGTTTTGAGTTTCAAGTATACATATGCGCTTTAAAAATAACGGATTTCTCGGCAATTCCACCTTCATATTGAGAATGTGACAACTGTGCAGAAAGTAGTTTTCTTTCTGGACGAACAATCGCCGGCTACTTAAGTATATCGCCTCTCGCTTCGTATATCTGTCCCTATCTCTGACACGGAATATGACTTAACTGCCTATTCCTGGAACTCCCTTCCTGCGGAAGTCAGAGATTGTCGGACAATAAAGCAATTTAAATGTAGATTAAATTATCAGCTCCTCCACTCTAGGAATCACAACAGTTAGTCTTTCCTTCTTTTTCTTCTTCTTCTCCTCATTCATCCCCCTTGAATTTGAGAAAAAGTATTGAAGAACAAGTGGAATCCTAACAGCATCTTTATCAACTTTCTAGCTATGTACATTGTACTCTGTATTTTAGCTGGTTTTATCCGCCTGGTAGAGTAGAAGAGAAGGTCCCAAGGCCTTTATTCTTGCCATTTGCCTATTTGCCTATAAACAAATAAAAGGAAAACAAAACGTGGAGATAAACTGTCATTTTAAAAATGTAAATAATGCATCAAAGCGAGAAATAATTAAACATAAGAGTCCCTCAGGAATCGATTCTAGGTCTTCTACATTTTACAAAGAAACAAGTCACATTTGTTGATAGTGACGTATATACTACATATGTAAGTAACAGAAATAACTTTATTCGTGTCCAATTACTTTCTAGTTTTATTTATAAGACCACTGTGTGCACATTATAATCCCACTAATTAACTGTATGTAGGGGAAAACATTAATATCAGGAGAGCACCGTGTTCTGAGATAATTAATAAAATATACCCACATCATGTGAGACAAGTACACCCAGGTACATTTTTCAGAAGCTACAAGAGCTAGAGAGATGATTTTTTTTTTACCATATGACAAAAACGAGGCTTAAATGAGGTCAAATTGCAAAAAAAAAAAAAAAAAAAAAAAAAAAAGCTCAGGGTCTCAATGACAGCAATCGACCGCATCATTTGCAACGTCGTTCGGTTCTCAACCAAGGAAACATTCTAACAGGGAGCAAGCTGCATTCACATGATTCACAATTTTAATGTAAAGTGTTAAAAATTATAAATGTGCACATTCACGTACATTTCTCTAAGAAACCACACAAATTAAGAGAAATAATAATAATGATGATAATAATAATGCCCCTTTTATAATTTTACTATGAAAATTATTAACATTACAGGCACATAACACATTAAAATTAAGTGAATTTTTATCCCTTTTATGTTCCAAGTATGGAAAAAGTAGCTCTCATCTAATTGATATAATAAACTGAAAATGGCAGAAGAGATACAAAAATATATTAAAAGATATCGTAAAAAAAAGTGTGTTTCTATACTGCAAACAGTTGCTGAAAAATGTACCTTAAGACACACACGTTTTGAAGAGATTGTGAATAAATATTTTACGCACTTCATAGTTTTTATAAAACGGTTCATATAGGACAGAAAGCAAAATAATTCTCAGAGTACTTCACGCACTTTATAACATGTTTAAACAAATGCATTCAGAACTTCTTGATCAGAACCCGGAAGTTAGGCAAAAGCCGTTTCTATCTATCTGGGTGCATATATTTAAGAATCAGATAGAAATGAACATATTTGGGTATATTTGGGGGTCGGAAGGGTCGGTTTAATTCTCCGTTTTTTCTTTCTTTTCTTTCTTTCTTTCTTTCTTTTTTTTTTTTTTTTTTTTTGCCCATTTTGGATTTTGTTGCTCATTTTAAGGTTTAAATACAATTGTTTTGTTTGTTTCGAATTGTTGTGGATTTGTTCTGCGATTATACATTTAATAAGAATATAAAGAATTTAAATATGTCGAAGTGAAAAAAGAAGTTATAAAAATTATATCACATGTTCACCTTACAAAATTCACAAAATTCACATAAGATCTTTAAATAGAGGAACCTCCAATCGTGAAAGGAATGCACGGTTACTCCGAGCATACGAATACCAGGAAATACAGGATGAGGGAATTAATGCAGTTTTGAATAGTCTTGGCGAATGACCTTGTGTAGATCTGAGCGATACAACTCTTAAGAAATTTGTGGCGGGGGTCTTCTTAGCTTCATAAACTTCACAAACAATTGCAAGCGAGAAAGCTAAGAGCGGTACAGTTGTGCAACATACGGTCCTTACAATGTGTTCAGTACAGAAGTAAGAGAGATACTGACTTGATTCCCCTATAAACGCATAAACAGAAAATGAAACTCGACCAGAAACCACTCAACATCTTTTTCTCATTCGCCAGGACTATTCAACACTACTTTACTTTTGTCTTGATCTACGCTTACAAGATGTCCTGAAAGGTGAATGTTCTATGAATCGGTATGAGTCCTTCCGAAATAGCTTGTTTTACATGTGCTCCAATCACTACAGTGGAAGTAGAACGTTCTTTTTCCATGATAAACCTTTTTCTCTATGACAAGCGGCTGATTATGGCAGTTGACATCTTGAAACTTGTAACCAAGAAAAGTAAGCTTAAGTATTTTATTTGTGATAAAGAAATTATTAAATATCTTAAATACATATTTTCATTAAAATGAGTGATATTACTCTCAGTTTTCATTTATGCCTATTTTAATTATATTACTCGCATTCAGTACCTTTTTGCGTGCTTATTTTAACTAATAGGAATAACAGCTTTTATCGCACCTCATAAAACTATTAAAAATAAAAGCGTAATAATGGAAAATATAGTGCATTAAATCTGTAAAAGAGCGAATTGATAAGTCTGGCAAAAATCATAGTAAATAAACGTTTTTTTGAAAATAAAATATGTTTCAACACCATGTCTTTTAAGCGCAATACATTTTGTCCAGCGAAACTTCAATTTTTTTTTATTCTCTCAGAAAAAAAATGTATTTCGAACTGTGCATAATACTTGTTTACCGCACAGATAGCCTCTTCATTCGATGAAAATGTCTTACTCCCAAGCCATTTTTTTAAATTAAGAGAAAAATTTCACGTTTGGCTAGATTTGGGAATAGGGTAATTGGGGAACAATTTCGAAGCCCCAGTTCAATACATGTTTGATAACGCCGACGAGTGAGCAGGCGCATTGTCTTGGTGGAAGAGCACTTTTGGTCGCTTCTGCTTCAACTATGTATGCAAATGACCCATAACGTTGCATATTAACAGAGAGTCACTGAGTTTGCTCTGAAGTCAACAAACGCGGCAGCCTCTTCATGCAGAATATTATGAGACGCCTACTATATCAGCAATCTCGCGAGTAATAATGCGACGGCCTACTAGCATTTAGCAATCTTTTCTTCAGAAGAAGCCTCAATCGGGAGTCCGGAACGTGCAGTGCTCGTTGCCACATTTAAATTAATTTATCCAATAATAAATTACCTTAAATGCCAGTGTAGAGTCCCCTTCAGCTCAGTTTGTATCTGGGCTGTAGTCCACTTTTTTAAATAAAATGTTTTATCAGTGCACGGCACTCATCTTTATCCATTTCTACGAAACGTGTTACACCGATTACTTACGATAGCTGCACGTTCCACTTGCCTGTTGGAAATTTGAACACAACTGTTACAAGAATCACGCTTACCAACAGTCATGCTGCTTAACAAAATGCCCTGCTATTTCGTTGAAATTTACCACACATTTCAATGCACACTTCTCATTGGTGAAGCCAGAAATTGAAAGCATCCTTGTCCCCAAGATAGTACCTACCGTTGGTCCGAAATAATATTTTATTAAATCCATTTTTGAATAAGAAATGGAAAGTGGTCATTTTGACAGCAATAACAGTAATGAGGTGCCAGATTGCGGCAATCTGAAAGAGAACATAAAGAAAAACTGGCAAAACAACTGCAACTAGAACACGATCCCCTGGGGCTAAGTTGGATACCTGCCGCGACTTGTATATGCAAACGTTATACCTGTATTTTCTAAACCTGTTTTACAGCACGGTCCAAAATATGTGTTTATAAACGTATTCTCTCATAAGGGGCTCTTTCCTGGGATTATATAACTCTAGCCAATAATTTAAGCCTTCGAAACAACGGCAAACTTTCCTACATATTCATGTCATTAATTTTCGCCAATTTAATATAATTGCTCACACATACTGCTTATCGGCTTTAATTATACAATATATTCTTCAGTATGTGTGTACGCGGTGTTCTACAATCGCCGTATATTTTTCGGAATAGGCAACCCACATTACGCTCTAAGGGTTGGGAAAAGCAGGTGCTGAATAAACCATCAATAGCTTAGCAGACTGCCTCATTGGTCTCGTGGTTAGTTTTGTGACTGCTGACCTGGAAGTACGGATTAGATGCCCGGTATGTATTTAGAACTTTTTCTAAGTTAGGGAGATCTGAAACGGGGCGCACGCAGTGCTAGAGGTTAGATTGTTAAATAACTGGGTATTGGGAACGCATTACACGTATTTCGTAACTGTACTTAAAAAAAACTCTGTTTCACTTATTCATAATATAGGGTGTAAAAAAATAAGCTACAAGGTTCGGTGGTAGGTTTGGCTATTCTAGGGACCAAGCAGATATACACCTTGTCTTGTCAAAAATACAGATAAAACCTCTGAAAGGAACTGTATCAATATTTTGAAGATCATAGCAGTTTTGATGCCAATATTATCGCTCTCATTGTCGAGTTTAGCTGTAGCAGGAGGAGTGCTTTACTTGAGGTTTAACAAATGAATGGGGAGATTATGAAAACTGTATTGCTGTGAGAGTTCTTTATACGGTTGGGAAAACACCATGAGATTTCCCAGATTCTTAGAAAAAATGGATGTTTGTGAATATCAGCATCCAATACTTCACTGAAAACGGTACTGTTCATGACCATTTGAGATGAACACGCCAGAGCTCTAGGAAGTCCATAATTGTTGTCAAAGAAATAATACTTAAACTTACTTTTCTTGGTTACAAGCAACAGCAGGATGCTTTTTCAAGATATCTACGTCATAGTCAGTGACTTGTAAGAGAGAACATTTTTCATCATGGAAAAGAACGTTCTACTTCCA
Source organism: Metallyticus violacea (assembly GCA_030762175.1). Taxonomy (NCBI): domain Eukaryota; kingdom Metazoa; phylum Arthropoda; class Insecta; order Mantodea; family Metallyticidae; genus Metallyticus; species Metallyticus violacea. The sequence goes on from CM060834.1 coordinate 13,813,301, forward strand.
CTGAAGTGATTGGGGCATATTTAAAACAATCTATTTCAGAAGGACGCATATCAGATTCACCTTTCAGAACATCATTAAAACGTAGAGTAAGACAAAGTAAACTAGTTGTGAATAGTCCTGGAGAATGAGCAAAAGATGCGCATTGATTCCTGATCGAGTTAATTTTCATTCAGTTTATATGTTTATAGGGGAAACAGGTTAGTACTCTCGTACCTCCGTATTAAACACATTGTAGGGACGGTTTATTGCACAGCTCTACCGCTCTCATATTTCTCGCTTGCAATTGTTTGTTATATTTATGTAGCTGAGAAGTTACCCCCACCACGTATTTCTTAGAGTTGTCTCGAACAGATCGGTACAAGGTCATTCGCCAGGACTGTTCAAAACTACAGCACCATCTCTATTTCCTGGTATTCGTATGCCGGAGGTAACCGGGCGTTCCTTTCACTAACGAAGCCTCTGCTATTTAAAGAGCTTAAGTGAATGGGCAGAGGAGAAAGTTTTTGACTGCTTGAAAAGAAATAAATGTATAACAAGATTTTCAATACATATTTTTGTGATGCAACTTGCCATCTCATTCTTTATAACATTTTTCACTTTGATATATTGCAATTTTTATGTGCTTTTTTTAAAATGAGTAAATAATTGCAAAAAAATTCATAACTATCCAAAACAGAAAAAAAAGTTTTACACCTTAAAATGGGCAACAGAATCTAATAGCGGCAAAAAAAAAAAAAAAAAAAAAAAAAAAAAAAAAAAAGACTGGTCCTACCGACCCCAAATGTACGGGAACGTGTTCATTTCTATTGTACTCTTAAATACAGGGGGTACCAAAAAGGTATACACACTTCAAGCAAAGAAAAATTGTGTTAATATTAAAAAACTGATTTATACAAACAGAAGAAAATGATGAGCACTAATCATCTTAAGACTTTTACATTTACAACAGTTGCTTAAAATGCCCACCATCGGCGTCGATACACTTCTAAATACGTTGAACTACTGATTGAGCAACGTTTGCAGCACATACCGTTTCAATTTCTTCCCGAAGCGCTGCCAGTGTAGCTGGTTTTCTACGGTATACAACATCCACGAGAGTTCCCTATAGGTAGAAGTCGAACGGAGTTAGATCCGGAGAAAGCGGCGGAAACTCAATCGGACCTCTTTGCCCTATCCAGTGCCTTGGAAGATTGTCATCAAGGTACGCACATGTATCTCGGTAGTAATGTGGTGATCTGACAGATCTGCCCTTATGAACGTAGCATACGATACCATGAGTTTCAAATTTATCTCGAATGCGTGCAATTGTTACTCGTTGGCGGTTCTGTTCTGCACACACGCCTCCATTGCCTTTGAAGTTCAACAACATTCTCGGTTTTCCAATACTACTTCAAAATTTATTTCCGTAGTTCAAACGATAATCTTGGCTCCATTTTGTTGTAGCAACGCTAGCATATCGTAATGTGAGTCACACCTGTTTAGAGAACATCATACGATAATCTTGGCTTTATTTTTTCATTGATGATTTATCTGTCACATAGCAATGTTATCATAATGCATGTGAGTCATATCTGTTTACAGAATATCACACTACATATTACTGTTGTTTTTGGTCCAACTTTGAAATATATTAAATACATATCTACTGTGAAAGTGTATATACCATTTTTGGCACCCTCGGTATATTCACTCAGATAGAAAAAGCATTTTGCCTAACTTTCGAGCTCTGATTTATGATATCTCGCTCATTGGAAGAGTGACTTCATTAATAAAGGTGTCAAGTAAGACGGCTTTAGAAAAGTTAGGTAAAACTGAAAAATGCATTGAGTGTAAGAAGCTGACACAAACTAATGAAGATATGATTTTTCATTCTGACAGGAACAACCTTTTTTCTTACATTTGGGAATTAAATATAGGTGAACAGAAGGGCCTTAGCGGCTTCATCATATGTTTGTGTTGTGAAATTTATCAACTTACATTAGTTCTAATTAGCAGTAGTTATGAGATTGACTTTTTGAAACTGAAAAATCAGAGAATGCTGTCATGACATCAGAGTATTCAGCTGTTGAAAACCACGTGAGCAATAAGGATAATGAATGCAATTGTGGTATGCCTTTAAGAAACATTGTAAGGAAATATGTCAAAGTGTTAGAAAAATATTTATTAATTATACAAAAGTATTAAATGATAAAAAAAAGACTAAAGTTTTGATAATAAATAAATAAAACTGAAAATCAGGTACTAAAATGAAAGGGTGCGGAGGCTGCTTATTCCGTTATCGGGCGAAGAAACCTGTAGGCTGTTTGGATACCGCTCTTCCCTTTCTAAGCACTCTCCTACCGAAATGCAAAACCTTCCATGCTTTTAGCATTACATACATTTCTTGATTCTCCCAACCCAGGTTTTCGTGTAAATATTTGAGTGTTTTTCTTGGCACGATTTCCCCATTGAATGTAAATGCTACGAAAAAGCATCTGCACATATTAAGTTATATTAGCAAAGGTACTTCATTTGTCGAGTTCACTTTACATCTTCGCTATTAGCTTTAATGCTGGGCTGTATAAAATGTTTACAAAAAACTTGAGATTTGGTCCGAGAAAGTTAAGTATAATAAACACATGCTGTTACCGTCTGTTACGTAAGAAAGACATTCGTCACCTAAGAGCGTGAATAAAGGAAATTTCCTGCAAACAAAAACCCTCTTCCGTATTGCGGAACGGGGAGACTTCAATGAGTGAATAGAAAGTTAACTCGACTGTCTGGCAATAGGAGGTCAAGGTCTGTTCAGCGCTCTGTATTACCGACTGTTCCCTCCGTTCAGCTGACGTTACTCGTTTATGGTACAAGCAGTGGTATTGACCGTGGAGTATACATCCCACGGACGAAAGAATAATTATATCATTATTTATAATGGTTTCGGCCGCAATGCAGCTTGTTGCTTAGAGTTTTGCTACAAGTTGAAGAAATCGAAATGAAGTATCCTATAATAGGTAATGTGTCGCTTTTTAAACATTTATATATTATTCTCTCCAAATGTTGAAAATACTGGGCCTTTCATGATTTTGTCGGCTGTTCCAAAGTAGCTGGCGGGTCAGCAGTGAGAGCGGATTTAATATCTGCAAACTGATTCAAGCTTTCGCAATTTCAACTACAGTTATAATGAAAATAAGCATTTGCTTTATGAAAGGAGATGTTGATATTTCTTGTTATATCCATACATTTCAGGCATCTTTTTAGAAAACTCGTTCACACACATCAGTTCATCTTCAGAAATTTATCAATTCAACTTGAAAGTATAAAACTTCATTGTTATCCACTAATTACAGGCAGATGACCCTGATATTAGAGAATAATTCTGCAATTGGGTATTACGGAACGTTAATGATTGAGTAATTGATGCAAGCTTAATACTTTATACTGATAACGCATGTTTCCATTTAGGCGTCATAATTAAATGCCAAATAACAGGTACTGAAGTACAGAAAACCCCGATTTTATATACATAACTACTAAGCAGTGCGAAAAAGTCGGTATACATATTTGTTTATTTATTTATATATCGTTGAGTATATAAAAATGCTATAGACAATAGTTGTATATCATGCTGCATACAAAAGTATAATTGCGAATTTACAATTTACGCACAATATGGCTCTAAAAATAATTCTTTTAAATTATAAAAGTCTGTCCAGGAGCCAACCAGACATAAGACGTTTTAAGCATATGTGTCCAATTCGAAAACACCTAAAGGAAATTTACTACCAATCCTAAGAATCATATGAACTAAATTATTGTTAGTCTTATCTAACTTATATCTAGGCAAGTCAAAATTATTATAGTGTCTAATATTGTGTTCCTTTCTATACTTAGGCAAATTATGAAATATTATCCTTCAATCACAGAACTAGGCTCTACACTATATAAAGATGTCACAGTCATCATTTCTTAGACAGAGGTTACATGAGACACTTAACACATAGATCTTAGAGCCCTTTTTTGAATAAATGTAGAACGCAGGGTTTAACGGCCGGAGTCAATTGTGTAAACAGAGTCTTCGGGGCTGTAAATCCATAGTCCAAAGACATTCATCTCCATCTTCCCAGATGCTTCGTTCGCAACCTTCTTGGAGACGAGGCACTGACTCGTTGCTGGCGGTGCCTGTGGGAGACTGAATTTTGATTGGTTCGCTTGGCTAAGGGAGTTGAATCTAAGGTGGAGCTCGTGGATATTTCTAGCAGAGCGTTAGTTACTGATATGTTCGTGTAGTTTCCTTGCCTTAGTATATTTTAAAGTTGTATACCATGCAGAATGCAATTTCAGAGCTCCTTCTTTCCTGTTAAAGTGTTACTATGCTTGTATATTTCAATTTCCTCCCGATATAAATGAGTAGGATAATGAGATGTTGAGGTCAGTGTGTAGGTATTTTGAAAATCAAGTTAATGCTCTCCGTCAGCAAGCAGGGCATGATCAGCATGGATGATTTGTGCGGCAATGTCTCTAATGTTCTGTAAAGCGCGGATAATGTCGCGCTGTATGGTACCAATGTAAACCGCACCATGCGAGCATGGTATTCTGTAGACACCGGCTGAGGCACGTGGTTTCCTTGTGAGCTTTGTGGAGCAGAATGTGTTTTTGAGCTGTTTTGTCAATCAGTAACCAACACCCATGAGCTCCAACCCCCTTAACCAAGCGAACCAATTAGAGATCAGTTCCACAAGCAACTTTTCCATCAACGAGTCAGTCATTGTGTCTTCTCCAAATAGATTATGTCGAGCACATCATTGAAGATGTACATCGCAGTCGTGGACGAAACATCTGGGAAGATGAAGGAGAAGAGGCCCATTGGACCATGGCCGTACAATTTATATAGATTTTATGAATATGCACAGCTACCTCATAAGAATAGGTCATATTTGGTATTACTTCGAAAATAAGCAAATTATGACATCTCAACGTAATCCATTGTTACGAGATTTATGAAACTACGTGAAAGAAATGTTCTTGAGAGTTTATTTCCCCAGTAATCAACATGATTTGCTCAATTCAAAGAACTATCTACAAAAATGCATAGCATCTTATAGCTCTGGTTTTCATATTTAATATTCAAAGTAAAAATAAATTTTATTTATTAAACCGGTATATGCATACATGGAAATAGGGCTTAACTTTATAGAGAATGCCATAAATGCAAAAAGATAAGAAAATGACATTCTTGACAGTATGGGTTTTTATTAATCACGGAAGTTGAAAAATAAAGAGTATGGCACAAATTCCTGCACAGAAGAACTAAAAGATAATATAAGGCGATAAATTTAATCAATTTCGTGTGCGTGTGAGTTAACTTTTAGTACACTCCAAGTAGATATTAACTTTAAATTCATATAAACAAAACGTTAGCTTGCTTACTATAATTTCAGTACAATCATGCATTAAATTTTTAGCAAGTTTGTAAATCAACAATTTATAAAGCTGGTGATATCTCATATCACTAAAAGAAGGTATGCAATTAAACTTACCGCCTTATTGTCGTCATAGTTCACAAACATTGCCACTGTGATGCAACGTGATAGATATCGCCTGCATAGAACTCTCTCAACCGGGCAATAAATCAATTTTAAACAAACAGCCTCCTGCACCATGTTGTTCGTCGTAAATGTACTTCCATTCATCTTGGAGAATTTCGTAACTAATATCACAGTTTATTTCATTCGTGAACCTGGAAGAAACAAATAAATATATTTAAAATCGCTACTGTAAACTTGCAATATAATCTAAAGATTATTCTCCCTTTATTTTAATCCATCTTTTATAATCCACCATTATCTGCTAAATATGCACAAGATACTTTTATTTTGAAATGCACAGTACGTTATCTTGCAACCTCATTTTTATAATGCTTACGGACTGTAGTATTTGCTCTAGTAAATAAAAATATCATCGACTTTCACATTTATCAATTAATAGGACTACTGTTCAATGAAATTAGCATGATAATTATATAATTAAATGGTCATAAAAAAACTTTCCAAATACTTCGGTCGGCCAAATGAATGGATAACATTTCTGAACCGACTTCAAGAAATATAATATGTTCTAAACACTATGAAGACAGCACTTCTATATTATGTAAGACAAATCATTTGTACTGTCTACTGTGCACATGCAATAATTGAAATACCCTAATTACATAAGTAACTTTATTCACATTTCGTATTTTTAAAGATTAGTACTTTCATCTCGAGATACTAGGATTAGAAATAGCACGAAACATTATTTGTAGATAAATAAGACGCTTTTTGAATGAAAGGAAACTCATTTTACAGATCTCGTTAGCTACTCTGGGAGAAATCCATCCGTGTTCATTGCCATTTTCTTGATTAGCAAGTTCTAGCTTCCCGTTCTTTGTTGACGTATATCTTCCTCATTCTGTCCTTGCCGTCTTAAACTTAATCCTGTAAATTTGTTTACTGGGATATTTGCATCACAAGTCCTGCCCATTTCCATTTTAAAAAGTTAGCTGTGTTGAGAAAATCTTATACGCTTTGTTTTCTTTCTTATTTCTTGTTTCGTATTTATATTTTAGTGTAATGCATAAAATGTTTCTTTCCATTCACAATGACAGCAAATTATGAAGGGATGTCCTATTTGCGGATGTGCTCATTAAAAGATTTTTGAAAAATTTCTTCAAATCTCCATCGATCCTACCTACTAGATACCGAAAATAACAATAATAAATTATATATATATATATATATATATATATATATATATATATATATGTGTGTGTGTGTGTGTGTGTGTGTGTGTGTGTGTGTGTGCGCGCGCGCGCGCGCGTTAACTCGCAAAATTGGACCATTCGGAGGGGGTAAACATAAAGCGAAAATTTAGGGGCACAATTTTTCCGTAATAAAATTCAGTATACAATTTAACTGAAATAAGAAAAATAAGTTTCTGAAAATCAGGGATAACCGGACATTAGAAGTGAAAACGGAGATTTAAAGAGTGGGGGTTAAAGCGTAATTTAAAAATCGCTCTAGTGGCACATTTTTTGTTTTCTCTCAACGAAATTGGGTATATGCCATTGAAACAAAATACGAGAAATAAATCGGTGAAATCAGATTATTAGATAATTAAGGAAAATAGTTCCTGAAAGTCAGGAAAAAGGGCTATTAGGAATAGGGGTATACTGGAGAACCGAAATTTAAAATGCGCTCTTGCGTTTAATTTTCTTTCTATTGTTTAAAAATAAAAAGATAAATTAATTCAGCATAATACTGTATTTACAACAATGTATATGTTTTATATTTAACAGAAGCATTGTAGCGAAGATAGAAGATGTGAAATATTAATCTAATATGTATTTGAGAATTAATTTGTTCATGAGAGCACTCTGAAATAACACTGAGAAAGCGTTTGCGTTACATATTTTACTATAATAACATTTAATTTAAATTTCAAAGCCAATGAAATAGATGAAACTTTTGATTGATATTATTAATTGTGTATATTTGCTTACTACATTGTTACTGTTTCGTGTTTTTGCTTTATTGAAACATGTGAACACCATCTTAATACACAATATAACTCGAAACTTTCTGTTATTTTTCTCTATTTTAGTGAATATAAATATGACATCATGTGCTCAGTTCATACACTTGGTTACATTTATTTAATTAATAGTATACCATAAATTTTTGTGGTTTAATCTCAATAATAAATAATAATAATAATTTTAAAAATGTGGTTTCTCTTTGGCTATACTTATACATTGCAACAATTCTAATTTGTTCCCTAATACCACACAGTAATGCCATAACTTATTTAATTTCATCACTCCATAAGACCATAATTTTTAATATTATACTTGCTGAGGAATACGCTTAGTTTACAAAAAATTACTTTTATATTTTATGTACTACATTATAAAAGACATTGTTACTTTATTAGATGCTGGTGTTTCAGTCTATATTCTCACCCTTTGTTACTTTTACATTTTTTAAGCACGATCTTAATAGACTTTTTAATAGTGTTTAACGGTCGTTTTTACCACTGCTGTACCACAAACGGTGAACACTTATGAATGATATGTGAGATGAAATGATAAATTGGGAAACAATTTTTTTAAAGAAAGGAAACGTCCCAGACCTAAGTTTACGGTAACTCTTCGGTATTTGTCATTTATGAGGACTGAGGAAAAGCTGCAAAAAATCCATCAGGAAGGACGGTTCTGGCGGGAATCGAATCCCCAACCTCCCGCTAACGAGTCCGCGCCATAATGACCTCGGCCACCCGTGCGATTCTCTGAACTTGGTCAATAATACAAACTGATATTCTTATATTCCAATCGAATCACCATTAGTAAAAGCACGGCAGTGTAAAAATACAACTTTCAACATTCTTATGCCTTAAAACATATTTAAAACATTATTTCTGTTATTTCAAAAGTTTCTTAATTCTTTCTTTAACTAAAATGTTATAAATTTATATTAAAACATTTGTTAATGTTGAAGCATTACACCGCCACGGGTGGCCGAGGTCCTTAAGGCGCGGATTCGTGAGCGGGAGGTCTGGGGTTTGAATCCCGCCAGGACCGTGCTCCCTGACTGAGGTTATTTCCAGGTTTTCCTCAGTCCTCATAAATGGCAAATGCGGGGAGGTACCCAAAAACTTAATCTGAAACGTTTCTTTCTTCAAAAATAAATCCTTTCCCAAAATATTATTTCATTTCATGTATCATCAGTATGCATCGCCTAAGATGCCTCTGTAGCAAAAACGGATGTTAAACACTGTTCATTATTACCACTGAAGCATTACCTATTATCGAGAGGGAACTTTTACAAATGTCATAAAGTTACAAATGAATATAAACAAGGTAAGAATACTAATTTTAAAAATATTTTTATTTCTCAACATAATCTCTCTGTCCATTGAGATGTTTCTCCCATTATTACACAGGCTTCTGAAATCAGGCAGCGGTGCAGAAACGTTATGCTTCCATTGTTTAGATTGCTGTTTTGTTTCAGGTGTATAGTAGTGTGCATCCAGTTTCATCACTGGTCACAAAATGACGCATAAAGTCGGCGGGTGTCGCTGAAAACGGGTCAAACTTTGCTGAGGGATTTGCACCCTGCTTCGCTTTGGATCCTGAGTCAGCAGTCGCTGCACCCATCTTGCAGATCATTTTTTCAAGCACTTCCCTCAATATGTGAAATACGCATTTCCCTGACATCCCCAGAACTTCAGCAATATCAGGCACCTTTAATCGGCTATCCTCCAGAGACACGTGTGCAGCACATCGAGAATTTCTAATGTCCATGCGTGGATCATCTTCCAAGCATTCACGGGCACGTTTGAACTACGTGGTCCGAGATTTCTTTGGACTTCATTCTAACTTTTCTCTGATGCCATCGAGTTTTTCTTCTGTAAGAACATGGTGTTTTACTTTCGGTTTCTTATCAAGAACAGCTCCCGTTTCCTTAAATCTATTCACAAGATTCTCTGTGATGCGCACAAACAGCAGGAAATCTGTCTATAAATCACCGTCTCACGTCTCTACAACAGTTTGTTGTCACATAGGAATTATATATGAAGATTCTGTGCACTAAAGTATACCGACTTTTTGGCATTATAACAGCATTAACACACTACAACACTAAAACACGTGGTCTCAACGTTCACGTACTGTACAGCGCAAAGACTTCGCGTCAGCACACGAAGAGGCGGCAAAGTGGAGGGGGGAAAATAACCGGTTAGAAATACGGCAGAAAAATCCCCATTAATTGGCCACGCGTCCAGATAAAGGCTCTATATATGCATACTTATATAGCTAAATATAAGTATATATACACACATTTTTCATCGCAGTTTTGATGCCTAGAAAAGAGAATAGATGGAGATAAAAAATTAATGAAAATAAACAAAAAAAATTAATATTTTCACGGATACAACCACAGTAGCATTTCTTCGGAATTCGCAGTAACAGTAGCCAAAGGCATAGCTATTGGAAGGCGAGAGGTACAGAACAACTTTTGAAAAATTATCTCTCCATCGGTACAAATATAATAATAATAATAATAATAATAATAATAATAATAATAATAATGATAATAATGGTATGTTACGCATAGTATACAAAAAATTCACGAATTTGCAACATTCAATAACCCTATATGCAAGACTTACACAAATCCGATAATCCAAAGCCCGTTATAATCCAAAGGCGAAGAGGGTTCACTGTTTCACACAGTTAAGCAGTTTATTGAACTTCTATGACATAACAATAAAATTATCGCTTGCTCTACTGCCTCTGGTCATTAAGTAACACTTAAAATTGAAGTTTTTTTTTCATGTAACATGTTCCTGTTCGGCTTTAACCGTACACAAAGTGAAAACAAACAAATTATAATCATTTAATGCGTTTATGGTGTGATGCAGAGGAATGTGGACGCCCCGAAAGGTCGTTTAAAAGTGTGTATGGCATAATGACGTAAGTATTTTTTTTTGTTTGTTTGTTAAGTAGACACTGCAAACTGCTGGATAACATAATAATGCATGTTTTAGTATGCACAGTGCATCTGAGAGGGCAGCACAAACTCCACTGTGAAAGGTTATGTACGATACTCTTTATTTCAAAAAGAAGTTAAGTTGATTTCATTAACTATTTATAAATCAAGCGATTCCAACTTAGACCTCTGTACAGTATACTAAATTGCACATTCTAGAATTAAAATGAAATTGCACTCATTGTTGTGGAATATGTTCTTCAATTAGAAATTGCTATGTACCTACATGCTTTTACATTTGATTTAATATGAATTCTGAAAGGTTCGAAGAAAATTTAAACAAAACAAAAAAAAAAAAAACAAAAAAAACAAAAAAAAAAAAAAGAGGCCTTTCTACCTCTGGTTCAGAATACAAGACTATTCGATACGTCTGTGCAAACTGAAAAGATGCTAGCAGTAGATTGTTTTTAACGTTACTTTGGCAACGTGGTGAATGTTAAGGGATTATGCACACAGAGTTCGAGCCATGCTTGATCCGGAAAAGTGGGCAGGAAGAAGCCGGTAGAGCGCGAAACAGCGGTGTTGGCAATGGAACACATGTTTACGTGGGCTCTATGTTACCGGGTGTTGCTTTGCACAGTTTGAAGTGTTAGAAGACGCGTTTGCTTATGTGCTACTTTCAAATTACGTTTAAAGCGCGGGTGCTGTGTGTGCATTAAATTAGTTATTTAGATAATTGACATGTCGGCTGAAAAATTTACTCTACAACAACGAATATTTATGTACGATACTTACATCACAACAGATTCATGCCGACAAGAGTGCAGGAAATTTATAGACAGATACCCTGGCATTCGATCCCCAAATAGAGATACAGTTAGAAACCTTGTCAACAGATTTAAAGAAACGGGATCGCTGGGCTTTAAAATTCGTAGGCCTAAACGTAGCGTTTTAACATAAGAAAAGCTGGATGATACTGGGGCATCACTTGAATGCCTCCTAATAAATCTTGATGTCATGTAGACAAGAAGTATCTGTTTCAAAAACTTCAGTTCATACAACTAGTAAACTTTTAAAATTGAAACCTTACAGAGTTACTATATTCCAAGAATTAGGACAGCATGACAACGAAAGTTGATTGAATTTCTGTAAGTAGGTTTTGCAGAACATTCATGACGATATTATTGCTCCACATTTAATCTCTCTCTCTCTCTAATGAAGCTGGTTTCATTTACGTGGTTACGTATGTTCACAGAACAACAGATTCTGGGGCACAGAAAATGCAGGAATAATTCACGTAATTCCTTTGCATTTGAAAATATTGGTGTGTGGCGTCCGTAACAGGAAATCGAATACGACCTATATTTTTTTGGAGATACCGTAAATTCAAAGAGATGTACATAAATACTGGCACATTTTTTTTAATAAATAACTGATCATGTGAAACCATATGCTTCTTTTCAGCAAGATTCTGTCAGACCATACTGCCCGTGATTCTTTGAAGGCTATAAGAGAGGTTTTCAAAGAGAAAATTATTTCTAAACGATTATAACCCACACGCTCACCAGATCTTACCAGGTGCGATTATTATCTGTGGGAAACCCTAAAAAAGTTTATTGAAACAACCCACACAGTGTAGAAGAACTGAAAGACAATATAAGAGCAGAAATACAAAATTACTAAAGAAGAACTTTTACGTGTAAATTCTAATTTCATCAAAAAATGTCGGGTATGTATGAATGACAACACTTTGAGCAACTACTGTAACAGGTTAGTGAAATAAAATGACTGTGTGCATGGCATATTGTAGTGAAAGTTTATGAATAGGATACTCGGATCTAGAATGCCGATGTTTACTTCGCGCTCTACGGGCTTCCTTCCGCCCGCTTTCTCGGATCAAGCGTGACGCGAACAGTCTGTACACGATTATATACAATTACAAAGCTTAGTCTGCGTTTGAGAGTAATTTTCCCGCTTAAATTTGTAAACAAGTGTTGAAAATGTAGAAATGCTAATTTCCTGCATTAGATAATAAAATGTTGCTTTTTGAAAGGAGTAATATCCGCAGAAATTAAGGCAACAATCTGAATCTTCGCTTAGAGCGGTATAATACATATAAATGGTGTGGTGAGTTTAGATGTGGCCAAGCGAACATAAGCGATGCCGACCGGCCATATTCACGGGGTCAATGGATTTTTAGGACTTAAAAATCCCCGAAGGGAAATAAGGCTGTAGTCCAGTGTAATAGATTTACGGCAAGTAAAAGAACATCAAGCCTGAAAGAAGATGCCTCGGAACAAAATTCATCGGTCTTTCCAAGCCCAAAATTGAATGGGGCGATGATGACCTGAGATGTTAAAGAGCTTAAAAGTCCTTAAATAAGCCAAATAAATAAATAAAGATGCCGACCGCTTGGAAAGACTTTCGAAATGATTGAAAAAAACACTACATGATGTTGAACGATTGGAGGCAGAAGATACGGGAGATTGCTGAAGCTGCGGGTATTTCTGGAGTTCGGGTGCATAATGTAAAAAAGTTATCGGTGAGGTGGGTACCGTATTTGTTAAAAGTGGACTAAAAGAGAGACAGTTGTCACTTTAGAGCAGAATTTGGAACTCCAAGTGAATTTTGAACACGTTATGTGACTGTTGCCGAAACTTGGATCCACCACTACACCAGTCAAAACAATGGGTTGCAATTGGAGATAGCGCTCCAAAGAAGGGAAAAACAACCCCCTCAACAGAAAAATAGATGGCGATTGTGTTTTCAAATTGCCACCCGATCAAAAAGAATCGTCTTCATTTGGCTAAGAAAGAGGTTCTGTCCAACGCCAGCGCACATGTCTGCGATTGCAACTTATAATTGACTGAAATTCAAATATGCCAACAATTAATGCCATCTCTTAGGAGAACAAACATTCATGTCGTATACGGTGTGAATAAACGTGCGTCAATACAGTGGAAACATCCTGCATCGCTGCACAAAAAAAAAAAAAAAAAAAAATCACCGGGCTCAAAGTCTTCTGGGTTCACGAAGACATACTGCTCACCGCATTCCCGTCTTAAGCTCAATCCGACTTCTACTGTAACATCCATGGGAAACTTCGTAAGGTCATTTAACGGAAGGATTCCCCACCAAAGACGTGTTGCTGCACGACAACGTGCGTCTTCATACTGCTAACAAGACAAATGAGACGCTGCGACACTGTAAGTGGGGAGTTCTCCTCCGTACGGCTCCGACCTTGCTCCAAGCGACTTTCATTTGTTTGGCCGTTCATCTTTCGGTGAACATATTCAAGACGACCAGGCTCTAGAAAAAGAAGTCACCGCCTGATTCCCACAGTAGTCCACAGAATTTTATATCAGGGGCTTGTAAAACGACGGCACAAGTGTCTCATCGTGCAGGGAGATTATGTTGAGAAATAAAAGTATTTTTTAAATCAGTACTATTTGTTTAAATTCTATGTCCATTTGTAACTAACTTATTTACTTTCGTAAAATTATTTTAAATAGTTATTCTGACTGGGAAGTTTTGAAATGAAAGTCTAGCAGTAAATATTATTATATTGTTCACTTTCTGCACTGCTACTCCCTCAATAGCAGAAGCAGGAAAAAAAAAAGCGTTGATATATTGATTCAAAATGGTCATTTGCAATTTTACACATAAAAGAAAAGGAAATACAATTTTAATAACCACAATTGGACATAAATGATATCGTTGAAGAAAGACCACGAGCTTGTACACTTTAAAACCAACATATGTCAAATCAACGTTTTACTTTTGCCTTTTTAAATGACTTTAACACGCATTATAATTGTAAAGTGTTACAGACCATTCTATTCACTGTCTTAAGCAGTTAATATATTGTTTATTGATCAATTTTTTCACTTTGGGCTGCTTATTTTCATAGTTGATAACGCCGCTTCACCGTTTACTATTCACAGGACCCGCTATATCAAGGTCAATTAACTTTCTGGTTTTGATATTTCGTTTCTCCTCGCTTTGAATAGGCGAGACACAGGTAGCCTAAGGGTCCAGTAGATTGGGGCACGTTTACGCCGGTTCCCAAACACAAAACCTGTATTTGCAACAAGATTCTTCTGAAAGTAAACCAAAAGTGTTACATAAACTCCGTCGCTCCCACTTTAGCCATAGCCTTATACAGTAAACACTCTCAACCTGACCTGAAACGAAACGCAGAAGGAATTTTAGAGATGCTGAAGGACGAATAAACCTCTTAACTTTCAATCTTTCAGATCCTCTTAAATGAAAGTACAGTATGTATGGTGTATAATGGGATAATACACTGATCAAATAATGAGAGGAAGACATGTTTAAATCAAAATACAAAATAAATATTGATAACCATTTAACTGTTGACAGTTTGTAATTATAGATTGCAGAATTGTGTAAAATTAGAATAGGCATTCTAATAAACTTTTATTTTACAGGATTAGAAATTGATACAGCAAACAAAGTGGGAATGCAAGATTACATTGTTTAGTAATCAATGATTCCATGACTATTACAACACCCAGTACCAAGTGTGTCCTACGTGAGCTCGGATAACTTGATAACACCCACGTGGCATGCTTCGCACCAGCCTCCTAATAAAGATTTTTGGATTCTCTCCCATTATTTAGTGAGTTTATTTGAGTGTTCTCCCAGGTTCTGTGGCACAGCAGGACGCTCGGGAATAAGTTTTACCCGCTTATCTCACAGATGCTCAATCAGATTGTGGTCAGGAGCGCAATCAGGCCCGAATTAGGCATTCTTGCAGGAATCTTTGGTATTCCGTGTTAGCATTATCATTCATTAGAAGAAAAGTAGGTTCAAACCTTAAGCAACGGGTACGACATGTTGAAGGATGTCATTAATGTAAACATCAGTGGGGCGACAACAAGCTCTGTTCGAGACTCAACAGTAATGCCAGCCCAAACCATAATCGAACCGCCTGCAAATCTGTCATGTTCAATAATGACGTCCACCAGGACGTTTCTATACACGTGTACGACCATTACAACCCATCAAACGAAATGTTGACTTGCCTGTGAAAAGAACAGCCTTCCATTGGTGGAACTGCCAGTTGAGATCTGAGCAAATCTCAGCCGGGCTTCCTTGTACTGACGTGTCAAACGAGGGAATTGAAAGAGAATTCTAGATCTCAACCATGCCTTTCTCAATCTGTTTCTTACAGTTTAAGTAGAAATCACTCAATTGTTGTTCGTACATCATTTTGTAGATTTCTGACTGTAGATTTGCATCTGCACAAAGCGGATACGACAAGATATCTATCCTACACCTTGTTGTCTTCTTACGCCCTTATCCAGGCCACCTCTTGTATCCACCTATATCTCTATACATCGCTTTGGATGACAGAAGAGCTGACATGAATAATTCTGGAAACAAAGCGAAAGTAATGGCCGTCTTCAAACCACGCAACTGCTTGTGCGACTGATGTCTCATCCAGATGCCTTAGTGCTCTATATCAGCCTCATAAAATATCAATTTCCAACCACAGATTGCTGTTAAAACCTATTTCCAAAAATATAAGCGAAAGAGCACCCACTTTGATGTTAACAGTTCTTGAAACTTCACTAATTTATTCCGAGGAAAATAACAAATCTTAGATTATTTTTATTTTTAAACGATACTTCAAAACATTACATGACTATCAAAAAAACATTGTGTCAATGTTTTTTTGGAGAGGGGCTTTGATTTAAGCACGTTTTCCTCTATTTTTTTTTTTTTGAGCAGTGTATTTAGTTGAAACCTACAAACACTAAATCAGCAAATATCCTCTTTGTTAATCAAATAAAAGACTGTGCTTCGTTTAATTATGCGAATTTTACTAGCCCTCCCCGGGATATGAGCCTATATAGTATCAAGGAAGCTTTCTAAGCTCGAATCTTGTCGCAACAACGTTAACGGCCTCCATCAAAAGCTTGGATACGTTACGTCAGCAATAATGACTTCGGCCAAAGCGCTTGCCAAGAGCTACATAAAAGAGTTGGGTTTTCAAATGGACCAATTTTTTTTTTGATGACAGCTACGAACATACAACTACTTTCTAAATGTTAAGTATCACTGAGAATTACTTACCCCCATATTAAATGCTGAAAATGACCTATATGTGTCTCGCAGTACCAAGTAATTACCGTTGATATCGATGACGGTGTTGATCTTCAAAGTCCTAATAATTGTTCGTGTAAAATTTGGATAAATTGGATCATTAAGAAGTAATCTGCTGTTCCGAGTGGTTACTAGTATTTAGAAACTACTCAAAGTTCTGTTTAAGGTGAAATACTCGACCGACAAGTTGTTGAGTAAGCTGCTTGTCAAATTCAAATCTTCTACGTTGATGTGTGAAGCCTAAATGCGTATGTTCTGGAATGCACATATCCAGATAGGTGAAACCTGGCATCCTCTGTGAACCATGCGACCTTTAGATTCAGCTTTTGTGACAGGTACTGCCCGGCTGCAACAATCCTTTATCCAGTATACCGGGTGAGACTTCTCATCCTGCAGATTGGTAACTTGGCAAACCTGTATTTTTCGGTCGATGGGAAAGGCAGGTGCTCGCATCACCAGACTCGCCTACAAGTGAATTTATCTTTATCTGCTGTGTACATTCGCACTTATATTTATTCCTCTTCTTTTGTATGTAAGAATAGAGTAAAATATCACTCAATGCCTCATATTTGACATTTCACATTAATGCAAAGTTATTCGCATTTACTTATTATGTTCAATAAAGCAGAACACTGGGCTTTTTACATTGATAAATATCACAGGATAAGCATTGTTTCTCCCTTCCGCGACAGAGACATTGCGCATCTATATCTCATTCGTCAGGACTATTCAAAACTACTTTACTTTGTATAGATCAAGAAAGTATTAAGCATCTTACAAACCTATTTTCATTAATAATGGTTATCATTTTTAATAAATGTCTATTTTAATTACAGACCGCCGCTTACTTCCAATATTTTAAGTGTCTTTTTACCTATCTATTTTAACCAAAATAAATGCCTGAACTTCCGGGCTCTGACATGGTAATCGAGACAGCTCCATTTCTCTCGCAATTTCTCCATATTGCTCGCATTAGTGTTGGTCTGCATGTAAATATATATTATGAATAAGTGACTAATTGGTTAGACTGCTTGTCTTCAACCGAGACGGCACGGGTTCGATCCCAGCGGCCCAACTTGGATATGTGAGGGACGAAGCGATGCCTGGACAGTTTTTCTCTGGGTACTCTGGTTGTCACTGCCACTTCTTTCATCGTTACTTCATCATCATCTCATCTCCATCTTCACCTTCTTCATGATGCACACATATTCGTCAGGTTAGCTTTAGCAGTGAATGTCACATTCCTACCCCACAACTTACATAGTAATAGATAAAACAGAAGAATTCGAGTGTTGTAATGGCAATTCGCTTGCCCGATCAGGGGCCTCAGTTGTTGCTTAAACTTTGGGCCATAAGAAAGATCGAATGTGTGTCACACTCTCCGTTCAACCCGGGACCTAGTTTCGTATACCTTCGTTTCATAAACGAACTGCCGGCAAGCGTTTTAATTCAGGGGTTGTCATGAATAAGGCTGAGGCAGTTCTAAAGACAATATCAAAAAACTGTTTCCAGCACGGCTTCCAAGACTGGCGGGCACTTCGGTCAAATGCACACAACTTAATGGGGACTACTACGAAAAAAACAATGACCTTGATACTGCCTAGTAAACTAATCATTATTAGTCTTCATTAAGTAGCCGTCAGATTCCGTATCTTAAACTTATTTGCTAAAACACATCTACAACATTAGAAATTGTTGCGGTGTAGTTTTGAGAACAATTTGGGCTCTTTACACTGTTAGACCAAACACTAGCTAAGAAAATCAGATTCCAGACGCTCGAAACCTGTGTATACCCTGTATTACTATACGGGTGCCAAACGTGGTCACTAAAAGAAAAACAAAAGAACAAAATTCAAATATGCCAAGAAAAATGCAACGCAAGATCCTTGGAACAACTTTGAAGGACAAAATATCTACTAGTAAAAAACCAACTACTTGAGACAATAGATATTAAACAACTACCCATCAGAATCATATGACAATAAATGGACCTACAAGATCTCCTCATGGGACCTCCGAACAGGAAAAAGGACACAAGGCAGACCCAGAAGAAGATGGACAGACCTCTTCAAGGAACATGCACGTCCACAGCGTCAAGAGTAGCAAGAGGAAGAGAAAAATGGAAATCTCTGGAGAAGCAACTAGTGCAGTGAGAAATGGAGTAATCAAAGAACAAATCAGACAGAGTGTCTTAAGCAGCATACGAACAACTGCGTGAAATAGCTCACCACATTAGGAAAAAGCGAACTTTCCCTTCTTGTTAGGAGACCTTTGCCCTTAAGGGACACAATAGGCTATCATCTTGATCTTTTTTTTTAGTTCTTTAAGACCCGGTATACTGAATCACTTCTCTCTATGCCATTAGAAAGGAGCGGATTTAACACAATAATTTTTCAGGAAGACTAACAACTAGACTTTTTATCAAATAAAACATGTAAATCATTCGATGCTTCTGTTTAACACTGCACTAAGTACTCCTGTTACACATTTAAGATTCTTGACGATTCCGTTCATTGCCTAGTATCAACAGAATTTTGGCGTTAACAAGGAAGTATTTTCACTTCCGTAAAAATCTGATGCTAATGGAAACATTTTCACTATCAATTCTACTCTTTCGAACGATATACAATTAAGTTTACTATTTCTCCCACAGTTTTCAGTTTTATGCCATCGTTCAGAGAATAAATCCATCTATTTTATAGCATCAAATGCTATTAGTGTAACCTTTTATGATCCTTCAAACATTTTCATAGCATGTCTTATTCTTCTTTCACTTTTTAACAGAATTTGAAGTCCATTTTTACTACAGAGGCACCACAAGCAGTGGGTACTAGAATACATGTAGCAAAATGATAAACTGGGAAAGATTCTTTTTGGGGGGGAAAGAACTTTATAAGCTTAAGTTAGATGCGTAACACACTTAGAATTCCTGCATGTTCTAGCACCCATTTCAGTTTAATTACGAAGGATTAGTTATAAGTCACGGCAAATATTTTTTTTCCTCGCGAATAACGAACAACATCGAAAAATCTAAGATATACGATTGAAAGTATATGGAATGAAGTCACCAGATGGTGTTTGTGAACACAGCTGCGTAAATCAGCACGCCTCTAAGTCCAGTTGGTGAGCGACAGTGGTCAGAAATGAAGGTGACGAAAGATTGATTCTACAGCAGGATGAATGTTTAATAAAACAATATATTAAGTAATATAATGAAACGAAATAAATTATATAACTTCCTGGCCCTTCTACTTCTTCATTCCGTAATAGTTTCTCTTGTTTCAAAATGATATTGTTGGCTACTTCTTTGACTGCTGTTTATATTGATATTCACTCTTCATAAGTGCTATCTTATTTTTCAATATTTTTAACTGTCTTAGGTAGGGCTGTTCGACATTATTTCCATTTTTTCGATTAATGCATTTATTCATTCTGTTAACTTCTCTTTATTAATAGCTGGTAGTGTGTTTGGAAACAATTTTACTACAAATTGATCAGAGTCAATACTTGGTCTTCTTAATGACCATATATTCGCATTAGATTTTTAAAATCATTAATTAGTATATAGTCAATTTTGTTAATTGTGTTATGAATCAGTGATTTTCATGTTCCTCTACGTATTTGTTTATGTTGAAATTGTGTACTCTTAATTAACAAAGTATTCACTGTTGATAACACGCTCTATAATTCTTGTAGAGTTAATTTACCTGTTATGTTTCTGTACACATATTCGATTCCTTGTTTTGCATTGAAGTCACTTATTGGAACAATATCTATTACTTTTTGCAAAGCAACTTAGGATCCTTCTTTTTCTTCTGATGGGGAATAACTATTTATTATTGTGAAGTTATTATATTTGCCCTTGATGCGTAATTTACTTAATCTTTCATTGCACGGCAGAAAATCTACTGTACGATTTCGTGTTTTCTTCACTACCAAGAATCCAGTACCTGCCTGTCCTTACTGCTTCTGTACCAGAATAAAATTATATAACACCTTTTTTATTGATTATACCATTATCACTTCATCTAACTTCTTGTAATATCACTATTTCAATTTTTGTTTTAGCAATCTGTTCAGGTAACTCCTGCATTTTTCCCTGGCTTTGATAATGTCTTAACATCCCACTTTCCAATTATTTAAGTATTGTTAGTCCTTTGTACATGCTTTGATCGATATCCTTTGCTCCATCCGGCTTTACTTGTTGGGGATTTTTAGCGGTTAAATTTTTATGATGCCAGGGTACCGGCCTTGCACCTGGCCCCCAACCTGAAGGACTATTGGTCGGATATCATTTTTCAGAAATAATTATTGTTTAAATATTTTTAGGCATTTGTCAACAATCAAGCGTAATATTCTACTTTGAGATAACGGTCGTATATTTTTATACATACAGACGACATCCCAGAATGCATTTAATACAACAATGAAGCTTCCCGATTTATTATTAATCAATTCAATCATTACATTTTATAAATGGTTTATATAGTTTGAAAACTAAATTACAAGCAAAAATTGTACAAATGGTATCAAATTAATAAATATATATTAATAATAAAAAAACGTAAATTCAAGAAAAGTGCATAAGTCTGGTGGATTCAATAACAAAAAGCATACAGCAACTTATTAAGGCTAAAGTAGGTCATAAAAAATAATTCATTAAATTACAGCTAGATTCATAAAAAGCATAACTCTTTGAAAATAAAACAATTTTCATAAAAATTGTTTTGTTAACATTAACTTGCACAGCAGTATGTGTACAGCACAAGGCAAAACAAACGACGTTGAAATTACCGATCATTTGCTGTTGCAGTTTTCATAGCAAAGAAGTATTTATTTATTGTATATAAAAGTTTGACACATTGTTAATTCAGTTATGTGTTGATTTCTCCAATTACGGTTCTCACGACAGAAGAGAAGATTTTCCGGCCATACGGAGTAGGACATCAGAATGGATCGAGTTTGCTTCACGTTAAAGAGCAGTCCTGTGTCAACGTAAGAAGACAACAGTCACCACAGGTGTTAGAGTCACCAAAGTGCAGTCACAACGAACATCACTGAAACTTTAATTGAGCGATAGGTCTGTTCGGCGGATGTTTAAAGAACTGGGTGGATTGTATACCGAATTATGTTGCTCAGCGTCTAACAAGAAGGAATGAGCCAACCCGAGTGTTGTCTATGACGTGAGATTCCAGATTTCTTCTGCAACATAGGATTTTCAGATGAAAGCCATATTCACCTTGATAGTTACATTAACAGACAAACAACTCGTTTATTAGGGTTTTAATGGCCTGGTGTTATACAGCAAGCACTGTACAGTGCGCGGGTTACGAATTGGTGCGCCATGTCCGATCATGGAATATTGGATCCTTATTTCGTCCAGCATGCTGCACAAAATCTGCAAACAGTAAACTTGGATCTCATTAATACCACACATGTGCGGGAATTGCGCCTCGTTTTGTCAGGCCAGAAACTTTTCTCTACAACGACAATGGATGCAGCAAGATGGAGCAACAGCCCACACCGCGGAGAAGTCACTTGCAGTCACTTCTGCAATGACACTTTGGAGACCGCCTAATTTTTTCGTAGAACTCCGTTCTCGTATCTGGCTGGCTTGTTTCCCTGAACTCATGGCCCCTGACGTCTACATATGCGGCATGTTGAAAGAATCAGTTTTCAAGACAGATGACCCACCTACAAATATTCCCGAACTGCACGAGAAGATGTCGTTTTTTGTGTCCTTACACCAACCTTTATTCATCAACACGTTCAATAATCTTCAGAAATGCTTTAAACAATGTGTAGCACATTGTGGTACACTTTTTGAACACATTCTGTACCCAGGCTGTTCACTAATATTTCTTGTTGTTTGTTTTGCCGCATACTGTACACAAATAGTGGAAAGTTTAGCCCTAGAGGACACAGAGATGGACCCAAGAAAAATTATAGGAATCCAGTGAATAAACTACACCAAAACCTTGAAGTTGATGAGCATCTTCTGGGAATTAGAAATGGTTCTGATGGACCTTGAAAATCCAGTTTCTCCACCCTTGTCTCGGCCATGAAGCATCCATTAACCTTCGTTGTTTCGACAGCAACTGGAAATTCGTTCCAATTTAAGGCTTCCTTTTTTTTTTTTCTTTTTTTTTTTTCTTTTTAATGTAAAATCATATTGAAATGTCTTAAGTAATTCTATTCCTAAAGAAAACGAAACTGTTATATTGAAATTGGAAGCACGGGACATATAGGGTTTAGTTAAAAGTCCCAAACCATCTAAATAACTTTGAACCACGTGGTTCAGTGACATGAAACTCGGTGTATGGGGAATGCCGTATACTGAAAACTCAAAAATAACTTTACAGACTTTTTTTTTTTCTACTTCCAGTTTAACAGGATGTACCTCCCACGGTTTTGTTTTAAATTGAATACCCATATATTTTTACATTTTGGAATAAAACTCATTAAGAGCTTTTCAAAAACTACCCACACTAGATACTTGAGTACAAATCTATTGTTGCTAAATCAAAAAAAAAAAAAAAAAAGGAAGGAAGGAAGGAAGGAAGGAAGATAGGAAGGAAGGAAGGAAGGAAGGAAGGAAGGAAGGAAGGAAGGAAGGAAGGAAGGAAGGAAGGAAGGGAATAACAAAACACTTTTGTTTACTGATACAGAAACATCGTATTAAAGGTTTAAATTCAGTGTGTTAAATAATTCTATCTGATGTTGAGCGAAAGGGAAAGAATTCTAATTTTAATTATAGTTGGTTATGGAGACAGACAACGATCTCATCAAGAGGCGGTGAATTTATTTAATGATATGCAACCGGATTGCAATCCAATTTCATCTTTAACAATGACGAGAATCGTAAAGAAATTTACTCAATCTGAACTTAGAGGATCAGGTCGCCCGAAATGTGCAACTGATGAGAAAACTTCATTAGATGTTCTCCTCCACGCGTAATTAATTCCAACAAGTTGTGTTAAAATTAGTGTTAGAATCAAATACAAGCCAAAGCTCCATGATGAAATTCCTTAAAAGTGCCAAGCAACAATAAATTCATATATTGCAGGAACTTTCAGAGGACGCTCCTGATAGAATGCGGTATTGTGAATCAATGGTGAAGCCTGCCTGAATGGATTTGTCAACACAACGGCCGATACTGGTCAGAAGCAAACCCACAATGGATGAAGGAGAACCACCCACAGTATCCACAAAAACAATTTGTGTTTAGACTGGTATTGTTGATGATCATATCAATGATACTTTCTTCTTTAGAGAAACTCTAAATGTTAATATATTTTTTTTAATTTGCTTCGAAATCACGTAGTACCGACTGCCGTGATTTTTTTTTTGTTTTTTTTTTTCAAATCCAGTCAACCGTGGGCTACCCAAAGATGACATATATTTCCAACAAGATGGAGCTCCAGAATGGTCAGTATGTTCGTCAGCACATAGACCAGGATTTTGTGCAACGATGGATTGGTAGAAGAGTCACATAAAGTGGCCAACAAAATCCCCAGATGTATCGCCTATGGACTTCTTTTTACAGGATCGTTTGAAGTGATAATACGAGGGTCTCCCAGAAAGTATTGCGACACATTTTTTTCTTCGACAATTATTTATTCCACATAATGAGAATTACACACACGAAAGAATGATGTTTTATCTAAACACCTTATTTTTCCGCGTAATTTCCTTCCAGTTCTACGGCTCTCCTCCAGCAAGACACAAGGGCGTGTATGCCCTGTCGGTACCAATCCTTGTTCTGATCATGTAGCCATTTCTTCACCTCCTCGCCGTCCTCGAAATGTCTTCCAAGAATGTGACCGTGTAATGGCCTAAACAAGTGGAAGTCCGAGGGAGCTAGGTCAGGGTTGTAGTGTGGTTGGAGTAACAACGTCCAACCCTGTTTCCTGATGTTCAGAAGTCTCAAACATGTGTGAGGCCGAGCGTTATCGTGTTGAATCAAAACATCTCCTGGGTTGTTATGACGCCGAAGTTGCTGGAAGCGCTTCTTGAGTTTGGTTCGTGTATTGACGTATGCTTCTGAATTAACGATACTGTCTCTTGGCATCACATCATAGAGGAGCACGCCCTCACCGTCCCAAAACACAGTGACCTTACCGGCGGAAGCAGTTGCGTTGAATGTTTACCTCTGTGGAGAGCGAGGATGACGTCATTCCATCGATTGTGATTTTATTTCAGGCTAAAAATGGTGAACCCAGGTTTCATATCCTGTCGCAATCCGCCCCCTTTCAGCTGAAAACGTTGCAACAACTCAATGGGAGATTTGTGTTTAACCGTAAGACGACGCGGAAGCCATCTTGCACACACATTTGAGTAATCAAGAGCGCGGATAATTGCATCAACACTTCCTGTGCTGATTGACAGTTTCAGCGCCAACTGCCGATGTAATGCGTCGATCCTCGCGAATAAGAACATCAGCAGCTGCGACATGCCAAGTGTGACCCCTACCAGCTTGGAGCTTGGCCGAACCGCCTTCTGATAGCATCACCCTCTCTGCCCAGCGACCAACTGACTGCAGATGCTCCACAAACTTCAAACAAATTTTTGTGAATATTCCCTCCCCACAGTTTCTTTCTCTGCAGTGGGAAATTCAATGATGACACCCTGCTTGCAACGTACATCACTTTCAGGCGCCATTTTGAAACATTACTGCAGCCGGAGGAAACAGAAATTATGCGCGCACACTTAGGAAAATTCAAATAATTCATATCTAACGTTCTGCATTCGTCACATTGCTGCCGGCTGAGGGGAAAAAAAATTACTTTCTGACGACTATGGTATATCGAGCAAGACTCAACAATTAAGAAGATCTGGTGTGGAAGCGATGCAAGACATTCCTAAAGCCTGGTTAAGTCATCTACAATCGACTGCAACACTGTCAAGCAACTGAGGGGGCTACCAGTTAGACGTTAAGCTAGTTTTGTTTTAATTTTGTTAAAAAAAAAAGAGCATTTTATTATTCGTTACACTTTATTTTCTTGATTTACAATAAATTTGTACAGAAGTACCTGATGGGTACTAATGAACATTATTCGAAAGTATAAAAATTTATTGATTATTCTATTTAAAATAAGAGAGTTGGCGGTACTTCAGATTAAACCAGAAGCAGAAATAATGGGTACTGTAATTGTTGAGTCCCACACACCGAGGTTCATGCGACTTGACCACTATTTCAAGTTATGAAGATAGCAATGAACTTTTAACTAACTCTGTACATTAGATGCTCTCAGTGAATAACGGTGCATCTATTTTAGAGCAGCATTTATGTGTTCTGGGTAAATTTTCCTTAGAATATTAGAGGGTAGTATTTTAGCCATATGCTTGACAGCGGCAGAAGACCTGTTACCTTTTATTAGAGAGATAAAGAGACAGCGCTAGTGTCTTTGGGATACGATATCAAGAATTACTTTCATTCTGTTCTCTGCTCTTAATAACGTGTAAACGAATTACCGGTCTTGAAAGAAGGAAGATTGAACTGAAAGCGCTATATGTATGTTGTAATTTGTCAAATAAATTGATATCTCCAAAATAAAAAAAGGAACGAAAGAAACCTATGGCTATTCTGAAATATCTGGAGCGACTTTCTAAAATTGAACATACGAAGGTCATTCAAAAGTTATGCGCACTAGGCTTGCACGGCCAGGAGGATTATGCAATCGTTCTGATTTCGCATCAGAACAGAATATGTGAATGACGCAAAAACAAATACGTTCAAGAACGGATCAGTTAGTAGCAGAGCGGAGATATGGGCGTAAGCGGTACAGACGCTGTACAACATGAAGACTTTCGTATACTTGGGTATTACTTTTACGATGAACGGTTCTACTGCTTCGTAGATCCAAGATCGCGGGTTCAATCCCAGCCAGAGTCGATGGATTTTTTCGAGAGTAAATATCCAAGTGTGACTTTATCCGGAAGGGAAATAAAGCTGTGGGTCCCGTGTCGTAGATTTACGGCACGTAAAAGAATCTCAAGCCTTAAAGAAAATTTATCGGCCGTTTCATGCCTTGAATTGAATGGGGCGCTGTTGGCCTGAGATTTTAAAGAGCATCTGTAAATAAAATTAAAAAAAAAAAAAATGAACGAAATGTGGACAAAGCGAAAGCAGCAAAACTCCAGTTAGTAGGAGAATTCCAGATATGGCTGAAGGTGTATCGGAAACCGCATAAGAGGCAGAAAGTTGGGGATGGTAACGAACTGTGAACCTAGATTCAGTGAGCACATGTTTTCTGAAAGGCATTTTGGGGCTAGGGAGGGGCACAGCGAATTGCTGAATTAAGAGGGAAGGGCCTAGCTACATTGAGACCACGAAGTGTAAAATGAAAGTAAAATTTTCATGGAAACAAAACTTTAATTAGGGCATTATGCTGCCATGAACAGCTAGGGTTGGGAGGGACATTACATGGGCATTCAAATTGAGAAATGGACTGGAAGCTATAGGTATGGGCTCCATTTGGATGGCGGTTCAGGGGAATAGAAAGAGCGCATAGAGGAAGGTTAAGAACGCTTGAGGAATATGAATAGGCAGCAGATAATTGCACAATGCAAAGAGATACTTTCGCTGGAAGTACAATCGAGGGTGAAATCTGAAAGGGTAATAGATCAGTACAACAAAACAGGGAGGGGGCAAACTCATAGGGGCAGCTCGGACTAGGGGCATTGCGGATCATTAAGATCGCCGACGAATACGCACGGAGAATTTGCCCCATCTGTGAGGAGGGGGAATTATGGACAATTTTGACTGAATGTAAAGGTACGGGAGAATCGAGGGTAAAGTATCTACCTTACTCCTTTACAGGATCGAACAGAGGGAGATGGTGGGCTCTGTTAGCAATAAAGGAAGAAGAGGTACTTTTTATATTTTTATTTATCTTTATCTTATTTTATTGTTGAACATAATTTTATGGTTCAATGTAAATTATTTAATGTAATATCCTATAATAAACCGAAGAGATCTAGTGTATTCTAAAAGCACGGATAGTTCGTCGGACCCGTGAGTTGTTGATGTTGTGCCACTGAAATAAATACGATAACGACAACGTCTACGGCGGGTTACCATTAGCACGATCACGACCACTTTATTTTATTTATTTAAGGACTCTGTTTAATATTTCAGGTCATCAGCGCCCCACCCAATTCAGGGCTTGAAATGATCGATAACTTTTGCTTAGAGACTTCTTCTTTCATACTTGAGGTATTTTACGTGCCATAAATCTACGACACGGGACCCACGGCTTTACTTCCTTTCCGAAGGAACACATACCTACTTAGAATTTTACAGCCGAAAAATAATCCATCGATCCTAGCCGGGATTGAACCCGCGATCTTGGGTCTACAAGGCAAGTATGGTCGTTACTATCACAATAGAAGGGTACACTCGTAAACAATGTTGCTGAATTGATAGTCCAAAAATATGCAACGGTGAAACTGTATTTTAGTTTGTTTAGTGATACTATAGAATCGATACCATGAATTATATTTATTTTAAAGCAAGAATTTTCTAAATTCGTGTTTGTATATGAGAATTGAGAGGGATAAACACTAAAATAATGGGAAATATTTCTGTTGCGAGAATTGTAGGCAACTTGGTAATGCATCAATCACAGTATTTCTGTCACGCACTTTACTTTTTTGTTATTAACTTACGATGAATTTAGAGTAGGTATATAAACAGATGTGATGTAATATTAAATACTTTAATATCAACATGACTGTGTATTATATGTTCTAAAGGTTATCTAACCTAATATATATTTAAGAAAAACCTTAAACTTTTTAAATGAATTATTTTAACATAAATTAATTCACTTTCTTCGGCATTTCGGGAAAACACTCTATCATATTTAATACTACGGTGTGACTTTGTACTGGTGAAATACGCATAAAGATTGTGGGTAGTTTTACAAGAGAGCATATTTCCGTCTGTTTGTGCTCATTCCATCTCAAATAAAGTTGATTAAATAAGCGACTGTTGTTTGCAGTGAGGTAAGCAGCCATGTTTCTGACCAGTCCGGTGTGTGGAGGGGAGAATGACAGTCTGAGCAGCGGGAGTGCCACAGCCACCTGTTGCTGTGGCGAGTGTAGACCGCTACAAGAAGACCAAGACCATCTTGTTAAGTCCACTTCAAGGAAACTTCAGCGTAGAGCCAAACGTGAGTAAATATTATAGTGGAGGGTGGATCACTATAGTTTAATAGTTAAGACAAAATAATTCCACAATGAAGTCACAGCTCTTAGCTACTTTGCAACAAAGGAGTTAAGTCTCTCAACACATTTCTCCCATCTGGCAATAGTTTCAATATACCTCGTTTATAGAACAGAGCAGAGTATAGCCATCTGCGCACTGCCGATCGCACTTCTTCACCGGCATTGAAGCGTTGACCGCCTAGAAATTGCTTCATTGATCCAAAAAGAAGAAAGTACGAGGGCGCTGAGTCCGCATTGTACTGTGGGTGCTGGAGCACCTCCCAACCAAAGTTCGCTTTTTTGGTACGAACAGAAGCCACTAGCTACATGGGGGCGAGCATTATCTTAGAGCAGTCTGATATTTGCAGTGTTGCGTTTGTCACAAAGGGCACGGCGCAATTTCACCAATATTCTTTGATACGATGCAGCATTCACAGTGGTCCCTTGTGAACGAGTAAAAAATTCCACCAACAGAACACCATGCATGTCCCAGAACATGGTCACAGATTGCGTCACCTTGAATTTCCTCTTTGCTGGGGAATCGGATGTTTCCACTCTATTGAGGCGTGTAGTGTACGCCCAGGACTCATCACCAGTCACGGCATGCTCTCTGCAGCATAACGCCGTAAGTGGTCCTGGCATGTCATCATTCGCTCTTGACATCTGTCAGGTTCTTCGGTTCAGTATTTCGTGCACGATATCGTACACCGTAGAGCTGAACAACTCTGATAAGGTCGCTGATGGATCCGCCGGTCGTTCTCAATGTCTGCTACATTCCGTTGAGTTTCGGCTGTTACTGGTTGTCCGGAACGTGGCGAGTACAAGGTTCACACGGCCTCCTTCAGAGAATGTGCACCTATTTTTGGTTTAAGAGACCAATACTTATTTTCAGTCATCTGGTGATAGTCTATATATATTTTGAACTCAAGATAAGAAAGTCCCAAAAGATGTTCTTTCTATTACGATTGGTATAAATCTATGATTTGCTCCACAGATTTCAGAACATTGTCCATAAAAAACTCCTGGACGATTAAACCAAAATCTGGACCAAACAACCTTCCCTATATACTCCAATCTTTTCCTGCACATTTCACTCGGGTTTTGTTCTTTCGTCCACAAAAAAGTGACACACCTCTTTGCTCTTCAAAAGATGACGACAATAACACAATTCTCGCCTCTGACGCAAGAGCTATACTTGATCAAACATATAGCACCTCTAGAGTGAACTTCAAACTATACATCTGCAAAATTCCATTGTTCCAGCTATAAATCGCGGGAAAATATTGTTTGCGTTATTTAATGACCCATCCTTGTATTTAAAAATGTTGCATAAAGAGAAAATATGTCAATGAAAAACCTCGCTGCTCTAAATGAATATGACATTTCTCCACATTTAAGTTCTGTGAAAGACACACATTAGAGTTTTGCTATAAAGAAACTTTTAATGTTTAATATTGGGCTTTTGAGAAATGAGGATCATATTGCCACAGAAGTAATGTATACGTTTATGTTAAAAAAAATGAAGTAAAAAAAGAAAGAAAAGTCCATTAGTCCTCCTTTATGAAAAATTGGCCAAAATAAGAAATGCTGGTAGAACTCTTTGATAACGAATGATTTTTTTGGAGCTCTTGCTTCTTGACAGTAACCTTAAGCTCTGGCAATAGGAAGGAAAATCACACTACCCTTGCACAGCTTAAAGACATCAGTGATGAAATAACAAATAAACGCATGGCTGGGCTTTTCTAGAAATGGAAGCAAAACAGAAGGACCAGAATACAAACGACATCAATTTAAAATATAGCATTTTGCTATTTTTGTCTATTTATTGAGATATGGAATGACATAAATATAAGTCATTAAGTTACAAACTGATATGGATACTATATGTTTGAATGAGGTATGTGAGACTATTGCCCTTGATGAAAGTAATAGACCGGTGTCAATTGGCGACATTCAAGAATCGATGTTTATAATGGCGAAACAGAAGGCGCAAGATGGCGGCGCCTCTGAATGAGTGTATAACTCTTTGTGCAATTTTTGTGGGCAAATGTAACTTCCCATCAACGGTGAGAAGCACCTGTCTCGTCATTTGATGTCTATTTTCTCGGTTTACATTGCAGAAATACAATGTACACTAGTTGAAGTATTGTGGTGACAAAATGCGCAAAAGAGTGAAATAAACACTAAGGAAGAAAAGTGTTGTACTTGCTTATTCCTCCGTTGGTCTAAACACTAGAACAGGTTTTCATCAATCTACTATTTCAATAGTACTAAAAAGTACAGGGAGAAGGGAAATGTTGGCCGGGTGAAAGGAAGAGGCAGGAAAAGGGCATCTACTCCAAAACAGGACAGGATACTAAAAATAATTTATCTCAGTGATGTTGGGTAGCATCCTCAGAACTGAAGCGACAACATGTGTGTGTCGTAGAACTATCAGAGCTCCTTGAAGCAGAACCTCCTGCCTGTCGACACATAAAGAAACCTTTGCTGACTAAAACAATGAGACAGAAGCGACTACAGTGAACAAAAGAGCATGCAGCATAGACAGCAGAGATGTGGAATAAGATACATTTTTACACGAGTCTAAATTTAACCTGCATTTTTTTTTTTTTTTTTTTTTTTTTTTTTTTTTTTTGGGACGGGGATCCTAAGCATGACTTCCTTCGGAAGGGAAGTAGCCATGAGTCCCGTGTCGTACATTTACGACACGATAAAGAAAGCCTGAAAGAGAGGCCTCTGAGCAAAATTTGTCGGCCGTAAATAAACAAAAATCAAGTGAAACCTGCAAGGTTCCGATGGGAAAGTATACGTCATGCACGTGCGTCGCTGAAGGGGTGAACAGCTGTTGCCTTCATGCATAACACAAACAGTGAAGCATCCACAAGGTCAGATAATCTGAGGATGCATTTCCGGCCATGGCATAGATGTAATGACACTGATAATGCAGACTCCTACTTGGGTATCTTTGAAAACAAATTAATGCCCACAGTACAAGACTATTGGGTGATCCTTCAAGCTGCATTTTTCAAGAGAACTCTGGCCCCTATGAAGGTAATTATTTTGATTAATATTTGTATTAAATTGGAATATAGGTCGCATTGATGCATTAGCAGTCATTCAAACATTTCAGGTGAAAACATACCTTGGAAAAAAACAGAGTGAAGGCACCAGACTGAACTGGAAATAGCCCGGACTTGAATCCGTTGAGAACTGCTGGAAGGTTGTGGGTAATTGCAAGAAACAAGTCGAGCAATAAAGGAGGACTCTGGGAGAGAGGTGTGCGAGTGTGGTTTCGTGAACTGACTCAGAAATATATTAATCGTTTTCTTTTTTCAATCCCCAAACGATGCAGGGAGTGATTTAAGCGCATGGTGAAGTATTAATGAAAAGAGTATAGTCGCTTAGGTATCCGAACTTTCCAAAAGTTTATATTTATATTTACTAATATGCTATGTTTTAACTGCATTAAATTGAATGTTTTAAAATAATAAATATGCAAATTTGTTCACAATATTTTTACTTTTTTTTTATTAGTGTTTAACGCCCGTTTTTACTACTGAGACACCACAGGCGGTTTTCGCAATCTAACGGTACTTTCTGCGATTATTTAGTTTCTATTTTTAACAAAATAGAATATAAAAACAAAATGCATAACAATAATATCTTAACACATTTATGGAAGAATATAAATAATTAGTCAAAAATTCAAAGATTGAGTTAAGGGTGGTGCAAT
This sequence comes from Metallyticus violacea, assembly GCA_030762175.1. Lineage (NCBI taxonomy): Eukaryota > Metazoa > Arthropoda > Insecta > Mantodea > Metallyticidae > Metallyticus > Metallyticus violacea. The sequence continues at coordinate 13,845,878 of CM060834.1, forward strand.
ATAAATTTTCCCACCACTATACACACATGGCTGTGATTTCTTGATCAGAACATTCCGTGATTACAAAATATTGATAAGATAGGTGTTCAGGTTAACAATTCCAACAGAATAAATTTGAAAATGTGACAATAACAAATATTTGGTTTCACAAATGCCGTAAACACTGTATCATGCCTTAAGTGACTTCTGCTGAAATCTGAACTTTTCTGTTTGTACTTGCTAATCTCTTGTCTTCGCTTTGGGAGGTGATGCTTATCTTACAACGAAAGTTACTTAGCTAAATCTTTAATTTCCTGTTTCCTTTCAGAATAGATCGCAGTTGCTACTTTTGATATTTGTTGTAGAGGCACTTCCAAAAATTGCTCACCATAATCTTCTTGGCTTAGAAATGGAAGATTACATCAACGTCAAAATACAGTTATAGCTCACAAATTATCCAGTCTAGAATAGCACTAACGTCTTTATTGATCCCGTGTAATGTAAGTGGCATGGTTTAGATGTTGGTGAACTAAAAATATATTAAATTAACCCATAAAACCTTAAAAAAATGTTGTTTTTTTTTTTTATAAATTACATCAAACGCAAGTTACTAACCTTTTGAAAAGCATGCGTTTTACATTCTGTTGTTGTAAATAGGCACCTTGTTCTGCATTGTCGTAAATTACAGAATATATCTGAAGATTCTCACGGCGATTATCCCCAAGAACATTCTCAACTTTTGAAAATCTCCTTGCAACATCCGCACTTACAACTGGAGCATATTTAAAGTCACTAGACGTCAACTACTGCCAGAGTTCGTTCAGGCGCGAGCTCATGAATCCGAGGTCTGGGGTAGGTTCTGATTCTGACCACATTTCTGATAAAGCTCTTTCCAGCTTTTCTTCAGTCCTCATAAATGCCGGATGGGTGACCTAAAAATTTAAGCCTAAAACGTTTCCTTCCTTTAAAAATAATGCTTTTTCAATATATCATTTCATCTCTTGTATCATCAGTGTCCACCGCCTGTGATGCCTCAGCAGTAAAAAGGTGCGTTAAACACTTTTAAAAACAACTGGATGTCAGTACATTTTAGAAATCAATGTGTGAATTTCACCATTTTTCCCCCATTTCATCAACTTCATCACACATATCTCCAAACACAACTTGAGTTTTGTTGACCTGCATACCGGTTTCTTGAAGTTTCCCAATTCTAGAGAGTAGTAAGCCGAAACTTGCTTTTAAGTATGGCAGCTTACCCTCCATTTCACTGTCGGAAAACAGTTCCTGAACTCGCCTGATGGCTTTACCATCTTGCGTCCTCAGAGGGTCTTCACAGCTTGGAAGCTGTTACAGTAGTACACAGGAGCCCCTGTGTGATAGCAGGGGAATACCTCAAGACTTCTCTTCCTTGTTTGAGACGCAAGGAAAGTGGGCGCGAACTTCTCCTACGATTCTATGCGTATGCACGGCAAGTTAGATGCATAATTTTTTAATAAAATCCTTTAATAGCTTTAATAGTTTTGCAATTTACGTTGCTGCATCGATGACAAACAGCAGAATGCTGTATAGTCGAATTTCCTCCGACCACGGTAGATACTTAGAGCGGTCGAACAGTCGATAGAGTGTTAAATGATAAACTGCTTTCATCAGTACAGACAAAGATATTGTTGGCTTCGACTGTGTGTCTAATTCATCTCATAGCACTGAGGAATATATTTTTTTCTTAAAAGGCGTCTTACTTGCAATTGGCTGATCAGTGTAGCGTTGCCGGTAGTTCCTTAGTTTTGCTTTACTTAGTTTCTATTGAGGAATATGCACCAAAATTAGAGCCTCACACACTTTTTTATAAAATGCTGAATATTTACTGCTACTTGCTGCAGCTTGTGTTTGAAGTTTTCTTTTTTGCACCGTTCTCAAGAGAATGTATATGTTGCCTTTGATGTGTTGCATATATATATATATATATATATATATATAATATCAAAACTAAAAGGTAAAACTGTGCACAGTGAAAGTCGTGAGATTGCTGCTAATGTTTACGCGTATAAGAAGGAAGAGGCTAAACACAAGGACCGATTTTCTCCCGAGCATTACAAAGAAGCTCAGAAGACGCAGGAAGAAGTTGCTGCAGCCACCAGAACATCGCACAGCTCAGTTTACAGAATTGTGAGGGAGAAACAAAAACACGAAGAGGAAGGAATTCCTTATTTCGATACTCCAGGAAAGAAACACAGTGTCCCAAAAATACCAAATGAAATCACAAAATCGATGTGTATAATTATATAGAACTTCTCTGCCGAAGAAAATACTGTGCCTACAGCAAAAAGAATGCTACAGAAGTTACGAGAAAGCATTGTCAACAGTAATTTACAAAAAAACAAAACAAAACAAAAACAAAACAAAAAACAAAACAAAAAAATAAACAACAGTATACTGGAATAAAAATGACATCATAGAAGAAAGGATTGACAAAATTATTATTATTATTATTATTATTATTATTATTATTATTATTATTATTCAAGATAAGATTCAGCCGAAGACGAGGACGAAGGAATGTCAGGAGTAGCAGAGATACAACATAATCAAGTGTAAAGTTATTGAAGCAATTGGCGTATATGATTAACATTACTGGAGCTGCGTGTGTTATTTTGTTTGGTAGTAACTGTACTAGTTGACAACACCTCACTGCGTGGATAAATGACTCGCATATAAAATCTTAACTCGTCAAGAACTACCTCGGTTTTCCGTTTCTCTGACAGCTGTTCTGGAATGCAGTAAACCAGTCCATATAGCGTTTACATCAGCAGCAATCTGAACTAATGGTCGCTTGATGAGATCATTGTGTCGCGTCTTACTCCTTAATTCTCAAAATGTGAGGCTGGCCGCTTCCTGACAAGTTACTAAGTAAATTTGTGAAAATATGTAAAACTCCACACCTTTTCCTACTACTGCAGCTATTTCAAGATTGAAGCATGTCTCATTTAAAATTGCATCCTAGCTTTCCTTAAACGAAAATGGAAATTAAACATTAAAAGAAAGTATAATATTACATCGCTAAAATACAAGATATTACCAATAATGCTGTAAAAACTTACCTAAAATAGAAAAAGTCAAGCATTATCAAAAATATACTTAAAAAGCCTACATTACGCATCCAGATTTATATACATATTAGCATTACCTACGACATTTTAGATAGATGGCGTAATCATTAACATCCGGATCATGGCAAGTAACACATTTTATAGCTTTAAGTAAGTATTTTCATAAAAACAAGATCCAAAATGCTTATTTAATTAGTTTAAACAATGATTTAATATATTATTTTAGTGTTGGAGAATGAAAAACATTCCAAAAGAATGGCAGACAGCTAAAATAACTTGAAGATGCTCTCTCTCTCTCTCCAGCACCATCGTAATGACTGGCTGACTGTGCACGGGATGGGTTGTTTATCCTTACTCTGGAATGCGGGAGTAGAGAGTGCTGCTACTGGTACAGTTTCACTCGTAGGGGATGAGGCTATCACATGCCGCATTACTTTTAAGTGACTTTTGCTTATTTCAAAACTTTCTTAGCGACCCTCGTAACTCTTGGCTACATAATTAAGACATTCTCTATATTTGGGATCATCACAACCCGAATCATTATAATACATAATTCTAAAAGAAAGTAAAATAGCCAAAGATAGCGTATGCAGATTAATGAGATGTTTAGGATCATCTCTTAAAGATATTAATGAGATAATGTGTTGTGGAGACGAAAAATACCTCATATATGTCGAGGGTGACAGCATAAACGCTAGTTTTCTTTGGTAGCTTGTGAACTTTAATCGAAAAAAACAAATACATGTTTATTTGGAATAGAAAACGTACTTTTCTGTAGAAAGAGGGAACGCTAATTAAATTGTGTCTACTACAACACCCTCTCTGACCAAGGCCATATACAGAGTGACCCCCCCCCCCCCAAGACAACTGAAGACAGTAATACAAAAAGTTCTTACTAAAGAAAATGCTATACATGGTATTCCATTAGCTGAAGGAGCACGAGTCCAATATTGTGCACATGTTATGTTCAATATGCATCAAGTTCTGTGATCCAAAACTTGTGGCGGTCTAACGAATGTGGTGTGCTACTGAGTGGTTACGTCAATAAGCAAAATGCTCGTTTTCTCGGTTGGGAAAACCCGCATGAATATACACAGAGAGAGAAAGTGACAGCGTACTCAATGGAGAATGGACATGGAAGCAGAACTAACTAGGGCTGCCATACGTTCGTGTACTTACTTGTCGGTTGATTTGTTTTATTTACGGACGCTCTCTAACATCTCACGTTATCAGCGTCCCATTCAATTCAGGGCGTGAAACGGTCGATAAATTTTGCTCAGAGGCGTCATCTTTCAAGCTTGAGGTTCTTTTACATGCTGTAAACCCACGACACAGGACCCACGGCTTTACTTCCCTTCTGAAGGAAGTCGTACTTAGGATTTTTAAGTCCATAATAAATACCCTGTCCGAGAGTGACTTCATATAGATTATAGAAAACAATTATTGTTTCTTTCAACAAATTAAAGTCAGATTCTTTCTTGATCAGAGGTGGAGAAATGAGCAGAATTTATAACTTCCTTTGCACTAAGCTCAACTGAAGCAGACACTTTTTTTTTGTAGAAGTAGTAATTCCTAATGAGATTACTAGGCACATTAAAGTTATCTTCTTGTAAACATCAGAGTGTATATCCTTAGATAGAGATATAAGGGTTGCCCAAATGAAACTAAGGATTTTGTTGTAGCTCCGTAGCTTATTGTGTTCACTGTGGTAGGTAAAAAAGCAGATGGCATGGTCTGAAGGAGTAATGTGTTGTTTACATGTGCAGAAGCACTTTGAAATGAATATGTTCACAACAGGAAACTTCCAAGCAGGTTCAGCGAGCAGTAATTCTAACGTTGAAGGCAGAAGGTGTTAGTGAAGCCAAGATCTACCGTCGTACGTGTATGGGAATGCGTATCTGTCAAACTGCACAGTGTTCACATAGTGTGGTGAATTTCATGAGGGACATGGGTAGACCCGATCAAGCTCACTTATCCATCATCGAGGAATCAACTAAAGCCACAGATAGCTTGTAAAGGAAATTCGCCGAATCACCACCCCTAGATATTGCAGAAACATTGTCATTGAGCAAGGGAACTGTTCACACCATTCTCCATCGATGGTTGGAATACCACAATACCACAAGCACCTTTCTGAAGAGCAGAAGACTCGGCGAGTAGGTGCTTGTATGGAGCATGTGCTGAGTTCCAAACACAGGGGAGATTGGTTCCGCAGTCAACCACAGACGCTCTTCGCTCAGGGAATCATTAACCTTGTGACGGGCTGGAACACTTGCTTGAACAGACAAGTCGACTATGTGTAGCAGATATGTCACCCAGGTATCACTTTGTCACATGGGACCAAATCTGGGGCATAAGATGAGTGGGGAACTATTTCGAAGCCCAGCTCGTGTACTTTTGCCATTGCAACGGCCGACATATAATTGTGGAAGAGCACAATTATTTTGCAAGTCAAATCTTGATCATCTCTGCTTCAATTCACTATGAAAATGATCCAATAACTTTAAACTCGCCGTTTTACCCTTTTCAAAATAGTCAATCATGATGATATCCTAGGAATTACAAAAAAAAAAAAAAAAAAAAAAAAAAAAAAAAAAGTTGCCATCACTTTTCCCGCCGACAAAACGTTTTTAGCTTTGTTGGGGTGCATTTTCACCTTAGCGAGCTTGCTGGTTTGACTGCCGTCTTATTTCAGGGATGTAACACGCCTATAGTTACAAAACTACTACAGAAGTCAATAGAATCGTGCTGCAACTTTTCCAAACCGATTTTAAAATGTCCTTCCTCGAGCGTTTTTAGTCTGAGGTCAACAAACGCAACTTCTTTATATGCAGAACTTCATGCAGCATATTATGTACCCTACATAAAAGATGTCTATCGTCTCACCATCCTCACGAATGCGAGGTTTTCTATCTTGGTATATGATTTTATCGACAACTTCTTTCAGAAGTAACTCAATCGGGAGTTCGGAATGGCATTTGCAGTGTTCGTACGGCCACGTTTAAATTCATTTATCAAGTAATAACTGATCTTGAGATTTGGTGCAGAATCTCTGTGTACTTCCTTCAACTCAGTTTACATCTGGGCCGTAGTTCACTTTTTCAATAGACATGTTTTCGCTACACGATGCTAGTCTATCCATTTCTATGAAACGTGTTACACTAATCACTTACAAAGAATGGCGCGTTGCATCTGTTTGAACATTTGAACAAAACCGCTGCAACAATCGCGCTTAACACCAGTAATACCGCTTTACATTTCCCGCCATTCATTGAAATTTGCCAGTCTTGTCAAGCTGCCTGGTAAATACGTGAATTTGCAGAGCGTAATATCATTTATTTACTTATTTCTGTTACATAACCATAAATAAAGAGGGCATTCTCTTTATGAAAAACATGTGGGCGCCACAGAGAAATAACTGGAAGTCAGTAATATTAAAATTAAAAAAAAAAAAAACCCTGCTAATTAAAGCAAACGTTGTTTTTATTTAGTAAACTCTTTGATTCGATGAAACGAAATATACTTTTTGAGAGAAGCACTGTCTTGCTACAAATATTACTTGCATACAAGTAGATCATTATAAGCAATGTGTTAAGATGATAATGTGTAGTGTAGGCCTATTGTTATTATATCTTCTTCTTCTTCTTCTTCTTCTTCTTCTTTTCTCTCAGAAGTATGGCAGCCTAAAATTAACCTCACAACAGAAGTGTACAAAGAGCAAGCTATTGAACGTTTTCAGGGGAATTTGGACACGTTTTAAGCGCTGAACTACCTTGATACAAGCGAGTGTTTCAACAAGATGGGGCGATCCCTCGTACTAGTCATGGCAATGTTGCCTACTTTAACAGCTATTTCCTGCCAGCTGATTTCTAGACATTCAAAATTTCCAGATCCTTCTGAGCGTTTTCGTGGAGGATGCTGATAGAAGAGTGCTTCACACCTCTAGACGAACTTCGTGAAAACAATTCTACACAATGTAACAGGAGAGTACTATGATGTTATGGTTACCAGGATGTTAAACCATTTGGAGCCTAATGGTGGAAAACACGCAGAACACCAAATTAATTACTAGGTAACCGCTGTGTACAAAATATTTTAAGTATTTCGGTAACTTTTTGGACACCGCTTAAGAGCAAGCATTCGATGACATGTGCTACTACAGCATACTTCCATCTGGGGTGCCGGCTTAATCAACGCAACCTTCTGTTTAATTTTACACACCTGCCGTTTAGTTTTTATACTGTTCTCTCCAACTACTGCTTTGTATCACAAATACACATTGACCCGGAGTGGCCCGTCTATAAGGGTCCGACCTCCCCCAAAAATGTACCATTATTTACCATTTTCCCGTCTTCTAATCAACCTGAAAAAATAATCATAAAACTAACAATGTATAACCTATTAGTTCTTAATTGCATCTTACACAAAAAGCGCCTTTTCTCTCGGTAGCATGCGGGTCCTCCGTTAACGAGGAAAGCTCATGGGTCAGGCCGGAAAAATTTACGTTTAAACGTATACTTTCATAGGCCAGCAAATATTTACAAATTTGTCTTCATCCAAGCCTTTCTCCTGCTTATTTGTGCGTTCTATTGGAATAGTAGGAAGATGGCTCATGGCCAGTGCTCGGTATTCTCTCTTTTCTTACAAACCTCGCATAGTTGACTACGGGTTGTTTTCGCACTTTGTTTGAATTGGGTGACTTCCTCACAGTTTGTCAGTGAAAAGTTGACTTTCACAGTTTTAACTGTTAAGTTACAAAAAACTGTATCTCCTTTGTGGTAATGAATAAACAAAACATTTTATTGAAGACTCCATTTTCGCGTCCAAGTTTAACTGTTAGGTTGGAGATGAAACGATTTGAACCTCATCAACCGAAAGCTATACGAGCTTACTCAGCAAGACAACATAAAATTAAGTAGGATTTTTATGGTTTGAAAAAATATTTTGGCTGACAGCGTGTGAAGTGAGAAACTATCTTTGTTTATACAACATTAAGGGAAAAAACAATAGAAAGGACAAGTTTCGTTTCTCTACAGGCCGACGAAACGATAGATATTGCATTGTTGTGATATTACGATACATCAGCGGGGATAAACCGGTTGAAAGATTCGTAAAATTCATTGCTGTTTCTGAATGACTGCAGAAAGCTTAAGGCGTAATGTAACAGCCGAATTAGAAGAGTTCCATATAAACCAGAAGTTCATAACACAAACGCACAATAGCATTGAAGTTATGAGAGAATGGCGGGGAGGGCTTACTTATAAGAGACCTACCCCCATGCCATTATGTACCTAGTTCATCATTCTAAAGAGCCCACGAGTCGCCACTGACATTATCCATTAGATAACGTTGATTTCACATATAAAGTTATCTTCATTGCCGTCCTATTATTTTGGTTCGTGCGCATTTATCGCGCAGATATACAACGCGCCATTTGTTAATTCACACGGATAGTCCATTTGCAGTAAAGTGCAGGTAGCTGCAAGTAATTCTCTGCTTTCTCTGCAGATATACCTTTAACCAGTGACCCTCAAGCACGCACGTGCCATGTAGGTCAGTAACCAGTCACGTGAACCCGGCTATGGAATGGCGGAAATACGAAGGCCTTCACCTCACACTCACAGAGAAAAGTAGCCAGCGGTGGCAATACTGCTGTTATGCAATTCAAGGACCGGGGGCTTTGGACTTGCTATTGCTCCGTAGTCACTCCACTCCTTTTGCTCAAGAGAGCGTAAAAGTGAGTGAGTTTGAACGACCCCGGAACTGCGGATTTCCCTGGCCAGGAAAATATATTAAAAAAAAAAGCACATATTATGCAATTCTATCATGTAAACTTCTTGGAACATTTAACAAATCCGCACTGTGAATAACGACGACAACAGTTATCATAGTGTGCAGTAGCCACTCCCTCACAGAACCCCATATTCAAGTTTATGTTTAGCGTGTATCTTGTAACACCAAGAAGTGCATGCAAATCTCTCCTTTCGAAGTGTCATAGGTTTGGGTTACCCATTTGCAGAACTGGGGAGATACCAGATTAGGCCGCCCAATCAATGGTCTAGTAAACTTGAAGGATCGGTTCAGGAAACCGGATGCCAGCCCACTTAGAACATCTCTCGGGGAGAATGCCGCCGTCGTTAAAAAGAGAAGAGACGCTACTGAGTTGTTACGACTGCGGACCGAAGTTCCAATATCAGTGTTAGATAAATCGGGACATTTTTTAAAATATTGGGTTTCATTCTACCAACATCTACCACTTTCCCCTTCCTTCTCATCTCTTTTTCCTGCTCAGTTGTTTTAATTGCTGACTGCAAATGAAGCATAACGGACATTTTTCAGCTCTTAGGGAATACAATTTCAATTCGAACTTCGCCATACATCTGGCGTGCTTCAAACATACTGTGGCCTAGCTGCGTTTTGGACGACAGACCACCAGCATGAGGTGGAGCTTAGATAGGTATAATTCAAAATGTGGTAAAATTTAAAATTTAGGGAAAAATGTTATTCATTAGAAAGCCTGGTGATGCGACAGATGGGGCTTGTGGCGCCATAGGGCAATTCTTTTTCACACGCGAGGATACAAGGCTCGCACAGACAGATGTGCTCCATGGTTCACTCTCAGTCCTAACGCTACGGGTGAAGTCGTGCGTGGGAGGTCTGGGGTTCACATCCCGCCAGGATCCTCCTTCCTGACTGAGGTTTTCCCCAGGTTTTCCTCAGTTCTCATAAATGGTGCATGCCTTGAAGGTACCCTAAACTAAGGCGTGGAACAACGTTTCCTTCCTTTAAAAAAATGCACCTTTTCATTTTATCTCGTGTATCACCGATGTCCACCGCTTATGATGTTTCAGAGGTACCAAAAAGGAGTTAAACGTTATTAAAAAACTCTGAGACCTGCTCATTCCATTTTTATCCTTATACCGCAACTTCTTAGACTGTATGAACGTTTATTATCAATGCTGAAACAGTTCTTGTTAGAAATTTTAGCGAGAAAGTGATTTTCCGGACTGGCGGGTTTTGATTACACACGTTTCACTTGTAAAACTTTCATAATGAGACTGCAACACGTAGTCATTTGCAGGCAGGTTGCATTAATGACCTGTTATTTTAGCTGACTCACCGCCTTCTCACCAAGAGTTTGCGTAACCCACCGCATTATTCATCCCTGCTTTGGATGTTACCGGCGGCATCCATTTTATGTTCCGGTTATTCCGAAATACATGTTGTTTCACTTTTCTTTGCCAGTCATGCGAGACCGGTCATACAAGTTCTATAGGCGTGCTACTTCCGTTGTAATGTTACGTCATCGTAAAGGAAATTAATCTATTATGGGCATTTGAAGCCTACCTTGTGCTTTTCTGCTCCGTTGATCTCATCGTGCCCTGCACCTTTTCTCTTTTTCTTCTTTGTTCTTCTTAGCGTCATGGAAGTATCTGAAAACACAATAAGAAGTTCTCAATAACCCTTTTTTCTACTGGGCGATTCCATATGAAATCAGATGAAAAATTTGAATTGGCCTCATCTATTTTAAATGTTAACATGTTTTTACAATAATGTAACACATGAACGAGTGCTACTGTTTTGACTGAAAAAAAAAAAAAAAACCATGAAAGTTATCGTATATTATTAAAAGTGTTATTTTCATACAGAGTGATTTATATAGAACTAACACATTTATTTCTTTATTTTATTCGGCTGGAAATTCATTCTATGTCCCAAGTTTAACGTCAAATTACGCGGGATATTTTGAAGTTTCGATTCCTTGTCACGAGGGATGTTTATTCCTAATTGTTGGCTTTTAAGTTTAGCAGTTTGGCAGTAATTGAACAATTCACAATGAATCAAGTAAACATAAAAATAAACTTACGATTAGTCGTAAACTTAAGAAATCAGCCAATCAGAACACAGCTGCTCTGTTCGTAGAGTTCTGTAGTGAATTTATCCATACACGGAGCACGGAAATCAAATGCAATTCTTGTTGCTTGCTGCTGCAAGTCCCGAGGGACGGCGGAGAGAGCCGAAAGCAGTAACTACTACCACAGATAATAAGACTTTCAAGTGAATAGTACCACGTACAGAATGCGCTATAAATTAATGTATATGAATTTGTTTTCTGCTGCAATCAAAGGAGATTTGCCGCAATTACAGTAATTTACTCGCCCCTATCATTTTATACTTATGAAAAACCACTGGGTTTCTAGGATTTACCCGAGTTTACACACACACACACACACATATACATACGTGTGTGTGTGAATTAACTGCGAATTCAAATAAGAGCAGATTTGCCACCGTTACAATATTTTATCCGCCTTGCAATCCCCTATCAATTTATATTTAAAAGTTACGGAGGACAATGCATAGGTTATAGTATGTTTAACATAATAATAATAATACATGCAACATTTACACTGCGGTCATGCACAGTAGTTCGGCTCTCTCCGCTGTCGCTAGAGTCTTGCAGCAGCTAGCAGAAGGAGTTGCACTTGATTTCCGTGCTCCGTACAAGGCAAATTTGGTAGAGAGAGCTGAAGATCAGTGGCGCTGCACTCAGAATGGCGTCAATGAACAAAAGATTAATTGTATTATAAGAAAGCTATCCTTGCTCATATTATTCCAAGCTAATTAGCTACTGCACTTTGCATATGCAAAAACGCTACCGCCGTCTGCTCCGAAGTAGCCATTTTCAAAGCTGTTAGTTGATCTTCGCTAGTTCTTATTTTTGATTGGCTAATAGGCACGTTTGCGTCTTTCATTGTGAATGCCTGCATACTACCAAGTTAATGTGTTCCGTCTTATTTGATTATGTTTACGTTTGATTTTCATTGTGAATGGTGCCTAAATCATAGTGCGAAAATGCTCTCGCTTAAGGTCTTGCTTAAAGTTTGGCGCAGTAACGCCGGCGCACACAATACAGAATTTTTTTTGAGTAGTGTTTAACGCCTGTTTTTACTACTGAGGCACCACAGGCGGCATATGCAGAAGTGCTGACACCACACATTGTTGGAGAAACACCGGCGTACACATATACAGAAGTGCTGACACCACATATTGTTGCAGAAACACCGGCGTACACATATACACAAGTGCTGACACCACATATTGTTGAAGAAACACCGGCGTACACATATACAGAAGTGCTGACACCACATATTGTTGCAGAAACACCGGCGTACACATATACAGAAGTGCTGACACCACATATTGTTGGAGAAACACCGGCGTACACATATACAGAAGTGCTGACACCACATATTGTTGGAGAAACACCGGCGTACACATATACAGAAGTGCTGACACCACATATTGTTGCAGAAACACCGGCGTACACATATACAGAAGTGCTGACACCACATATTGTTGCAGAAACACCGGCGTACACATATACAGAAGTGCTGACACCACATATTGTTGCAGAAACACCGGCGTACACATATACAGAAGTGCTGACACCACACATTGTTGGAGAAACACCGGCGTACACATATACAGAAGTGCTGACACCACATATTGTTGGAAAACACCGGCGTACCCATATACAGAAGTGTTGACACCACACATTGTTGAAGAAACACCGGCGTACACATATACAGAAGTGCTGACACAACACATTGTTGGAAAAACACCGGCGTACACATATACAAAGTGCTGACAACACACATTGTTGGAAAAACACCGGCGTACCCATATACAGAAGTGCTGACACCACACATTGTTAGAGAAACACCGGCGTTTACATATACAGAAATGCTGACACCACATATTGTTGGAGAAACACCGGCGTACACATATACAGAAGTGCTGACTCCACACATTGTTGGAAAAACACCGGCGTACACATATACAGAAGTGCTGACACCACATATTGTTGGAGAAACACGGGCGTACACATATACAGAAGTGCTGACACCACATATTGTTGGAGAAACACGGGCGTACACATATACAGAAGTGCTGACACTACATATTGTTGGAGAAACACGGGCGTACACATATATAGAAGCGCTGACAATACATATTGTTAGAGCGTGTTCAAACTTTCACACGTTGCTGTCTAAACTTCAGTCTAAAATTAGGAAAAGCACTGGCTTGTCACATTCTTGCTGTCCATTCTCAAAACTTTCAAAGTGACGCTCATATATGAAACCAAAAGTGTTGTTTAGAAGTAATTGTACACATTTCAACCCGAATACCTATTTATACGGTACACTTTCTCAGTATTTTTATTCACTTTGTAAAAAATTCTTAAGTGATAAAAATGGAATCCAAACTTGAAATTGGCACACAAAAATACATAAAAAACTTAAAGAATATAATAACGTTACGATAATTTTGCACACATGTGTTCTTAACATTTTTAATTTGCTGGTAAGCTTATTTTTACCATGAGTAATACAAAAAAAAATTGAATTGTTATGTTCAAAACAGGTACATGGGTGTTGTCAAGCCTGGGCTTGGTACTTCTCACAACAGCACTAGCGGTGTACTGCATAAAACCTGTGGACCGCATCATCGGCGCCAAACTCACTCTAAATGAGGACTCGGATCTTTTTCAAATTTGGACGAAGCCCCCTGTAAAAGTATACATCAAAGTATTCGTCTTCAATGTTACCAACCCCGAGGAATTTCTCTCCGGTAAGGAGAAACTTCGTGTTAAAGAAGTTGGACCCTACATGTATCGGTAAGTTCACAAGTTCTTCAGCTTTTTTGCTGAGCACAAAAAAAATCACATGTTAATGTGATGATAAAATAATGCATCAATTCCGAACATTTTAATTTTCATTAACAGAAACTAAAATGTAAATTACATTATAAGGGATAAGTCTATAATTATTTTTTTTTTCCCTCGCGAACAAAGGACAACACGAAACATCTAAAATATACGATTGAAAGTTTGTAGAATGTATTTTCAAATGAAGCCACCAGATGAAGTATGTGGGCAGAGCTGCGTGTCACGGCACGCCTCTAAATTCAGTTGGTGAGTGGACAAGGACAATTCTAGGTCATGAAGAGCGTACAGCGTGTGTATGTGAAATATTATTTCTCTACGGCAGGAATGACCGAGAATGCCACATAGAGCTATAAGAAGCGCTGAAATCTCGCCAGGTTCATGCGCCATGTTTCTTAGTGAGTCCACTTCTGTACCTCACTTAATTGCTGTGGCACCCATTTTGCAAACATTTGCCGTCATGTCCTCCCGTAAAATGCGGTGCACTACTTTTGCCGGAATTGCTGTTTGCTCTTGTAATTCCAGAAGCATTCAGCGCCTATCATCGCGTAAGCGCCGCTCTACCATCATCACCCCGTACATCCTTGTCCGCGGACACAGGACGCCTACTGTGCGGCAGGTCTGCAGTCGATAATCTGCCCTGTTTGAAGGCCTCTGTCCATTTCGCCACTGTTCGATAGGTCAGATCACGCGCACCTAGTACTTCTGGTAGCTTTGTGCATACCTATAGAGAAAATATATTTTCATATACGCACATTGTTCATTCTTCATGACATCCATTCCTGACCACTGTCGCCCACCAATTGAATTTCGAGGTATGCTGACACATGTAGCTACGCTCACATACACCACATGGTGTCTTCATTCGAAAGTACATTCCAATACTTTTCAATCGTATATCTTTAGACTTTCGTTTTGTCCCTTGTTCGAGATTAAAAAAAAAAGTTTCCATGACTTATGACATCCCTCGTATTTGCAGAGATATTTCCATATCAGACAAAGTAAAGTAGACGGAACATTCTGTCATCAAGACCTTCTGTAACAACACACAAAAATACTAGGAGTATAATTTATTAATAATCTACATTTTAAGTCACTGGTAAAACTGTATAAATGTTTCAGTAAACGGATATGAAATACAGAAGCAGCCGGCTGCGGGATGCTTAGCATCCAAGGATTATATCTAAAGAAATTTTGTGCATCTATCATATAGATACCTAAACTTAACTATTTTTATTTCGCTCTAAAAGCAAGGTGAAGATTTAGAATAGCTAAAAATATTCATGTAGATATAAATAAAGCAAAAATTCAGTTTTAAATTAAGTGTTGAAAACAAGCATAAATCTAATTTTCAACTATTGTTCTAATGTTAAATCTTGAGATAAAATTAAATGAAATTAATGGCGTCTGCCCAAAACGTATGAAATATAAAAATACAAATCTATACATACTAAAAAGCTGAATGTCTTCATTATAACTGCCAATTTTTGGATCACTGAAGCAATTGCCGGTAATTTGTAACCTGCAAAAGTTTACTTTACCATTCTTGTAAACTAATGGAATTTGATTATTCACATAATTATAATCTGTGCAAGGTTGTATGTAGTTATGTTCAGTAGATGACTGACAAAGTCTGTTCAGACTTTGAGTTCAACATGTGCACTAATTTTTGGCACGAATAAATACACAAAAGACAGGGTTATTGCTATTATATCTAAAATACAGGCGCTAATGAATAAAGATTGAGAATGATTTTTTATCACATAGTGGAGATTATGTGGTGAAACAATTTTTCATGAGAACAAATTTCACATAATTTGGGGAAAAATTTGGAAACGTATAAATGCACGAGTTTCAGTACAGAACGCCAGCAAAGAAATGCCGCTTGCCAGTCGGCTGCGCAAAGAAGTCGTTTCTTAACGAGTTGTACGCTGCTCTGAACTTTTGCTTCCGTCTACAGAAACGCGGTACGCGATGCTACAGCAAGTATATGGCGTTAATGTTCTCTCACAATCAACTGAACTTCGGTAGTTTAAAGAGGGCCATGTTTCAACAACAAAGCAGGACGGTCCAGGTGTTCCTACCACGCAGTGAACGAGGCCATGATTAACACAGCTCTCGTCATTGTTCGGCAAGATCGATCAATAAGTGGATACAGATTTCCCATTGAGTACGTTCACTATCCTACACAATCGCTTAAACATGAGACGCGTGCCACACGAGTGCCGAGAATGTTGACACGTGAACAGAAATTGGTGCGAGTGAACGTACGTCGGAAGCTTCAGCGTCTGGTAGCGGAGTAAACGAGTTCCATCATTACAGGTGACGACACTTCTCTCCACTATTACGGTTCCGCAAGCAAACAGGCGAGCTCAATCTGGAAATCACCTTATTCCCCGACACCTGTCTTTCTTCGACTGTCATGGAATGGTTTATCATCATGAAGTTCCTCCGCACACAACGGCTAATGGGGAGTATTACAAGACTGTTTTGAACATCCTGGCCAAACACATCTGGCGAGAAACCCTGAGCTGCATCCCTCTTGTTCGCACCTTGACCATGACAATGTATACCTTTTCATTTTAGTGTTGCTCAACATTAGGCCAGAAAAACGCAGAATGTGAGCCCCACCCTCCATAAGCATGGACCTCTTGCACTTATTTCTATTACTTCATATTTGGTTCATCAACAGCTGTGAAAAGATGAAGCTAGTTCTGAAGACAATATCAAAACAGAATTTCAGTACGTCTACGAGGACTGGCAGACATGCTGAGCCAAGTATATATAATTCAATGGGGAATACTTTCCAAAAGACCCTGCCTAGAGTATGCACTTCGTAAAAAACTCAATCATTACTGACAAGCCCTTGTATTATAGTCGCAAAGCTCTTATTTCCGGTGTGACGGCTCTCTATGCATTTCTATGTGCATCGTATAATGCGCAAAGAGATGTTGCTAGTTCTTTTTTCATTTCGAGAACTAGCGAAAAGTGATTACAGAGTTGTTTGTTTATTAAGCTGATCGGTAAATGTTTGTGTAGATACAAAATGTCACGAAACAGTTAAAAATATACCGACTTTCACGAACACAAGAGTGCATTCTCAATGTCGGGAAAGAACGAGGAAATAATGGTCGTATGTTATTCGTGTAAAGAAAGGCCGATGCACGTCGAAGTAAGGGAAAGAGTTAAGATAAACGATGCAATACGCTATTAATGCTAGCTGAAGGAAAACTCTTCTGCACTGCAACAGTTAGCTATGCCTGCTACACTTTTTCACCCATGCAAGTAATGCTGCGTAGACGTGTTAATGGAAGATGCGGGTTTTGATAAGAACTGCTGCTGCATTCTGTGGATTATTCCAAAAACGTTTCAAATGACCCTACTATTTTAAAAGTTTATTTTTTAACAAAGGTTAAGAACGAAAGTTTGAAAAAAATCTTAAAGTTATTCTTTGAAAAGCGTTAAAAATATAAATTCCGTTAAAAAGGCATTTACGTTAATACATAGTTTCAAATAACAACGTGTGTCTAGTTATCCATTTGAGGAGTGTGACTCTTGTTATCCAAAAGAGGAGGTAGCAATCAGAGAATTTTATGCCACTTTTGCAGCTGGTTAAAAACTCTCAGTATAGAGTTATATTTACTGGTTGATCTTCTAATTTTAAGTGTTATTAGGAGGGTTGCGGGATGACAACTTAGCATTCTTAAAATGCACTGCTGCCCACATAACTAACAACTAATAAGAATATGCACGCACCGGTGCAGACGAGTTTAAATTACACAATAGAATTGTATATAAGTTACACGCTTAACCATGCATTGAAGTTTCCGCATACAAAATTCCCATATGCAATAGGAGAGTGATCTTTTGTAAGTTAGATTACAATATTACAACCTGGCTGACTATTATCCCTCTTGCAACACTGCACCAAAGACAAACACGTGACACTCTTCAGATGACATCTAAATTTCATAATTTACCGCCCTGAATACCTCAGCAGTGGCAGTGAATATTAATGATTAACTTTTTGTTACCAGGGAGATTCTGGAGCACACCAATGTTACCTTCAATGCGAATAAAACGGTGACTTACATCCCAAGGCGGACCGTTGTGCCGGAGCCTGGTGTGGCCGGAAGTAGGGATCCCAACAAGGAGATACTGACCCTCCCTAACGTTGCGCTGCTCGGTATGGCTTCCATGCTGCACAACTCTTCCGCGTTCCTCAGCGTAGGGCTCTCGACGCTCGCGGCGTACTTAGGCTCCAAGCCTTTCCTTAGCATTACTGTGCACGAATACTTGTGGGGATACGATGATCCCCTGGTGCGCCTTGCAAGTGCCTACCTGCCCAGCTGGATTCCTTTTCGGAGATTGGGTCTCATGGATCGTGTAAGTATATTACTTTCTGTCTTTTATATATTTCTAATCTCTTCTTCATAGTTTTCGGTTAAAAGTAGAATTATTTTGTAGCTAGTTTATAAATGAAATTTACAGAAGTTGTAGTTTCACACTGGCTAGGAAAGGAAGAATAATAATATTTGGCAGCGACTACCTTGAGCTACTTCCCCATTAAAGTTTTTCGAAAACTTTAGCAAAGAAATAAATGGGATTATTATTTTCAAAATCTCGTTTTGTTTATTTATCAAAACAGCAGTTATTCGACATCTTATTCAACAGCAATGTGTAGCAGCTGCTCAGTAATTGTATTGTTGTCATGCGAAGAATTTAATTGTAATAATAAAAAGATATTTAATTATATCGTGTTATTAATTTGTTTAGATCTCGCTTTAAGTAGCAAAGTGATTCCTGCAAAATCCACAATGCTCTCTCAATAACGTAATTCTGTACCTATTCTTACAAATCAAAGCACCAAGAAAAAACGCATAACATTAATGAAAGAATGAATGGGGAGAGTTGAATTAGTTTGCGTTTAATAACTACCAACGCGTCTCAAAAGGACACGCGCAGGTTTACATTATTACATTTAAAAGTATCCTATTAGTTTAGCCCTATATGGTATCTGTAAGTGTCATGATTTATATAGCAGATTCTTGAATTATTACAAGTGCAGATATGTATTCCGTTTTGGAGATAATACAGTGATCCTCGATCTTGAGCTGGACTTTGTTCAACTGAGACTTTTCAGAATAGTTAGATAATATACAAATCATAACGGACATTAACATTAACTAATTTTGTTACAAGGGTGAATCAAAAAGTAAATTTCCCTATTTTATTACTATAAAAGTCCGTCACGCAGGAGCAGCGTAAATGTAGCGTATTTTTCAACAAACTGAATAAACGTCATTAAATTACAAATTTCGATTTAAAAATCTTAAACCTACTTTCAGGTGTAAAAAATAATCCTACATACTTTTTAATCTATATTTTTTCGATACAACAGGACAGCTAGAACGCTTTTAAAACTTCGGTTTTCCGGTATACCCCCACTCCTTATGGTTCGATTTCCCTGACTTTCAGAAAATATTTTTCTTACTTTACTTAAATGGTATATACTGAGTTTTAGTGATAAAAACAAATATTACAGCCGATAGAGCGATTTTTTAAATTTTGTTTTAGGTTAATCCCACTCCTATTAGTTTGATTTCGTTAATTTCCAAAAACCATTTTTCTTATTTAATTTTATTTGCACATACCGAGGGAGTTTCGTTGAGAAAAATTAAACATTGCGGCCGCTAGAGTGATTTTTAAAATTTTGCTTTAGCTTCCTTTCGATCTAATTTTGCTGATTAACGAACACGATGAATCGTTTGTTAATTGATTGTTATATGCTAAGTATTGCCAAGAAAAAAAAAACAAAAATTGCGGGTCAGACAATGAGATAAGTTGTAACAAAGTATATATATATATCGGAAGATGTGTCTAGAAAGTGAATATTTATTTGTCCAACTAGTCCTTAAGTACGACTTTCATTCACAGACACACATACACACCAGGTGGCGTACAACAACGCTTACCTGTGCAACGAAATATAGACACAGCAAAAGTTACAAAATGGCGAGGGTACTGAACGAGTGGTCAAGGGAGGAAATGCAAGCAATTATTTGATTTTTATGGGCAAAAAAATATGGAACCTGTAAACATATACAAATGAATAAAATTTAATAATTGCGAAAATAATGCCGTGAATTTGTAGACCGAATATTTGCAAATTATCTGTTAGACAACTGGCATTGGCAACATGTTCCCCACACAGCATTGTCTTTCATCTGTTATTGAAAACGGGGGGGGGGGAATCTGCGGAATAGACGATTTTGACCTGTTAAAGATTAAGTATTGAAATTGCTCAACAAACGGGACGTCAATTTCTATCGTATGGACATGGAAAAAAATAAGTTTACGGTGTGATAAATGCTTTAATACAGATCATGATTATGTAAAAAATTGAAATAAAATAAAGAAGTGGTGTTGACATAAAACAGTGCTATTTACCTTTACTTATCCTTAATCATTCACCTACAAAAATTACAAAAACTTACTTTTTGATTTACCCTCATGCATCATTCATCTGTTTATCTGCATTCGACAAATCTACACGCCAGTTTCGCCTTGACGCATAGACTAAGCATTAACTGTTCTTTTAAAGAGTCGTTTCCTATCTCACTAGGTATATATGACAACTAATATTTCCCGCCTGTGATGCCTCAGTAGTAAAAACGGGCGTTAAACATTATTAAAAAAACTGATATTTCTTTTACATTTTTATGTTTAGTTTATTGTCGTTTTGACTGTATTGGTTCTCTTGCGATGTCTGTAGATTGTGGACTGAATACTGTAGGTGTAAGTCTGTATTAATTAATGATGGCGTCAATGTGCTCGGAGTACTTGGCACCTTAAAGCTATCTGGTATTCACCTTCTCAGGGTAAGGAAAAACTCCGAAAAAATCTTACTCATTTATTTGTCAACTACGTTCACTATTATTTAAAAGGTATACATGTGAATAAAAATAAAAGGCATAACCTAATTTTTTTAATATTTTCAGTTTTTTGCATTATTGTACTGAATTATTATGATTCCATTCATTTTTGAACATTAAACACTTTCCCAAACATTTTGCAATCATTCATGTATTCGGATATTATTTTGAATCTGTAATTTCCTTTACTGAGCATGAAAATGAATGCAATGTAATAACATTTTTGCACCTGGGCCAACTGAAATGTCTAATGGCATTGTTGTTCTTGTATTGTTACAACAATTTTATTCTGTTGCTGGGGTGTTTCAATCAGTTTAACACATACTTTTATGAGATAAAGATGCTGCTAAATCGGAGGCGACTGCTAAAGCAATTGCTCTGTTTGAAGATGCGTGCGTTATGTAGCCAGGTTTAGGGAACTTGGTATCTACTGCACATGACCAGGATCGGGTTGCAAAAGGGTGACCTCTGCCAGAGATGGTTAATTTCTGCGGCTGCAAGTTTTGAGTCATCGTCATACAACAGCAGTAGAAGTTCAAAATCGTTTGCAATGTCCATGACAGAGTGGAAAATTTGAAGAAGCAAGTTCACCTCTATATCCGGGGCGCTGAAACTTTGCACTTGACACCTACCTTTCAGTTCGCATGTATAATTGTTTCACCTTCTGAAACAATTAAAAGTAGTATAATCAGTCAGTCAATCGTGACGTAGCACCTGTTATGTTGCCGATTTTTCTTATTGTGTGTGTAGTTGATGTTATCAAATTTTTGCAATTGAGTTACTGTGATTAATTGAACTGGTTAATTAGCAGTAGTTAAAAATGTCCCAAAGAGGTCATTTGTAGAGCGATTCACGAAGTTATATCCAATCCTTTTCGTCCAGATGTTACATGGCGATTAATATATGTTTACAAGGCGAAATTGACAACTCAATAACACCAGCAGTTAATCAGTGGTGGATGTTGCAACTTAGTAACCGCAGAATGCCAACATTACATAGCCAAGTGCAAAGTTTCAGCGGCCCGAGTATAGAAGACTAGCCAAAGGTTCCCTGCTTACCCAGCAACATCGGCAAGCACGAACTTACCTTTGCTCGTCAACATCTGCAGCGGGCTAAGGAGTAATGGAAAGCTGTCCTATTCAAGGATGAGTCGAGGTTCGGCCTACGATCGCCTGATGGCAGGGAAAGAAGATGGAGAACTGGAGAAAGGTATGTCCCTTGCACCTTTTCATCGACGATGGCTTTCAGGAAAGGTTTCGTCATGGTGTGGGCTGGTATCAGTGTGGAAGCCAAGAGAGAGTTTGGTTTTTGTGAGAACGGAACGAAAAATGCAAACCGGCACATTGAGGAAATTCTTCAGGAGTATGCTATCCCCTATGCTGCATTTGTTGGCAATAATTCCCGTTTCATGCATGATAATGCCCGTCCACATATAGCCCACACTGTGACACGGTATTTACGTGAGGTGAAAATTCAGACACTAGTTTGGCCAGCATAAGCCCTAACCTGAACCCCAATGAGCATGTTTGGGACATGATGGGGAAAAATTGTTCGTCAATATGTTCCTGAGAGCCTCAGTGAATTTCGGGAGGCTTTGAGTGAGCAATGGGAGTCCATAAACAAGAAAACCTAAGGACCTTGATCCGCATTACGCCCATAAGGTTGTAAGCTGTGATACAAGCAGAGGAGGAAACATCAGCTTCTGACAGTGCCACTGAGTGTTGAAAGATGTGTCATGTTAATAATGCAGGTTGTGTTACACTGTGTTGCCCTCACGTATATACGAGATCATTATGAAATGTAATTAACTTGCATTCATGTTCATGTTTAAACAATAAAGGAAATTATAGACTCAAAATAATATCCGATTACATAAGAGTGGTTGCAAAATGTTTGGAAAAGTACTTAATGTTAAAAAATTAATGTAAATATAATAATTTACATATAATATAATGCATATATTTAAAATATTAATTTTCTTTCATAATTAATGAAACTACTGCATCATATTGTTAATGTGACATATTCTTTTCCTTAACCCCTGTTTACAGATGTTTGACGAGGGAGAGAATCTGGTCACCATGACACTTGAAGGAGGCGGGGCTCGATCTGAAGAGGCAGAAAGTTTGGGAAGGCGGCGCACAGCCTTCAGTATCGACTTGTACAATGGATCCCCCGGGCTCGAACACTGGGGCTTCAACACTGATCCGCCAAAACGATGCAATTCCTTGCAGGGAGTTACTGAAGGCACCCTTTTCCCAAAGTAAGAAATATTACACTTATTTCACTGTTACCTACGTACCTTTGACATAAGGGTGTGAATAAGATTTGAATGCTCCGTAAAATGCCATATCATTCATTTTGTTGGTGACAAAAAGACCAGAAGTTTTATTTTTCAATATAATCCCCCATTTCTTTCACATACTACATACAATCAAAAGCAGCGATACTCTGATCCCACTTTATCAAGTTACGTGGAAGCCCTGTCTGTTCTCGAAGCGTGAAGCGTGTCAAGCACCTCCTGCGATTCGCGCTCAACCTCGTCCATGGAATCAAAACAGCGACCCTACAGCTTCTATTTTATCTTCTGGAAGAGGGAGCCAAGTCTGGTAAAAAGGGCGGATGATGTTATTGCCATGGTCATCGAGAAACGCATTGTGAGTGGGCACATGGTCGTGATGGAGCATCAGTTCTTCTCCTCCACATTTGTGCTAAATATCCTCCCTCAAAAACCTCAGAACCATGTAAGCAATGTCCTTGACGGTTTTCCGACGAACTTCATGCAGAAGTCATCTAACTTTTTCATATTTTCGGCGTTTATGCTCGTGGACGGTCACCCCGACTTCTCGTTGTCTTCAGCATGTTCTGCCATTTGGAAGTGCGTGTCACTCAAAACGTTTCTAAAACTCATTGCTTCACAGCTTGTCAAATCTTTTCAAAGATCTCCGTTCCAGATCTGTGAGTTTCATATAGCTCTGTTCTAGTTTGCAATCCATAATTAAATCTAAAATCTAACATAGTAAGAAAGCTTGTGAAGCACAGATCTCGATGTTTACAGAACGATGTCATACGGTATAATTATTAATAAAAGCCACAGCTCTGAGCGCTGCGCGCGCAACCCCGTGCTCCTCTCTGTTTTAGTGCTACGAGGGTCACTACATAAGTATTGAGACAACAAATAAAGAATACTTATGGAAAAGTTGGTTTTTTATCTCAGTTTTACAAAATATTCCCCCAGGCACTGTATGCAGCGTTCCATCCTCTGGAACCACTTCTGGAAGCATCCACGCCACTCAGTTTCCGGCACTGAAGATAACTCTTCGTATGCTGCAACTGCTTCTTTGGGAGCAGAAAATCGGTAAGCACGAAATCGGAATAAATTGCATGGTACCAGGTCCGAATTACAGACGAGTCATTGGTTTTGCTTCAGTTCCTTGCAGAAACTAACAGTGTGAGCTGATGCACTGTCATTGTGCATCAAAATGCCCCTTAGTCCTGTCTTTGGACGCGTTCTTGGAATTTCTGAAATACTTTCGGAAGGCCAACATTTTGCAGTAACAGTTCTTTGGTTTTCGAGTATGGTTGCCACGTGAACACTGTGGAGAAGAAAAAGACAACCACTTTCTTTCCCATACTCCTTGGCCTCTTTACTTTGACGGGTGGTTTGGTCATCAGGGAAAATCCAAATGGAGAACTGGTGTTTTGTTTCTGGATCAAACTGATATATCCACGACTCGTCACAGGTAACAATATCTGAAACGCGGCGAGAATTTCTACAGTAAATCTTTTCAGCATTTCTAGGCACCATTCCATCTTGTGGAGTTTCTCTGCTTCACACAAATTATGGGGCACCCATCTTAAGACTTTTTTTTATACGAAGGTGTTCTTGAAGGATGATTGAAACACTGGGCGTTTTAATCGCTAATGCCTGCTCAATGTACTTGTAGGTTAGTCTTCGATCTTCCCTGATCATTGTATCCACAGAAGTGATGTTCTTCTCAGTTACTACTAGTGTTGGTCTGCTCTCTTCTCTCATCTTTAAGAGATTGCCGCCCACTCTTAAATTCTCGAAACCAGCGGAACAAAGTAGTGCCGAAGGAGAAAGTCACCAACCCCCCTCCCTCAAGTGACTGCGTTTTATTTAAGCCACATTTGAAATCATACAAGAGCATTGTACGAAAATACGCTCTCTAAATCTCTCACAAGAACGTTCACACTTTCCAGACTTAAAACATAAAATGCAAGTAAACGAATGACACAATGGAGCTCTGCCTGCTACCATAACAACACCAACAGCTCATCAATATCGACCGAGCAACAATGAGTGGTCAATGTTCCGTGTCTCAATACTTAACTATAATCCTCGTATTAACCTAGTCTTGGAATTTTCAATTGGACCTCTTACTTTTTCAATCTTACTACCTTTCAAAAATTAATGAAAAATTCTATCTGAAAAATATTTAACAAGACCCTTTTGGCCATATCACTATAATTAATTTTTCTCCAAAATATTTTCTGCAGTTTATAGAAGGAGTAATAGTCACCCGGGCGCTGGAGTTGGTCTATTCGATATCATGGCCTTCGTTGCAGCCTATACGATAGTTATATGGATTGGAGCATTGTCAGGAAGCTGGTAAAAGAAGCTTGGTTTCATCTCCTTACAGCTGACGTTTGAAATTGTCACATGGCGCAATAATAAATGCCCCTAGGCAATACTGGGGGACAGGTTATGGAAACGGGCTCAAACTATGTAGAAACACAAACTTTTTAATATTTTAAATCTTTTCGATATTTTAATTAAGAGTTTCTCCTTAATTAAATTAAAACAACACACCCGACTTTTCGTTAGGCTTTGGCAATGTTTGGCACAAAAATAAAAAGTACACTCATCGGCAAAATAATAATAATAATAATAATAATAATAATAATAATAATAATAATAATAATAATAATAATAATAATAATAAATAATGCACACAACTTTAGTTCACTCTAAAATAACAAAAACTCTCAGTATCTGGTGTGGCCCCCTCTAGTCAAATTACGGCCGCCATTCTCTCAGGCAAGGTGGTTTCGATTACGGTTCTAATGTCTCTTCGATCGATACTGTCCCATTGCTATTGGAGTGCCACCAGGAGGTTGTGGCGGCGTAAAGGAGGCTGCATCCATCATCAATCAGGACGACGCGATAACATCCTCAAGTGGGATAAAATGCACTGTTAGCCTATAACGTGGGGATAAGAAGGGACTAGCTATTCAAATTCTAGTTAATGCATCCAAGAAAACAATTAACCACATTTACCAATGGTACATAATCATAACACCACCCAAAATTAGGTTTTAACGTAAAAATGACCAAAAATGTACTCTCTCTCTCTTGCAGAATGAAAAGGACAGTTTAACGCGTCAATGTCAACAGCAAACATGTATTTAATTCATTTTCAGTATATTACACGAACTATTCCAAGTGAACACTATTCCCGTTTGTTCGCAGGAACATGGTTGCCAACATGACATACTGGGTATACCGCAAAGCATTTTGCAGGGTACTGCCTTTTGTGTTTTCAAGACGGGGTCCGACGCGCGAAGGCTTCCCCGCACTCTGGTTCTCCCTCCCAGATGACATCTTCGACCCCAAGAACCCAGACAATGTGTGTTACTGTCGCAGAGAACTCCGCACCTGTCTGCCGAAAGGTCTTGCGGATATCTCGCAATGCTACTACAGTAAGTACCCCAACATTCCTTGATATTGCTCACTGCAAGCTTATATTGCGATCGGCATCAACGAAATGTCAAACTTCCAACACTAAGACCATTTCCAAATTTAGCAAGTCTAGTGAGATTTCTGAGTTACGGGGCACATTAAGCTCTTTGTTATTACATTATCTTGTAATCTTTGCAAAGTATTTTACCTACACCCTTGTGCAAATTAATGGAACAAAGATATTGTTCTACTTTTTAAAATTATTTTACAAAATATTAATATTACTTTTTATAAAGTGTTTTAGTGTTTAATGTGTCCACCTTGAATATAATTTCACTCGTTTGGGTATAGAGTCAAGAGTTTCTTACGTATTTCACTTACTTCTGGATCATGAAACACTTTTACTATAGCACAAATCGTATTCTCTTTGGCAGTGCAGACTATTTTCCTCGCCCGTTTCTTGCTAATCCCCAAAGATCTCTATAGGTTTGAGAATTTCCGGTGAATTTCCAGGTCAATCTTAACACTGAAAACCATTTTTGACTATGAAGTCTTTACCACCTGTGGTGCCTCAGTAGTAAAAACGGGCGTTAAACACCATTAAAAATCGTCATGAAGTCTTTAGCATTCTTTGATACATGG
The DNA here is from genome assembly GCA_030762175.1 of Metallyticus violacea. Classification (NCBI taxonomy): domain Eukaryota; kingdom Metazoa; phylum Arthropoda; class Insecta; order Mantodea; family Metallyticidae; genus Metallyticus; species Metallyticus violacea. The sequence continues at coordinate 13,872,974 of CM060834.1, forward strand.
TATGGGGCAAGATCTTGTTGGAAAATCTTTTTTCAATTGGCACCTTTGCCAATCTCTACAGTTCTGGGATGGCTCTTGGGATGTACTTGCCGCTGTTCATCATTCCGTCAATGGGAATCAAACATTTAGTGCTTGTGAATGCAAAACAGTCCCAAAACATCTTTTGTTGAAACTTTACCGTCTGTTTGACGTGCTTCGGCGAGATTTCCTCTACATTGCCTCTCCTTACATGCGACCCCTGCACTTCATCAGAAAATAGGGCCCTTCTCCATGTTGAGTTCTGATATTTTCCAGCCATGACAATCTCTTTTTCTTCATAGGACACGTCGAAGCTGTTTTCTGACCGGTTTTCGAGCTTTCCGTCCTGCTTCTAGACGCAGCCTTTACTCTGATGAAGCATCGAATTTCACCCCTGCAGACCTCAATTATTTTTCTAAATCAAAACTGTCCTTTTCAGAATTAACTTTGATGGATTGGCATCATCCTGGATATGTTTCGTTTTCAGCTACATCGGTCTTTCCTTTAGAGTGAAATTGACCCAATCTCATTTTTCCTTCTAATGATATTATTAACAGCACCCAAACTTACATTACATTCAGCTGGCATCTGTCTCTGAGTCATACTTAGTGATATCCATTATGAATAAAAATATGCTTATTAAATAAACAGTTAAAACTGCTAAAAACCACAAGAAATTTGCTTAACTTCTAGTATAACCAATAAAAGCAATAACTACAATTAACTATCTCAACAATGGGTATCACTAATGCCGTGTAGAACTGGAGGAAAACAGTTATCCATTCTGAATAGCTTATAAAACTAAAATTACCTGCATGTTTACATTAATTCGCACAAGACTGTATGTTGGTTTAACTTCTACTGTTGTTTCGCTCTGTATGAACAATCATAGGCGTTCTGTTAAAAGCAACATGCCCTGTCTCACGTAAGGATTTCGATGATGCATTTAATTTAACACTTATTGATGCGTTACCGACTCATGTTCTTGGAAGTTAAACCAGAGTTACAGAGATGGCAGCTATGCTTTTGTATAAAGTGCGTACACCACCGGGTTTAAATCTTACATATTGATATATCCCTTTCTACTTTGTCATTTGCTTTTACTACTTTCACCTGTCTTTTGACTTTGAAAAGGAACATGAGCTGCTCGAAAGATTGCAATATTTGTGTTACTATTTAAGTGTTTTTGTTTATATTTCTACTTCTCTGGTTCTTTTTATATTAGCTACACTATTCCAAGAATTACTGCAATTTTCATTTTTATTATATATAGTTTTTGAGGGTTAAAATAAAATAAAATAAATTAAAATATTACATTGACTATACTTCGTTAATTTATATAACGTTTATTTAAGCCAAAAGTTATTTAGCTCTTTTAGGAAAAAATTACTGAAAAGGTAATCAGCTGACAACAGGAATTGCTTAATGAAGTGTTTTGACGTAAATGTGTTATTTATTTTTGTTTTATTTACTGTCCCTTTTACTAAATTGGTCTTCTCGCGACTGCATTATTACAAGCTATTCGTTACGTATGTATATTGTTGTCCTTTACTCCCTCAGTACTTTATCATTAAGAAATCTAAATGCTGGAATGTCAATAGTACATTGGTTAAATATAGAACACAAATGAATCATTCTTATAATGTACACTTATTTTAAAGATGGTTAAGCTAGATTGAAAACATAGAGCTATATGAATTTCTCCGTATTACCATCACATTCAGGCAAAAACTAAACAAAGCATACCTCATAAGTGATTATTTGCATAATACAATCTAAATAGACGCTACTTTGTTTATTATCAATGGTTGCTATATTGTAGATGGTCTTGACAAATTAAGAATTTCATAACAGTTTAGCTCTGATAATTTACAATGCATTCAAAAATCAAAAGTGACATTTTCTCACAGTCATTTCACGATTTCAGTCACAGGTATTACAATGACAGCCTCGTATCTGTGATAAAATCTCGGTTTGTGATTATCTGCCATTCCGAAATGTAATATTCCTCCATAAACATCTGTTTAGTTATTTTTTCTCCTGTTTATTAAAATACGTTTACTTCCTCTAGGTATTCCGTTAGCTTTATCATTTCCACATTTCTACAAAGCTGATCCCCAACTGGTGAATATGGTTGACGGATTAGCCCCAGATGGAGAGAAACACGATTCTTTCATCGCCATCCAACCGGTAAGTTCTAAAACGGATACAGTTGAAGCTAAAAGGTCTAAACTTGACATATATAGAAATTATAGATACTTATAATTATTAAGTCTTAACAAGTATATCATTGATGATGTTTGGTATTTCAAATGTAAGATCGATAGTTATAGTATATAACACCTAGTATTAACACAGAAACTGTATTATATGAGAGAAGTTTGGTAAACAAGTAAGCTATACATTTGGTTTAAGTGTTTCAAAATTTTTCATCCTCTCTGAAAAATAGACTTTTGTCTAATTCTGCAAAACAATAATCAAAGCATAGATGGCATTCTTATTCGAGAACAGCTCTTCCTCTTGAGCCAAATTTTTAAGCTCGACAACAGCATCAAGTCGCTAAGGGCCAATTTAGGCGAACAGGGTGGATGAGGAATTGACGGTACGATGTTCACTAGATAAGAATTGAGATAACAAATAATGAATACACTTAGAAACGTTTTGCGATCCAGTTTCTGAAAGAATTCTCCCTGGCACTGTATTCAGCGTTCCATCCTCTGGGACCACTTCTGGAAGCATCCGGCACTACAGATATCTCCTCCTCGTATGCTGCAACAGCTTCTTGGGGGCTAGAAAATCGGTGACCTTGAAGTCGGTTCTTCACAATAGAAAACAGGAAAAAATCACATGGTGCCAAGTCGGGACTATAGGATGGACGAGTCATTAGTTTTGTCTCAGTTCCTTGCAGAAACTCCATTGTTACATTAACTGATGTATTGTCATGGTGCAACAAAATGCCCCTTAGTCTTGTATTTGGAGCCGTTTCTTGATTTTCTGAAACACTTAAGGTAAACACCTGTACCATTTTTCTGTAACAGTTCTTTGATTTTCAAGCCACGTGACCACTTTCCTCACTCTCCTTGGTCTCGACTTTGACGAGTGTTTGATCATCAAGGAAAACCCAAATAAAATAGTGTTTAACGCCCGTTTTAACTACTGAGACATCATAGACGATGAATACTGGTGATACATGAGTAGAAATGATAAATTGGGAAAGGATTGTTGGTTTTATATTTATTTATCTTGTTTTTTTAAGGAAGGAATCGTTTCATGTTTAAGTTTAGAGTACCTCTTCGGCATTTGCCATTTATGAAAGCTAAGAAAAACCTAGAAAACCTTCAGTCAGGAAGTACGGTCCTGGTGGGAATCGAGACCTCCCGCTCATGAGTCCGTGCTTAACCCAAATGGAGGTCTGAAGTTTTGATTCTGAATCAAACTGATATATTCATGTTTCGTCACCCGTAACAATATCTGAAATTCGGCGAGCCTTTCCACAGTTAAATCTTTGCAGAATTTCTTGACACCATTCCACCCTCTATAGCTTTTCTGCTTTAGACAAATTATGGGGCACCCTTCTTGAACTTTTTTTTTTTTCAAAGGAAGGTGCTCATGAAGGATGGTTGACACATTCAGCGAACAAATCGCTATCTTGTAGGTTAGTCTTGGATCTTCCCTGATCATTGTTTCCACAGAGGTGATGTTCTTCTCAGTCACTACTGTTGTTGGTCTGCCACTCTTATCTTCATCTTTAAGAGACTGCCGCCCTCTCTTTAATTCAACAAACCAGCAGAACGAAGAGGCACGTGAAGGAGAAAAGTCCCTGAAAGTCCCCTTTAAACGTTCAAGTGACTGCGTTTCATTTAAGCCACATTTGAAATCGTACGAGATCATCGCACAAAATGCTCTCTCTGAATCTCCACTGCACTTACAAGAATGTTCATACTTTCCATATAGTCTTCCAGGGCTATATCTAACTGGGCCAGGGATTACTGGAGAGCTTTACACTTACGGGACATGCTTGTGATCTACTAAAGTTGGGGACAGATTTCACAGCTTCTTGCCAAATTGTTTGACTTGTGATCGCAATGTACTGAGACCAGCATAATAATTCATCAAAAGTTCCATATACACAGGATAATATGGGTAACGTGCCGTAGTGGTATGCACTAAGTTCTGGGATGTAACGCAAATACCAAATTTGAAAGGTTTGAAAGTCAACGGGTTTAATTTCCAACATTTTGATAGTATTAACTGTTGAGCCCAAAACCTTGGGTGTACGAGGCAAGTATGGTTACCACTAGATCACAAGAACTGAATGTGTCTCAAGGTTCTATAAACGTGGTTTATGTTTCAGGATTTGGGACTGCCCCTGAAGGTCCACTCCAGGATGCAACTTAATTTGGCGGTACACAACACTAAAATGATTCCTCGAACAGCGCGTTTCAGCAACCATACTCTGCCTATATTTTGGATGGACTGGGTAAGTACAAACTTAGCGATATTTTTGTTATTGCTACCCGATTTCCTTGTTGCTGTTCAATCGATCAGATAAGCAGCGTTTTACTTTCTTTTTATTTGGAAGAACGTTTTAATATTAGGTTGAAGCATTAGTTCCTAATCACCACACTGCTTTGCTAAGGCATTTTTTGCCCTTTGCCATCTGTCATTCGTTGTTTGGATCATTGTCTTGTACGTAGGTCTTGAATTTTGCAGATTTGAAGAAAATTTGCGCTATTTATGAGCTAAAGAAGATGGAGTGTCAGGTAAAGAAAAACGAAAACTTCCAACTTCTTCTTTTTGAGTTTAATACATGCTGAATATAAAAGCCTTCCTTGGTTTCGGGAGTCGATAGAACAGAAACCATGACACACATGGCGGAAACGCTTATATCAATGTAAAGAGCATCTCTCCAAGTCCGCAATAGACGCCATTGCGTAGTTATAGATTTAGCCGCTTGAGGGTAGTCATAGCGAAAACATGGTGTTCACTGGTGCACATAAAGCTTTCTGGGTGTTATAATTCGCTAAATGTACATCCGTTGTGACGGTATACAACGACGACTTCATACTAATCATTAACAAGACCACCTATAGCCAAAACAATTCAACAAAATTTTTAAGTGACTGGTTGCTTGTATGGTGGACAACGAACAGGTCGGCCAAGAGTGTCGGTTGAGGTCATGAAGCGTGCGAGATGCATTTGTCAAGAGCCCTAAATAGTCGACACTTGCACGAGCCGGGATTTGCAGATTCCGCAGTCAACTGTCTGGCGAAATTTTACGTCTACGTCTTAAAGTGAAACTATACCGGATACAGCTGTCGCAGGCGCTGAGTCCCGAGGATCACAATCGTCGTCTTCAATTCTGTGTTGATTTTCAAGAGCGGCTAGAAGAAGACGGTTTTGCTGAGAAACTGGTTTTTAGTGACGAAGCCACGTTTCATGTGTCTGGCAAAGTTAACCGTCACAATGTACGCATATGGGGCATGGAAAAACCTGGTGTTGTGATAGAACACATCCGTGATTCCCCTAAAGTCAATGTGTTTTGTGCTGTTTCTTCGTCAAAAGTGTACGGCCCATTTTTCTTTGTGGAGAAAGCTTTTATCCGTCCAATGTACCTGGACATGTTTCAACAATGGCTAATACCACAATTACATGCAGAGAGCCAGGACTTTATTTATCAGTAAAATAGGGCTCCATCTCATTTTCATCATGACATCCGTGAGTACCTCGATGATAAAATTCCTCGTATCCGATTGGACGTGCTGCTCGAAATGATTACTCTTCTTCTGTGGCCTCCACGATCACCTGACCTCATGCAATATTTTTCTTATGCGGTCATGTCAATGATCGAGTATTTGTGCCACCTTGGCCTCATGAATTAGCACAGCTATGACAGAGGATCACGCATGCAGTCGCTGGTATCCACCGTCAGATGTTGCGACGTGTATGGCAAGAGCTTGAATACAGGTTTGATGTCGGCCGTGTCATCAACAGAGACATATGGAACACCTTTAAGTTATGTACAAAACTTGGAGATATTCTCTATCCAATAATATAAGCATTTCCTCTATGTCTGTCTTTGTTACTGTTCTATCAACCCCCAAAACCAGGGAAGGACTTTAGAATCACCTATACAAGAGAAAAGGTAATGGAGGCGACTCAAACATTTGTGTGCAGTACAATGTCATTGCAGAAAGCACTGCAAGAAAACGATTTCGTGGTTTCAAAGAAGGCCACTTTGACATGAGCGGTTACCATGTTCAAGAAAACCATCGAGCTTTGATGAAGACCTTTTGAACTCTTTAATCCATGATTATCCACGTCAATCAATCCAAGAAATAGCAGATATGATGAATTGATCAAATGTCCAAATGAATGAAAAAAGAAAAACAAAACAAAACAAAAAAAAAAAAAAAAACAGAAGACTGGATCAAGTGCGGCTGCAACACAATAATGCATGCCTACAATCCGCTAACATGAAGAAAGCAGCTATTCAGGACCTTGGCTGAGAGAGATTCCATATCCCTCATATTCCCCCAATCTTGCACCCTCAGGCATTCATGTTTTCCGTTCCTTATCCAACAATCTTCAAGGGAACTCCTCCAATAACGAAAATGTTTTACAAACTTGACTTGACGCCTTCTTTAGCTCCAAACCAGCAGGTTTCTTCAGACATGGAATCAAGAAACCACCCCAGCATTGGTAAAAAATTCATAGACAATGGAGGAGAATATATTACTCATTCTCAAATAAAAACCTTTATTATATTAAAAAAAACAACAACAACACCCGCATCAACCTGTTATGTAAAGTTTCTTGCAGTTGGCTATACCTCTGCTGACTTCCATAAAGAATATTTCATTTCATTTTACCCCTCCATCAAATACAATTTCAGAAAAAACTTTTTCCCCACATACGTTGCATGCCATTAAACGATTTACCCTGACCGAGTAATCTGGCAATTCTTAAAAATGGAATCATATACTTTAGTTATTTGAAGGGGTAGGGTTGGTTCAGTGAGGTTATCGAAAGTTACAGTCCTCAACCTTCATGTTTGAACCGCATTCACATTACAACATTTAAAGCTATTTAGTTCAACAATTTCTGTATACTGAACCGCAAGCAGAGCTCATTACTGCATAAGTTCGTCAGGTAGGAGCTGCGTAAACTAAGCGAATTCCTCAGCATATAGAATAACTTTAAAAATTAATACAAAATACAAATTATGGCCTTATTAATTAATGAAATAAGTTATGGAATTATTGCATGTTAATTAGCATGACAAACTCTAAAGATAACTAATAAAAGAAAAACTTAATTATAATACATTAGTTAACTAGGTTTGTCTTATTTTCCTTTCAAAAATCACTTGAAAATAAATTGATATAGTGAAATTACTCTAATTTTCAATGTTAGGGGGGAAAAAATTAGAATTCTTGCGATCTATGAGTATTACGAAAGAGAAACCACATTTTTAGAATTATTCTTTTCATTATTATGATTATTTGTTATTGATGAGATTACACCATAAATATTAATAGCATACTGTCAATTAAATGAAATTATGACCACTCATATATATGAAAAATAAAAATGAAGAAACACTATTAACAATGTAACAAATTAACACTAATAATAAAAGTAGATAAAGATAAAACACTGAGAAAGAGTCACACCCGAAATTGCAATTTCAGGTGTGACTCTTTCTCAGTGTTTTATCTTTATCTACTTTTATTATTAGTGTTAATATATATATATAAAGTTATACTGTGTGGGTATTTTTAAACATTTTTAAATGTAATCGTGTTTATGAACTGAGCCCTTAATGTCATCTTTACATGCATTAAAAAGGAATAGCAGAAAGGTGCCATTTATATTGTGTATTTAAGAAGTAGTAGTTTAAGTATGCGTTAATAAAACAAAAACGTGTTAGTACTTGAAAACAATTACAATGTACTAAGCAAATATACACAATCAACAGCGTACAGCCGAAAATTCCATCGATTTTCAGTGGTTTTGAAATTTAAGATTATTAAGAGCCCTCTTACATACCGATGCAATTCTCACACATATCTATATTAGATTAATATTACATTTTTGCTATCTTCACGACAATGTTTTTGTTAAATATAAATCATATGCTTAGTAGATTTGTCCTTTTACTTTGATACAATTGAGAGAAAATTAAACGCTAGAGCACTTTTTAAATTTCTCTTTTCGGGTATATCCCCCTCCTAATAACTATTGTCCTCATTTTCAGAAATTGTTTTTCTTATTTAATTTAAATGTATATATGATGTTTCGTTGCAAAAAAAATATTGGTGCCTCTAGAGCTATTTTTAAATTTTGGGTTTTAGGTAAATCCCCACTCATAATTTGATTTCAATGATTTTCAGAATTTTTTTTAATTTTATTCCAATAATATATACCGAGTTTCGTTGATAGAAAATAAAAATTGTGACTGATAGAGCGATTTTCAAATTTTGCATTCACTTTTCAAGTATAACCGTATTCCTGATGGTCCGATTTCTCTGATTTTCAGAAACTGCTTTTCTTATCTTATTAAAATGGTATATATTAAGTTTCGTTGCAAAAAACAAACAAACAAATGTTGGTGCCGTTAGAACAGTTTTTAAGTTGGGGGTTTGAGGTAACCCCCAATTCTAATAGTCTGATTTCGCCGATTTTCCGAAAATGTTTTTCTTGTTTTATTTCAATGGTACATACCAAGTTTCTTTGAGAAAGAACTAAACTTGCGGCTGCTAGAGTGATGTTTAAATTTTCACTTTAGGTTAACTCCCTCCTGTAATTATCTGTTTTTGCTGGTTAACGAACTCTATGATTTGTTTGTTGATTATTATATTCCGAGGTTATATTAAGAAAAAACCAAAATTGTGGGCCCCAGTGTTAAAATAAACAAACATTTATACATTTTTTCATGATCATTTTTGGTGCCTAGTAAATGGAATCGATGGAAATTTGAAGAAGTGTTTCAAAAATCTTTTCAAGGGTAACAACCGCAATAGCTACTTCGGATTTTTCTAAAACAAGAAACTGCTTAAAACCACGTTCGTATTCCTGTTTCAGTATTTCGACATACCGGAGTCCCTATCTAGCGTCATCAACCTCGTGTTGTTCATCGCGCCAGCGCTTCAGAGAGCTCTGATAGTTCTCCTAGCTCTGAGCGGATCCATGCTACTCGCCTGGGTCACCGCAAGTTCCTGGAGGGCGGAGAGACAGAAGGCTCACCAACACGCCAAACCCCGGATTGTTAAGCACTCTTAGCATACAACTTAAAGAGTGTTACAATTATGGTCCCTAAATCAGAGTGGTGCATTTCTTTACAAGTTGCCATTTCGCCTTTTTGACGACCAGTTCTGTGATATAATCTCTTGAAATGCTGCAATGTGATTCTGTAAACTGTGTCAATCGTATTTCAAAGAGCGTGTGTTTTTATCTAAGACAAGTGCAGAAAAAAATTGTTGTTCGATAATAGGAAGTATTTTCTAATGATCGTAAATTTATTAGAAATGAATAGAGAATTTGAAACGAGCAAAAGAGTGCACATAAATGTAGAGCTCACAAAGGTTGGCTTTCGAGTTGTTTTTGTTTTTAGGAATCAGAGAGACTTTGTTTATAAAAATAAACTTCTGATTTTAAGTGGTAGTGTTGAATAAACAGCTGTAATGTTCTCTATGGAGTAATATTTTGCAAATGCTACCAATGATCCGAATACAAACACTCCGAAAAGCCACATGGTCAGTGTAACCGCACACAAGACAATGTTAACAGCGGTTCACCATAACGGATATTATTTCAAGGGTTTCGACACCTTAAACAATATATTGCTAAAGTCGCTCAGAACCACAATCTTACAAGTTCATCCGCTAGACTATCTGCCTTTGATTTTTATGAAAATGTGTATTCGAGCTGTACTCAGGGTATTACTCCTTTTCATTAGCATGCGGCAATAAAAAACATAAGCTGATCTACCAGATACGTCCAATATTTAAGAGCAAACCATCGAGTGTTATCTTTGCAAGTTCTTAACTGTAAATAAAATAATAAACCTTTTAGGGCCTCTACTCTTTTTCACTGTTCGTAGAATGTGTAAGACAAACGGAAACTGTTTAAGTGTGCCACAATCCTGAAAGAACGTAATATGTCATGTATGGTATGGCGTAGAGAGTAAACTGTAATTCCAAAAATCAGACAAATATGTGGGTTTCTAGCTATATTGCAAAAATGATGGGAAAGATTTTTGTCTAGGTTGGGAGAACGATGCCTGTGATCAATATTGCCAACTTAAGTGTGAAATATGACTAAGGAACCTTGCAGTGTGTTGTTATTATGACAAGGCAATCTACTGACCCCTTTCTAATCATTCCTTACAATGATCCATACTGCCTAAATCCTAGCGACACTCAGCGAGTCCAGGGCAACGCTCCACCTAGAAAATTAAGTTCCTCCGCACTCATTGAGTGACTCTAGTGTAAATATCCACTCATTTCAGACTCGTGGTTTTGGATACGAACAAAGCATTACCAATACGGTGAAGAATGGAGCGAGATACTCACATGCCGCGCTGTAAGTCATATGCCATTTTTAAACAGGCAATAGTATGAATAAAATCAACAGGAATGGAAAGAAAGTGAAGCATGGCGGGGGAATAAACTTTCCTACATTGATTTAAAACAATGAGGCAAACAAATATGAAATATTTAACTGAACAATTGTACAGGGTGTCCCACCGGCACGCCTCAACGTGAAAAACGTAAAAGGCATGTATCACTATATTACGTTACTTCCATGTAAATATCGCATAGTTACAAGACTTGCTGGCAGTGCCCTATACCAACATCCAGGCATCGCTGCGCCCCTATGACAATGTTCTGATTAACGCGTTGTAGTTAGTGAGGAGAGATATTATTTATCTCATTTGTAATGTTCTCCATCGTCCGAGACTTGTTAGCATACCCTTTGCCTTTCAGAGCTCCCCAGAAAGGCTCTGGCGATCGTGGAGGTTACAGGGTTTGCTGACAAGCCTGTTTTCTCGAAACACTTCCCTGATATGGACTATACTCTGGTTGAATGTGTAGAAGGTGGCACCATCTTGTTGAAAGACATACTCCTTTTCATTTTTCATAGTTGTGCATAGAATGACTCAAATGTCTGCAGATATCTTGTGCTGTTGATCGTCTCGTTGAATAAAATGGGGCCAATAATGCGCATTCCTGACAATGCACACCACACCCTATCTTCTCTGAGTGAAGAGGTTCTTCACACACAATGTGGGTTATTCTGTGACCAATATCTGTCAATTCTGTGAGCTAACATAACCAGACAGGTGAAACTAGGCTTCTGTCATAAAGAAGAGCATGGGGTCCAAGTAACCGTCAACTATCGAGGATAGGAGCCAAATGCAATAAGTAACTCGTTTATCTGGTTCTTTCAATTCATGCACTACGCTCACACGAACTGCTCCGACTTTGAGCTCTTTTAGCACATGATGGTATGCTGTGTGAGATACACCAATTTGCTGAGATAATCTCCTTGTCGTTTTGGGGGCTTCTCGTTATGCCCATGCGAATTCTGTCGAGTACATCGGGGGTCTTCTCTGTCGCAGCTTATTCCTCTTCACATTCGCAACGGATCCTTTAGTCCTCAATTTCTTATACTTATGTTGAATTGTGCTGGTTATGGAGAGCTTGATATTAGGATATTTCGCCTAAAACATATTTTTAGTCTCCTTAATGGAACCTGTCTTTATGTAAAATTCCACAATATCACTTCGGTGTTCTGCACCCTTTCTCTCACAACACTTCCACGATATTCACGACAATTATTGTTAAACTCAACTATCGAACCTTAACAATTACGTAATGAGCGCAGTGTAGCCAAATTCTAAATATGAACGCAGTGAGAGTAAATATTGTACTCCTTAAATAAGTACCAAATAGTATGAACATCGCAATAATAAATCATGGTCTTCTATGTCAAGCCGGAAACTTATGGACAAAGGGTAATATTGGAAGATCGTTCTTTTCAAACCACTGCGGTATTCTCAAAATAAAAGTACTAATAACAGTTGATAATAAAGGAAAAGAGAATAGATTAACGCGTAGACAAACTTTAAATTTAATTTGGGGCTTAAAAGAAGCGATATTTAAGTTTTAAACACGTTTATTTGATGACTCATTTTTGTTTCATTTCAAGAATCCATAACGTTGGAATTTGAAAGAAAAACTGTCATTGTTTGCTATTCTTGCTTTTGCTCACGCTGCGTTCACTATACAAGCAAGTCAAATTTCAATAATGACTCGCTCTCATAAATACATGTCAAATGTACAGGTGGTTGAAGAATAACGTTAATAAAATGCTGTTGTTACAGATTTTTTTCTTCTTTTAAACTGTACTGCAATTCATTTATATCATATAAAAGGTTAAAACCTTATTTACAAAACATACTATAATGCTAAGTATAATGGATCTTTGTTCAAGTTATGCCTAAACAGCCCGCAAATGGTGGATAGCAATATTATATATGCACTGATGCCAAAACAAAACATTATCAGACAAGTGTGAAGTGATTTCAATCAGTGAAAAAGTTGCTCAAAGTTTTGGTGCTTTGCTAAACATTGTTTTACAATACTTACGAAGAGTGATATTATTTTTAAGTAATGTCGATTACATCACAATTAAGTAGTTTAAGTACACCTATATTTTTCAACAATTTAATAAAACTAAGAAATAAGAGATACTTTTACCTGAAAACAAAATATTCATTGATATAGACAATTCTGTGGACGAACACGAAGTATTCTGAGCACTCTTTGGTGCTTCGAAACCCTACTGCTTGGGTCCGTTATTTCCGAATTTGACTGTTAAATTCGTAAGTCAATGAGACTTCAGTTTAAATCTCCGGAGGCAGAAGAATTTCATCAACAGTGACATGACAATCTTGTTCAACAGCGGCATTATAGGAAATCATACAGTGGGCTTACCGCTGCGCTCTTCACCACAGACAATTTCACAGACTTCTATGAAATATATAAAGCCGTTGGACGCTAATGCAAACAAGCAGTTTCGTTCTTTGCTGTCAAAGAGCACATGACAGCACAATCAAACACTCTTTAAAGTGGCACCTCTCTGACAATTACTGCCAAAGCATATGCCGCTTGAGTCCGACAACATACACGTACTCCCAGCTGTCTACCGACTTGAATATTGCACATTGTTTTCCAGAGATAAAAAATAGAAACATTTACTTTTTGGACGACCTTAGTATAACATAAAGGTTTCCTACCACAAAATTTTAAACCATTGATAAGTATTGATTGCATGGACTATCAATTATTTTATATTCGTTTTCATCTTTTGACTTTTGAAACAAAATATATTCATTAAAGATACTAAAAATGCGCTTTGTTTCAAATATGTATTTAAACAATACTTGACAATACCTGAACAAAAGTATTAAAAAATGAAAGTTTTTCAATTCTTGAAAGTTTGCAGGTGTACTCAAACTAAAAAATGATAATGTACCATGTTGCAATGTAAATATTAAATAAGATATAAAATAAAGACAACGAAACAGAAATTGTACAGTTAATTTCTTATGTTTAGAAAAATAAACCCTCTTGTATACAAATCTATGAATTTAACCTGTCAACCTTAAAATCACTGAGATGTATCAAATTTAATGTGATAATCCAAAAGCAGATGCCTATGATGTGCCATTTATTTCTAGGCCCTTATTTAGAGTTTCAAGTAAATAAAAGCATATACATACAAGGAGGTACATAATGTATACATTCTTTAATCATCAATAAATTGTAATAAATTGTGATACAACTCTCAAATTTGGTGAAGATGTAGCTTAATGTTCAACTTGTTGAGACTATTTGAGGTGTTGGAAGTGGCCACCACCAACAGTCAAAACACAATCAGTGCTGCCGCCCAACAGTGCCACGAAATACATTCTGCAACGTGTCCAGTGAAATCACTGAACACAATAATTCAATGTTTTCAAGAAGTACAGCGAGTTTAGGTGGCTTTGCCCGATAGACATCCCTTAGGGTCTCCCAGAGGTAAAAGTGTACAGGTGTTAGCTCTGGGGACAGTGCTAGATATTCGACAGCTTCTTTTCCACTTATTCATTGTCCAGGGAGAGTTTCATCAAGGCACTCTCTGATGTCTGGATGACAGTGAACTGGGGCATCTGTTGTAGATAAAATCTTTCGTCCCTATAAATCTCTTGGATCACAGGTAAAATCGATGTCTGCAGTTTTTCGAGATAAACTGCACTGGTAACTGTTCCTTCAAAGAAGAACAGTTTGGAGAGGGCAACCGACACCACATATTAAGCCCTGGTAAATTGGCGGCTTTGTCCACGTGGATGTGCGGATTTTCAGGAGTCCAGTCAAGACAGACTATATTTACCAGATGTAGGTATTGACAGTAGACAAAATGGTGGAAAATGTCCGTTGCTGTTAATTGCATTGCTTTGTTAATTTGGTTCGTTGCAGTTACCTGGTTTATTACAATGGTTTGTAGTTGAAAGTAAATCAAGAATAGTGATTTGTTTCTTTTGTTTGATATTAAGTTAATATTGATTTAGTGAAATCACACCAGGAACTTGTGTAACAGAAAGTGTTAGTACAACATGGGTCGTTCTTATATGTCTTAATTATGGTAGTGCACCATCTACTACAACACTTACATTTTCTGAATAGCAGTTATTAAAGGAGTGGATAAACAGAACATTCGATGCATATTTTAAAGTTAATGATGAAACTGAAGTGTGTATTAAAATTTGCTGTTAGGGAGGATATTTTCCTTGAGAAATGTTTCCTTCTCACATGTGATCGTAAGGGTTAGCAATGAAAGGAGAGATCAGGAAGAATGTATGAAGCAGGTTTTGGAGTGAGATAAAGAGAATTTGAATGAAAGGTGTGAGCGGGATTTTATTGTTTTGACTCCTTTCGCAAGTGAGGTTAAGATAAGACAGGTACTTCATTTATAACTATTGCCAAGAAATTTTTATTAAAGTAGACGATGATAAATACGATGTTGTCCCATTTATGCCAATTAATTTTAAGTTGTCCAGTAATTTGTAAGTTCGTGTATTTTATAAATATTTGTCCCTAGCTGTGGAGAATTTTACACAGAACAACTTGCTCAAAGTGGAATCCCATGGGACCAAAATAATTTTCCAAATAGGACAAGTTTTTGGATTACACAAAATACTAGATAAATTTTACTAATTACTTAGCATCATAAATATGAATTTGTAATTATGCATATATTTATGTGCAGTAGATATTCTTTACTTACTGTATATTGTATAATAAAACACTACACTATTGCACTGACAATACGTAATGAATGTGTGTATGTATGTAAAATATGTACTGCAATTTTCTGTAACTTTATTTTCTTGCATTATTATCCCTAAGTTTATTTGCCTTACATCTCACCCACTTTTTTCGCCACATACCAAGGAGTTTGAATTTTTTGTTTAAAATGGTTTTTTCTATGCAATTTTTTTGCACTACACAATAGTTCCAAAATTTGGGAGAATTTGTGTGGCTGTAAATTGCCTAACGTGGTTTATGTATACAATTGCTTCTTCATGCAAGTTAATTTTCCTGAAAACATTTTCATTTTGTTCACCTTCTTCTTCCTATGTTTACTCATCTTCTGCGCCATAGATTTCACACCTGTAAAGTAAATTGACAGAAGGTCGTTCCATCGAATTAGTCATCTGGATTGCATGAAATGTTCATTTTGATTAATTCAGCAACTGCTGCTGCATTTTCTTCCGCTTTGATGAATACAGGAGCATCATGTTCATCATCTACAAACCCCACTTTGTTGTTGTGCTTGGTGACAGCTCAGAGCTTTATTTTTCTTATGGCCAGGCCAATCCAATTCACTGCATTCAGGACAGAAACTGCAACTTATTCTTCAACCACCTGTACATTTGGCATGTTATATGAGAGAACGGAATATAATCCGATAATATATAATGCTGTTTTTTCCATATTATACAATAAACTACTAATTAAAACTTTAAATTTACATTCCATTTCAGCATTAAGCTCGTTCTGTTTTATACAACAAATTGAAATATACAAATGTAATGAATGCATCGGGATCCAAATATTTGTATGCTTTAGCCAGGAATTATAAATGATTCACCTTGATCAAGTTTTACTGCAATATATATTATTTCATATTTCGTTTACAAATGAGGAACACTGTTTGTAAACAACTCCAGATTCTAAAAAACATCGAAATATTTTCTAATGATAACACATATTGTAAAAGTAGTACTGCGTGAAAGTTTTGTAGTAGGGTGACTTCGGCTGCCATTCCCCCCACCACCATTTTGGGGTTTGGTAAATGTAGTTGCTCTTGGAACAGTACACGCAATTGTGTAAGGTTACAATCCCATTCAGTTTGAACTGTGCCTCATCGGACCGAATGATAGCCTTGCATTGGTCATTTGCATCGTTATTTATGTAACCTACACAAATCTTACCAATCCAAGGGCACCTAAATCCTAGACAGTAAGTCACCTTCACCAAATTTGACACTTGTATCTCTATTCATTACGAGGCTATTCATTATCAAACAATGTATACTTTTTTGAACCCTCTATATAATTTGTTGCGACACCAAACAAAGGGGTGATTAGGGATGAAGTGCTGATGTTCAAGTTGCCCTTTGAGTTAATGAGGAATTAACCTTAATATTCTTTTTGCCCATTAAAGTAAATCTGCCTGATAGGGTAAGCAGAGTATCTGCCTGATTAGTTGTAACAAAGATTAACTTCTGGATTTCATTATCAAACAATGTATACTTTTTTGAACCCTGTATATAATTTGTTGCGACACCAAACAAAGGGGTGATTAGGAATGAAGTGCTGATGTTCAAGTTGCCCTTTGAGTTAATGAGGAATTAACCTTAATATTCTTTTTGCCCATTAAAGTAAATCTGCCTGATAGGGTAAGCAGAGTATCTGCCTGATTAGTTGTAACAAAAATTAACTTCTGGATTTTAGTATTAAAATTCTACCACCACACAGTACTTATTAAAAAAGCCTGAAATGACCAATAGCTTAAAATAGTGAAAGTTTAGGGTTTTAAATGGAAAATGTTTAGGTTATTGATCATGTTTACATTTATTTCTGTGATGAAGTAATATTCTGGGGTTTTTACACTAAATGAGCTTTTAATAAGTACTATGTGATGATAGATTTTGAAAATAAAATTCAGAAACTAACTTTTGTTATACCTAATGAGAGGGATGTCGATCCTGATGGTGTAGTGGTAAACATACTTGACTCCTAAACCCAAGATCGTGGTTTCAAACCCGGCCAGGATCGATGGATTTTTTGGGGAGTAAAAATCTTAAATGACTTCCTTCGGAAGAGAAGTAAAGCCGTGATTCCCGTGTCGTACATTTACAGCACGATAAAGAACCTCAAGCCTGAAAGAAGAGGCCTCTGAGCAAAATTTACACGCCCGCAACTGAATGGGATGCTGATGACCTGAGATGTTAAAGAGCGTCCATAAATAAAACGAATCAAAACAAATCAGACATGTTCTGCTATGTAGATTGTTTGGGCTTTCTCTGTAAGCAGGTAGTTCTACTTCAATGGTAGCTTTGCTTTCCGAAAAATTGTGCAAGAAACAGAAAGTGATTTTTGCACTCAAAAGACAAAAGGACTGAAAACATTATAAGGTTATTCCTTCCTTTTCAAAATTAAGTGGCATTCTTTACAGATATAAACGAAATTGAAGATTTTAATCCAGAATTTTCTCCAGATGAGTAAACTTTTTCCCAAATTTGCTCGTACAACCTCATATGTTGTCAAACACAGTTTTTCCAGACATAAGAACACTCTATCTGACAACAGAAGAGGCTTCTAAGTTCAAAATGAAAATGCATGTCATCATTCAGTAAGCAGGAGCTATGGGGTTCGATTCCTGCCAGGATCATCCTCCCTTTTTTTCCAAGATTTTCCTAAGTCCTCATAAAAGGTAAATGGTAAATGCATGGAAGGTAGCATAATCTTAGACTTGGAAAATTCCTTCCTTAAATACATTCTTTCCTAAATTATCATCTTATGTATAATTAGATGACACTTAAGGTAACTGGATTATTTTAAAGTCTTATGCTGTGAATAATCATTGTATTTTCATTATTATTCACTGCTACAGGGTGCCAGCTTAGTCACAGCTAAATACATACATCATTGTTATACTAAGCAGTAAAATCATGGGTTAAATACCACATAAAAATTCATTGTGTAATTATGCTGCCAATGATAGCTAGCCAAGATGCAAATATTTTATTCTTGTTAATTATTGCCTCTTTTGATTTTTTCAGTTTCAATTAACATTCTTCTAGCTGACAAATATTTATTATTTTGTTAAAAAATAATATGGTCTGTTGTATTTAAAAATGGAGAAGAAAAATGTATACATGAATACACAACTAGCAGTTAAGTTAAATAAATGCATTAAATATAAGGTATTATTTCTGCATTTTTGTGTCATATTTAAACATGTATTATGTTTGAAAAGCATGCATATTTCTAACAATTTCAAGTCATAGAATCTGCCACCAATTGATTATTGTGGTGTACCTAATTAATTTTTCCTCCCATTTTTTACCAATGATCAAGGCGGCATCTTTTCTTGTAAACAAAACATTGACAATGTTCCAGCTATATTAGAATTTCCTGCTTAATCTAGTATAATTGTCTCCTTTAAATTTTAGGAAATGAAATTAAACTGTAAAAGGGATGCACATTATATTTAATATAGAAGCAGTATATTATGAAACTATAAAAGCAAATATAATGGCATCTAGGGAAAAAGATCTAAAATATTTGCAGACAATCTCACTTTGGGACAAGTAAAACATTTTAATTATTTGAAATGCAATCTAACTTTTAATTATAAATAGAAATTTGCTTACAGTTTTATAAGACAATGCAACCTAGTTTTATATGGCGTTGAATGAACTGATTTAAGTAAACAGCATAAAATAATTAATTGCAACTGAGATGAAGTTCCTGAGAGCAACGTTGCGGAATAATGGACAAAATAAATACTGATATTAGACCACATTATCTGCAAATAATAATAAAGAAATTTCTTTATTATTTATTGATGGGAGATGCAAGTTATTTTCTCTTATCCACTATATTATAATAAACAACTACTTAAGAATGAATCAACTTACATTTTTGTCTTAACCCTATCTTCAAAAGGAATATGACATCAGGGAGCTTCTGATGTGTCCAGAACTGCTTGCATAGACCTGATCACAAAACATACCAAACTTAATTTGGGTGCTATTATTTTAGCAATATTTTTATGTTTAATATATATTACTAATATTAAGCCAAAGAGATGGTCATTTCCAGAAAGGATTGCTGCATCTAAAGTTTAAGAAATTAATTCACATAAGTAAAATGTATTGTCTTTTTATCATTTATACGCTATGAATTGGGCACGCCAATTATGTAAATTATTCCCTATTAGTCAGTTCCAGCATTCCTTATTTCTTCTTTTCGATCTGCAGTTCTAAAACTTTCCTTGATTGTGGATCCCTTTAAAAATTTTCTTATCTCAAACCCTTAACAGTTTAAAATCCTAAATATGCACCCCAATATGAGGACCGTTCAATAAAAAATGTCATAATTTTTAATGGAGCTGAATATGGATGACGGAGACATTTCACATTGATATTTTTTTAGATATTCAACAACAACATTTGAGGTGTGGTTGCACATTATTGTGGTGAAACATCCAACTGGTTGCATGGAAATGTATACTTTTGTGTATGACATGGCCTTGCTGAGTTTTCAGGAACCTCTACAATATTGTCCAGTTACAGTTTTGTGTGCAGGTACAACATACTGATAATGAATAATGAAAAATGAGATGATAATTTACTTGGCAATGGTGAAGATGAGAGATCTACACACAGAACTTTGCTGTTTGTTCTCAGAATTGAAATAATGTAGCCAAGTTTCATCAGCAGTGATTACTTGTGAAAAACACTCTGCATCTTCAATTGTTTGCAAACTTGTACATGAACCTCCTTTAATTCCGGAATTAGCAATCTTAGAACCCACCTGCACAAACAGATTTCATCAGTTACCAACATGTGGGTGGCACCTAGTGAAATTTTCAGAATTTCTGAAAGTGTTTATAGTGTTACTTGATGATGCTTTGTCACAATGAAGCAGCGGTGTTAATGTTTTCTTTCATTAGAACATAATTTGGAGCATTGGGTAAATCTTTTATTAAAATTGATTGCCTTCTTTCTTTAAACATTTTTAAAACTCTCCACAGGCATTGTGTAACATTGTATAGATCTCAGCTTAAGATACGAGATAAAAGCAGAATTTCAGAGCAGATTATTGTTCACAGTGTATCACTTCCATTTTCCCTTAGGCAGAATTGAACATGTCTGGAACTTGCACATATCTTACAGGTGGAAACCGGAAGTGGCAACAATGAAACTAGTACCCTGTGTACATTATGCA
The DNA here is from genome assembly GCA_030762175.1 of Metallyticus violacea. Lineage (NCBI taxonomy): Eukaryota > Metazoa > Arthropoda > Insecta > Mantodea > Metallyticidae > Metallyticus > Metallyticus violacea. The sequence continues at coordinate 13,893,564 of CM060834.1, forward strand.
CTTGGCTAACAAAATATTGTTTAAATTCTAGCTCAAGAAATTATGCCTGTAAAAAAAGTATGCACTTGCATTTATAAGTTTATTACCGCTTTACAACATTTGAATATAACAAGAATAAAATAAATGCACATTTTTCAGGTATCCTACACAATAGTTATAATCATAACAATAACATTACATTCAAAAGAGTATACAAAATGCATAGGACATTAATATGAATAATAACTAACAATATATAAGAAATGCTGTACTTTCTATCTCTAGTTATTTTCTTTATATGGCTAAACTGGTCACCCTCAACTCATAAAAATTCAGATAGTGGGCAACCTTAACAAAACTGAGTGCTACACTGGAAATATTTATGTTACAGTTGAAGGTATGGGGAGCCTTACTCAGAAATATAGTGCAGTATCAGATAGCTATAGTGACTATTTCAAAAGATCATCTTCTGAAATTGATTCCACATATTCTAAGACTCTACCATCTACTCTTTGAACTTTCCTTTCTATTTGGGAAGAATTATTTTTATTTGTACACCATGGTGTTTATAGTAAGTGTTTAGTGTGTGGCAAGTTTGTTAACATAATTATTAAGAAGTATAATTTACAGTGATACTATGCCATTCATGATAATAAATATGAAAAATATTAACAAATGGATAGAGTTGTAATGATAGAGCATCTGAAAAAAAAAAACCATAAATATTGGCAAGACCACGATATTACTGAATAATCCGTATGTCTTTCTTTCAAAATTTGCTAATTACAAGACAACTCAAGACTATTGCTGCAACAGAAGAGAATTTATTTGCCAAAAACCACATAATTTAAAAATGTAATGGATGTCGTCAACAAAACCACAAATTTTGTTATTTCAAAGGGAATGCCTCATTGCCAGTTTAAAGCACATCTGGATGATGGTAACACTGAATATGTGATCTTCCTTATTATTGTGAAGTGCTTTGGTTAATCTGTGGTAAACTTTTGGAAAGATATTTGATTTCATGGATGAATTTTGTCATTTATATCATTTGTCTGCATACTTCGGAACATCAAAATGAAAAACAGATTTAGAATACTTTCCTTGATAATATCCTTAATGTTTCTCTTTAATGGAAATAAATAATTTCACAGCTGTTGAGTACATAATTGCATTCAAAAACTGTTATTGCGAAAACAACTAATTTTAAGTAATAATGACACAACTTATGTTCAAAACCTAAAATCAGTTTCTGAATATCAAGAAATTAGTGATTTTAGAAAATATGCCATAATATTAGGCAAACAGCACAATGAGTTTGTTCAAGGGGCCAGGATGTTGGAAATGTTGAAATCCTATTGAAAAATGCATTTCAAAACAAAGGAAGTCTGCAAGATTTTTACTTACATTTTTCCTGCTCCCCATTTCCACAATTGCACAGGCAAGTTGCTGATATATTGAGCATATTTGGTTCAACTTATATGTTTGAGCACTTTTTCAACAATGAAAATATCTTAGAACACCACATTCAGTTACCAATTTGAAATGTGCCCTTTGGTGTATATAACAGACTACTGTTCCAAATATTCAAAAACTATATTGCAACAGATAGGCAAAGAAAAACTTGGTTGATATGCAGTATGCAAGGTTAAAATGCTTTATGGATACAAAGTATTGTAATTTAACATAAGATAGTATTCAGTATATAACATAAAATACTATTCAGTAAAATTGCATGTAAAATAACTTGCTTTCATTTTCACACATTAACATAAGTATTAGATGAGGATTTAATGAAATAAAAAGTTGTAATATTGAATTTCAAATAATTTAACCACCACTAGCGAAATCTAACTGGGACAGAGAAAGCCATGTGAATCACATACATGCCACATCGGCTGCTCACTGGAAGTTGCAAGCAGTCATTATTCAATTTACATGTTAATGTTTTCAGTTCAAGTTTCAAGTTCAATATTTTCTCTCTTGACTAATAAAATGAATTAAATAGTCCACCGTTGGTTATTTAAATGCCAGCACACAACTTTTTAAATACCCTGAACTTCATTGTCATTTTCAGAATGTATTATAATGTACTTTCATTTTTAATGTCATTTTGAAATTTATAGGTACCACATATTAGGGAGCAGGCCATTCACCTTTTGAACATATTTGTATACCACAAAAGACACACAGAAGATTAATGGTACTGGTAACACAGTCCTCTGAGTGGCAGTAACAAGGAACGATGTGTTAAGTTATGTCTTTTGCAGGAGGATATTTTCAACATTTTCTATAGAGGTTAATAATCTTCCAAAGATACTCTACATTTGAGACATATTAAGTAGTGGCTAGCATCATTCATTTTGAAATAATTAAAAAAAATATGTTCTATTAATCACTCTGTAGTTTCTTGATGGATACAGAAATTCTCCTTCCTGTGAGTCAGATTAAACATTTCCCTTGTTCTTTGGGAGTTTTATAACACATGAAGACTATGCACCGTTGTATGCATTTCGACTAATTGGGGTTAAGTATGTATAATCTGAAGTTCACAAATTTTCTTGTAGGGAAAGAATATTTCAGTTTTAAGTTCCCATTGAAGTGATCTCCCCAGCTTCTGCACAAATTTTGATCACATTCTGCTATAATAAATAAGCTTGGTTTTCTTGCAGCTCTAATATGGTCTCTAAATCTTTGGTTAATAAGTCATGTTCCGATCACACACCATATAAGAATGGCCTCTTGACTGGATACACCATAGCGAAAAGTTTCAAATGCTTCCAAATCATAGTAAAATCTTACAGCTGTATAGAATTTGTTTTGCCCATGGTATGAATCGCAAAATAATGTTAAATCTTCAACATCATCCCCAAAAATATGAAAAATAAAATGGTGTAACACTTAACATATATGCAACTTTCTTTCCCATAGATTTGTTATAAGTGTATCATTATTAAAATAGCATGAACATTAATCAGGCATAGTTGTTGTTTAGAATGGATATCATTTGTACTGACATTGGATAATTTTATATTCTTCTGAAAGTCAAAATGAACTACCTCAAGGGAAGGGAACTGGTGACTTGACAGACAAGCTTGATGTTTTCCACTAAAGATTCTGTCCTTTGCAAGTGTAATTCTTGTTGTGTATTCAGCTGCTTTATCTGTGAATTTAATTTAATATTTTCTTCAGGATCTGATGAATTGGAGAGTGTAGTTTCTAGGATTCCCTTCTCTGCATGTATCGACATGTGGATAACCAAAGGTGAACTGTTGAATTTTGTATTGAAGACGTGACACTTTCATATGACGCAGAGTTAATTTCCAGGTACATGGCATGAAGCTTTATTACATATTTAATTCTTCTGGTAGATAAATGCATTCACTATCATGAAAACTGTAATGAAATGATCTGCCTCCAAGTGTTTTAATATGAGAAAGAATACCACCCAGAGTTTGTTTTCATTAGTTTGACCTAACCCCATGCATGCCATGTCCATCTTTACCAACAGAACCTATCAAAGCTAGTTTAGACTGAATTGCCTGAAGGCATCTTGCTGTTATACCATGAAATGCCTTATAACAAACAAACCAATATCTCTATCATAGACTTTATAACTGTAAAAATGTGAATATTAATTGGAATCATCTAGATTCTTTTTATCTTTGTGAAACAAAGTTTACATTGATTAGATCCCCTTGGTACTCAAAGCAGTTTTGTGCATCATTATTCATAATTATTAAAAGAATTAAATTTCAAAATTATTTCATTTTTATCTGCTGAAGTTATTTCAAATGAGAGCAATAGCAATCAGATCCATTTTCATGACTATAGTCATTTCTTCTTAAAATCACAGTTTACCTTCTTCGGTTCTTTTAAATTATCTACTACTTCAGTATCATTCATGTTAAAGATAGTGTTAGCACCACATAAGATACTGACAATATTAATAAACAACTGTCTGGCACAAAAATACAAATACAAATTTAATGGGCAATCATTGTTTATGTTTTGTAAGGCCGAGACGATCATAAGTTTTCCTAAACATTACTATAGACCGCTACAATCATTATGCATTTTATATTTCATCTTTGTAACATTCATTGTTTTACTCCCTGTACCCTTCAATTGCTAATTGAGGCGTCTGTGTGGGGAAAAAATGCATAAGAATAACGTCCTATATTCATTTCACAACTACACCATTTTAAAATAGCATTTATAAATGTTTACTACATACCTAATCTCAGCGATAAACACGCTGTAATGTCAAATGTAACGCGTTAATATTGAACTTAGTGTATATTTGTTACCCTTTTAGAAATGCAGCTCGTAATTTTCGGCGGTATAGTATATTTCTAATACAGATCTTAATTAAGTTGCCGGTTAATATGCAGTATATTATTTCACCGAAACATAACCTCATTAAGAAAACACTTCATTACTGCGAATAACTTGCAGTTGTAGTTTGTTGATTATGCTGGGCACTTGGCAGTTGCATACCTTAAATATTGTCCTTAGAATGTCATAAAAACATTCAATTATTACTACTATTCATGGCAGTCGTGTACTCGAATTTATCAAACTTATAACAAGTAGTATTCTGTGATAACAAGTCACGGTCTCCTAGATATGCCTTCCTATTTGATCGAACAGGCTCGTAAAATTTTAGCAAAATTACTTATATCACGTCTCTTTGGGTAACAAAATACGCCTTATCAAGCAAAATATGAGTTTTTAATGTTTGTTAAGGACGGCATTGAGTTTGAAGTACACCCAGATATCATTCATTTATCAGTAACGTTAAACTATACTTCAGTACGTCAAATTTTGTAAAACCAACTTCATATAAAATAATCTTCATTCCTGTCACTATAAATAGGAATAACAGTTTCAAATGTAGTCTGCTAGCCTACAGTAGTAAATCTTATACGACAATGTCGCAGCATTGGTCAGGAAATGCTGTGGCTCTTCTCATCGACGAGTACAAGAAACATACGCATTTGTATCAAATCAAATCGCCTTTGTATCATAATAGACCCGCACGACGACACGCGGAGAGACAGATTGCAAATGCTGTATCGTTCATTCGACCGCATACAACGCCTGAGGATGTGAAAGCTAAAATAAATGGACTTCGAACCCAGTTTACCAGTGAAAGGTAAGTATTTCGTATTTTTTTAAATAGTGTTTAACGCCCGTTTTTACTACTGAGGTACCACAGGCGATATTTCCTATCTGGAATAGTGTTCGAGATAAAATATGTTCGTTGTGCTCTACTTAGCATATATTTTCTGCTCTTAAGGTAAGTTATACATAATTGTTTTGTTCCGAAATATATAAACAAACGAGAAATTTATAACATGTTTGCATAAATGTCTCTGTTTTCATTAGCATCAAAATGCAAGAATTGAAAATGTGATTGCAGTCTTAAGGCCATGAGCAAAGATTTCACTAAGAAAGATAATACTGTGATCATTTCAAGCCTGGACAGTAATGTAATCTATTCAATTGAGAAAAATCTACAGCACATGGGAAAGCACTCATGTAAAATTTGTGGAGGCTTTTCACAGGTACAAGGTTGCAAAAATGAAGGGCAACATATGGAGTATGAGTGCTGTGTGTAGTTATATTGATATTTTGCCTATTTTTAGTTCCCAGCAAGGTAACTTCACCAATCATGGAACTAACTCTCAACTCCAGAGACAAAAAGGCTCTTGCAATAAATATAATTATCCACTTCCTCTTTGACTGAATGTGATTTCACAATATTTCAACAAAATATAAGAAGCTTAAAATAAAAAAGGTGAAGTTCAAGTTTGTATACAAAACATTAACCGATATGATGTTAAAGTAATTTAATACATTTTGATGCTCCCATTATTTTCTAAATGTATTGTTTTGCATTTTTTTAGTTCATATTATAAACCATTGTGGCTATATTGCCAATGGTTATTTGCTTTGCAGCAAGTTGCTTCCCTGGGACACCAGGAGATGAGCAACTTTGTTCTCCAAAATGACAACAAGCAAAAAAGGAGCAGGTGTTTAAGCAAAACTGTTGAGTGAGTATATCTCATAGAAGGAAACAGCCACAGATGGAGAAATGAAAGTCATAGATGTTGCATGTAATAATCTATTGAAAATGTTCACCAGTTATCATACTAGTAGATTCACAGGCAGCAACTTCAAACTAAACAGCAAACGATGTAAACATCATGGAATGCCACAAACTACTGGAACATCTAGGGAAGAAAAAGAAAAAAATCCTTTAGTGAATACCCTAACACATTGATCTTTTTGGAAATGAAATAGCTGATGAACTAGCAAAAAAGGAACTAGAGACCTAATCAGTGTACAGACCAACCGATCCAGAGAAGTAAGATCATTGGAGTGTAAAAGAATAATTTCACACACAGTTCATTGAAGAACATCATGAAGTAGCTAGAGGAAAAACTTTGGAAGAAAACAAAGATATGAGAGCAGTGACAAAATTCAGATTGATATCAAAACCTGACTTTCTAGCCCAAAACCTAATAGATGTTGGCTACAGTTGCATATTATGCAACAATCCACAGAAAATCATGGACAGCCAACATCTATTACATTGCCCAACTCTAAGTCCTGCAGCATAACAAGCAAAGAACCTTGTGAGCTTGTGCTGGAAGGTCAGAGGGAAAAATGACATAACTGCCAGTTTCTTCCATTAGAAAAATAAGTAAATTCATAAACATATTTTCCGTTACAGAGCATAAAGTGGAAATTTGCTCAATTGGAGTAAACACCTAAGGTGAGTCTTTAAATTTGTGCCTAAAGAAATCAACTATAGCTATACCATACCCAAAAGAAGCTGCAAAGTAGCTCCCCCCTCCACCATGTTAGCTCCACCTTGCTCCGTGCTCCCCTCTTCAACATTGTCTTCATCTTTATCAGACATGCTAAGATCACCATTTACTTGATAATAATCCTGTCCATTTCATTATCCATATTATCATATTCCGTGAACATTTTAAAATCAAAGAACAGCAGTACCTACTATTCTTTTAAAGTATTAGCTGGAGTTATATTTCATGAGCTAGACTTCTTGAGGCCTTCCAAATATACTTGAACATTTTGACAAAGTAGGATTTACCATGTTTGAAAAGATTTCAACATCACCTGCACAAAAATAAGATTGACTAATATAATAACTGAAGCCTTTTCATTAGAAGTAATTAATGTTAGTAACTATAATGGGGGAGGGAACACTAAAGGAAAAGCATGAAAAATAAAGTAACTGCAAAATGCTAAACAATAAAAACAGCACAGCTTGCTAATCTAGAGAGAACTGATTTCTAAGCTGATAATTTTGTTGAGTTGGCCAGCCAACAATGCGTGCAACAAGGAAACAGTTTGTTGTTTACAGCTACGTTTACTTTACACACTGAAAAGAAAATGAGAGATATTGTTTTATGAACAATCAATAATCTTCAGATTATATTGTTTTTATGACAAAATAAGTCAATCATATTTTAACCACTACTCACAGCTATTTCTCGCATGAATATAAATGTATTCATGAATGATTCCTGATTTTTTCTAACAAAGATGGAGTAAGTGATTAGCAAATTCTTGCATGGAAGGGAGAGGGGGAAATGCTCTCCCACCTTATGGCCACAGACCTACTTTTTTTAGAGCCGTATACCCAGAGATGGAAGCTCTCTCCCTTATGGGCATGCATGCATGCACAGATAAACCTTTACAGAGTGGTACACTTATAGTTACATTATGTAATGCTATTCAGTTGAGACACCAAAAAAGAATTGCAATTTTTAATGTACAAACTTTATTCAAGAACAAAGTATTAATTTACTTTGAGCTTTCATAGGGTGACCAGATTCACATAAATAAAAAAAAAATATTTAAAAAGAACATTGTTCAAAAAAAAGAGGACACAAAACATTTATATTTATGCTTACATTGAGTTTAAAATTATGTTTGTATCTATTTATTGGAAACCATTTATGATAAAATTTAATAATGAAAATTTTACTATAAGCTACATATCTAAGTCAAGGAAAATATGATAAATATTAAATTGAATGGCTGCACAAAATATGAATTTATTATTCCTTTGCAACATGTTTTAGAGGCATTAAATTCCAGATCCACAAGTTTTACATTCAGTTTTAAATACATTTCTTTCTTTTCTCAGTGCAGAATATTTGCTGGCTAGAGCACTGCTGAATTTATTGCAGTTCTAGTATTCAGAATCCATAAATGGTAATATTTGACTAACTCTAGAATCACATGGTTGAGGGAAAAAATGCAAAAGAGAACTTCTACACGTCCAATCCTCCAGGCAAAACAAAACATGTGGAAAAGAAAATACATTAAAGATTAGAAGCCCTTTCTGTGTTGGAAATGAATTATGGTTTTATGGAATATCAACCGAGCATTTTCTGGAATGCCTACCAAGCTTTTCCTAACCACTTTGTTGATTATGATCGGTTTAAAAGGCTATGAAATTTTGATTTTATAACCTCTGCATCTTAAAATACTTACATAATGTTAATTTTGTGCTGTTGCAGACAGAACATTGTATGATACATATTTATAATTTTTTTTTATGGATTTGTGTTTTTAAGAAGTGAGGCAATAAAAAAAAAATTTTAGGAACTTGTATGATAAATAATTATAAAGCCATAGTTCATTGGAGTCAGTTTTTCTTCACCCTAAGCTGGGAAACAACAAGACTCTTGTGTTACTTGGGTCAGACCAAATTGAGCTTCAAAAAGCTATTTGATGAAGTTTGCTATACACAATGATTAAAGCAGAACAATACTAATGTATCAAAGGAGCACCATTTTTTATAATTACTTAAACTTTTCACTTACTCAGAGACAATTAGTAAATAAATAAACATTAAGAAAGGAATATGCATACAATTATCATGCCAAAACTAAAATTTTGTTTATTTTAGCTACAATGTTTCATGTATGTTACTATTTATTTCTATTAGAGTTCCTGAATTTTCCTAACCAAACTGAATTAAGGATACTAGAATAATATGTTTTTATAAAGTCATATGAATAAACAGAATGATTGAGGTCTCAGAAAGCTATAGACCAAAAATTATTTACATCATTCTTATCTTTCAAATAAGTTATATTTGCCAGCAGTAAAATAGATAAACAAAAAAATTAATTGCTTTATTTGCAGGAACAAGATCCTGAAATGCATTAGTCTTGGAGCATCTGCAGTCAACCAATATATTCCTAATTTCACTTGGTATGAGCGAATGAGATTTCTGGAAGATTTTGTTACACAAAGGGGGGGCCGACCAAGAGCAGTAGAAGATACTTACCCAGCAATACATGAGATTGCTGAAGAGGTGAGACGGGTGTGTAGAATTTGCATGACATGACTTTGTTCATGTTGAATCAAGTAATGCAATATAATCTTTATTCACCATATGAAATTTTACAAAATTCCCTGGTTTTGTCAAAAATACAAATGTATAATAATGCAATATAAGTATGTATCAGAACAACTAATAACTATTCCCAATTTTCTGATGTAATAGAGAACATGAAAATAAAACATTTTTTTAATAATAAAATGCTGTCTGAAAAATGTTTTGTTTGCAATATAAAAGACAGAGCTCATCACTCATCTTATGACTGCATTCATGTTTCAACTATTCTTATTACCGTAAACAATTATAATTATATGTTTCAGCTGTTCTTCTTACCATGGAAATAATAAACAACTGAGTTCGTTTGTTGTTTATGTCACAAAATATCTTTTAGGGGATTTGTTTTTTCAAATTTCATAGTATTAAAATGCATCAATACACAAATATTGAATTTACAGACATATATAATGTATTTGGAGCAGGTTATGGCAATGCTTATTTTGCAAAGTGAAACTATGAAGAGCAACACCCTCATGAGACATATTTCTTTCCATACAACATTTTCAAGACTGGATCATTGTCTTTGAGATAGTGGCTAGTTCCAGATAAAGAAAGTAAATTCATGAGCGATGCAAATTGTGACAATGCTATACTTTGAAAATGAGGTTTGAAAATAATCCAGGAACTAGTACTTGAGCTGCCCATTCAGTGAATACCAGTCACATATATGAATGGAAAGTTTTAAGTGAGAATGAAAAGCATGTATTTCATATCCAAAAAATACAAAGATTAATCTTGGACGATTATCGCTGTTGATAACAATATGCTGAATGGTATTTACAAACCATTAACAATGAGCCTGATTTTGCTAGACACATATTGTGGACAATTGAGGCATGTTTTTTAAGAGAAGGCTTTTTTAATATATATACAACAGTCACATATACAGCATTATACTTTGTGTGTCAACAATGGCAGTCACAATTTTGAACAGCTCCTATAGTTTGTCGATACCATTTTCATAATATTTGGTATTTGATAAAAAAAAGTGACTGTGTTAGCATAGAAAGTAGATAAAGTAACTTTCCAAGTTGAAATTCATTTATTTTTTCCTATAACTTGAAAATGAATCATTTTGGACATTACTTTATTAAGAAAAAAATTTTTATGTTCATGTCCTCTACCATATCAGAAAATTAGGAACAATTAATAATCTCTTCTGAGTTGGATGCTTAAAACATTCTTTATGGTTTCACTTAAATGAGATTTACTCAGGACATGTATTTCACGGAACTATTGTCCACATCATCAGCTGTTAAACAACTTTTGGATCATTCTTAGGAGCTGGGCAGGTTGGTAGCAAAATAGAATTAAACAAATAACAACTTTGAGTAATTTATCAGGAGAAGAAAAAATTTAAAAAGTTCACTGAAGATCCATCAGTCAATAAGAAATTTTAAAAAAAATTTCAACCAGTGCATCAAGCACCCCAAAATCAATGTAGTGTTAAAAATTTATTGAAATTAAACAAAACAGATTCCAGGCCCAAAGAGAAAAAAATCTGGTATTTACCAGATTAATTGTAAGGATTGTGAAAAAATCTACATAGGGAAGACAAAAGAGAAATATAGGCATTAGGTTGAAGGAACATTGGAGATACATCTGTTATACACAAATAGATAAATTATCTGTGGCAGCACATTTTTGGAAGGAAAACCATGAAATAGAAAAAGGCATCAAGTTATTAAAAATTGTTCAACAACCAAAAAAAACTAAACATATGAGAATACTAAACATATGGTTAAAGTCAAATATGCAAATTAAGCGAAGAAAATGTTCAGTGACCAAAGACAAATTAAGAATCTTGGGAAATATTTGTATAGAGCTAAGAACAAATGGTTATGGTCAGTGAAGAGAGAGGATTTGCGGGTTGGATTGTGTGTGCCTTGTGTAATTCACTGATAGTGGTATTGCGATTGTATGTATAGTAGATGAAAGGTTTTAATTTGTATGGATGCAAGCTAGTTAGGGGTTATATAAGTAAGAACAGATGTACTGCTAATTTTGGGTGATTATTGAATTCTATAAAATTGTTTAGTTCATATTATTATAGTGTTTCTTTGTTTAGTACAAGGGGCTGTGCCAAAGTTCTCTGGATAAATCAGTAAGAAGCTACTGATGAATCAAGAAATCAGGCTTAGCAAACACTGTTAAATATAGTTAGCTGAATGGTGAAAATTAGTATGTTAATGAATATTTTATTATCAAAGTGATTTAAAATATTGATCTGGAATAGAACCTGGGTTACAACCAAATCACATTGTAATGTTTGTGAACTTAATGCATTTAAATAAATACATATAAAAGGAGATCATATTGACATAACAATTAAATGTATTCATGCCCCCAAACATTGGTAACTTTTATCGCATAAAGTTGATTATTTTTTCATATTTACCCACAAAACATGCATGCATATTGTTTTATGCGACTTAATCTTCTGTATCTTTTTTATCTTTGCACATGTTTACTTCTTGAATCAATAATTAATTTATAACACTTTATTAAATAGTTCACAATATCTCATACATCATTTGGACATGTTTTGGGGGCAGTTGTTACCAACATCAGCTGTTGACTGACTACTTGAACAGAAATTCAGAGAAACAAACATTAGGAATATTCATTTTAAGCAAATTAATAAATCAGAAGTGGCAGTTCACTTTTGGACTCAAAATCAAAAAATTGCACCAGAGGCTAAGCTGCTGAAAAACTTCATAATGCAACAGTGTTATTTCCTTGAGAAAAAACTTTCTTCCCGAAAAGTAGAAAAAACTTAATAAATTCTTACGTTTCACCCATTGATGAACTCAGCAAATACCTATTCAAAACATTAGAGATTGCCACAGAAAAACCTTGGGATCCAGTCACCACATCTAGTAGTTGGTCAATAGCTGATGATGTCAATGATTGCCCCCAAAGCATGTCCCGATGTATCAGTAAATGGAGTTGGTGTGAACATAATATTTCTGATAGGAAGTATTACTACTCCATTGTCTATAGCTCCCTAAATGCAATTTAAATTAATTTGTTGTTTAAACAGGTTATCCAGTCAGTTATCAAACTTAAAAATAAAGCAGGTTAAGAAACATAAAAATGTATATGGGGTGAACGATCCTTCATGCAACCAGTTTTGCAGCAGCGGCTGGCAAAGCTGGCTGCTGTATCGATGTTGCTGGTGACAGGAAGTCTGCAGTAAATATAGTACATTTGTTGCATAAATTATTTCTAATATACATAATATAAACACTTAAAAAGAAAAATAAATTACTCATATATATTAAGCAAGGAGATGTTAGAACTGCATCCCTTCATTGTTCAAACATTTCTGACACCTGCTTAGGAAATTGCTCATTACACATTGCAGTTCCCTCTTAAAAATTTGTAGCAATTTCTTGATGAGTGTTAGTTTTAAGTTCATCTAAAGTGTGTGGATTGTTTTGTACAGTTTCTCTTTTAATGCCCCCCAGAGATAAAAATCATAGGGGGTTAAATCTGGGGAATCAGGAAATTCCTCTTGAAGTAATTTCCTTACAGCATGCACTGATTCTGTACGCATGTATAAATCATACATGAATATTCTTTGGGGAATAGAATACTTGCTTTGCCCCATTTCATTTGATACACTTTCACTCAATGCACTGTATTGTGTCACCTCACAAACACATGCTACTTGCGCAAAATTTCAACTCACATTGATGCCTCATGCAGTAGGGGGGGAAATATACTCCCCGTCTCTGCCAACATAGCAACATAGCTGGTCGGCTGGCTGGTCCTGTGGTTGCATGAAGCATTGCTCACCCAGTAGAAACATGTAACAGGTTTTGATATGGATTGGAAAGATTATGTAAATGAAAGTCATATTGAACTTGAATTCTATTCTATATTCAAATCGAGTACAACAAATAAACATGGTATCTGTATTTTATGCTGGCATTCTACAGGGAACTGTAAGCTTACTGACTTTATAAATGTAATGTAATTCCAGGAACTGATTAAGCCAGTGTTTGAAGCACATGAAGGAGTGGTCATTTCTACAGATGCAGAATCTGCTGATACAAATGACAACTTTTCCCCAGATGATATAAACACTATTGCTTCAGGTTCATTGGAGGGTAAGTGCTTTTATAAAAAAAATATTGTAGTACACACCTATTCAAATAAAAGTAGATCATCCTCCTAGTTTTCTTGGCAGCAAATTGTCAATGTACCTATGATTAAAGTCTGGAATCTCCAGTATGAATTTTATCTCTATAGAACCCATTATATACTTCCTTTGTTTTAAAATCACAGATTGTCTCATATTAATACTTCCTAGTTCATCCACCCAGTTTTTTAATTTCAAATTTTTCTTCCATGGTCACAAAGAAAAAGTGTTATAATGTAAGCTTTAAATGGTGTTCATTTTCTTTACATTCAATGAACACTAAATAAAGGCACTATTCCACTTTATACAAAATTACACTAGACTGCTACAGCAATACTTCTTCCTTAGATAATTTTGATATGTGTATCTGGAAGCTTTTGGCAGCATTACTCTCTGCACATCTTGAATAAATGCATTTTATTTATTTAGAAGTTTTATTTATTATGCTTCATTTCTAGCATCCTGGAAGTTATTATTAAAATTGATCATTACTGGGCTATTTCCATGGTCATTGATTTAAATGAAATTTAAAAATCAAAACGTTTCATGGCTAGTGTAGCCAGCATCATCAGCAAACTAGTGTAAAAGTGTTTGGGAGGAAGTGAAGGACAAAACCATTAGAAAAGAGAGGAGTAGGGGTGGTAGGAGAGCTGTGGTGCACATGTTATTTCTTGACTAGTTGATTCTAAATCTTGCATATTTGAGAACCTCTGTCTTCATTTACATTATCTGAATGCTGCTCCATTTCTAAGACCTCTCTTCTAGCCAGATTAAAATATCTAATTGTTTTTGTAATTCTGTATTTTGCAAATTTTGTTCCATGTTAATTTTGTCAGTAAATTTATTGCATTAAGAATATTATTGCACTTAAAGAAAACTGGCCTTCATATAGCTATGTACCTCTAAACATTCTTTTTATATACATTTTTCAAGACAATTATAATTTTTAAGGTTCCTTGGCATCTAGTTTCATATGGATTAAAAATATAATGTACTGTTGTCTATTTATCATATGAACCAACTTGCAGTAGATGAGAGTGGTGTTTGTTGCCATCTGTGAATATTGTAGAGTTTCTGTAACTATTATACAAATTTTATGAAAAGAGGCTCTGAAATTTGCCACCATTGTCCATACATTTTTGGCATTTCTAGAAAAACTATTCATCACTTACTGTAGTTCATGTGGAGTGGATTTTCAATTCTTCCAGGGTATGTGGATTTATCTTGTGTATGATATGTTTTAATTTACACCAAAAATAAAAGTCACAAGGAATCATGTTGGGTACAAAGGGAGCCACAAATCCTTACAATAACTGTCATTCTGAAACACTTTAATTTTTTCTTATCAAAATATTCACTGTGTGAGTTGTAGCAGAGTCTTGTTGAAAAAAGACAAAATCACACTCCCTGTTTGTGAATTATCTATAAAAAGTAGGGGAAGGAAAACCAATTGTATTCAGTTATGTGTGGACATTGATTGTTCCCCTAAAAAAATTGCCCTATCTTTGCTCATTTTCATCATGGAGGAGCTCTTCATGAATGATCATAAGTTCCTCTGTGTTCCAATAATAATTATTTTCTGTACATATATAACCATGAAGGTGAAGCCAATTCTTGTCTGAGAAAAAATATTAAATATGGGTCTATATCTCCATTGTATAATCTACTCAGATGCCACTCCCAAAATGTTTGCCTATGTATTACCTGGCCTAATTCCATTAAAGTATAGTCTAATAAATATAAGTGTATTAGTACAAGTCCTTGTAAGGACTTTCTTAGTTCCATGAAAGAAGTATAACATTTGTAAAATATAGTACAAAGTAACAAGTGATATCATATAAGAGCAAGATGGAGGAACAGCTATTTCCCATATGTCACCATATCTTCCAATTAGATTATGTCCACTGCTTAGGGATTTTTAATGTACAGTGCAGATTATTGCCATTTCTGCTAAATAGGCCTTGTATTTTTTCTCAGATATAATGATAGTTTAAATACTTTATTATGCACATATCAACATTCAAGTGCAATAGTCCATTTTGAGAAGTCTGTACCATGCAGCTACATTAGGAACATAAATTTCAATCATCAAAAGATGGCAGAAGAATCAAGCTTCCAGATGCTCTTGGTCACTTATTTTATTAATCCATCCAGTCATTTATTATTTATATATTTATATTGCTTGACAATCACATTCTCACTAGGAAAATTGTGTCAAAAGAGATTATTTTAAGAAAATGAACAGAAACTATTTTCATGGCATGTAGTACAAATCTTATAAATATGTTAATTAAATGCTGGTCTGAAATATGCATTTGAAACTAGGAAATGCCAATATCAGTCATAAGCTGTAATTAATTGCACTTAACCTAACTTTTATTGTGTACACAAATACCTATTTATTTTTTTATACACACATTTTCATACTAATTATTATCATCATTTTTGCAAATACTTAGCACATATGGGTCAACTGACTCCCAAAATCATTAGAAAGATAATAAAGTTTGTGGTAGTATTTAAGTTACCAATACTCCTACATTTTCAGAGGAATTTATACAAATTACCAGTGCCCAACTAATACTAATACTTCTGTAGAACAGAACAAAAAATATGCACTTATACACTTATAAGTATGGAGTTGTAAAATAGAAGTGTAGCAGAAATCTTTGTGGAACAGAATTTTACTAATAACTACAAATTACAAGTTCATACTTTTGTGGAACAGGGCCCTGGTTGGAGAACATGTCCATATGTCAACAGTTATTCTGATGTCATCCAATGTTTCTTTGGTGATAATTCTATGCTGTCTGTTAGATTTCTTAGACTGAATACTACCAATGGCCTGACATTTATTACAAAGATTATGGACAGTTATGTGGCATGGAGCTTTTACACCTAGGGATCTTTCTTCTAATTGTCTTTGAACTTGATGCACCTAATTGAGTTAGCACATAATAATCATAAATTCATGTTGCATAATAGAAAACATATTTTGAGCCATTATTCACTTTGCAATAAAACATAGAACAAAACAGGTCATTTGTAATAATTAAACTGAACTCAACCACTATTTGATTCATACTGACGGCCAGAAGCTAGTGTAGTCTTGTTCCAGTCATTGGTGAAAATGCACACATATTTATGGTTCATTAGATCACTACGAATAATGAGTATCTAACTAATGCCCCTAAAGCTTAATTTATTCAGTCTAAACATAACAATTTTTATGGTTTTGCAATATATGAATAATTTTTCTTATCAATGCTTTGAACTACATTTTTCAATGTATTTTTTATTGCACTTATATTGTGTCATTAACAAAGTTCTTTATTTTGCAGAAGACATTAAGGACTATGACAACTTGGCTGAACCAACTCCACCACAAGTCAAAAGGTTCAGAAGAAGCAACATACATGATATGTTTTACAAACCTCCTCAAGTTTTCAGCAATGTGACTGTCAAAGAAGGTGATGATGAGGATGAAATATTTGCAAAGTTTATTGCAAATGAAATGCGAACTCTGAAGGACAGAAAGAATAAACTTTTGTTGAAACATAGCATTCAGCAGCTGCTTATGAAGGCACAGTTACAAGAATTGCAGAACTAGGTAGTAATGATATGTTATTGTGCACAACTAAAGAATCTCTAGTCTTACTACAAAATACAAGTTGGATCTTTAATCCATCATGAAAACAATTGTTTTTGATACTTCATCTCCTAAAATACTTTAGTGACTGCAGGTGTATATTTATTAATTCAGATTGGTTAGGTATTTTCTTATTATTTATTACATATTTTATAGTAATTTATAAAACATTTTGAGGAGCATATTTTCAAAATTAATTTTACAGGAAATACTTTTTTTTAATATATTTATTAATACAATAGGGGTAAATTTCTTACACACTTCACTTACTGTATTTAATACCCACCTGCTGAGGATGGGAACATTGGTTCAAAACATGTCCTAACTTAAATACAGTAAGTGAACTGTGCAAGAAATCAACCTGCATTACATTAATTAATATGTAACATCTTTACTGTAAACAGCTTCAAAATATACAAATACATTTCTTTAAATTCTTTCTTTTTAAAATAAATTTTGCATCTGGAACAGTTTAAACCATTCTGCTCTATTTAAATACCCTTATCAAGTTACAAAAATCAGATTTAAATACCTCTGGAAGGTTATGGAAAGCATATTAATATAAAAATTCATTGTTAAAAATAAACTAATGTAGATTTTTGTATCCAAAGTTCAACACCATCAAGTTGCCATTTATGTACATCTAGTATGGTACATACTTGCCACCTAAACCCAAGATCTCAGGTTCAAACCCGGCCAGGATTGATTAATTTTTTCAGGTGTAAATATCCTAAGTATGACTTCCTTCAGAAGGGAAGTAAAGTCATGGGACCCATGTCATAGATTTACAGCATGTAAAAAAACCGCAAACCTGAAAGAAGACACCTCTGAACAAAATTTATTGCCTTTTCACTCCCTGAATTGCATGGGATTATGATGACCTGAGGATGTTAAAGAGAGCATCCATAAATAAACCAAATCAACAAATGTAATATGGTACACCCCAAAGCATTCTGGCAAATGGAAAGCAACCGTACATTTTTGGTCACACATCTTACTGTTACATTTTTCCTTCTATCTATTATAAAAAAGCTACCTACACTTTTGATAGATGCAAACAGGCTTCCACCAGAGTACTCAGGCATTTCTGCAAACTCAAGCAACTATAGTGCTACATTTAATAATAATAATAATAATAATAATAATAATAATAATAATAATAATAATAATAACAACAACAACAACAACAACAACAACAACAAAAAGAAGCTCAAATGGCCCTAAGAAGGTCAAAGGCCTCTTACAACAGAATAGCTCTTATTTCCTAATGTGATGAGCTAATTCACATTAGGGCTGTGTGCAGTAGTATTACCCTGTATGCTACACTTGTCACAACTTTGCTTATTAGAATTTCACTTATTTCGAGTTGACTTTCGATGGTTTTCCATGTATTCCTGCTTTTTGCTATTCAGAACCGTTGTGAACCTGCCCGTGCCATGTAGAAGTCTTCTCATCTACATTTCTTCTTCTTGTTCATTTGAAATCTTGCCGGCTATACAATTTGGCTAAGTCAATTGTCTGCTATTAGTTGGATTAGTTTCTACAGGTAGGAAGATGGTTAGCATTCATTACTATTCCTGGTTGCTGGTACAGTATGCATTCTTCAGATGTGAGAATCCCTATTTTATAAAACATATGCTGCAAGACTGTCATGGCCTGTTTTTAATTGAAAAGTTCCATGCATTATGTTTATTGGCTGTTCATTCTTTTTCTATTTTGCTCATGGTTTGTCCTTGATATTATTGAAGGTGATGTATTTATAATTTTGGAAGTCCTTTTTTTAAGAAGTAACTTTATTTCTTGAACATCTAGGAGTTTAACTAAAATTGTTAATTGGAACATTGCACAGTGAAACCAATTATATATTAAGATCATTCTATAATTGAATTGAACCAACACTCTTTAGCTCCAGTTGTTTAAATATGTAGGACCAGTTTCACGCACAGAAACTGCCTACATATTTAAAGAAGTAAGTGGAGCAAACATTTTTTTGAGTCTTATCATATAGTTCTTTTAGCAACAAGTGTATGTTTTGCAATTAGCCATTAGCATTTACTTCTTTGGAAAAAACTTGAATGATACCAATTTTAAGTATTCCATCCTCAGTTTTAAGCCCTTTTGGTATAGCAGCATCTATTCTCTCAGGAAATTTTCTTATTTAATAGTTTCTTTGTTCGCATGTGTTGATCTAATGTGCAGGATTTGATCCATCAATTTTTTCCTGGCCAGTCAATATAATTTGTGTATTTTCCCATCAGGTGCAGCTTTCCTCAGTTCTGTGCATTCCAATAGATTCTCCATTTAGAATCTTGTCAGTATTGCAGATCTTACATGTGTTATCATTCATAAAACCAAATCTGTGCAGATGTTCTGCCAGACAATTAGAAGTTGTTGGCATGTTGATAGCATAGTCCTTGTATTCCAGAATGGATGTCTTTCAAATCATCTAAAAATATAAATATATTTGGATGGGCTGTGAAAACAGTTTGTTAAACTTTGAACACTTCACATCTGTTTGTCATTCTATGGATAGACAAATAAAATCTTGTCTATATATTTACCAGAAAAAACTTTCTTTGATGATGAAAGTTTCCAGTATGTAGTCAGTAAAAATCTTAGCATTTGTGACTTTATTATTGCTATTAAGATCTTCAACAAAACACTCAATTTTTTGGGGACTTAAAATTGGTAAGTATGTGTTGTATTTATTGTATTTCCTAGTAAGACCCATTGCTTGTATTTTTCACCAGTAACTCTGATCAAGATGAAAACAGCATCCATGGATTTCATATTCAGGCCAGATCTCTTGTACAGCATTAGAAAAGGAAATTTTTAAACCAAATAACTCTTCCTTCAGCTTGAAACTTAGGCAGAGACATTTTGAACATTAACTTTTAAGTCTGTTTATTTTTATTTGGCAATAAGCAAATTACCAATAGCATTGTTATATTATGTATAACTGCGTGCAGAGTGAACAGTGGCAGAAATGTGGTGGACAACATTTAAATGTTTTATGTGTGTAAATTTGTGTGGCAGCACAAAGTTATGTAATATTGGTTAAAGTTGAAAATCCCATTGTTTTTCTCTCATTATCATTAAATAATAGAATGTTTACATCTCATTGATTTTTACTTGAGCATGGAGAGTCTTCGGGTGTTTAAGATACATCAAAGTCTTTCTGCAGAAACATTATTTCTAATTAATTTAAAAAAATGAAGAGCTAGTGTACTTTACGTCTCCAATCTTTTAACTCCTGATGTATGAGTTTACTTGTCTTCAGAACAAGTCATTAGCTGCTTTTTGTTTTAAAGACTTTTAAATCTTCTATATATTTAAAATTTTCTCTGGCATCTTTTCTGATAATACATGATCAATGCTCAATTACGTCCATCAGTAATGATAATTTTATGTAGGTTTTATGTTTTCTTTATGCTACCACTACATTGCATATTATTCTTTAGTTTCTTCTGAAACAAGGTATAAAGTGGCTTATTTTCGCACTGTGCACTACTTCCAAAGTGCTGGATTTCACTTGACAAGTCTGACTAGAACAATAACAGGCAATGCACTGACTGACTTTATCAACAAATAAATAGATCATTAGGAAACAGTGAGAACCAGTTTTCTATGCAGGGACACAGTAAAGCTTAACTTTTTATTTATATAGTGCAGTCTGAGAATACAGGCTTTCTTCTGAACTTGATAGGGCATGTAGTACAAAGTATACTTCTCTTATTGAACTTCATTTTTATTATATTTTATTTCTATTTTTATTGTGATGTATATATGCTACAGAGACAGAGAGAGAGAAAAAGTAGTAGCAGTAAGCTAATTCCTTTAAAGAGCAGTAAGAGTTATCAAGTGAACTACACTGAGCCCATAATTGATGTACTAGCACTAGCAGCTGCACAGAAAGTTCTTAGAGTGGGAAGAGAGAAAAGTATTTCCCATTACATTTGCATGCAAAAGCCATATGCTGTTGACAATAAACAATAAGGAAAGATTCAGGCAACAGTTTCACTAGAAGTCCTTGTAAACCAAATGTTACAGTTTGTTTTAACCCTATGTCAGGCAAAATGTATCTGAGAGATACCTTTCCTTTTTTCAATGTTAATGAGAAATGACTCCAATTTGTAATATGTATATCCTTAAACCCCATCACTTCCTTGTTCATTATTGATCAGCTGTCTGTTTTATTGTTTCATTATCAAATGACAGTATCTCCACTCATGTATCACACTGGTTTTTGTATCCTCATTTGTCAGCTATGTTTTTGTTTCACAAATGATAAGTATTCAATCTAAATGATCCCAAAACTTACAGGGCTTTCTGGGAATATAACATTATTACAAATAGCTGCAAATTTTTGTTACTATGTAATTAAATAACTTTATATGTATCATTTAAAAGATTCACTGCAGATTCTTGGCATACTTCTTGCCAATTTCTCCTGCATTCTGTAAACAGAACTACACATTTTTTTGCAGAAATATCTTGAAAGTTGCTTCTATATAGATTCCCTGGAACAACTGTTAAAGGTCGCGCAAAAGATCTTGTACCTTCAGGGAAGGAATAGTCAGCCAGTCTACCTAAATGAAACATCAGTGAATTGTTTACCTTACGATCCAAATAAACATCTTAGCTTCCCTCTGGTCTGTCTGTTTCCAAAATCAGTTGACAAGATTTTATGTGGTACAGATGTATATGCAGTTATGTTTCAACAAATACAACTACCTCTGAGAAAATGCCTACTTACTATCAAAACTAAAAGGTAAAATTCTGCATAGTCAAAGTCGTACGATTATTTTTTTGTTGTTGTTTTTTTTTTAATTGTGTTTAACTCCCGTTTTTACCACTGAGGCACCATGGGCCATTGCTAATGTTTATAATTATATGAAGAAAGAGGCTAAATATAAGGCCTGATTTTCTCCTGAGTATTACAAAGAAGTTCAGGAGGTTCCACCAGAACATTGCACAATTCAGTTTACGAATTATGCAGAAAAACAAAAACATGAAGTGAAAGGAACTTCTGTCTTTAGCACTCCTGGAAAGAAACACAATGTCCCAAAAAGACTAACCAAAATCAACGATTTTGATAAGTGCTCAATTCGATGCACTATATACAACTTCTACGTAAAAGAAAAACTGTACCTACAATAAAAAGAGTGGTACAGAAGTTATGAGAATTGAAGAGTGCTGGAATAAAGATGGCATTGTAGAAGAAAGGACTGAGAGAATTATTATTCAAGACAATCATAAAGCATGATGAAGATAATGGAAATAACAGCAATTCAACTGAAGACAAGGATGAAATGTCAGGTGTAGAAGAGATATAAGGCAATTAAGGGTAAAAATTGTTGAAGGAATTGATGCATGAGGCTAGCATTACTGGAACTATGAAGGGTATTTTGTTTTGTAGTGACTGCACTGTTGAGTGCATAAACAGTGGAGTGCCTTAACAACACCTGATTTGGTTTCTTGTCGCTGCTGTGGATAAAGTGAGTAAACCAATAACATAATTTCTGATATAAAATGTTCACTTGGCAAGAACTAAAAGAAAATTTGCTTATTTTATGAAAAGTTTTAAATATTTTGTGTTTATTGTTTCTAAATGTTGTGAAATATAGTTATTTTTCCTTCCATTTTGTAGTATGACAATAATAATAATACTGATAATAATTTATTTCCTATAATAACTCCTCACTTCAATACATATACTGTAGAATATTGCTTTTTATAAATAAGATAATACTTCAACAACAACAAAAATAATAATATACCTAGAAGTATTTTCAGACAACACAGAACTTTAAATATATTAGGTATCTACTTTGTGCCTGATTGTGAAACAATTGCACCTGACACAGGATTAAGCACACAGAAATAAAACTTGCATTAACACTTTTATCATTCTACTGTATTATATTTGGAGTACATGTTGTATTGACTTTTGAAAAATCAAGCTTTTTTATAATCTATAACTCTATAAATGCAACAAATATAGATTTTTATAAAATATGACTTCATAGAATGATAATGACATAAGCAACAGTGGCTTCTCTAGGAGGCTGCCAGTTTGTGCTACCTTTAAAATTTAAGGCTTTAATTTTTATGCTGGGAAAGAAATAAAGAAAAGAAAGCAAAAAAAAAAAAAAAAAAAAAAAATGCTTTTATGGAACTCTATTTTGAGCCTGATGTTTGCATTTGTAGTTATTATCTTTAGTGGACTTGAACAGCATTTGTGATGCAAACCAATATATGGTAAGCTTGTGGGTATTTTGATATGAGAGAAAACAGTAGGAGGAGTTCCTTTTCCGTAAGAGTTATTGTGTATAATCCCCACCTAAAATGTCACCTCTTATCAAAAGCATTCCAAGGAAATTTTGCACAAGAAACAGTTGATGTGTTACAAACTTGAATAAAATATTTTAAAAAAATGTTAGATAATTATAGGGAGATAATACATATTAATAAACTCTCCAGCAGCAATAATTATCGTTTTGTTAGTAGTCAGATGGTGAATGACAGGCTAGTGAAGTTTTGTTTGAATTCTTGAAGCAGTTGCTTTATCTTGTTTTATGTTAATTGAATATAAATAAAATTAGACTACACATTCTTTGCAACCATTGGAAGAAAAAATTTAAATTTAAGAGTAACTGCCACTAACAATTCAAGTCAAGTGATTTTAAAACATAGGAAGTATACGATACTTTCATCCTGCAGACTTCAGGCTGTAATCAAAGGATCATTGATAAGTTTGCTGTCTTGAAAACCAGAAGAATAGTTTTTTTTTTTTTTTTTTTTGGTTTATATAGGAGTATTACTACTACATATTTACTAAATTTTCTCTATCTCTTTTGTAAGTTCAGCCATTCATGTATGAGTGTTAATTCTTAACTGAACTAAATTTGATTCCAAAAACTGTCATTACAGCCTAGGAACAAAACATTACATATTTCCATCCTTTATGAAAGGAAATTTTATGTAGGATAAATAAAAGATTTATATGCATATGTATAAATACCTAATTACCTAATATTTTCCATAGGTTTTCTTTCTTTCATTCTTCTATGTTATAATAAGTGTTTACTAAATATTTTATAGGCTTTATGGTTAATTTGATATTATATATTAATTTTATTTCTTCTGGCAGTTTATATATGACTCTTTGCCTATATTTTATATTGAATGATATTCAATGTTTCCCCTAATGTGGAGTAGAAATAGTCTCCATTATTTCTTAAATTCTGGGTGTACATATAAATTTTTTAAGTTTATTTTGATTTTATATAATATATTTAATACTTCATATATATTTATATTGTCAACTCCCAATAATTTGCACATGTATAATTCTCAGTTCATTTTCTCACTTATTTTTTATATTACTTTTTATATATAAAATATTTTACCTTTATCTGATCAGTTAACTCCTTTCTCCAAATTTCTGCTTGTAATGCATCTTGCATCTTTGTGCCTTCCAGTGAAGGCATCCCCCTCCCTGCTCAAATTTTTGTATGTAATGCACAAGGCAAGCTACCACACTTTCTCTCTTCAGTAGCATTATGAGTATCGTCTTATATATAAATTACTTTTTTTATATATAAAATATTTCACCTTTGCTTGATTGGTCAAATGGTTTTTCTAATTTTTTGTGGATAATGCATATTTCTGCCTTCTACTGAAAACAATCCCCTCCCCTGGAATTTTTGCACATAATGCTTTGAAGCCAAGCTTCCACTTTTCAGTAGCTTTATGAGTAGAGTGACTGGTGATGCTGATCACACAGCCAAGCTAGTATAGCTGTCGATAAGTTTCTATCATATATGAAAATGGTAATGACTTTTTGTTTATGGGCATTGTTTTCTCACAAAATGAGAAAAACTTAATAATTTTCAAGGACATAGTCAAAACTGACTTATTATTTCTGTTAAATTGAAATATGATAAGTTTATTATTTTTAAAATTTATTTCATTGCAGTTATGTATCTTAAAATGTATTGCAGTGTTTCAAATATATTGATTTTAAAGTATATTTTATTTGTCCAATCTGTCCAAGTACTTTTTACCGAACTTCAGGGGAAAGAAACAAACTTTTATGGACAATTTGTGGAAATTGGGCATTAATTACTGCAAATTATCAGGAAGTGACTGTAGATGAAAAAATTAAAATATTTAGATTTTAAAAAATATCTCTGCATGTACATATTTTTATCCAAGCTTCCTATTATTATAATAGTTTTCTTTTGGAGCTTAAAGAGTTTTTAACCACCCTTAATGTAACATTTCCTCATTATTCCATATTTTATATGCAAGTAAAAAAATGCATAATAATCCTGTTTCAGTGTTTTGTTATTCATTGTTTTCCTAACTCACCTCCTTACATATATTCCTTTATTTATCTTTTTGGTAATGTTTACAATTTGCAGTTTTCAGTTTAAATATTAAATATTTATCAATTACTACTACTACTACTCTAGGAAATTAGCACTGGTTGTTTTTGGAATACTTTTACTATTTTTTTTAAGATTAATATTATTTTATGCATATTTCTTTAATTCAGACTTAATCCAGGCTTTTTTTTAATATGTATGAACATGTCCAAATTTGTATATTGTTTTATAATTCTTAATATAGCATTTACTTTAAGCTCTATATCTTTTGTGTCAGTCGTGGTGGTCTCTCTTGTAGACCCAAGATCTTAGGTTCAATCTGGACCAGAGTCGATGGAGTTTTGGGACCCAAGTCATAGATTTACAGCAAGTAAAAGAACCTCCAGCCTACAAGAAGAGGCTCTGAGCAAAACTTATAGGCTGTTTCACACCCTTAATTAAATGGGATGCTTATGACCTGAGAATTAAAGGGTGTCCATAAATAAACTAAATCAACAACTACATCTTTTGTTGCTTTGTCTTTAATGATTACCCTCATAGAATCTGCATGCCCAATTGCTATTCAGTTATTTTGTTGTGTTATTTTAAATATATTGTTTATGTTCACTAAAAGGAAAAACGGGTTTAGTTTTTAGCCTTGAGAAACTCCCCATTTAATAATTTGAAAATTTAATTTTATATATTTTATTTTACATATTGGTTTGAACTCAATTCCTACAAATTGAGTTTTAGTGGTTAGTAAAATGTAATTCCAATTTTGAGCACGTCCTCATATTCCAAGTTTTTCTATGAGAATATTTATGTTCATGCAGTGGGAAGCCTTTGACAAATATAGGGAAATAGAGACTATTGTTTAATGATTGTTTACAACATTTATTATGATGTTATTTGCTTTATTTTATCTATTGCATTTAATATGGATTTGTTTTCTTGGAAATTGTATTGCCATTCTCATATGATGTACAATTATTAAGTAGTTTTGTAATTATTATAAATACAGGACTTCCATTACTTTTGAAAAAGTGCAGGAAATATGATTGGCCATTAATTTTCCATGTTTTCCTTATTTCATTTTTGTTTATATAAAAGATTGACAATTACTTTCTGTAACTTATCTGGAAATATTCCCTGGGTTAATTACTGATTTACAGTATGCGTTAACACTTCAGTTATTTCAAATTTAAGGCACTTTTAAAAGTTCGCTTTAGATATCCTTCAAGGTGCTTAATTTTATGGGTTTTAGTTTTATGATTCTACAAGCTTTTGATCTATATTAGCATTAGCAGAACAGTAGTGAAGTTGTGCACTTTGTCTATATATTGGTGGAAATAGGAAATGATTGATTTTATATATTAACTAATTTTGTAAAAAATGTTATCTGTAAAGAGTTTTGAAAAAATAATCCTAGATTGTTTTAATTGAAACTTTCAGGTATATCTTATCTACTGGAAATACGTTGCAGTTGGGCTATTGAAAGCAATGCAATTGCTTAGTGGGTCACAAGGCTACTGCATAATGAGCAATCTTCTTTTGATCAAATCCAATAAGAGACTATGTGGAGAATGAATAGGCAACTCTGCATAATATGCTGTGAATGTTAGTAGCCTTTAGACATAAATGTGTGCACCATATTAATAGACTGTTAGCTATATTACAAAGTGGAGGAATATACTGATCAATTATTGTGTAATTTGATTCATAATGCTCATCAGTGAGTAATTCTAAGGCAATGCAGAATAAATTAACATGTTTCATTTTTGGTTATTAAGTGTAGCAAAAAAAAATAAATAAAAAATAAAAACCTAAATAACAGGAAAGTGATGTTATGTTATTATGAATAAATTTAATGTGCATTAACCCTTTTCCCAATTGCCATTTAAATCTCCTCTGGCTGCTACTGGAGGTCCAATAAAGATGCACATTAAAATTGGCTGGAAACATACATTTTCCATGTTGCAGAAAAACATTAATATTTCATTTATTTGTTTAGATATTTTATGAAATAAAGAAAGGTATTAAAGAATATTTTTCATGCATGACACACTGTCTCTTTTAAAGAATAAGTGTCATGATTTATATTTAGAACACTATTAAAATATAGGGAAGATTTGTATAAGGGTGATTGCATGGAAAACCAACAAACTTTTTCACAAAGTGAAACGTGAACCCTTCAGATTTACTTGAAAATTTGTATATACATTCACTCTATATCCAACAGTTTTCTGATGAACAATTGAAGTTACCATACTTTAAATTCTCACCATAAATAAAATTAAAAAAATGCATATTTTAACTTATTGTTAAATAATTCTTATAAAATTATGAACATGAATGTTTAAATGATATCGATTTTAAAGCTCATTAAATGTATTTTTAAACATTTTTTATTTACAATTCTTCTGCAATTTCATATTTTGAAAATACAGGAGTTCAATTTGAAAAAATATTTTTACTATAGTTTACTAAATTTTTTTGTCCTTCAAATGGTCAAAAAAAGCTTGAACTAAGAAATAGTGGGGTTTGGGTGCCTTGGTGTAGAAATAAGATAGAAATTATGTTGGAAGAAGTTATAAACCAATAGGACCAGATTTAGCATAAAAGGTATTTTTATGTGAAAGTAAAACAGGATATTTCTATTATAGTTGCATTTACACTGATAATGGACTGATAACACAGGAGACAAAGATGGGATTGTCCATCTCCACAGTAATTCACCTCATGAAACCTGTTCTGATCAAGATAGAACTATGTGTTTAGATAACCGGTAAAACCCATCAAAGTTATTCATTTATGCAGCAGAATGATGAATGAAATTGCAATAATATGTTCAAATCATATTGAACTGCCAAAGAAAATGCACAGGCACTAAAAAAGAGGAAAAATATTGATGTACATTGTTTGGGAGGATATAAGAGTGGACTACCATTATAATATAGCAGTAGCATTTGCATTTCCCTTGTCATTGACTCGGATTTGATTCCTCATCGGATTTGCTTCCTGACTGAAGTTTTTTTTTTTAAGGGTTTTCTCTTGGTTCTCTAGGCCAAAAAGTTCCCTGAACTCATTCAACCAAATTATCATCTATCATTCTTTATCTAGTACAGCAGATCATAAGGTTGTGAGAAGGGGAGGGGAGGGGAAGGGGGTCACAGCATTATTAAAGTGTAGTTAAAAATTCTGATTGATCCAAACAAAATGAATGCATACCTATATGACCATTTTTAAAGACTGCTATATAGAAACCAAGGTGTAAAGAAAATATCACGATTTTTATTTAAAAAAACAAAATAAATTATTTTTTTATTTAAATCATATTTATTTTGATTTTTTCTTCAATTTTATATTTTTACTTAGAAATCATTTGATATTATTTTCAGATTGGTGTATGCTTTTTGATTTAAAAATACCTAAGATGAATAAAAAGAATCAATCTAAATACTGGGTTCTAACTTCAATTTGGGTATGATATATTACAACATATTTTTAAATACCTTTTTCGTCTCATGACTTATTCTTTAAGTCCTTAAACAAACACACAAACTAGAAACTTTATGTATACCCAGATTGTCAATATAAGGTTTAATGAGACAGAAGTTGAAATGCATTTCTATTCATTCTGTTGTTGTCACATATTATTGACAGCACAACAAACCCACATTCATGTAACACTTCAAGTAACTACCTGAAGAGTTCATTTCTTTAATTCCTCTGCATCAATGTTTTAATATAATATAAAGCAATAATAACCTTATTAATACCAAATATAGAGATAAACATTGAATGCCTGAAATTTTACTAGCAACATTATTGCTCTCTTGACAAACCTTCTAAGCAACCCCTTTATATGTCACTTTCTGGTTCAATACACTTAATCAAAAATTACATTAACAATTTTCTTGTGTGATTCAAGCATTTAGCTTTTTCCTTCCTTTATTTGAGATGCTTTGAGACCTATTTCACTTTTGATAAGCATATAATCATCTTAAGTAAGTAGGGTATGGTAATAATAAAGCAGCGGCATTTTTCATTTGAATGTATGCATCAGGGAATTAAACAAATATTGAAGTTGCACAAAGAAATATCTTATGTGAATACCTTGATCTGTAAGTATACTGAGTTCAAGTTGTTCTTTTTAAGTTTCTGAATGAGTTGCAATGATCATCAGAATTTTTAAAATTAGAAATATGTTTGCAATAGTTGAGCATAAATAATTTATGTTTCCATCTGCATCTACTGAAAAAGAAGAATTTCCTAAAGCATTCAGATGACTCAGTAAACTTTTGAGTGCTGAACATGTGTATAACAGATTATCCCATAAAATCTATGTATAATTTTTAGAGTGTATTATGGAACCAATTAGGTACACTTGCACACTTAACTTTTTTAAACTGTTCAAAGATACAGTGACCAATGGGATGTCTTTAGTTTCAAGATTATAAAACAAAACATTATCAGTTTTAATTTTGCTTGAAAATTGAAGTTTATAAGTTTCAACTTACCCCCCAAAAAATCTTTATAAGTTATTATTTTGTCTCTTTCAAACAAAACTATGAAGTTCAGTTCATTCTTTCTTCTGGTGATTTGTGTTAGACAGGAATTGCTTGTTTGATGTATGGGGGCTAACCAACAAATATTATTGGAACTGTATCATCAAGTTTAGAACATAACCATCCGGTTTCTTTGCATTATCTACCCGAATTATTTCATTTACAGAAAATTTAAGAATGTAAACAAAATAGCCGGCTTCACAATCTTCTCAGTATAGCACGAATCCTTTTCTCTCTCTCTCTCTACTTTATCATTCAGTAAAGGAAATGTAGAAACAGGCCCTTCCTTACTTGAATGGAAATTAGATGTACAACCAGATGCAGTATATATTTATCTCATTTTTAAGTAGATCCTGCGGCATTAACAAAAATATACAAACAAATAGATCATCTAATTTTGAGAAAAGTTAAGATTGTTCACATAACCTAACAATGCTTGCCTTCCGACCACATCTATATGTTATATACTGCACCAACACAACCTTTGAAACACAAAAAATTATGCATTATTCATAATTTGCATTAATGACTTACCTTTACATCATTGAAACACATGTTTGATATTTACTTTTTAAATAATAGTTACACGATCGAAATACAACACGAACTATTGTTCGCTACGCGGTCTCTGACGTATTTGTAGCCGGAAATGTCAACAAAATAAGGCCAGAAATTGCCGAAGGCGACGCTTTTATACAAATGCAAATATAATCACGCGGTACATATCAATAGCTATTTGCTTCCGGGGCGTCGATGCTCGTGGTCTAGTGGTAGCTATACTTGCCTTGTAGACCCAAGATCGAGGCTTCAATCCCCGCCAAAGTTGATAATTTTTTTCGGCATAAAAATCCTAAGTATGGCTTCCTTCGGAAGGAAAATAAAACCATGGATACCATGTCTTAGATTTACGGCACGTAAAAACCTCAAGAAAGATGCTTGACAAACGCGACGCCCATGGAGCATAAAGCTTTCTAATACCCAAAGCTTGGAGTAAAATGTAGCGAACACAGCCTTTCGAGATATTTGCAATGTCAGCCTACTCGCGTACCTTCAATATGCAATCATTGAGTACGGCATTTTGAACTTTTATCACAATCTCGACGGTCGTAGCAGTTGTAGGACACCCTGAGCGTTCATCATCTTGAATGGATGTACTACCACGCTTAAATTCAGCAGCTCACTTTTTAACTGTCGAAAACGAAGGGGAAGAATCATTTAATGTGCAATCTAACTCCTTTTATAATTCTGTTGGGGTTAAACCCTTCAAAAGAGGTACTTTAACACAGCTTGTATTTCAGTTTTCATCCATTTTGTAGAAAATTTAACACTAGTTTGTTTACATGATCGTCACAAACATGTGACTATACTTACGCGTCTGAAACTTTACAGCGTACCATCTAAAGGATGATACCTATGAATTATCATAGTAATTTGGACATCTTCACGATATCTTTGAGTTAGGCCCAGAACTTAGATCACCTCTCGTAAGTCGTCCTGGAGTCAAATGTTGCTGTTGATTTGTTTTATTTACGGACGCTCTTTAAAATCTCAGGTTTTCAGCGTCCATTTCGATTCAGAGTTGCCGATAAATTTTCCTCAGAGGCCTGTTCTTTCAGATTTGAGCTTTATGTGCTGTAAATCTAGACACAGTACCAACAACATTATTACATTTAAAACGAACGGTAATTAGCAGTATGGTCTCAGTGAAGCGTTGGATGCTGTGACACACAACACCCCACCCATTCCCAGAAAATGTTTCACCACTTCTCAATTCTAATACAGAGTGAAACTTAAGTCCTTCCCTGATTTCGGAGATCGATAGAACAGAAACCATGTCAGTCATAGCGAAAACCTTACATCAATGGAAAGAACATCTCTCCCAGTTTGCATTCCTAATAGGTGCCATGACGTAGTTGTAGATTTTGCCTCTGGAGGGCAGTCATAGCGAAAAAATGGGTTCACTGATGCACATAAAGCTTTCTGCATGTTACACTTGTTAAATAAGTCTTACAACAATTTTGTACGAAACATCAACAAGAACCATTTACAGCCAAATCAATTCGCGATGGTACAAAAAGTTTGAAGCAACTGGCTGCTTGTGTAATGCAAACGAACAGGCTGGCCAAGAGTGTCGGTTGAGACCATTAGGCACGTGCGAGAGATAAAAGTCGACACGTCGCGTAAGTCAGGAACTGCAGATTTCGCAGTTAACTCTGGCATATTTTACGTCAAGGACTTAAAGTGATACCATACCGGATACAGCTGTTGCAGGCGCCCAGTCCTGAGATTCATAATCGTCGTCTTCAATTCCGTTTTAATTTTCAAGAGCGACAAAAGAAGACGGTTTTACTGAGAAATTGATTTTTAGTGACGAGGCCACGTTTCGCGTGTTCGTAAAGTGAATCATCACAATGTATGCATTTGAGGCAAGGGAAACCTAGTGTTGTGGTAGAACACGTCCATGATTCTCCTAAAGTCAATATGTTTTGTGCTGTTTCTTCGTCAAAAGTGCATGACCCATATTTCTTTGTGGAGAAAACTGTTATCGATCCAGTGCTTCAACAGTGGCTGATGCCACAATTACATGCACATAACAAGGACTTTATTTATCAGCAAGATGGAGTTCTACATCATTTTCATAAAGACGTCCTCGAGTACCTCGATTTTGAAATTCCTCGTCGTTGGATTGGACGTGCTGCTCGAGATGACCTTTCTCTTCTTCTGTGGACTTCGTGGTCACCTGATCTAACCACATGTGATTTTTTTCCTATGAAAATGCGTCAAAGAGCGTGTGTTCGTGTCGCCTTTGTCACTTGATTTAGCATAGCTGCGAGAGAGGATCATACATTCAGTCGCTGGTATGACCATCAGATGTTGGGGCGTGTGTGGCAAGAACTTGAACAGGATACATGTCTGCCGTGTCACCAACGGAGGACATATGGAACACCGTAAGGTATGTACAAAACTTGTGACAAACTCTATGCACTGATATAAGTGTTTCCTCTATGTCCATCATGGTTACTGTTCTATCGACCGCCGAATCAGGGAAGGCCTTTAGAATCCCCCTGTATATAATGCTAGACTATAGAATCTATGGGAACCCTTTTAGGCGTTGCTGGTGGGTGTAAAACATTTAAATATGAGCCCTTTAACACTAGATAAGCTTTGTGACGTCAGCACACATCTACAGCACAGGTTAAATGGCCTGTTCCGGTCTGGACATGGCACAGTTCAGAAAAATCCTTCTATCGCTGTTGGAAATCCAACTCCGTATGTTCCAGTTTATAAGATATGTAATTCTACCTTATATTATAATTATGAGCTCACCAGATAAACATCTTGTCATAAAACCTGTATTTTATTCCTACTTATCCTAATTCAGTTTCCTGTTGCTAGATGACAGTAGACGTTGGAGAAACCCATGGCGAAAAGGGACCGGCTGTGTTTGCCACTTCTGACGGTAGATGGAAGGCAAATGCTCTAGCAAGGCACAGTTTTGTTCAAAATCCCTGGCCACGTGATTCAGCTGTTTTGTGGCCTACTTTACTGACTTTAAATGTTCTAAAATATAAATTATCATTAATACATCGGATTTTGTTCTTTTTTGAAGGAATGCACCCTCTTTCTTGTAAAGGACGAATCTTCGCGATGAATAAATAAAATTATATACGTATTAATAACAAAGGATATCAGCCGGCCGTTCATAACAAATTTTAAAACTTCCAGGCTGTTGTTCTTGGTCTTAGGTTTGTTTCAAATTCGCTGAAAATGCTGGTCGTACTATCCCATACAGCAGAAAGGCCGAGTGGAAGTCGCTATCGATTTGAAATATTATGGTATTCTCAGGAAACAAATGACATGATATATAGATGGCCTTGCATGTAAACTCTATTATTATTCTGTTATCGTATAATTCAGCTCGTTCGTGTATGTCTTCAATAACCTGTAAATGAACCATTACATTTGGAAAACATCAGAAACGACGTAAGATTTAAGTGGTTCAGGACTAAGAATTGACCTTAAAAGAGCTTTACACCTCGCCATTTTGCTTACATAATCGGAAAACGATCATGTATCGCATCGACATTTCTTCTGCAGCCCTGTGTACAGTTCAAAGTACCTACCATTAAAAAATTAGGCACTGGTATCATGCACCTTAATCTCTAAACTTAGCACCGCGTGATTTTCGTTTATTTCCAGTAAAAAGTAGTTACATGGACGCCATTTTCAAAATCATGGAGAAGTAACAATGTTGTTTTGGGAATACTGAACAGAATTTGGAGAGAGAAAAAAGGGTTCAGAGAGTGTTTTGAACAGCGCGGTTTGACCAATGGAATCGATTAATTTCGCCAGAAGTAGACTATGAGTACATTTTAATTTTATAATAGCATTTGAATGAAACAAACTAATTATGCTTCATTTATAAGCCCAACCAGTCCGACTATTTTTTGATCTAGCAAATTCAAAGGTAGATTCAAAGCAGGTAACCAAAATAATTCTGTGAGTTTCAGACCGGATATTTCAAAATATTTTTAGTAACACATATACTCACACTGCTACCGATGACCCTTTGCCAACGTGATGTAAAACTAAGAATCCTATTGTGACAGAACTCTTACAGAAAGAAGTAAACAAATTCATCCAGTGTTTTAGATGATCCAATTCTCACTATTAAGCTATTTTCAACTCTTGTGAAACTCAGCGATCGAGAGTAAATCTTTTTTCTTGCTAATGGAGGAGGTGCCTTATGGTTTCTGCACAGACTTTGAACTGCTGTCCCACGTCCTCACAAGTTTTGGTTGTTGTTGCCTCAATAGTAACTAAGAAAGCCCCGTTATCTTTGTTGTTGATCTTGCTGTTCAACGTTGACTTTTAGGATTTCCTGGTTTGCAATAATGTAGTGCCCGACATGTGTACCCGGACCGCTTTACACGTGCAAGTCTCGTGCCCCGAGCTGTTGACACCCAGTTGCACCATACAGCTGCTCCTGATCACCCCCTGCAGGCCCCAACTCTCTTAACCACCCACCTCCACGGACCTCACTGCTCTCCAGGAAGTGATGTTAGCACTATCAAGTCAAATCCAGGCACTCACAACAACTCACCAGCATGCTGGCGCCAACCGCCTTCTAAACGAACGCCACCATAGCCACTGCCCAAATAACCGGCACACTACAGGAAGTGAAATGGCGCCGCGACAACGAGCTTCGCACCTCAACACAGCACATCACCGACAGCATAAAGTAAAGCATCCAGAAAAACAAGAAGGCCATAGATACCAACAACCAAGTTGCAACCAGCCATGGCGATAACCTCGTCACCACACTCAATGCAATGACAATCGTCCCGAACTTCACACCGTCACACCAAACTCGACTCGCTACAGCAACCACTTGCCACCAACTCCGAAGACTGGATCTCAACGAGCGGCCGCCAGGTCCTCCGGCCTTGCCGATCCTTCGATGCACCGGCGATGCGTCCACAATGACAAACCAGCGACCAGCTTCATGCAAAAGTAAAACTGATGGTTAAAGTACAATTTATCTCGTCTCAACGCCTCTACCTTTTCCTTTGATTCACTGGCAAGCCATCAGGGTCTCGGCCATGGCGGCTACCAGGCTTCACTTTAATGGCCGGCAGCAACGCAGAACCGCTATACTAACGGGGGTGCTCATGCGGCCACCCATTACCCTCCTCCTGTCACTTCCTTCCCAAACTTCCGCGCAAATATATACATATTTATTGTACCAGCACCAAAAATCTGGCATAGTTTCCTAGCCGCTGCAGTTGCATTGTTTCCTAGTTTAAATTCTTAGAACATAAGTTCGCATATTCATCGTCGGGATGCTCTGTTTACCAGCACTTCTCGGAATATTCGTTTCCACCTTAACATTATTAATTGCGCATTTAATTTTTGCTAACGCTTGAAATTTCAGCATCGCGTAAAACCCCGACTGACCTTTTTTGGTTTAGTTGTATAATTTTCTACTGAAAATTTTGTTTTTAAAAAATAATAACATTACATAAAATCGCATTTAATTTAGATAACTTAAAGCAAATTAAAATACTTAGATATCTGATATTTTAATTCATCAGCAAGCTCTTGGAATTTCTAGAAATGAATTAAACATTTCTAAAACTACGATGAACGTTGGCAAACTGTAAAGTACTTTAGGGTCGAACAAGCAAGAAACTACTCGTATAACTTGGGTAGAAACCGCACCGTTCATATTAGGTAGGTAACAAACAGACGAATCTC
This sequence comes from Metallyticus violacea, assembly GCA_030762175.1. Taxonomy (NCBI): domain Eukaryota; kingdom Metazoa; phylum Arthropoda; class Insecta; order Mantodea; family Metallyticidae; genus Metallyticus; species Metallyticus violacea. The sequence goes on from CM060834.1 coordinate 13,929,988, forward strand.
CAACATCTGGAATGTGTCTTGAGTTATATGGATGCAAATGATGTCGAAAATGGAAGCCTTGCCTCGATGAACACCGTTCCAATTATGGCGTTACTATTCCTATCGGTAATACAGATGGCATCCTTACCCAAACAGCTGTTAACGCACGTCTTGTGATTGGTGATTAAATATCAGCACTGCTGAAATGTGGTGGTGATTATGCACGACCTAAATCTCAATTACAGCTAAACAATGGAATTGCAATTCTCTACATCAACAAACTCTGCTGGCGGTAATAGAAAACGCCAAAGACATTTTAAGTAGTAATTTGCCAGTCATTTAGCTTTAAATTTTGTACTTAACAGAGCTAGAGTTGACAAAGCCTTTTAATTTTATCTTTTGAATGCGAGAAACGTCGTTTAAAATCCCATCTGCTTTCCTTTTATGTCAATTTGGTTTTCCTTTAACGCTCCTTCGACGTCGGTTGTTCCTTATTGTAGCGCTTTCCTTGCTCGCAATTACTGCAACTGGATACGCCAGCAGTTTTACCCTTTCAGTGTTTAAGCTGCAACGTGCATATTTTATTTGATTTAACACTAAAAGTGAGATCCTTTACCTTTGATGCTGTTTAAACTCTTAACTGAATATACGATCCAAATTTTAAAAGTTTAACCGGATTAACTTTTTAAGATGGTAGAAACAAATGAAGGATTTTACTTTTACATTGATGGTTATTAATATAAATCAACGCCTTTCAAAAATCACTCAAGCTTTAAGGTGTAAACTTTTTCGTTGGGACAGTTTTCACCCCATTATCCAACTTGTTTTCTTAAAGTTCGTTTTTAAAATTTAGAGAAGAGATAATAGTCATAGAGTGCTGAATCTGGGCTGTATGGAGTGTGGGGTCTCTTGAAAGTCACAATCGTTCGTGCAGCCTAGGCTACAATAATAACCAGCTGTACTGCATTGGCAAGAAGTACGGGAACTTAATGAGTACAGGCGTCTTTATACGGGTATAGACTTTTAACATTTTATTTTTATGCAAAAATCATGGCAATATTTACAAACATTTTGGAAATATGCTTTTTATGATAAACGTTTAAACCCTTTTTTACTAAAAACAAAAAAATACTTGTCAAAATGTTGGCAGAAATTCAAAATTTCTTTTCTGAATTTCTGATGATGACGTAGATATCCTGTCCCCTCTTCCAATTCCATCCATCTTCATTACCCGTATTTTACTTTTCTGTTTTTCTGCTAACATCCACCCTTCAGTACCATGAGTTAATATACTCTCTTTGAAGAATTATCTTCTTTGTTTGTCTGATAATATTTAAGCTGCATAAAACCTAAACAAATCTAAGGGAGGATGAACGCTGTTTAAGTTAACAATACACCTTCCAACTATAAAGTAAACTTTTAGATCTCATTCAGCATTTTTATTAAACCTCTAGTCCGAAGTATTCTGTGGTCTATATCTGCATAGAGCTTCCAGATTCATGGGCCATTGATTTAATTTGATGTCTTTTCCACCTCCTCCAATAACCAGATATTCTCTTTTGTTCATTTTACTCGGAGATTCCAATTTCAAATGCTTCCAAGAGCTTTCTCTCTCATCTTAAATGCTGCATTCTCTCGGGTTTGGGCTATCGCAACCTGGTCATCTGCAAACAACAAACAATGTACCATTCCTCTTTCAAATAATATTCCCACGCTGCCACGATCGATTCCAGGGCTCCATTATATGCAGAAAATAGATGTTAAATACTGCAGCCTTATCTAAGCTATTTCGTTGTTTTAAATAGATTAGAGAGCTTTTTCGTTATCTTCACTGCAGCCTGACAGTTTCCATACAGTCATTTAATTAAATATATTGCAGAGTCGCCAACACCAATTTGCCTAATCATGTGCGAAAATGGCTTATAGATACTCGCGCATAGGCCTTTTAAAGATTAGCGAAGATCAACTGTTTAAGGCACAAAATATTCTCCATACATGACTTTCCTGAACTGAAACGCACCTAGCGTTCCAAAATTTCCCCTCAACTGACTTTTCCAATCTAACTTTACGAATATTATTGAAAGTTCTACTGATTGAAGCTATTACACTAATGTCATATCATGCATCTGTTCTATGAATTTTGCTCTTGTTGCACTTTCTGGATATTCTTCGCGTGTGTCATGTTCAAGACTGTTACGGCTATGTTTAAATTCGCGGTACTTTTTAATCGTTAAAACTAAAGGAGAAGAGTCCTCGTAAACGCATATAAATTTCATATGAATTTCTTTTGGGATTAAACCACATTATACGAAAGCCCTTATCACTGCTTGATACTTAATGATCCATTTGATTGATTATTTACAAGATGTCTGCTTTAGAAAGCTGTACAAGTAAACTATTTAGTATAATCATTTTATATTTCAGATTATTGCTTAAGACAGGTATGTCAACTGACACAATTAGCTTGCCAATGCCTAGAACTTTCCAGATCGCCCACGTAATTTCTTGTTTCCATTTCCAGAAATGTTTCCATTGCCACAAACAAAACCGTCTATTTTATGAATTTCAAAAGGCATATACCTTTTCATTTCCTGCACTTTCCTTGCTGTTCTTAATTCGTTTTTACAAATTGATTTTATCTTTCTTTACTTTTGCCCCATTTTTTTTTTCTTTTCGTGTTTATTCTATTTTCTTTGCTTTCTCATTTCTTTATGCTTACTGCATTATTGACATCTCTTTTGCACTCTGTTTCCTTCTACCTTAGGTGCCTCGTTTTCCCCTGACGGCCAATAACAAGTTCACGTCGCACGCGTGTCTTTGCGATGTTGCCAATTTGCTGGAACAAGATTATCGAAGTGAAATTCTTTCGCATCGCATCAGCCCGCCCTGTCACACTTTGTGCTTTTCACTGAAAAGGCTGTCGTCTCGAACTTCGGCAAGAGAGGAGCAAGCAGAAAATGATTAGCTCCTGCGTCCTCCTCCCTTCCTTCCCTGTCAACACCAAACTTTTGCAACAGCCGGACCAACGAGAGGCGTGCCACCTTCTGCATCACAACGTTGCTTCAAACGTTTTTCGGTGCAAGAATTAATGAAAAGGAAATTGTATGCGTTTCTTTGGCTGTAGAAAAGAAGGGTTATGTCCTTTGAAATAAAGTTCTAACAGAGATTATATCTATATTTTAAAAATACCGTCCGCTACCACTAGCATCACTAGAAATGGTCAGCGACATCGCGTCATATAATTTTATTCCTTACGTTATTCTAAAGGTAAAACCTAATCGCCCTTTTTAATTTTTTAATTTTTTTTCTCTTTGTTTTTTACTGTAAGAGCAAAAAGTTTCCTTTTACGAGGACATTATTTCAGTAAAGTGTATAAATGAACGAAAATATCCTAATATATGAATGTGTACATATTTAATCTCAAATAACAGAAAAAAACGTAAAACTAGGATTTCAAGCTTACAATCACACTGCAAACTTAATTAAGGAAAACACAGTATAGAGAATGTAACAAAAATGGCGCACACAATAATAATTTCACAGAATATAAGATGGAAACTGTAATGCTAATTAAGTACTTAGCAAAAAATTATGGGAAACAATGAAGATGAAACAAAATACAAGCAATTTCATTTAAAATTTTGAATTATGCTTGATTATTATTATTATTATTATTATTATTATTATATACCTACAGCATCGAGTTATTAACATTTATCACTAAGGTCAGAACTGTCTAAAACAAGTATTGAACATCCCGCGAGCCTTTCGCTTGTTGTTGTCTACTAAATGCATTATTTTTTTTACTTAAAAGGTTAACACTTTTTGCTAAAGGTTTCAAAGAACTGATATTTCCTTTATTTTAAGGATTCCATAATTTACACAGTGGTTTTGCGCGTGATCATTTCCATTCTGCGTTCGAAACAAGTTCTGCATTTAGAGATTCTGCACTATGATAAACGAGTGCATCTGCGCAACAATTGTACCGTCAATAATATACCGAAAACAAGTCTGGTGTAAGGTTCAGATTTATACAAGCGCGTTCATTACAACTGACCCCTAAATACATTCTGACAATTATTTAAAATAACTGGACCTTACAAGTAGAAGTTACCTGGAAGTCGCGAGCCGTTCTGAGTGACAGCGGAGAAATTCGAACGCAACTACCATGAAATGACCCATGCGGAGAAGTTGACTTTGTAGGAAGCATGTTAGTAGTTAATCACATGGGAAACTGTAATGTAGCAATGTAACACGTAAAGGAAATGATAGTTAAACGAAAAAAGGCATGCGCTTTTAACAGTATAAGTTTTGCATGTATTCCGAACTGTGTAAGCGAAATGGTTCTTAATTTGAGGTCGGGCTAAAAATAATTAACAGTGCATACTAGCAACTTCTATTCACAGCACACTATACACTCATACTTTCACATCACATTCGTCACCAGTCGACTTTCTTCGCTAAGGTTCGGGACTTCCGGGTAGCTTCTACTTGCAAGATCGAGTTTTAAAATGTTTAAAACTTTAAAATGAACTCTAACTGAATGAATCTGAATTAATCGTTATTGGGTTATTTGTGATTTTAGTGCGCATGTGTGATTGAAACCAGTGTGCTTTCTGTGATAAACATTTACTGAAATGTTTGCAGGAGCGATGAAGAAAGTACAAGCAATCACATTGCTGGAGTCGAGGGAATAACCTAACCTTACTAATCAGTGTAAAAGTTTTGCTTTCGTTATACTCATGTAAATTAGCGATTTCTTTTCCGATTACTTTGCTGACACACTAACACGTGATTGGAGACATAACAAATGTCGAGCACGTAATAAAAACAACCATACGCGTGATAGAGAGTGTTAGTGATGAAGCAAGGGACAGCTTGCGTCGTACCTTTGATGTTGTTAACTGAATCTGAGTGAGGTTCTCAATGAATCGAATTGATGCCGCTTCTATCGCCGCCGCTAATATGTGTTAAACAATCAGCTGTTAAATGTGGGAGCTACGGATTCATTAATTAAAAAGTTAACCGTAATTCCCTTGTTCTTTTCAAAATAAGCAGTGAAGCGTGGCTACTTGTATAAGCGAACCATGACTTAAAGCTTTCCTGGCGGCGATATGAAACTGAGGCACAGAAAGTCTAAATTATGATAAAATACCATGAAAACGGATCTATAATGCAGGGAGAACATATTGTACTTAACTATTATAAGTATTCTCCGTTTGTAGTTAAAAAAAGATATACTACAATCTTAATATGTTTTCTACACTTTGTTTGATTTAATATTTAATGTATTTATATACCTGCATCTTTAACACACAAGAAATGTGTAAAAATTTCTATTTTAATAATCTTTGTATCTAATGGCAATTGTAATAATAATTGCATTTATTTTCAATTTATTTGTATTGTTTAACAAGGTTAACTAATATGTAATATTCAAGTCATCTTTCTGTATTACTATGATTGACAGTGCATATATGCATAGTATATATATATATATATATATATATATATATATATATATGTTATATTTCTGTGAAAGGGATAGACATACTGGCCTTCTGTAGAAAGTCTTAGGACAATACGATTTGCCTCTAAAGGTTCTCTTCTTTTGTTTAAGTGGGACGACACCTTCCTCCCATTGCCAACCATCCATAAAGGGTTGCCAACATCAGGTCGCAAATGTTTTTATTGTTTCGACATGGAAAACTAAGAAATATGAGTTCAATAGGCAACAACACTACTTGTCATCAAAAGAAACACTGCGTGCATAAACAGGTGTCTTAAAGAAATTCAAATATTAGCTATTTCCGACAGTTTCAAAGGAATACCAATTGAAAATGTCTGAGTGGCCGAAACGTGCCTTATCGCAAATCTTTCGTATGTGAATCTAACTATGGTAAGTAAAAAGACTGCAATAAAACGTGATCAATTTCACGAGTTAAATTTTCTTTTAATTGCATGATGGTCTGTACACTTTACTTTTGAAGTATCTCCATAAAAAGATTCTGCTGCCGTCAGACGGGCTGGACTGGCAACATGAGTAAATAGAGAAATTATACGTCCAGGAAACAGGATTCGAAGAGTGTTCATTGTTTCACGTGCGGTGTGAGCTGAGGCACCATCCTGCTGGAACCAAAACTCATTTTCATCCATCTGAAAATCCAGTGTTGCCAGCATTTCTGGCACATTAAATTCTACCCTGAATCTTCTCTGAACGAAGTAGTTTCTTTGTAGTAGTTTAGCGCCCGTTTTAACCACTGAAACACCACAGGCGGTCTGAACGCAGGAGATGACTTAAATTATAAATCTTGTAACAACAACTAATATACATTTTTCAACCGTCCAATTATCATACTATTGTTTACTAAATGAACAGAAGAAAATGCATAATTGCATAGCAACCAATACCATAACTGTATTGCAAAATCGTCACAAAAGTCAGCGTTGTGAAACCCGTCAAAATCCGGGTCAATTGTGATTTTTAAAAAATAAGTTCAGATTAATAAATTGAATTGTGCTGCTTGTTCCTTGAAAAAATGACTTTATTTAATTGAATACCAGTGTCCCACAAGATGGTTCTGAAAACAGTCATATTCCATTGGGTCAGCCTGTAGATGTTTCGTGATTTCTTGAGTATAATCTTAAATAGGGAAATTGTAACAATAAGTTGACCTATTAAACATTATTTTTGTCTGTAAAACTCTCACAAGGTTACTTGTTGACAATGTGCTTCTAATTTTAGTTTTGTTTAAATTGATAGTAGAAAACACTCTTTTCTACAGTAGCTTTGCTATGTGCCAGTGATTTGTGATTTCTTATTTGTTTCAATATGCAATCTTACGTCATTTTGTTATCATGGCTGAGTAATATGAAAATACTATGCTACTATGGACAAAATTGCCTGTTTATTATGAGTTGAATAGATACAGCTAAATAAACGCATTACGTCAAGTGATAATTTCTTATTAAAGTCTTGGATGTATCGTTTAGCATTCTTATTACAATAGGCGACACTATCAAAGAAGACACTGCATGTTTTACGTGAGGCAGTTGCCATTGAGGAGTTCCATGGAGGGCACTGCCTTCTTGCACCCCCTGTGTAGTGGGCGCCTGTGCGTGATAACTAAATTAAATTATGTGCAATATGAAAAAATATGCTTTTATATAATCTCAATTCTCCGGTCCTTTTTCTGTACACACACATCAATCTCTCTTGAAATTAATTCTTGACGTTTTACTGAATTTTTAACATCTCTTTCTCTATAATGCTGGTAGAATACCGCGCCGTTCCACTGCAGTTTCCAAGATTCTAGAAATAGATAGAAAACAAGTTTTAAACAAAGAATTACCAACCTAACATACTATCAGAGATCCCCTGTAAACTAAAATATTATTGAAAAAGTTTAAGAATGAGTTTCAAAAATAATAAGCCGTTTACTATTACAATAAAAAACTTACATCATTCCATATTACCACAACACAGCTAAATATAGGAAAGTATCATATATTACAACGATATCGTCTGAATGTTAGACTTCTGGTTCTACAAAATTCCAGAAGAGGGCACGCTAAACAATTGGGCTAAACCCAAGGCTAGCGTAGAAGGTAATGAACATTTCTATGAAAGAACCCCTTAATCTCTCCCTGACAGTTACCTGAAAAATCATCACTACGCTTGCACAAGGCAGGCTGAGACTTCGATCGTGTCGGCTATTAGGTCACAGACAGCGCCCTAGTTCAATAACAATTAATATATTAGTTAACCCACAAATTTTGGGCAAGCCGCGCTAAACAGCCTTAATAGACACTTTGTCCTTGTATATGAAATTTCAGTGCCTGTCAATGACATAAAGTATAATTATGTAGAATACACTACTTTTGGCGGGTAAATATTTGTGTTTCCTGATTTTCGGTTTTGCTTGCTTATTGGCGGTTTCTTTACGACTATCAAACATTTTCATGCATTGCTATTTATATATTTTTTCTCTCTCAAAATCCTACTTCATATTTAGCTGAAGTGTTAACTTTTCTGAATTTTACCGGGATGCAAAAAAGTTGGCTTAAGAAGCAGGCGAGCGTGGCTTAGTTTTATAAATACCGCAAATTACTGACCCTCACTATCGCGCTTTGCAACAGTTTTTCCATACCCGATTATCGAATGGGGGAAAAAGAAAAGCATATCTTAAGAAGATAAACAAATCTTTAATGAAGAGAAAATTTCACCGCACAAAAACAACCTCGAGTTGTTGATTTTTCTTATTCATTTTCTTGCCTAAACCTGAAAATAATAATAAAGAAGAAAGAATGGTGGAATTGGAATTGGAGTTTTAGTAGCTATATTAATTATTATGCTATTTTAAAGCTTTTTCTTGTATGAGGGGCATTCAAAAAGTTTTGCAACTTTTAGTCCAAGCTCAGGACTGAATTCGAAGTACTCTCCATGTTTCTCTCCACACACCACAGTTGTAGCGATGCAACCACTTGTCAAAAGCACTACGGTACTCGGACTGAGATATTGTAAACAGAGATGAATTTATATCATGAGCAAGGTTTTGCACTCGTTTAAAAGATTTTCCAGCTATGCAAGATTTCCCTCGAGGAAACAACCAGAAGTCATACAGTGCGATATCGGTGCTGTAGGTTGGATGGTCAAGCAACTGGACTTTGGTGACTTTCAGTTTCCTCAAATTTGCAGCTGTTCATTGAGGAGAGGCATTGTCGTGCAACAACCTTAAAGTTTCTGTCTTTGGACGCCATCGCCTCAGCTCTTCAAATAAAGGATCCAAAATATAAGTGACATGTTGTTCTCCATTCACTGTCACTCCTTCTGGAATACAGTCAACCGCTAATGGTCCTTCATAGTTGAAGAAAGCAGTGAACATTCGCTTCCGAGAACGAAAATCTTGTCTAAGAACAACTAGTCTTGGGTCATTCTAATTTACCTACACGCAGTTATGAGTTTTATTTGGGGTGGTATAAAAACCTACTTTCATCATCAGTACATATATCTGTCAAACGTTTAGGACCATTTGGTGGAAACATGCTGAGCAGTTCCTTGCACACTTTCACCTCTTCAATGGATAGGGAATGAGGAACCCATTTTGCACATTTTTCGCAGCTTTAAATATTCAGGGAGTATACTGTCAATGCTGCCAACACTGATACCCACTTCCATTTATAACATTTCAACAATAACATGTCGAGTTTCCTTCACCAAGATCCTCACTCTTTGAATTGTTCTCTCATTCATAGCTTCCCGAAACCGGCTAGAGAGAGGGTTGTCTTTCAAAGTCTCTCGCCCTTCTTCAATGATCGAACCTCTCTTGCAATGCTAACAAATGAATAAACCCGATCATCATGAACAGCTACCTAGTCATAGAGGATTTTTTCTCTCCCGCTTTTTCGCCTAGCTTATAGCGCTTGGAAATGTGCAATCTAAATTCTTCAGAAATGTTTATGATATTCTTCAGAAATATTCAGCAATAGACACAGAACTGAACTCAACAGACTGCACGATAGTGGCTATGCAAATTTAAACTTTCTCTTAACTATATTTTGATAGCGCAAGGTTCATTGTTGCCAACTGTGCTAGTTACATTTTTGTAGAATATTGTCCAACAATGCATAGGCTCGTTGCAAAACTTTTTGAATATCCCTCGTAATGAAAATGCATAAACTTAGAATTTCTAAAGCCATTTTGTTATAATTATCAAAAGAAATGCGTTGCAGCGTTAAATTATGACGTATTATTGGTCGTAACGTATGCAACCAGAAAATAATGCGCGCACTTTAATCCACATGAGCGCATATTGCCAACATAACCTCCAACTATCACGAACCCAGTGACTTAAACTTTAACATCACAGTAAATATTTCATAATGATTACATTCGACAATAATAATAATCATTATTATATTAGGGTTCCGAATGCATACACATTTCTGATAACTGTTTAATTTATTTAAATAGTAATAATAAATGTTCTCAGTTTGTATTCAATTATGACACCCCTTTATTTATGCACAGCTCCCTGATGGAGAATGCAAATAGTAAATTCAGTTTTGGAATATGTCCATTCAGAATTTGATGCAACTGTTCCTATTGTATCTCCTTTAATAGCGTATGAACAAGCGAGTACACGCAATTGGCTTTAAATGATGTAAAGAATGGTATATTTCAAAATGTAATTGTTGAACGCAACAAGAGTAGTCACGGTAAATTCATCAATACATTCAAAGTGGTGTAAACAGAATGGGGTCTGTGTGTTTCAACACAAACTCAGAAAATAATCCGTTTCAATACTCAATCCTTGTTGATTTGATTTATTTATAGACGCTCTTTAACATCTCAGGTCATCAGCGTCCCATTCAATTCAGGGCGTGAAACTATCGACAAATTTTGCTTAGAGGTCTCTTCTTTCAGGCTTGAGGTTCTTTTTCCTGCCGTAAATGTACGACACGGGACCCACTGCTTTACTTCTCTCTTCCCTTCCGAAGGAAGCCATACTTACACTCGAAAAAAATCCATTGATCCTGGCCGGATATGAACCCGCGACCTTGGGTTAGAAGGCAAGTATGGTTACCACTACACCACCAGGACCGACTCTCTTTTTGGGTGGATCTTAAATAAGAATCAGATAGAAATGAACATGTTTCCGTACATTTTTTTTTATTTTGTATTTTTTGCTATTTTGGTTTCTGTTGCCTATTTTAAGGTTTAAAACATTTATTACCTGTTTTCGGATCGTTATAGATTTTTTTTTGCGATTATTTACGCATTTTAAAAAGCAAGTCAAAAATTTTAATATATCAAAGTGAAAATATTTATACAAATTTAATGGCATGTTCACCTAACCAAACTATTTATTAGGAATATTGTTATAAATTTATTTCTTTTCAAGCAATCATATACTTTCTCCTCAACCCATTCACATAAGTTCTTTAAATAAAAGACCTTTCATTAGTGAAAGGAACGCACGGCTACCTCGGGTATACGAATACCAGGAAATATAGAGGATGAGGAAAGTACTGCAGTTTTGTATGGTCCTGCGAATGACCTTGATCGATCTCCGCGAGTCAATTCTAGGAAATATGTGGTGCAGATAACTTCTCAGTTGCTTAAGTATAACAAACAATTGCAAGCGAGAAAGTTGAGAGCTGTATAGCTGGGCAATAAACCGTCCCTACAATGTGTTCAGCACGAAAGTAAGAGAGACAATAACCTGATTCCTCTATAAACTCATACACAGAAAATGAACTCGACCAGAAACCCTGAATATCTTTTGCTGATTCGCCAGGAGTATTTTAGAAAAACTTACTTCGCCTTGATCAACATTTCCATAATATTCTGAAAGACGGTGTTCTGTTGTAACCCATACTTGCCTCCTAAACCCAAGAATGCGGGTTCGATTCCGGTCTGGACCGTTGGATTTTTCAGGCGTAAATATCCTAAATATGACTTCCTTCGGCAGGGAAGTAAAGCCGTGGGTCCCGTGTTGTACATTTACGGCACGAAAGAACCTCAACCCTAAAGAAAGAGGCCTCTGAGCAAAATTTGTCGGCCGTTTCACGCCCTGAATAGAATAGGACGCTGATGACCTGAGATGTTAAAGAGTGTCCGTAAATAAACTAAATAAAAAAAACTGTTGTAACTGGTATGCGTGCTTCCGAAATAGCTTATTTTAAGTACGCTCCAATCACTTCTGCGAAAGTAGAACGTTCTTTTTCCACGATGAAAAATGTTCTCTCTGACAAGAGGCTGACTATGACAGTTGAAGAAACATCCTGTTGCTGCTTGTAACCAAGTAAAGTAAGTTAAAGTACTTTAATTATAAGATAAGGAAATTGTTGAGTTTTTTTATTATTATTAGTTTTTAACGTACGTTTTTACTACTGAGGCACCACAGGCGGTGGACACTGATGATACATGAGATGAAATGATATATTGGGAATGGATCATTTGTCATTTATGAGCACTGAGGAAAACTTGGAAAAAACCTCACTCAGGGAGGACGGTCCTGGCGGGATTCAAAACCCAGACCTTCCACTCACAAGCCCATACCTTAACGACCTCGGCTACCCTTACAGGTATTGAGTATTTTAAATACCTGTTTTCATTAATAATGAGTGATATTACACTCTGTTTTCATTTTTAATAATGCCTATGTTAACAATATTTCAGTCTATTTTTAGTATTTAAGTGCCTTTTGCCTGCCTATTGTAACCAAAATAAATGTCCGAACTTCTGGACTCTGCTCATGGTTTAATACTTATATTTAAAGTTAATATTCATCCATTCGGCTCACAAGTTTAACAGTTTAAGCGTCAGAAATATGAAAAGATATGGCTGCAAATGATTTAATTCAAGAAATTTGGCAACGTTCTAATGGCTAATGTCTTGAATGTGACTTACCAAGAGAGGCACTTTGGGGTATTTTCGAGCAGACAGGTAGAGAAAAAAATTGAAGGAAAAGTAATGCGGTGTTGAAATGCAGCTCAAGTTTGTGCCTATGTCCCTACAAGGACGTAGATGGAGTTCAGATAGAATGTTTCGACACCGGCGAACCCCTACCCTTAGAAAGGCATTTTCATATCAGAAGCCTGAACAGAAACCTTTCCAAAGCGCGAACTACCGTCACAACGCACCAACGCACCTCGCCCAGAGAACTTTCAACTCTACAATAGAACCAACGGATTAAATTATAAGTAATGGGGCAGTGAAATATTTGATGAGGAAAACATTCCAGCAATTGGCTAAGCGACCAGGGGAAGCCAGGAAAAAATAAAGTCAGGATGGTCGATCACAAGGGATTTGAACTCTGGACCTCCCGAGCGTTACCATCTAATCCGTCCCAATTAGTTTAGTGCGGTCTTAGCGTAATCTTCAAACGAGCTTGTAAGTTTGTCTTTTTCAGTGTTATTAGCAGTATCACTATAATTAAAACACTGAAAATTCACTCTAGTAATACCTATCAACATGAAAATAAAATATTTTACTGTAGTAACGTATAAAACGATATTGGAGTGCAAAGAAAGAACCAGATCCACGGATCTTCGGCCTTACTTGCCGACGCTCTACCCTCTGAGCTATCATATCCTCCCCTAAGTATGAAAATTCGTGGTTTGATTTGTGTACATTCTTCCAACAAATGTCCTAAACACGTCTAGTGTGGAAAGAACAATTTCCATGTATAAATTAAATCTTATATAGTTGGAGGTTAAACAGAAGCCTGGGTCATAAGTACTAGTAGCATTACAAGTCGCCTCTTAGGGAATTAATCTCTCATAGTATATTATTATTATTATTATTATTATTATTATTATTATATTACTATTATTTATTTAATTAATTTAAGAGCGTTCTTTAACATCTCCAGTAATTAGCTTAACATCAATTCAAGGCGTGAATGGGCCTATAAATTTTGCTAGATAATTCGTCCAGGCTCGAGGTTCTCTTACGTGCTGTAAATCTACGACACGCGATCAACTGTTTACTTCCTTTCCGAAGGAAACCATACTAATAAATTTTACGCGCTAAAATCCATTGGCCCTGGCCGGGTTTGAAGGAAAGTATGGTTATTACTAAAACACCAGGACCGTCTCTTTCATAATAGAGAAACCTTGGGAAGGTCTCCATGTTAGAGCAGGATACGGTAGCTCAGTAGGTTAGGGCATCAGTACAGGGATGATCTGAATCCCCACCGTGGTCCAATTTTTTGCAGCCTGATTCTTCCTTTCCAACCAATGTTCTATATAAGGCTATGTATAAGAACAATTTTCACACGACTATGCTGCTTATGTTTAAAAACAAACATTAAATATGAGAGTCACTGCTAAAGTTTTGGATGAGGAAAAAAGAATGCTGTCCCATTTAAAAGGAATGTGGCATGTGATAGCCCCATCCCTAACAAGTAAAACGTACCAGGTAGCGAGTCACCCCACACCCACATTCCAGAGAGTGAGTGAGTGTAAACAACTCATCCCGTGCACAGGCAGCCAGTCGTTACGATGGAGTTGGAGAGAGAGCATTTTCCGCTATTATTCTTTATGACTTCAAGATGACTTTAAAAGAATCCCAAGGTCTTGAGCGCTTGAATTTAAAAGGGACCGAACTTAACTGCAAGATGAGGATAGAATTCAGCTTCCGGCAACGGCAGTGACTGAGAAAAACATTGACGCGGTGGAAAAAATAGAACGCAAAAACAGCCGGATAACATTTAAGGACATCGAGTCAGCTTTCCAAATTGAATAGCCTGCAATATCAAAAATCCTGCACGATCATCAAGTCAGGAGGATTTCCTTCCGTTAGGTGCCCCACAATTTGACAGGTACAAAAGCGCACCCGCGTCGAATGGTGTGAAGAAATGCTGCAGAGATTCGACGGAGGTCGCTCAAGGCGTGTTTCTGATGTTATCACGAGTGATGAAACATGGATTCACCAACTTGACCCAGAGACTAAACGACAGTCGGCAGTTTGGACCTTTCCAGATGACGATCCACCAACAAAAGTGGAGGGGCCGAAGTGTTGGGAAGAAAATATTTTCGACCAGCTCCGAGAACGCAGTCCAAGGTCAGGACTAAGGGGAATCTTGCTTCACATAACAGAGCCTCTGTTCACCGACTAACATCGCCATTCAGTTCCTGAGTCTGAACTCAAACTTCCTACAGCACTGACTCGGCTCCATGCGATTTATTTTCTCTTTCTAGAGGTGAAAAATCGCATAATAGCTTACAACACCCGTTTTACTACTGAGGTACATCACGATACACGAGATGAAATGATAAATTGGGAAAAGAATTTTTTAAAGGAAGGAAGTTTTCCAGGCCTAAGTTCACGGTAACTATCTGGCATTTGTCATTTATGAGGAATGAGGAAAACCTGGAAAATACCTCATTCAGGGAGGGTGGTCCTAGCAGGCGCCTGCATATGAAAGCTGCACATAAAATGAACGTTTCATCCTTGAGGAAAACGACTGGCAGGGATGCTTTGATAAGTGGTTTTTGAAAACGAGAAAGTGTGTAGAGTGTGGTGGAGAGTACTTTGAAAAGATGCAACAATCGGAGTGAGTGTACCCGTTCCCAGTTTGACGTGTCTGAAAACTTTGTATGTGTTTCAAAATTGTAATGTGGGTATAAGTAGAAGTTAAATGCTCTCTTACGTATAATGAAAACATAATCTAAAAGTTAATGTTACCATGGTATCCACTTAGAGGGAAGGATTTTTGGATTCAACATGTGTATATTCTAATTTAGCCGTTCTCAAACTGTGGTTCCGCAACCCAGGGGATCCGCAAGACGCTCCCAGAGGGTCCACAAAGCTAGAGTTGTAAAGATAAAATATTGAATTACAAGAAAATAAAAGATGATACAAATTTACAAAATGTATTTTTGGAGATAAAGTAAACTAAAATCTAATTAATGTGGGCTATTTGTTCCTAAGAAAGTATTTAAATAGATAAGCCAGAAACATGGATCATGTACAGCATTCATATGTACTGTCATAGTTTCCCTGACTACAGTAACGAAAGAAGAATATGAAAACACTCGTGCCTTTGCAAACACGTGCCGTAAACCGGGGCTACTTTGATTCGACATAATTGCAGTTTCTTTGACTATTTCAATTTTCTGCGTGTCGCGCTATTTTGACAACAATACAATGGTATAAGTACAAATAATGTCACTTTTAACAATGAATGTTATATCGTCAGCAAGGGTAACTATTTCTCAGTTGATTTTCTGCTTGGAAAGGAGTTACACGTTATAACAATTGCTGGAAAGTGTAAAAAAAAAAAAACCTGGGAGACTAACATACAAGAGTTACTGTGATGAAGATTGTGAAAACCGCTTGAAGAAGTGAGGATTGAGAAGTCATCTCAAAAGCACACTGCAGAAAAATGTTATTTTTTTCAGGTACTGTTGCCTCACATCAAAGAACACAGATCCGGAAATGAAAATGTCCTTGTCATGAGTGATAACCTGGCATCTCATTTCTCAGCCGAAGTGACAAAAACTCTAATACAGAAAGACGTTATTTTATGCTGAACTCAAAACACCTCTTCCAGCCCTCAGAGTATTTGGTCCCCTTAAGAAGCATTGGCGCCAAACCTTGTACAAGTGGAGACAAGAATATCCATGCAAGGAGATTCTTCCTAAGGAACAATTTCAACAAAGACGATGGCCCTGTTTCTTTCAACAATCTTCAAAGTGTTTTTGAACAACAGGGCTTTACCCCTTAAACTGTCAGAAAACTCTAAGAAAACTTCCCTCAAACACAGCAATGGACTCTGGAAGAAGCCTGAAGGTCAGTTTACTGGAATTCATGCAAGAAACAAGAGATTTCGGTAAATTCAGACTGGAGCATAGCAGAGGAACAAAGCGGTTGTGTAGCCAGGAACCAAAATTATTCTGCAGAATATCGGCACCGATGTTCAAAAATCTACTGACTCTAATCATGGAACTTTGTCAACAGGAAATAGTGAACTTCATGTAAGAACGCAGCAAAATAACAAGGAGAATTCACCGACTTCTGGGATATCGACAGTGAGAACGGCCTCCATAAGGAAGCAACTACAATCTCTGCACTATCTGTAAGTGTGACTTTCATTATTACAGAGGTAAGGACTGGCTTTGTTGTGTAAGTTGCAAGCTCTGTGTGTGTAACAAAGGTTCGAGAGATTCTCAATAGGAATGTGAAGTGAAAAACTGGACGTTTTGTTAATTTTTACTGTTCTTTTAAACAATGTTCACATATTCATGTTTTAATTACGTAATTCCTGATTGATTAATTAATTAATTATGTTATATTCATATAAATAGTTTATAAACATTCCTGCTGACTTAATCTGGAAATCATTTTGTGTTAGAATTGATAAAAGTTGTGTAAGTTTATTTTGTCAAATTATACTTATAAACTTTTGTAGTTAGGTCATTTACAATAAAATATTTTTAAAAAAAGATACTTTGAATTATAGTGAAAACAAAGGTAATGTCAATGTTCCAATAGCCTCAACACATGCGCAAGACAGACCTAAACCAAATTGACTATTTTACTGTTAATGTATTGAGGAGACCTGTACCATATGTGACTTGTAGTGAAACATTCAATTGGTGCAATGAATTATACATCGAACCTTTTCGGCATAAATCATAAAAGTTATGTTTTAAAAATCTTCGAAAATATGTCAAAGTAGCCCCGGTGTACGGAACTTGTCTAAAAAAAATCATTCTTTGCGCTCATTTATCTAAAAACAAGCATATATCATACACATGCCCAGTTAAACGCAAGTATGTTTGTGCCTGCAGAAAAGTTATAATGTAAAGATGCATTCAACAAAATACAAAAAAAAAAAAAAAAATGTTAATATAAATATGAAAGAGAAGTTCAAATAATTTTAGAAGAAAATTCAACAACAAACAGGTATGTTTAGTAAAGCAAACACGACTAAAGCTTGCACTGTACATAGTTACCCTGGAGCTTCGGAAAGAAAAATAAAAATCCTTAAAAAATTATGAAGAGACCTGCGGTAGAAATAGCAAAGTTTTTGATGATAAAACAAACTGACAGAACAGAATCAACACCGCTTTATCATCAGCCCTGCATGCAGATTATGTACATTTTCTCAAAACAAAAAAAAAAAAAAAAAATTGTGTTTTAACTTGCTTTTTAATAAAACTTTTCAAATGTACCTCATACATTTGTACAAGTAGCTAAGTACACTAATTTGCCAGTCGACAGTAGATAAAAACATTACTTTTTCATAGCTGTATAGTTTTGCTTTCATGCATCTTGAATACAGCCCAGTTCTAATGCCGCTTCTCTTTCGAATCAAGGTAGTATGTTAAATTGCTTTGATCTTTCTTCACCCTTCAGTCCGCAGCCTCCTCATCACTCCTTGCGTTCGGCGCTACAGTTATTGATTTCCACTGTGCTGCAACGCTCGTCATTTGTTACTATTACTGGCAGTTACATAGAAGCACACACTCATACATGAGCGCTCGCATATTCTATTTCCTTTCTCTTCCCGCGGGGGTTAAATGTCGTTATAACATTTGAGAGCCTACTTACTTTCTAATTCTAACTACAGCCAGCCTTTAAAAACATTGCAAAATATTTCTAATTGAGTATGTTCTCAAGTAAATTATGAGGATCATTATGTGATGGGTAATGTTAAGAATTATATGCATTTACATTCTAAATCATGCATTCAAATGTGTGTTTTAAAATTAACAAAACATGCACTTAAAATACCGAAATATTTTCTTACACATACTCTAAAGGCTTGAGAGTCTGAAAACATTTACACTACTTAATCTCACGAGGAAAAAAAAATACTAGCATTACAAAAGGAAATATTAACATTGTCATTTCTCAGACATCTTCAGCAACAGAGCAAAAATTTGCGACACAATTATCTGTTTCTTCTGTCCGTAAAAATAAATTTGTACATATAAAACGTTCTTACCTTACCACAAGAAGGTATCATTAACTGTATTTTTATTAGTGTTTAACGCCCATTTTTACTACTGAGGCACCACAGGCGGTGGACACTGATGATACATAAAATGAAATGATAAATTGGGAAAGGATTTAGGAAGGAAACGCTCCAGGCCTAAGTTTAGGGTACCTCCCCAGCATTTGCCAATTGTGAAGACTGAGGAAAATCTGGAAAAAGCATCAGTTAGGGAGGACGATCCTCGTGGGAATCGAATCGCAGACTTCCCGCTCACGAGTCCGCGCCTTAACGATCTCGGCCACCCTTGGCAATTTGAATTGTAATCTAGTAACAAGCTAGGAATAACACCCACACCACTATCATATCCTCAAAGGATTTTGGTAATTTCCCGCATTTCAGACTACTGTTATTTTTGAGAAGTTTATAATTTGTTTTACAGCTTCTAAATACGAGGGCTATTCAATAAAGAATGACCATACTTTTTTGCGCCAAACTTAACTATGCAATATTTTATTTGCTAATGCGTAATGTACACGTGGTACTAGTTTCACTGCTCTCCCTTCCGGTTCCGGCCGGAGGAAGGTGTGCAAGTTGAGACATGTTCAGTTTAGCCTAAAGAAAAGTAGAGGTGACGCGCTACCCAGAACTTCTGCTTTCGTTCAACAAATCTACAGTTGAGGCTTACAAATAGTTTATTTTTCCTTACAAAACTGCTCGAAGATAGTTTAAAAAATTTAAAGAGGGAGGCCATCAATTTTAAAGAAAGGTTTACACGGCTCTCCAATTTGTGCTCTAACGGAAGAAAACATTAACAGCGCTGCTGTCATTGCGAGAAAGGATCGTCGAATAACATTAAGAACATTTTCAGATATTCTGAACATTTCACATGTTGCTAACTGAAAAGGTGCATATGAGATGTGTTTGTGCTCGGTGGGTTCCAAGACTGCTGATTCCAAAACAAAAGAACGTCCGCGTGTAGGTTTGCATGCAGTTGAAGACGATGTTACAGGAAGATGTGAAATTTCTTTCAAAGGTAATCACTACTGATAAAACTTGACTATACAATTTCGATCCTGAGGGCAACAGCAAAGTTCTGTGTGGAAATATCCATCATCACCAACATCAAAAAAGCAAAAGTAGCTCCTTCTGATGGGAAAGTTAATGGTCATCTCATTTTTCAATATTCAAGGAATGGTTTATCAGCATGTCGTTCCTACACAACTACAACTGGGCAACACTACAGAGATGTCCTGCAAACTCTGCAAAAACATTTCCATGCAACACGCTGGATACCGCAGCACCACAATATATGACCGCACATTGCAAACATTGTTACTGAATATCTCAAAAAAAGCAATGTGAAGTGTATTCCTCACTCTCTCTATATTCCAATTTAGCCCCGTTTGACTTTTTCCTCTTCCTCAAATTGAAGAAACACCTAAGGGGGGGGGTCCAACAGCAGTCACAGATTTAAAACAATACTCATGTAGAAGCCATAGTGAAGAATAATTCGCAAGGGACTTACAGGGAAATAGAGGAATCTCTAAACATTTATTCGCCGCAGGTGTCAGAAATCTTGCACAGATGTCTTAGTGTGAGGAAGCTATGTTGTCACAACAAAACACAGCAAGAGTGTAACGGAATGTCATTTTGACAATGGCAGCTCCCGATGTTTTCACGTCATCTTCACAGGTGACCAATGCAACCGGAATCAAAGAGATGGTCAACGTTCTAGATCTTCCCAAATAACGACTTCCCAAGTGTAGGCCGGAAGATGGTTCCCAGTGTCTTCTCAGCTAATATTTCGAAAAACAGCCACTGCCAAGAGGTACAACATATTTTACTACACGGGGTCAGCAAGAATCGGGAATGACATTCAAGAACCCCAACCGTACAGTTCAGATCTGATTCCCTGTGTTTTTTCTGTTTCAAACTGCCAAGGAGAGGTCATCAATTTGGGAATCTGGAAGAAGCTGTTTGTCCCTACTAGGAAGAGGATGGTGCTACCTTAAAGAAACACGCTTCCATGATTGGTTTCTGGATGATACAACTTTGCTTCGAGAAGAAATAAGCAGAGTTGGGAATCTTGAAAATTAAATAGCTATCGTATCTGTTATACACATTTTGTGTATGGAGACACAAACTCTACCATTCCTTGAGAACCCCGCGGCAAATGGAATCTGTAACTCTTTTTTCTCCTACAGAACTTTCTAACTCTCTTGTATTGCTACTTTGAAGTATACCGTAGTGGAAAAGTGTGTACCTATTACACCTCATTTGTTCACAGGAAAGAATCGCTGGTACCGTGCATTCAATTTTATTTTCCCCTGGAGTGTTTTGCATATGGGCAAGCGCTGTTTTCGTTGTTTTTTTTTTAATGGTGTTTAACGCGTTTTTACTACTAGGGCACTGGCAGCGACACTAATGGTACATGAAATGATACATTGGGAAAGGAGTATTTTTAAGGAAGGAAGTGTTCCAGACCTAAGTTTACGGTACCTCCCCGGCATTTGCCAGTTATGAGGACTAAGGAAAAACCTCAGTCATAGAGGACGGTCCTGGTGGGAATTGAATCCCAGATCTCCCACTAACAAGTCCCGTCTTAATGACTTCGACCACCCGTGGCGGTGCGTCCCTCGATAGCCTCGGTTATTAGCAGGAGGGTAAAACAATAAAACTAACCAACATATGTAATATATAAACCAATTTAAAAGGTTCATTACTTACCAAATTATACAATTGAAACTGCCCGCCTTCATTCTCCACACATTTTTGGTATCTCTTTAGGAAATTATTCAGCACTCGCTGTAATTCATTTCGAGTAATCCGGACAATATCTTGACGAGTATTATCTTTGAGTTCTTGTATGGTTTCCGTCTTGTATACGACAATTTTAATTTACCCCAGAGATAATCGCAAGCTTGTGAATTAGGGGACTGAGGAGTCACAAATCCTACTAATAACTCTGTCTTGTGCAAACACTTTGTGAATTGCTCTCAGGGAATTATTCGCAGTGAGCAGTGGCAGAGTCCTGTTGAAAAAACGCATATCCCGCTCTCTATCGGTTAATTCTCTGAAAAAAACGTGTTAGTATAGTATGTGCATAAGTGGCAGATTCAATTATATGTTAAAAAATAATTTGTTCTATGATTCTTTAACCACTAAGTCAACATATATGGAATCCTATATAAAGACACGCTGTGCCGTTGTAAACACACGAGGCATCAGACACTTTATGTATACTGTCGAATTAAGAAATTAATTACTGAAAATAAAGTCATTACTTAATAATTCACTGTAGCACAATAAATATTGTCAATAATGGATTAAACATTCAGAGACTCTACTGCAGGTATCATTTAGAATTCCTCCGCTAGATAGAGGTTCCCGTTGTTTACAGATCTACAGTCAACTAAAACCGACCCATTAATATGATGATCGCGTATTAACTTAAGTCTGTGTATAAATAGTTGGTGCAGCATATGTTTCTATCAGCGAAAATCCGGTTAAAATTCATAATATGAGGGTGAATAAAATATGAAGCTCAATTTTGAATCTACCGTTTGAGAGCAGTATGGGGCGAGACGCACCTTTGAGACAATACACGTGGGGATTTCAGGAATTGGAGGCGTTTCGCTTGGCATCATGTTCAAGGATCCTGTTGATTACACAACACAATAATTTTAAATTTAGCGCGGGTGGGCATACAACCAACCGAAATTTTGAAATGAGTGGCACAGATAGATGAGAAACTGTGGAAAATGGAAGTCACCAGCATCGACCACGGGCGAGCGCAAGGAAAACAAATATTCGGGCAGTTTGGGACCTTAATGAACGTGACCTACGTTTGATCATTTCTGGAATTGTTTCTGTGATTAGGATAGTTATGGAAGTGTTCAATCCTTCATGTCAGATCACTTGGTCTCATCAAGGTGGAATACTCGAATTCTCACTGAAGATGTTTCTGTGTGAAATCTTAACCTGCGATGAAACATGGATATTTCACTATACTCCTCAGTCAAAACCAGCAAACATGGAGTGGAATTCGCCTCTCAGAGAAGCTGGGACTCCCAAGGCACTTTGTTAACCATTTTTCTTCTTAAACGTCGTAAAGACAATGCAGCTTACTGTGGTTGAGACGTCAACAACCGATGCTAGTAGTTATTCTCCTCCAAGACAACGCCTGTTCAAATGCAGCTACTTCGAAATATAGAAAAACTAAAGGAAAGCGCTTTACAATTACCACGTGTTTGAATCATTACAAAGAGCAATCAAAAGTTTAAACTTGCATAGTTCACTGTAGTACAGTCTGTGGATATCAGTCCTTTGTCAATAGTTGGTGAAAAATCATGAACATTTCTAAAGAAAACTTTAGAAATGTTCATGATTTTATGATGTGATTTAGATTATATATTTTCACACGCTATAAACAGGTGAAAGAGCGGGAGAAAATCCACGAGGACTCGGTAGTTGTTCATGGTGATCAAGTGTGTTCATTTGATACCATTGCAAGATGAATCCAATCATTTGAAAAAGGGCGAGAGAGTTTGAAAGACAACTCTTCCTCTGCCTGCCTCGGGAAGCTGTGAACGAGAGAACAGTTCAAAGAGTGAGAAACTTGGAGGAAAATCCACAATTTATTGTTGATATGCTAAGTGTGGAAGTGGGTATCAGTGTTGACAGTATTGACAGTATACTCCGTGAATATTTAAAACTGCGAAAAATCTGTGCAAAATGGGTTCCACATACACTAACCAATGAAGAAAAGAGGGGGGGGGGGATGTACAAGGAAACTGCTGAACATGTTTTCACCAAATAGTCCTAACGTTTGACAGATGTGATAAAGTTGGTTTTATTGCTATACCACCCCAAATAAACATCAGAGCTGCGTGTGGGTAAATGAGAAAGACCCAAGATCAATTGTTCTTCGACAAGATTTTCGTTCTCGGAAGCGAATGTTCTTCAACTATAAAGGGACATTAGTGAATGTATGCCAGAAGGAATGACAATGAACGGAGAATACTATGACACTTATATTTTGTATTCTTTATTTGAAGAGCTGAGGCGGCGATGTCCAAAGACAAGAACATCAAGGCTGTTGCTTTTGCACGACAATGCGTCTCCTCACGGAACAGCTGTAAATTTGAGGATACTGAAAGTCGCCAATATACAGTTGCTTGACCATCCACCCTACAACCCTAATCTTGCATTGTTGGAAAAACTTTTAAACGAGTACAGGACCTTGCTCAATCTATAAATTCAGTTCTGTTGACAATATCTCAGTCCGAGTACCGTAGTGCTATTGACAAGTGGTTGCATCGTCTACAATTGCGTGTATATGGAGAGAGGTGGAGAGTACTTTGAAGGGTTGAGAGGATAAGTTTTCGAATTCAGTTCTTAGCTTGGACCTTAAGGTGACACTTGCAAAACTTTTTGATTGCCCCCCGAAAAAGAAGTATGGGAGGTCGGTTGGGACTGAGGAAAACATGGAAAAAAAAGTCAGTCAGGAATCAAATCCCAGATCTTCCGTTCACGAGTCCGTACTTAACGACCTCGGCCACCCGTGTCGGTAGCGACGAAGATGCGGAAGTGTTTGCGTGCAAATGGTTGGAAACCCAATCTCACCATTTCTTCGGTAATGGGATTAAGAAACTATCTCTCCGCTGAGAAAAATTTAAAAATCGGGAAATTATATACAACAATGAGATGTTTCCCGTTTTTATATAATCTGACTTCAATAAGTTAAAACAAACATGCGATTTATATGTGATTCACTCTTGTAGTAAAAAGAAAAGTTTGCGATGGAAATCGAGTTCTGCTTTCAATTTATTCCGAGGTGTTTAATGTAATAATTGTTTGCCTTGATATCGAAATTATTTCCAAGCTCTATGCTAAGCGCCTGTCAACTGTCTTTGCACGCTCGATCGAGACTATATTGATTCCGAATAGCAATCGAAGCTGAATAATGCTGCGATCCTGTTGGGGACAGACGAAACTAACAGCTTGTCTGCATCATTAACAGGCAATCGGCAGCGTAATCACCGTTCACGTCTGGACCAAAGAGCAGAATTAAATGTATCGGAACGCTTTGGTCTAATTGCATTTGTACAACACTCTCTTGAAACCACTTTCCGAATTAAAACAATCCCCTGCTAATGCAAGGTGACTGTGTGCAATTTATTACCTACTTTTACATTTTGCTATTGCTTTCTGTACTCTATCCAGTCCATTGGACACGTTTCCACTGTACTAGAAAAATGTACCTGAAATATCGCTAAAAGATGTAGTAGTGCCTTTTGTATTTATTTCCCTGACGCCAATGCAATAAAGCTTCAACAGGCGCACGCGTCCAACAGCCAGGACCGTTGGCACTTTTATAATGCAGATCTATTTGATTTAATATAAGATATTAGATTAGATATTCCCCAAAATACTATAAAACAACATATGTCACAAAAATAAATAAATTAAAATGCATATACAAGAAAGTCACACGCTGTGAATGGCACATACAGCTGGATTCAATCAATACGTTTCCCCCAAACCCCCTCCGGTTATCACCTGAGCTGTCTCACTTTCATCAGAAATTTACCTATCTTCCTCCTTTTCCTTGCGTGCCAGTAAATCCCAGCATGACCATTTCCCTCTATTTGATTCCGTAAAGGAATATGGTAGATACTTTTCCCTTCATTATTCCCTTCCTTACATAGTCAGTATATGCGTGCATGATTCCCTCTCCCCACAGGTGAGGAAAATTCTCCACTCATATCGTCGGTGATCTTAAACATCCGGAATGCCCCTAGTCTGAACCAAAGTCCCTTGCCTAGTGATTTTGGCTCTTGTTATGATGTACTGCTACATCCTTCATTCATATTTCAGCCCCGATTGTAATTCCAGCTAAATCATCTCTCTGCATTGCGCAGTTGTTTACTGCCTATCCATATCCCTTTAGCTGCTCTTAATCTTCCTCCACGCGCTCTTTCCATTCCCCTGAAAATGAAGCCCAGTTTTTTTGTTTACACTCCTTTTCATAGCTAGGATATCCTCCCTCGTTGTTCATGATAGCACAATGCACTAATTAAAGTTTGATTACCATGAATAACTCCAACCAATACTTCACTACTCTGATTTTACATACCATGGTTTCTTGTAAGCCCCAAATTCCCTCTTAATTCCTCAATTCGATGTGCCCTTTCCCAGGCCTAAAATTCCTTTCAAAAATCTTGTCCACATTGAATATATGTCCGCAGTTTGTTCCCATTCCCAAATTTCTGCTCCACATGTCATTGTAGATTTTACTAATGCCACATAGACAATTTCCGGTACACGTATAGGCATGACTGGGATCTGCTACCCTCATAATAAAATGAGATACTTCTGTTCTGAGCCCGAAAGCTACTGAGAAGCGTTTTCAACACGTGAAGAATATATTAAGCGTTTCCACAATTGCGGACCCGGGTTTAATACCCAAGCGATAGCGTGTGCTTTTTGGTGAATTGATTCGTTATTTTCGATTTACCTCTATTCTTGAGTTAATTTTACTTACATTTTTCATTGTCAACCTTCACCTGGTGTTGAGCCAATTGTTGAAAATTTGCCGCAACCTTAGCTCGGAGAGTGTGGGTCATTGTCCTCACTAGATAGTAGTTTCGGGCTCTAAAGAGTGAAAGACCAAGAGTTATTGCCTAAGGTTCCCGAGTTCAAATCTCTTGGGACCAGATCACCTCATCTGGTTTCCACTGATCGTCTAGAACCAGCGCAAAGAGGGCTGGTTCACATTTCTTGGTGGCTCAGCTTTTGAGAAGCTCTTACCTCGGCGTCTGGTACGACAGCCGCACTTCTGAGGAGTTGGAAATGCTTGAAGGAGGGTTCCGCCAGAGCCATGGTGTTCTATATGGAAACCTGCCAGTAGATAAAGGCCACCGGGTGTCTCCAGCTACCTCTACATGTTTCTGACACCTTTTTAGACAACTGCCATTCAATGAGTCTACCAAAATTACTCAAGTTTAACTTGGAGGCATACAAGGTCACTGTTGTCTCCGAATTGCAGGCAGGTAATTTTCATATTGGGGTTAATTTTTATAGTTGAATTTTACAGAACGTTGATGATTGACTGACTGATCACACTTTATATTCTTTATTGCTAGAGCAAGGTTCCATTTACGTGGCTAAGTTTTGAAGTAAAATATCAGGTACTATAGTTACGGCGTATTTTTTAAAATTTGTTTTATTAACGAACGCTCTTTAACAACTCAGGTCATCAGCGCCCCATAAAATTCAGGGCGTGAAACGACCGACAAATTTTGCTCAGAGGCCTCTTCTTTCAGGCTTTAGGTTCTTTTTCGTGCCGTAAATGTACGATACGGGATCCACGGATTTACTTCCCTTCCGAAGGAAGTCACATTTCGACGGTGTATGGCACGCAGTAAATGCTTACAGAGTAAGTGGGTCAATATTTTTTTGAGAATGTCATAAATACAGAAAGATTAAAGAATAAAAACTCGCACCATCTGTTTTATCAGCAAACGGACATAGAATGTCGATCTGGGTGTTTCCTGTAAGACCTTGCCACCGCGCAAGAGTATTTAATTTTAATTCAGGAACTTTTTGAAAATAGGATATTTAAAATGATTATGTTTCTCATGTTCTTTTCATTGGAGAGAATGTTACTCTTAATTATGGAAAACGGAAAAATAAAATGTATAGAAACAAGCCCGTACGTATTAAAAGAACTGAAAGAAATTATCAAACGAGAAATTGGCTCAAAATCGGAAGATGAAATGGTGCATGAGAATGAAAATTTTCCCAAAAATGCAGGAAGACATTTCCAGCCTCTCCTGTCATACGGCACTTGCTTATTTTTCATTATAATTGCGAGAACTTGATTATATCCGCTTTGCCTGGAGTTGGGTCTCCCATGCTTACACGCTAACTGCCGTGAAGCGGGCGACAAAACCACGAGAGATCCGGTATATCATAAGACACAATACATTCCCTCAAAGTTGCTGACATATTTCCTTATTTATGCAACTTAGACCACATTGCGATGTATGTAGATTGTGCAATGAACACTAAACATGTAAATCTGTAAGGATTATTGAAATGAATGAATGATGGCGCTTTAAACCTATCTGTCATTCATCTTCTCAGGGCAAGGATATATCTTGATGAGTATCATATAAAACATTGCTCATTCAATAACAGTCCTTTGTTGACATCTAAGCGAGTCTATCTCAGTGGTTCCCCAACTTTTTAGGTCATAGAACTTGTTCAGTGGAAAATTTCATTACAGAGCACTAATTTTCACCTAGAACTTATATGACCACACTATTTGAGCTTTAGAACATATACATTTAGAATCTAGAACTTTAAGATATGTGAAACACGCTTTATTAATTTACTTCACTACAAAATATTTTAACTATAATTTCTCTACATCTACAATAAAAAAAATATTACGACAATATATTTTAAAACGAACTAAATGCAAGTATTGAAATCTATAATATATCCTCATAGATTTGGTACATAACACCATTTTTATTGTTACGAAACTATAAACATACTTGGAACCGTAAAAAAACTATTCTAATGAGAGCTATGAGACTGAATTTATTTATATAATTTAGCTATATCTGTTTTAATTTGAGACAGCTGGAACGAAATATCTCGAGACGAGATGTGTGTTTTGTTTTAGTACCTGCATAAACACAGGATCCTGATTCACATAAATAAGTGATTGCAAAAGGTGAAAGGACGGTCTTAGCTTTATCAGACAAAACATTAAATTCGTCTTTTAACTGACCCAAGAATTCAGATAATTACTTCTTATTTTAAACATGGTCTTTTATCACAGAATATGATGTCAAAGCAATCAAGCATTCATATTGCTGCGTTGTAAGAGAGACTGGCTTTTCTGACACAACACAGAATGTGTTTACAACCCAAAAGTTTTCTTACGTTTTTTCATGGAGTTCTTACGGAAAATAACTGTTCAAACTATCAAGCAAACCTAGTACGTGAAGATATTCCCAGATATGTCTGAATCCAGTTCTTCTATACATTTTTTTACTATTGAGAAGCTGTCAAGATTGTCATTGTTCACTGATTCTGCCCAAAACTTGATTTTCTTTTTGAACCCTTGCACTTTATTGATGGTGTCAAATAATGTTGTTGCTTTTCCTTGTAGTGAGAGGCTTAAATTGTTTTCTAGAAACAATATTACCTAAATATGTCAATGTTATTAGCCAGGGTTCGTCACATAACCTGTCTCCCAAAGCGTCAGTCAGGCAGGTTCTGACTTCAGCCCTCATGTCAAACTTTTGTCTCGAGAGAGTCACCTTATTTCTGTATGTAGAAGTAAAGAGGTATGTAAACACCCCATGTTATCACACAACACTTTGAATAGCCCGCTATTCTTAGGTCGTGATTTAATAAAGTTAATTCATTTTACGTTTTCGTCCACAACTCTTTTTAGAGAAGATGACACCTTCTTCACAGCAAGGACTTTACGGTGGAGAACGCAGTGACTGCTGATAACTTTTTGTTTAATTTTTGAGATAATACCAGACTTGGTTCATGGCCTTCGCGCCGTCGATGCACATAATTATCCCACGAGATGTCATTCACTGTGAAAAAGTCATCCCTTAATTTAAACATTTCAGCACAAGCTGTAATCGGTAACGATTGGCAGAGAATCAGATCCTCTTGAAAAGACTCTATGTGCGTTAAAATTAGCAACCCAGCCACATCTGTTGATTCAACCATTTGGAGCGAAAATTTGGTGAATTTCGAGGGGAACTAGAGAAGTATTCGCGGAGCAGTTTGAACTCTGTTGGTCTGCACTTTTCATTTTAACAGCTTCTATGACTTAATGCTGTAACGTTCAACTAGAACTACTAAGGGGTGTTTGTATATTTCTGACATGAAATAAACAAGAAATGTGTCACGGATGGAACATGGGGATAATCTCTCACACCTCTTTCGATCAATGCTCATTCATAATTCCTTTATTCTGATATTACAGAGCTATAATGTAGGTATTATCGTCGTTATACTAACACCCACGTAACAAATGTTATTTACTACGCCCATTCAAACAAAAACCGCTGCTATTGAATGCTTCGTCATAACAATATCACAGAATTCCCAGGCCTATAGAACACCTGTTGTCAAACCTTCATTTAACACGAACTACCTTTAATAATCTATTGCTCATAGTTTAAAACGCGTAATTTTCATCCTCTATTTATATATACGATATAAATAAACCAATGTATGCACACTTTTCGCTACTTTGATTGAAAGTGTTTAACGCCCGTTTTTACTACCGAGGCACCACAAGCGCTTGATATATCAAATGAAACGATAAACTGGGAAAGGATTTTTTTTTAAGGAAAGAAACTTCCACACCTAAGTTTAGAGTACCTTCCCGGTATTTGTTATTTATGAGGACTGAGGAAAACCTGGAAAAAAAAAATCTGTCAGAGAGGACGGTCCTGGCAAGATTCGAACCCAAGACCTCCCGCTCACGATCCCGCGCCTTAACGACCTCGGCCACCCGGCGGTACTTTTGAATATTATTCGGAAATAATTTACAGTATCTGCGTTTTACGAATATCACGCATTATATAGGCACGTCCATTAGTAGAGCGATGAACTTTTATTAGTACGCCATAGAGAAGGTAGATGGCGGTTATGAGCAGAGTTGTATAGAAGAACAGTGTTCGTTTGTTATCTAGTAGAGAAAGACGTAGACACAATGAACGCATAGTATTTGTGGTAGGAAGGGGTCAACTACAGAAGTTCATAGGCATTCAACTGCGCTATGTGGTCAAGAAGCAGCTGCAAACACCGTTCGTAACTGGGTCAATGGGTTCGCCAGCGGCAGGAACTCTGCACACAAGAGTTCGAGTAGTGGGGTCAGCTACTGGAAAACCGACATGGGTGGTCGAGGTCGTTTAGGCGTGAACTCGTGAACGGGAGGCCTGGGGTCCGATTCCCTGACTGAGTTTTTCTAGGTTTTCCGGTATAGATGTCAAATACTGGGGAGGTACCTTAAACTTAGACCTCTAACGCTTCCTTTTTACAAAAATGAAGCCTTTTCCAGTTTATCCCTTCATTTCATGTATCACCAGTGTCCACTATCTGTGATACTTATGTAGTTAAAACGGGCGCTAAGTACTATAAATAAAAATGATATTGGAATGCATAATGAACATTTGGACATATTTTAATAATCTAATCATGGTATCACTTGCACACGCCTGAGAAGAAAGTTCACTACATGCAATGGAAACATCTGGAGAGTCCCCAACCCAAAAAATTTCGCGCTTTTTTCTACGGGCAAGCGGAATGTTATTGATTTGCTTTATTTATGGGCCCTCTCCAACATCGCAGGTCATCAACGTCTCATTTAATTCTGGTCGTTAAACGTCCGACAAATTTTGCTCAGGGTCTCTTCCTTCAGGCTTGAGGTTCTTTATCGTGCCGTAAATGTACGACATGAGACCCACGGCTTTACTTCCCTTCCGAAGGAAGCCATACTTAGGATTTATACGCCCGAAAAATCCATCGATCGTGCCCAGGATCGAACCCGCAATCTTAGGAGGTAAGTATGGCCTGCAACAGGTAAAAGGTACTCTTCAAGCAGTGTCTGATAGTGTAAGGTTTTCATACGACCTGCAGGGAATGTACGAGGTGCGTTCAAATACTAAGGTCTCCGATTTTTTTTTCTCACAAATTATTTGCACCAAAATTTTGAAACTATTATTACTTCTCAGCGTAACCTCCCAGCAGACCTACACATTTTTCACAACGTCGACGCCATTATTACATGACCGCTGCGAACGCTTCTTTAGGTTTTGACCACTGGAAAATCGCAGCTGCAATAGGGACCCACTGGAGATTGTGCGACCACAGAGAGAGTCTTTCATTGTAGGAAAAAGCCAAAAATCACTAGGAGCTAGGTCAAGTGAGTAGGGGGTATAAGAAACCACTGAAGAAACTCCTGCATAGGGCTCTATGCTGGTGTGTTAGCAGTTTGATTTCTCCTAAATTCCTGAATTTCGAGCTGTGTTGGATCTTGCATGCTGCAACAGAATTCTATTTCGATTAGGTATCTAATGCAGCGTGCCTATGTCTGAAAACTTCATGAACTCGTTCCAGTTGCTCAGAATAAAGATTCACGTCGACTGGAATGAACTCCAGCAAATCAGACTTAAGAACCAGCCATACCTTTGGGGCCGAATCGGTACTTTTTTGTGATGCTTTTGGCAGCCTGGCGGGGATCGAGGTGTGAGGGTTGCGGCTATATGTCAATTTTTCATAACATGTGGCAATTCTCCTGATAAATCTCTCATCCATTGGATTTGCGGTAAGCTGATGAAAGATTCCCACTCTGCGCAGGCCTGTTCAAATGTCATTTCATGATTTGCAGATGTACAGTTTCTGGTTGATTTTTAAGTACGTTAATGTGGCGATGTACGGTATATTTTGATGCATCAAGCTTTTCTCATAGTTTACGAGTACTTTTTTTTTATTTTATTCCAAATTCAGCATGTATTATCAACATTCATACTTCGTTCTTCCAGTACTTGGCAAAACATCAGTGCTTTCTTCTTCATTACTGAAACGCTGGAACCTTCGGTGTGCTACACGCTTACTAATTTCGGTTCTGGTGGTGTAGTGATAACCGTACTTGTCTCCTAAATCCAAGATCGCGGGTTAAATCCCGACCAGAGTTGGTGGATTTTTTTTGGGCGTAAAAATCGTAAGTATGGCTTCCTTCGGAAGAGAAGTAAAGCCGTGGGTCCCGTGTTGTACATTTACGGCACGAAAAAGAACCTTAAGCCAGAAAGAAAGGCCTATGAGCAAAATTTGCCGGCCGTTCACACGCCCTGAATTGAATGGGACGCTGATGACCTGAGATGTTAAAGGGCGTCAGTAAATTAACAAAAAAAAAAAAAAAAAAAAAAACAAACAAACAAACAAACAAACAAACAAACCGTACACACAAATACAAATACATATTAGAGAGAGAGAAACAAAAATTGCTACATTTTATAATATTTTGTCTTTTTCGGTGCCTAGTAGGTGCGGCGAATTCAGATTTGGATAGTTTAGTAAAAAGTTTTCCATTAGTACAGTCACAATAGCTTACGTCCCTTCAGAATTCCCTATAAAAAAAAACAAAAAAAATAAATAATAGATGCTTTACAGGTATGGTTGCAATAGCTTCATTCCTGACCGCCACGGGTGGCCGAGATCGTTAAGGCGCGGGCTTGCGAGCGGGAGGTTTGGGGTTCGAATCGCACCAGGACCGCCCTCCCTGACTGAGGCTTTTTCCAGGTTTTCCTCAGTCTTCATAAATGGCAAATGCCGCGTAAGTACCCTAATCTTAGGCCTGGAACGTTTCCTTCCCTGAAAATCCTTTCCCAATATATCATTTCATCTCCGGTATCATCTGTGTTCACCGCCTAAAACTTCATTCCTTCGGAATTCGCTAATAAAAAATTAAATATATAATTATGCATAAATTTATTTTTCTTTACACTGCTTACATGCAATTACTCGTTATAAAATTGATAAAGTTGGCTATGCTGTGTATCCATGAACAAACTTAAGATAAAAAAAAACTAGAAAAAGAAATGCTGAATTGAAAAAAAAAAAAATGATTGACGCACAAAATATCGTGGAAAGGAGTTTGAAAACTAAGGCAACAGTTCTAACGTTAAAAAGTTATTAGGTTTAATAAATACACATCTGTTTTCAGAAATAGTAAATGAACTAAAACACGAGCGCATTAGTAAACGCAATCACACTCATATGAAGATAAAAGTCAAAGCGTACCTCAACTGAGCCGGTCTACAAATTCTGATATGAAAGGTGAAAAGTTCAAGCTAACAGCCTCAGTTGACACGCCCGTCGCCAGTGTTGTATTTACTGTGCTCATGCGCGCCCCAGGGATTACTCCTGAAGGGAATCAACCCACAGTTTTTTCACTGCATTTCAACAATATATTTACGCAACACAATTTTCATATTCAATATCATTACGTTGATAACTAATTCAGATGCCTTGAGGACACTGATATACGAAAACAAAATAATTTTTGCCAATAAAATTATCTATACAATATATATATTGCAGTATCCATGAACTTCTCTTACTGGGAAATTTATAAAATTACTGTAAGAATTAAATGCGTATTTAATCACATACGTACATATTTCTGCCATTAATTTGCTTGAGGGCTTTATTTCCCGGTATACTCAGGACATAGAAATTAATAAAGCAAATGACACCACTATTATATTTTTTGTTTTGAAACGGAAATAAAACCAGTATATTCAATTAATGGAATTTTAAAATATTAAAATATAATATAGTTGTCCGGTAGAATAACTAGCAATGAGAAATGCGAATACCTCCTCACTCCGTGTGGTATACGGTAACCACCTAAACCCAAGACCGCGAGTTCAAACCCGGCCAAGGTCAATGAATTTTTGGGATGTAAAAATCCTGTTTATGGCTTCCTTCGGAAGAGACGTAAAGCCGTAGGTACCGTGTCGCGTATTTACGGCATGTAAAAGAACCTCAAGTCTGAAAGAAGAGACCTCTGAGCAAAATTTATCGGCCGTTTCACGCCCTGAATTGAATGGGACGCTGATGATCTGGGATATTAAAGATCCTCCGTAAATAAACCAAATAAAAAAAATCTTACTCAGTTAAATTAGAAATATGATTTTATCTTATCTTGTGTAGAAACTCTTCAAGTTTTTTAACAATGAAAATTATGACGCTAGTGCACCTGCGCGTTGTATGGCAACACATAGAGTTAAAGTGACGGAATTCACAGTTCAGGAGAAAGTGATAATGCTGGAAAAATAGCTTTGCTACATGTAACTATTTAATGTTTATTGAGCTTTTTGCAAGTGCACATTTTTTGACTAATTTTAATACGAAATCGTCTATATTATTTCTATACTTAAATTAAAAAAAAATGCAGTATACTCATAATAACCAAACAAACACTATTAAAGTTATTAAAAAATTGGCATTAAAACATGATTGGTACAAAGTTATGTTCTTTCTGTTCGCCGGCTTAGCCTACTTTACCAAATGTTTAATTGTATTTGTTTTTCTGAAGACATCCAAGGTCAACATGTCTGCATTGTTCTGGGTCTAGATCTTATATGGAGCTACCCATGAAAGTGGTTTTTTGTCACGTGTTACAGCTGTCATTTGCAGTCACTACAAAATAAATAAAACCGAATAGCAGGGCAAATATGTAATCTATTATAGAATAACTTACCCCTTGAAACAGTTTTTGTAGTACACATTTTTCTAGCAGCTCAAATAGTATCGCGATATCAATAATTTAAAATGTTCAATGAAACTTCCGTATATACACGCCGCACAAATTAAAGTGTTAAAACTTACCTAAATAATAGAAGAGAACAAAAACAGTGAGCTAATGTGACTCGGTTAAAAGCTAGTAAGACATGCACCCTCTCAAAGAAGAGCATTGAAAGCTGGAAATCCAAAGAAGGAAATCCACTGCTGCACAGTGAGTTTATGATACGGTTGCACCAACAGAAAGAAATACACTAGAAACAGAATATTTTTTTAACGGTGTCTAACGCCCGTTTTTACTGCTGAGGCATCACAGGCGGTGGACACTGATGATACATGAAATGAAATGATAAATTGGGTAAGGATTTTTAAGGAGGCAAACATTTCAGGCCTAAGTATTATGGCACCTATCCGGCATTTGCCATTTATGAGGACCGAGGAAAACTAGAAAAAAAAAACTCAGTCAGGGAGGCTAGTTCTGGCGGGAATCGAACCACAGACCTCCCGCTTATGAATCTGCCCCTTAACGACCTCGGTCGCTCATGGCGATGGAAACAGGAATGTAAGGAAAAACAGTGAATAGGGGGAATTTCATTAACCATGAAAAAAATTACCTGAAATAAAATATTATACACAGACATTTTACTAGGTAAAAGTAAAGCGTTTCTAAAGTAGCAAATAAAATAGTAAAGGTATACAACAAAGTACCCGCTCTAGGGTGTTGCGTTATTAACATTTCAAAATGGCACACTGCCATGTTGAAGTATAGTGACTTCAAAAAGCTTATGAGAGATGTGCTTGTTACTTGTTCTGTGATGTAACAGTCAACAGTATCAATGGAAGCAAAGTGCCGTGTACTGGGTGTATACACAGACACACACGCAGATTAACCTCGGGTAAATCCTAGAAATTGGAGAACCCAGTGGTTTACTGCGACTCGCTATGGCGGCCTTCTCTCGCTTCCTATTCGTAACTATAAGCTCAAATACAACAATCGAAAAACACAATTAGCAATCAATTCATACACACACTAACTTAAACCTCCTCAGATATATCCTAGTGCTTCACTGCGGTTCGCCACGGCCTAACGACCTCCGCCCGCCTCCTTTCGTAACTATAAGTTATAACTTGTTAAATTGACAACGCTTGACCCTAAAGACCAACCGCCCTACGGATGAATTCCCGAACGGCAAAGCCCATTCCTCAGTCCTGAACGGCTACGGGAATGCTGTTACACATATGCAAATCGCACTATTACAATAACTATAGGTGGAGAGAACAGAACAGTTTCGGCAAGGGATCGTAACACAAAAACAAGCAATCATACGCCTGAAATTCAGCTTGAGAATGAAATTGGAAACTTTAATTTTGTAATGCAACAGGTAAATGATACCGGAAAAGTACAAGCTTTTAACACTATAAGTTTTGGGTATATTCCGAACTATATAAGTAAGAATTTTTTTAATTTGAATTGGCTCTAATGACTTCTTTTCCATCTTGCAGCTAAGAATGCGCGATGATGTTGGCTTTCGTTGAATCAGGTTTTGTAAGGGGAATGCTATGAGATGTTTTCTGTTTTCCTTTTATATATAAAGCAAAGCATCTTCTCAGTGCAAAACTTCTTATTTTGAGATATTTCTTTAGATATTGCCATGACACTTCTAATTTTGCTTCCGAAATCGGCTAATGTTGCCTTTAAGAGTTCCGCGCGTTTCTTCACAACTTCAAAATCTCTTTTGTGAACATTCCCTTAATGACATCCCAAAACTCGCAAGCATTTATTTTCATTTTGTTCTATTAGGGTCACAGAACAGTTGCGACTTTCTTGTTTACTCACTTGGGCTAGTATTTCCTCCTTTTCATTGAGAACAGAAACATCTTCAGTGTCTATTAACAAGTCATTAATATCTTCAGGATATTCTGTTAAAATGTTCATAGTGGATTTGAAATTGACATGTGCTGTGTATGTGTTTACACATATTCCATTGAATACTGAAGTCAACACAAGTGCATGAGTGTCTGTATTTGCAATGTATTACATTCATGCAGATTAATTTGCATTTACAATGCATATCATTATCTTGCACATATATATCTAGGGTACTTTCGATGTAGACGGGATCTTCCAACCACACTCTTCCTTATTTATGATGCCCTTGTTTATTTCTAAGCTTGCTTTGTGGCTACGACGAATGTCCATTTTTTTGGCCAGTTTTCCTTTCGCGAGCACAATCAGCCTGTCTTTAACACATGACATTAAAGCACATACAGCTTTATCCAGACGTTTCACAATTTTCCATGTAGATAGATATATTTGAGCGTGCGATGCATTCGTTCTATATGTTAACTTTTCACGCTAACAGAGGAATACTAACACTATTGAAATTGTCGGCTTTCTTCTCCAAGGTTCACCACTTACCTTCGGGACTTCGGTGCAGGACGTTCAGGCTGTAAGGTTAAACATATACACCGCTTCATGCAAACACACGCATACTAGTTTCCTATACATGTGCACTTTTTCGTAAAAACTGAAAAGTTCATATTGGTTCATTCAAACACGCAGATTAATTTCTAGCAGTTCTATTACTTCAGCCACATTAAGCCTTAACTCATACGGTAAAATTAAAAATAAAGAAAATACCGCTAAAGGTCATGCATGGAGCCGCCCCGGTGGAGAAAAATGGGGGAAAAAATACATGCGAACATGTTAGTAAATCGTAAAATTATATAACGGTTGGGTTGGTAACTCTGAAAAACAAACATGCAGTCGCTCAAACAGATGCGGAACTGTTGAGTAAAATTTGAAGCTGAGGCACAGATTCGCCCTGGTGAAAAATATGACATATGGCAACACTAAAAAATAAACGACAAACCACTGCGGATAGTTCGCAGAGCCGCCTGGTGAGAAAAAACGAAAGACAAGCACGCGATCATAATAATTTGTAAATTCAAAGTGCAGCATGCAATTACGAACACAAACTCGGAATTGTAATAATAATAATAATAATAATAATAATAATAATAATAATAATAATAATAATAATAATATCTGAACTCATTCTCCTATAATTAAACTTAACGTATATTCACTTTGTTGTTAAGTTTATAAACTTTGGTTGATTGACGTATATATACGGAAGGTTATATGTATAACATTTTCCGTTACCTTGCTAAGTGCAGTGCCAAGTTTTTCACCAAGGAAGACAATTCCTATTAGGATAGGCTGGTTATTGAGGTTAGGTAACTTCAAGGGTATACAACTTGATGTTGAAGCAATATTTTGAATAATTTTAAAAACACTGAAACATTCCAAAGTCAATTACCACTTTTTAAAATATTGTAGCACTAAACATTACCACGCAGTAAAAAAGTACTGAATAAAATGTACTGCTTAAAATAACTCGCAACACAGCAACGCAAGTGACAAACATACAAAAAGCCAATTCAAGGTTATGCGCAGGCTGGCAAATCCTGAAACTTTTCTCACACTAAGTAAAAGGAACTACTCAAGGGTCCGGTTTCTGGAAAGTCAGATATCTATTTGATAACCGTATGGTTTTGATAAGAGATTCTGAAAATTCAAATAACTGTTATATAACAGATAACCTTTCGATGATTTAGCGTGAGAAAACTCACCAGATATAAACCTTAATTATACTATAAGACGGCGGACTTATTGTACACGCACGGTGAAAGTTTAGTAATAAACACATGAGATATGTCCCTTTTAAAAATTATATAACTATTTCTTGCGCAATTTCTCCGTGAGTGTCAAAATGTATGTGAGAATCCCAACTTCCAATCCTGAACCCTCCGGTTTTTTATATATATTTTAATCCATATCTGGTGGTGTAGTGGTAACCATACTTGCCCCCTAAACCCAAGAGCGCGGTTTCAAACCTGGCCAGGATCGATGGATTTTTTTCGAATCATCATGTTGTAATAACGAAGAAATAATTGGGCCTATGCAGGGGCCACGTGTATATATGTTTGAAGAAGGTGATACGTTTAAGAAAAGGTGTGTGTTATGCAAAGAATTACGGAAGAGTTTTATGGATGAAAAAGAGAGAAAATTTAGAACAAATATGGTGAGGAATTATTAGAAAAGCTACTCATTTCCATTCTATTGAACTACACACATAAGAGGTTATTTTTCATTGAAATGCTCAAGGAGTGTGATAGAAAATTGCAAATGTGTAACATAACCCACTGGCCACGAAAATACTTTTTTTTTTAAATAATTCTTGCTTGCATACTCGGTTTAAGTGGTATTTTAATAGTGTTTAACGGGAGATCTGGGGTTCCAATCCCGCCAGGACCGTCCTCCCTGACTGAGATCTTTTCCAGGTTTTCCCCAGTCTTCATAAATGGCAAATGCCGGGGAGGTACCCTAAACTTAAGCCTGGTACGTTTCCTTCCTTTAAAAAAATCCTTTCTCAGTATATCATTTCATTTCATGTGTCATCAGTGTCCACCGTCTTTGGTGCCTCAGCAATAAAAACGGGCGTTAAACTATTGAAAAATGGCTCCTATCAGAAATTCCTTTTCTGCAATACTAAACACAATTTATACTTTATGTTTTCATGGTTTTTATGAGCAACTGAGTTACATATAATTAATAGTGATATCGGTATATATTTAGCATTCAGCAGGATATGGAAAAGCCATAAATTCGGTATACTTACTGTGAGTAATATTGTATTTTTACTACGCACTAAAAAGTGATATTATCTGCGAGCTGTATAAAATGCTCAAGATTTTCAATTTTTGCCGAGGTAAATTAGAAACACTAGAGAAGAATCGAGTTAAGGTAAGCAATAAGTGTAAATCTAGCAAATATCACAGCAATCTACTTTGCACTGTATCTCAGAATTTTATAAAGCTATCAATATGAAAATTGTATGAGATATTTAAAATACTTAAGTAAAGATGCTCTATTAATTTTAATTCTCTTTTGCATATAGAATTTTTTAAACAAAAATAAATCTTTTTTTCTCGATAACTTAAAATTTTGACATAAATGTGCATTTTTCTCAGGTTTGAGTGGACCAATCTTGTTGAAAATGTGCACGCACATAATGTATGCAAATGTGAAGTGTGGTAACTAGAAGTATTTAAATGTCACTATTAGTTATTAAAAATTTATACCAATAAGAAATTAAAAGTATTTCGTTTTTTTTTTCTTCAAAATTTGAAAATTAATTTCTTTTCAAGCAACTAGCGTAGATATATTATTTTAGTTTCCGGATAGCATGTTCTCTACAGTTTAAGTAAAAAAAAAAAGTAATTTTATTTTCACCAATAGTTTATAAGAAAAATGTATGAATATGTCACTGTGTTTTCAGTTTTTAATAAGATTTTATTTTTATTTAAAGAATAGAGAATTAAAATTTACAGAGCATCTTTCGTTAAGTTTTCTTAATATGTATCAAAATTTAATACTAATAGCTCTAAAACTTTGAGATACAGTGTAAAATGTATACTGCTGCATTATTTGCTAGTTTTACCCTTCCTGGTTACCCTAAGAGAGTTCATTATTTGAATGCAATGATTCTAGGTCAAACAATGAAAAGCTCTGTTTAATGTAGATACTATTCCATGCAGAAGAAATGCCAAGTCGAAGTCGCTATCGATTTGAAATATTATCGTGTTACGAGGTCTTCTCTCAGGAAACAAACGACATACGATATACAAATGGCCTTGCATATAAACTCTTATTATTCTGTTATCGTATACTTTATGTATGTTTTTAATAACCTATAAATAAATATAACATTTGGACAACATCAGAACTGATGAAGAACTTATGCTTCAGGACTAAGAATTTACCTTAAAAAAACTTTATACCTCGCCACGTTCTCGGTAAGCGATAATACATCTTACGGCATTTCTTCTGCGGCCCAGTGTACAACACCGATGCTTTCGGCAAGGCACACGGACAACTAGAAAATCAAGAAGGAAATCGGCGCTGAAAATCAAGCAGCAAAGCATTTAGAGCATTGAAGATCAATGCCACACGCTCCAGTTTCGATAAACTGCAAAAACTTGGTCGACAGTCGTTGACATCTGTCGTTCAATATCAGAAGCCGCGTTTTACTACTGATGCTGCAGATGGTGCGAAAAATTATATCGTATATATTCAAAGTTACATACACCAAGTTGTCAATCACAGTATTGGTTTTGCTTTACAAGAGAGGATGTATTAGTTTTCCACTGAGCAGTAAAATTCCACCCTTACTTTATTTTTTCCACTTCTAAAAGCGAAAATTTCGCAAATTGCCGTATTGGAATTCTAAAAATAAATTACTTTTAATACGAGGTTCATTCAAAAAGTAAATTTCCCAAGTATGAAAGAATATTTAAAAATATGTTTGACTTTAAACATTTTAATTTAATTTACAAGAGTGAGAAGTGAAGTAACATAGAAATTGATGTGGGTATTACATGTTTAAATGAGGCACCGAGGCTATTACCATTAGAGGGCAGCAATTTCGACATTCGACATGAGTTAATGGGTGTTTACAATGGCGAAAGAGTATTTACAAGATGGCGGCGTCTTTGGGTGCGTGTACAACCCTCGAGCAGAGCTCCTTTGTGCGATTATTGTGGGCCAAAATATGGGATCAAAGAATATTCATAAATTCATCTACAGTAAGAAGTGCCTGTCACAGCTGTTCACCATTGGACACGGAAATTTTCTGAAGGGAGAACACTTATAGAAGCGAACACCGCGTCGGCCGGCGAACAGAGTTGAAGACATAAGAGTAGACAAAAGGGTAACTATAGGCACTGCTATTGGCTGTTCACGCGGCATGACCTTCCTCATAATTAATGATAGGATAGGTTTTCACAAAATCTATGTACAGCGCATGTTCACCCCACAGCACCAAATACAAAGAATGGGCTTCGCTTATGACATCTCAATCGCTACCACGATGAAAGGCACGAAATGTCACGGGTGATGTTCTGGGTTTACCATTATCAGTCCGAGACAAAGCGAGCGACAATGCAGTGCAAATATTCTGCGTCGCCTGCGAAATTCTGGGAACACGAAGCATTCCAGTCTCAAGAATAAACTTTAACATCCCAGAAAACTTGAAAAGACCATTCAATGGAAGCGACCAGGACTCCTTACCAGAGGCATGTTGTTCTTGCATGACTTGCTGAGCGACTGTACTGAGGAGATGTCAAGTGGGAAGTGCTCGAGCATCCTCAGCACAACTCCGATCTAGTTCCAAACGACTTTCATTTGTTCCATTCTCTTAAACATCATTTTTCGTGTGAACATTTTCCTGAGGACAAAGCTGTAGAAAGGGAAGTCAGCGCCTGTTCCGGCAACAGCCTTGTTGGCG
This sequence comes from Metallyticus violacea, assembly GCA_030762175.1. NCBI lineage: Eukaryota > Metazoa > Arthropoda > Insecta > Mantodea > Metallyticidae > Metallyticus > Metallyticus violacea. Next base: position 13,972,130 of record CM060834.1, read on the forward strand.
AGATTGGATTGAGAAATAAAATTATTATTCAAGTTAGTACTCTTAATTGTTAAAGTTCTAAATTCCTATGCAACTCACTTAATGACTTGCCCTCTAAACTCCTGTATGAGCAAATAACACTTTACGAAATCACTCCGGCAAGTTCTGGGAGTATGGGAGATAAAAGATGTTTACAATTAAATTTTCTGATTAAATCTCAAATCTTTTGAAATGAGTGCCAGCGAACAACCTAGTGCATGAGCAAAACTTTGCCAGCTAAGTGTTCACCTTGAAATTTTATCACGACCTAAAAATATCTCTCGGCATTCACTGTAGTTCTGTGAGGCACTGGGTCACCATCAAAACCCACTGATAGCATCCAGGATACCTTCGTCATAGTCTTTCCTGCAGAGCGACTTACCAAATCATGCTTTGCCACTTTGTCTTGGACTGCCACGAGTGGCCGAGGTCGTTAAGGCGCGGACTCGTGAGCGGGAGGTCTGAGGTTCGAATCTCGCCAGAACCGTCCTTCCTGACTGAGGTTTTTTCCAGGTCTTTTCAGACCTCATAAATGGCAAATGCCGGGAAGGTACCCTAAACTTAGGCCTGGAACGTTTCCTTCCTTTAAAACATCGTTTCCCAATTTATCATTTCATCTCATGTATTATCAGTGTCCACTGCCTGTGATGCCTCAGTAGTAAAAACGGGCGTTAAACACCAAAAAAAGAAAAGCTGGGATATTTAATAACGCATCCAGCTTTTTTCGCCGAAATCAATGGGTTAAATATGTGAATATTCCTCTCTTTTTGCATTCTCAACAAACGTTATTCGTTGCTGATTATGAATACCAATGATTGTTGTTGATGTTAATTTACGGATACTCTCAGGTCATCAGCGTCCCATTCAATTCAGGGCGTGAAACGGCCGAAAGATTTTGCTCTTTCAGGCTTGAGGTTCTTTTGCGTGCCGTAAATATACGACATGGAGCCCACGGCTTTACTTCCCTTCCGAAGGAAGTCATACTTAGGATTATTGCACCCAAAAAATTTCATCGACCCTGACTGGGATTGAACCCGTGATCTTGGATTTACGAGTATGGTCACCACTACACCACCAGAACCGACAAACATCAATGAGCAAACCTTGCATCCATTTCTCGCAAATTAGCCTGACAAATTTTTTGGATCAAGGAGGAAGAAACCTTTGAATCTCATCAATACTCCGTACAACAAGAACAGCATTACTGGAAGTCACTTGCAGTCAGTCGGTTTTCCACGAACCATGTATGTCGTCATCGGACGATCTTCATAAGGCTTCCTCCCTCCTCTTTAAACAGAGATTAGCTCATAATGAATATTAACAGCATTTTTGGCTCTTCCCCCTTAAGATGCTTTGTTCTCAGTACTTTGAAGACTTGGGGCAGCATTTTGTGGTGTACCATTTGACAGTCATATTTTTATGTTCCTTAGGTGAAACTGTACTATCTGATAAGAAAGAACAGATTTTTTATTGCCATACTTCTCGTTCGCGCTCTTTTGTTGGGGTATCCTCTACAGGAAAGACCAAAAGTTAGCACTCTGGATCATACAGATATATCCAGATTTCTTCACCTGTTATGTTGTTAAATATGATTTTTTATCTTCCTTCATCGAAAATTTCAACCTTTTTCTGGCACCAATGCACATGTGCTTTTTTTCTGCTCTCTGAGGTATCCAGCGAATGCAGAGCTTCTTGACAGGAAGTATTTCTTCGAGGACTGTTTTCAATGCTGCCGATCCAAAATCCACGCTTCTCGAATGAAAATATGCACAGCTTTGTTTTCATCACATTTTCATACATTGTTACTGTAGCGGGGCTTCCTCCGCGGTGTTTATTTTCGTTTCTTTTCCTAACAATCTGCAAACCACCATTAAATAGTGAACTTAAAAGGGCAAAAATGCCCAAATGCACGATGTAACCTTTCAAGGAATTCTCTCTCCTCTAAACCGACTTTAAAGTGTAGTAAATCCTAGCAGCTGGAGCAGCAACACCTGCGTACACATACACAGAAGTGCTGACATCACACATTGTTGGAGCTCGCTCAGACTTTGTTGCTGTCCAAAGCTAGGAAATCCTCCTAAAACTCCTTGTTGTCCGTTCTCAAAACTTCCAGAACGACCCTCGAAGAATTCGACGCCGAAGAATGAGGGAGTGCAACTTCCTTCTGGCATCCAGTACAAAGCTGCAGTGATAGGATCTGATTTATGTAGCGAATGCAGGCATTGTGAGCACATTGTAATCTTTGTCCAAGATTTGTCGTGATGTTAGTTAAAGAATACCAATAATCGAAAAGTGGCATAAGTAATGTCGATACAATTTTTTCTTAAATTAAATATGAGGATATTCCTAAGCCGTTTCAAGGAATGAAACAATGAAAATTTTTCTATAAGTTTCTTTTGTTTTGAAATTCCAATTGAGATTACTCTCAAAATAGAGGTCTAGATTTTTTTCACAAAAGATTTTATTGCCACTTTTGTTTGATTAAGTTTTACGGGAAGGAGTACTGTTTGATTATTAGGTGGATATATATATTAAAGTCTTAAATGACACAGTCCCGCCAGAAAAGAAACAAATGGGTTCACTTCTATGAAATGTAATATATATAAAAACAAAACCCCCACAGGTGATCGAAATCTTTAAGGCGCGAACTATGGGCGGGAGGAGGACCGCTGATTTGTTGAAATGGTTTATTTACGGACGCTCTTTAACAACTCAGGTCATTCTGTCCATTCAGTTCAGGGCGTGGAAAGACCGATAAATTTTGCTCAGAGGCCTCTTCTTTCGGACTTGAGATTCTTTTACGTGCCGTAAATGTACGACACGGGACCCACGGCTTTACTTTCCTTCCGAAGGAAGTCATACTTAATATTTTTACGACCGAAAAAACCCATCCATCGTGAGTTCAATCCTAGCCGGGATTGAACTCACGATCTTGGGTCTACGATGCACGTATAGTTACCACTAGACCACCGTAATCGACAAGCCAGCATCGTCCTCTCTGAGGTTTTTTCCAGGTTCTCCTCAGCACTCATGACAAATGACGGGGAGGTACCTTTAAACTTAAGTATGTACTGTTTCCTTTCCTATAAAAAAATCCTTTCTCAATTTATTATTTCGTCTCATGTATCATCAGTGTCCAGCGCCTGTAATGCCTCGGCAGTAAAAACGGGCGTTAAACACTGTTATAAAAGAAAAACTAAAACAAAGTAGAAATAGGTCAGTGAACAACCGTACTTCGAGATTAACGTTTCATGCAGCGCTTCGAGTCGTTCTCATAAATGCGTGGTCAAAGCGACCTACAGAAGATATTTCAGTTTAATTTATATAGATTGTTATTAGCAGTGCACGCAAGAAATCTTTTAGAACTAACAGTTAGGAAAGTGTTTTTTCCCCATGGGCAGTAAAAGCGACAACGAAAGTACGGCGGGGTGAAACGAGGCGAAAAGATGGCGGTAAAAGAAAGTTCGGTGTTTGTGTTCAAATGTTTTCACGCCTGGCTCGGCTTCAGGGACATATTTCTCTAGAGAAGGGAAGGGTGGCGGCACTGTGTTCACTTGAGCGGCAACGCACGACCCCCTGGAACAAACTTGCTAATTGGGATTTATGTGCCCATGATCGCCACCCCGCAACCGGTATCCAAGGAGGAAGTAAAGATGCGAACGAGATATCGATTTTATCGACTCTTGCCAGCTTTCCTTGCACCTAGCCTCTAAATCACTGTGGAAAACCTGTAAGTAGATTGCTTACATATGCATTTTTTGTTACGCAGTCGGAATTTATAGCTTTATTCTACTCGTGAATAAAAAATACTCCTTTTTTGTCCATTCTAATTAATTTTAACAACGTTTCTTTTAGGTAGCATGGAAATTAATGATGTTTTTTCGTGCTATTAATTTTATATAGTAAAATATGACTATGTACACATTACATGGGCTATAAATAAAAGAGGTAACACAATTATTAGAGACACATAGTGACAGTCACATTTCAGGCCTTCGATATAATCTGCTGCGTTGTTCTGGACTGTTTCTCAAACCTATGGTAGCCGTTGTGGGCCGCTAGCGAGGTTGTTATTGCTGAGTCGGAGATAGCGCGTACTAAGGGGTGAATATCTGGCTGGAAACCTGGTACTTCGAAGGTCAAAGTCACCTGGCGAATGCGGTGGGTGTTTTAAAACCTATTTTATTTTATTTGTTTACTATCACTTTTTAACAGCTCAGGCCCTTACCCTCCCATTCAATTCAGGGCGTGAAATGACCGATAAATTTTGCTCAGAGGCCTCTTCTTTCAGGCTCAAGGTTCTTTTACGTGCCATAAATCTACGACATGGGATCCACAGCTTTACTTCTCTTCGAAGTCATACTTTGGATTTTTACGTCCTAAAAGTTCATCGACAGTGGCCGAGTTTAAACCAGCCAGGCAAGTATGGTTACCAGTAGACCAGCAGGATTGTGTCAAGACCTCCCAAGTGGCAACGAGCGTTGTCATGCAAGATGCAAAGTAGCATCTCCCGCAGGAAGTGCACATGTTGGCGGCAGGTGATGCTGGAGGAAATTTTGGTAGGCCCAATTAACTGATCCTTCTCGGCCTGCAAGAAACGACTGTACCTATCGTGCAACCGTCCAATCTGTTATCATGAAACTTCAGTTCGTCATGGCACTGACGTGAATTTTGTATCTATATCTTAAAAACGCTGTTTCAGTTTCGTAAACATGCTTTAGATCATTGGCACCCAAAGTTTTTCGACTCGTGAACCCCGTTCATAAAAATCCGAGTTCAGCGAGCCTCTTATAAATATGGAAACATTTTAACAACCTTATATTAGCCTGTAGTTACTCTGGTTATGGAAATAGACCTACATTAGAAATCCACTCCAAAAAATATCATAACAACACTTAAAATTACATACGTTTAGTTTATACATTTAATTAACATTTAAAACATTAAACCCGAAATTAAATAGGTAAGTTAATAATGCAATATTATATTTCCACATCTTTAAACTAACGTTTCTATATCTGACACATTTTAATCCACCCAGACGCTGATCTTTTTGAAACATTTAATATAGTGACAGAACTGTATGCGGGCTGAAGTTACAGGATAGTTTCAACATGTTAAACCTTCGAGCTTTCACTATAGTTGTACTCAGAGAGACTGATGTGCTTGCTTTGATTGACAGAGAGCTTTAAGGTCAGGAACTACAGAAGTTAAAGTATCGCATTACTGTCACATAAACTATATTGCCGAGTGTTTTTAAATAGGCGTGTGAAGAAAATATCACGCAATCACGCAGGAGCTGCGTAAACTAAGCGAATTCCTCAGCAACTTGAATAACTTTAAAAATGAATATAAAATCCATTTATACCCTTATTAATTAATGAAATGAAATAAGTTTTGGCATTACTGTGTAGTATTACAGGAACAAAACTAGAATTCTTGCAATCTATAAATGTTACAAAAGAGAAACCATATTTTTAGAGTCATTGTTATTATTAAATCACAAAAATTAATAGTATATTCTTAATTAAATGAAGTATATAACTACTGAAGTACAAAACTATACTGTGTGGGTATTTTTACACATTTTTACATATAACCATGTTTATGAACTGAGTCCTTGATATCATTTTTACATTCACTAAAATAGAGAAAAATAACAGAAAATTTCGAGTTACATTGTGTATTTAAGAGGATGCTCATATATGTCAACAAAAGCAAAACATGTTATGATTAAAAAAAAATACAATGTACTAAGCAAATATGCACAATCAACAATAAGCAATCCAAAGTTTAATCGATTTTCAGTGGTTTTGAAAGTTAATTTAAATGTTATTGTAATAAAAACATGTAACGCATACGTTTTCTGAAGGTTATCACAGAGATCTCTTACATACAAATATAATTATAACACACATATTGGATTAATATTTCACATTTGCTATCTTCACGACGATGCTTTTTGTTAAATATAAAACATATGTAGTAATGTTATAAATACAGTTTATATCCCTTTATTTTAAAACAATATGAAGAAAATTAAACGCAAGTGTACTTTTTAAATTACGGTTTTCAAAATATCCCTAAATATGATTCAATTTCCCTAATTTTCGGAAACTATTTTTTTATTTTATTTAAATGGTATATGCCGAATTTTGTTTGAAAAAACAAACGTTGGTGCCACTAGAGCAATTTTAAACTTTTGGGTTTCTGGTAGACCCCCTCCTAACAATCAGATTTTCAGAAACTATTTGTCTTATTTTATTTCAGTGACATACACTGATTTTATTTAAAAAAATTAAAATTGTGGCCATTGAGCGATTTTTAAATTTTACTTTAATCCGTACTCTTAAAATTTCGGTTTTTAAGTATACTCCCAGTCTGATTGACCCCATTTCCATACTTTTCAGAAACTAATTTTATTAATTTATTTGAGTAGCATATACGGAGTTTCGTTGAGAAAAAAAATTGCGGGCACTATAGCGACTTTTAAATGTTCGCTTTAGGTTAACCCCCTATTCTCAATGGTCCAATTCTACTGGTTAACGAACTCAACGAATTGTTCGTTAATTGATGGTTATATGCCAAGTTTTGTTGAGAAAAAACAAATTATCTTCCGCTTCTTGCCTTAGAAGCACTCGAGAGTTCGAAATACATCGAGAAACAATCTATGTCTGTTTTATCCTTTCTACTGCTTTAGATATTGTTATTTTAGCTACATTGTTCATAGTGTTACTTACTTTTCATTTATATTATACTTATACACATTTATTTCCTTGTCATTTTCGAGCTATAACTGACTGCTGAAAAGACGACAGTATTGATCCGTCTCTACCTCGTTTACTCAAGCAAATAATTCAAGGCTTTTCCAACATTGATAAAAGACATTACTGTACGTATATTACATTTTTAAAGAAAAAGACATACAATCTATTTTCAATCTAAGTGTTAAATTAGGGTAAATGCTTGGTAATGCAAAAGAACATAGGCACCCTCTTGACAAAAAAGAAATCTATAATAAACTATGTGAATGTTGTAAAGTATATATAGGTATGATCAGAAGATCGATTAAAGTAAGCATTAAGTGTAAATCTAGCAAATAATGTAGCAGTATACATTTTACACTGTATCTCAGAAAGTTTTAAAGCTATCAATGTGAAATTTTTGGGAGATATTAAAAAAACTCAACTAAAGATGTTCTGTAAATTTTATTCTATTATGCACATAAAATTTTTTTAAAAAAGAAATTAAACCAAAATAAAATCTTGTAAATCTGAAACTTTTATGACATATTTTTCTTCTTAGCTATTGGTGGAATTGGAAGTTTTTTTTTATGCTTGGAAACTAGAATAATATATCTATGCTAGTTGTTTGAAAAGATGTTAATTTTCAAATTCTGAAAACAAAATAGGAATACTTTTCACTTCTTATTGGTGTGCATTTTTATCAGCTAATAGTGATATTTAAATACTTCTAGTTACCACACTTCACACTTGCATGCATCATGTGTGTAAATTTTCAAGAAGAATTGTCCAGCCAATCCTCAGAAAAATGCATATTTATATCAAAATTTTAAATTATCGAAAAATAAAATTTATTTTTGTTTATTTTTTAAAAATTGTTTATATGAATTAGAGAGTTAAAAGTTAATGAGCCTCTTTAGATCTCCACAAATTTTCATATTCATAGCTTTAAAACTTTCCGAGATAAGTGCAAAATGTATATTGCTGTATTATTTGCAAGATTCCTGGTTACTTTGAAAAGATTGGAGGAAACATCAATGATACCTTTGCTTTAATCAGCTTGAACGATCTATTGTAGCAGAGCATGTCCTAAATGAATACCATGGCATTACTTTAATAAAACGGAGGTGTTGCAAAAATGTAGCCAGGAGGAAGGCATTGGAAATACAACGTCAAATAATTTTAAAAGCAACGGAGATACCACCAAAGTAGTACATGGAAATCGGTTCTTAAAAACAAACAACTACTCTCTGTTCTTCCCCCGCACACGTAATATTGACCGACATCCTAAAACTGGACAGAGACGATCGTATTATAGTCTTTTCATCGTCCACTGATGATGCCAACCGCAGAAATTGGTGAAAGCTATGGTAGCATATTAAACCAACGGACCACAGCCCGGAAGATTTTCACCGTTTTAACTATAACACCGGCGTTGAAAACTTAAGAAGTATAATAATAAAGTATTGGTTGAAAAAGTTACTAGAGCATGGCGTAACGATCCTGAAAAGCAATAAATTTATATCCAGCATACCAAAAACAACAAAAGGTTACTGACAAGTTTATACTTTATAGATTGTAACACATTTATAACGTAAAAATAGTTGTTAATTTTAATTTTGCACGCACTCAATTAGTAAATAATTAGAAGCTAATTAAAAGGAAAAAAGACAATTAGTAAAAATATTGTTGTGCTATAATTAAGACCGCTTTGCAGAGAGAAAACTGCAATTTACGGTACGAAACCTAGTACTCCAAATGTGAAAGTGTTTCAAACTTTATACCCTGAACAAATATGCCATGCTAACTACGTCATCTATAGCAAGGCAAACACAAAAAAGGACCATCACCTGCTACCGGATAGCCTATTTAAAGCGAAATATAACATCTGCGGGAATAGAACGTTACACACTAAAAAAGAAATTACCATCTCTGAAACACGTGCTTTGAACTAATCTCATATATGAACGAGACGAAAGCTCTGCATTGTAGTCATGGCAACATCAAGTCGCATATAACAAGCTGGCAAGCCTCACACTCGGCCATAATTAACGACACAGTATAGGAACGTAATGGAGGGACTTTACTTTAAACAACAACTAACTAAGGGTATGTGAAAAAAGATATAATGTACTTCAAATAGGGTGGTTTAACATTCCAGTGCTGCTACATTAAAACACAAAATGCATAGCAGGAAAAATTACATCTGGTTGAAATCCGATATACGCTGCTCAAGCAATTAAAGGGACATGTATTGCTGCCGTAGTTGTGTTTAGGATGGTACATTTTTGTATACAGAAAGTTTAGATCTTCGTTTACTTCTTGTTTCACACAAGGATGCTGTAAGCCGAAATGTTCGAAAACTAAAGTTGGTGTTCAACGATTAGCGTTGTTTGAAACTGATAGTCAAGTTGAGACGCCTTACTGAGGTAGAAACTGTTCGAGCGGTCGGGCACATTGCTGCAGGAAGGTTGGACTATTCGTGAAGTGGCTGCTCAGTTTATTGTTAGAGCATGGAAACGCTTGACTGAGGAAACCAGTCGGGTCAAAAACGTAAAACATCTGTCAGAGAAGACCTTCGGCGACGCAGAGCCACTGAGTGCCAATGTCAGTGACCAAACAGTAAGTAACAGACTTAGACAAGTAGGTTTAAGACAACGAAGGCGCTTGCTCACAAGATTGAGGTTTGCTCAGGAACACAGGAATTGGCAGTCGTCATTGGTGCAAAGACGAATCTCGTTTTCGTCTAACACAGTGTAACTATATCGTCGCCATGGTGAACGTTTTACAGAAGCAGCAGTCCAGGAACGGGACAGATTTGGTGGTGGTCGGTCACGGTGTGGGATGGCATCACTACTGATTGCCGAACAGACTTAACGCTGAAATTGTACTAGAGCATGCTGCCTATTGCAGTCAGACAATGCAGCAAGAGCTACCCTACAGGAAAACTCCATGTTCATACAATGAACTGCCCTGCTAGGAGTCCTGAACTTAACCCCATTCAGCATTTATGTAATGTGCTGGAGAAAGAATCCGAAACAGTCCTGTAGCCCATCAGACTCTTCAACAGCTTGCAGATGTTCTTATAGAAGAATATCTGACAACAGGAGGTGATGAGCTTGCCTCGAAGATGTGAAGCAATAATTCAGACACATGGAGGTCATACCAAATGCTGCAGAGTTCCTTTATGTGCAAAATTTAAAGTAATTGCAGTATCCATTTTAGTTTTCAAAAATGTCTTTAACTTCGGCTTAGAGCTTCCTTGTGTGAAATAAGAAGTAAACCAAACGTATATTGCTATTAAACGAAGGTCCAAAAATATTTACCACCCCAAACCCAACTACGGCTGCAATGCCTATGTTCAAACTTTTGTCTCCCTTTGAGCAGTGCATTAATAGAGTCAAAAGAAATTTTCCTTACAGAGGAAATGGAAAATTTAACACAAAACCACATTCAAAGTAAGCCCCTTAAGTAAAGAAATACTTCTGCCAGTGCCGTATTTGCAGCCCATTTTTGGTTCTACTATTCATCTCTTTAGCCGAAGCGAACCTTCGCCCCTTGAGCAAGTTTTAGGCTTTCGGAAACAACGCTAATCTACTGGAGCAAGATCTGGAGGATGAGGAAGGGCAGATAAGTTTTGCTTTGTGTGAAACGACCGACAAATTTGCTCACAGGCCTCTTCTTTCAGGCTTGTGGCTCTTTTACGTGCCGTAAATTTAAGACACCGAACCAACGTGTTTTAATCTTATGGATAACTGATTTATTTTTTATTCTCTCTAGTTTCAAACAACAACAACAACAACAACAACAACAACAATAATAATAATAATAATAATAATAATAATAATAATTCAGGAAGCGACAGCAAACAAACGATGTGTTGCATTGTTTTTAACTTTCCTTCTCAATATCAAAATTAACTTGTTTTTTTTTTGTTTAAATTCATTTATTTTTTAAAAAAATTGTAGTTATTCAAAACTGGCAAGTTTTAACCGCGGACTCCCTAATATTTAAAATTTAGAATTCTAAATTTTTATTCTATATAAAATTTACAGATACAAACAAATAAATGAACATTTTAAAAAGATTTGCTTTTTTATTGTAGTAGTAATAATAATAGCACTCGATTCTATTTGAAAAGTATATAAACGCATACAACATTAATATTACTAACAATATATGACAAAACAATTGAACTCGTTAATTTTAATTCCTGAAAGATAGGGATAATGGTGCATTTCGCTTATATTGGGCTGAATAGGAAACATTTGATTGTATGTTTTCCACGGGTTTTCTATAGATAAATGAATGCAGGGCATGAGTTTTCACACAAGTAAGTTGTTAAGAAAGTCCGTCACACAGGATCTGCGTAAACTAAACTAAGCGAATTCCTCGCCAAATTGAATAACTTTTAATAAAAATAAAAATAACATCCAAATTAGGATTTATTAATAATAAAATGAAATAAGTTATGGCATTACTGTGTGGTATTAGGGGAACAAAATTAGAATTGCTGCGATCTATAGCTATTATAAAAAATAGGCCATATTCTTAAAATTATTATTATTATTATTATTATTATTAAGCCATAAAAATTAATGGTATACTATTAATTAAATTAAATAAATGACAATTGATAGACGAAGCTATACTGTGTGGTTATTTTTAAACATTTTTAAATGTAACCATGTTTATGAAACGAGACCTTATATCATCTTTACATTCGCTAAAACAGAGAGAAATAACAGAAAGTTTCAGTTACATTGTGTATTTAAGAAGATGATGTTCATATGTTTCAATAAAACAAAAACATGTCACTATTTAAAAACAATTGCAATGCACTAAGTAAATATACATAATCAAAAATAAACAGTCGAACGTTACATCGATTTTCGGTGATTTTGAAGTTTATTTTAAATGTTATTGTAGTAAAAAACATATAAGGCAAAAGTTTTCTGAAGGTTATTACAGAGCGCTCTTACAAACAAATATAATTTTCACACATATTATATAATATTTCACATTTGCTATCTTAACGAAAATGCTTTTGTTATATACAAAACATATGCATCTTTATAAATACAGTTTATATGCTGAATTAATTTGTCCTTTTATTTTGAACAATTGAGATAAAATTAAACTCTACAGCGCTTTTTAAATTTCTCTTCTCAGTAATATCCCTATTCCTAATGGTCCGATTTCCATAATTTTCAGAAACGCTTTTTCTTATTTTAATTAAATGGTATATATCAAGTTTTAGCGAAAAAAAAATTAATATTGGTGCTGCTAGTGGTTTTTAAATTTTAGGTTTCAGTAAACCCCCGCTCTTAATAGTCAATTTTTTCTGATATTAAGAAGCTATTTTTCCTACATTATTTAAATGGAATGTACCGAGTTTCGTTGAGAATAATAACTGCGGCCTCTAGAGCGATGTTTTAATTTCGCTTTAACCTCCATTTTAAAATTTGGTTTCCGGTATACCCCTCACTCCTAATGGTGCGATTTACCTAATTTTCGGAAAAAAATTATTTTATTTAAATAGTATATATCGAGTTTCGTTGTGATAAAACAAACATTCGAGACGGTAGAGCGATTTTTAAATTTTAAATTTTCGTTTAGGTAACCCCTTCCCCCCACCATTCAGTTTGCTGGTTAGCGATCTCGATGAATCGTTTGTTAATTGATGGTTATATACCGAATTTGGTTGAGAAAAAACAAAAATTGGGGCCTTTTGAACTTTAACAGACATATATACATATACTTTTTTTTTCATTGTCATTTTCGGTGTCTAGTAGATAGCATAATGGACTTTCAAAAAATCTTTTCATGGGTACAAATGCCATAGCTACTTTTTTTCGGAATTCACATACTAGACTTCTTAAACGTGCCTCAAGAGTCATGGCGAAAACATGACAGTTAATATTTTAAAAATCGTTCATACAAACTAGAACTAGTTAATATGCTTTTAAGGTGTTCTGTGTTAGACAGTGAACTAATTAAACGTATTGCAATCACTTAAACACACTTGTACAACTGCAGAAGACACGCCGAGAGCAGCTTTTATAAGCCAGCGCCAAGTTAGCAATATTCTAGATTAGAGTTGGCCATGCCTTTTCGTACTAAAGCCGTGTTAAGCTAACCACAAAGCCTCTGCAGCAAAGAGAAAGCAAACCAGAGCGGCAGACCAGAAAGCTAGGAATATTCCGAAGCATAATTCTATGTAAGCCTAGATCAAGGTGTGCGTGGGAAGTTTACTTAGAGATGAAGAAGAATGGTACGCGGGAGGTCAAAACCGCACTTATTGTAGTACCTAATGAATTGTGTGCTTTAAGTCTGTCTAATTGGAGAACGTCAGGTTAGCAAAAAAGCAAACATCGAGCAGGCTTTGGAACATTTACAACATAAACAAAATGTTCCCAGAAACTCCTTCTTATATCAAAAAGAAAATAATTTTATTTACATTTTTGCTTTCTTTTTTACATCAAATTTTAATTGGCATTTTCACATGAGATCGCAGTGTTCATATAATGCTCCATCCGAGAGACAAGTCATAAGACATGACTACTATTTTTTTTCCCCTCGCGAACAAAGGAAAAACTAAAAATCTAAGATATATGATTGAAGGAATGTTCTTTCGAATGAAGCCACAAGACGGTGTATGTGAGCAAAGCTGCGTGTCTCAGCACACTGCGAAGTTTATTTTGTGAGCGATAGTACTCAACAAGGAAGGTCATGCAGAATGAACACATGCATATGTGAAAACAGCATTTCTTCGCGACAGGAATGCACAAGAATGTCACATCGAGCCACAGGAAGGGCTGAGTGCGCATGCTCCCTATCGAACAGCGGCGAGGTGGACAGGAGCCTTCAAGGGAGCAGAATGTCGACTGCCGATCTGCCGCGCAGTGGGCGTCCTGTGTCCACGGGTAAGATTTACTCGTGATGGTGGTGGAACTGTGTTTAAGCAATGATAGACACTGAACACTTGAGGTATTAGGAGGGTTAATATGAATCACGGGAAATAAAAATGCACCGCATTTTACAGGAAGACCTGAAAATGCGGAAAATGTGTGCAAAGTGGGTGAAGTACAGAAGTGGACTCGCTACGAAACATGTCGCATCAATCTAGCGAGATTTCAGGAAGAACAGGATGCCACATTGGATTACATCATTGCAATTGATGAAATGTGAGCACGGGGGGTTCGGATCAAAACTCAAGCAACAGTCCAATAAATGGCGTCATCCTGGGTTACTACACAAACACAATTACTTTAGCCACAGACGTCACGGTCATTCTGGCGTACGACAGTCAATGTGTGCTTGTGTATAATCAGTGTGTCAGGGAGCAACTGTGAATGTCCAGCATTACAGGTATTTTTGGTGTCACAACTGAGCCGTGCCATGCGCAGCAAAAGGCCAGAACTTTTGAACATTGCCATTATTTACCACAAAAACGTGGCCTCACACAGCGGACATACAGCGGTGGGGATGGAAAATTCTCCCACATCCGCCATATTTGCCCGATTTCAGTTTCTGTGATTATGATCTCATCCCCAAAGGGAAACAGCCGTTTCGTGGGAAACGTTTTGCTTACAAATCGGACATTTTGGCAGCATTTCGACGCGAGGTGGCTCACACCATGCAGCAGATGGTACTCAGCGTCTTCCCCATCGCTGACAACGAGCCGTCATGTGCTTGGAGACTACTTCGAAGGCTGCTAAACATCGTGGATTACCTGGGAGACCCGCCCTGTGACGAAGTTGTACCCTATACAAGTAGTTGTAACTTTTGCTCATTACATAATGACGTCTGTTTTGCTTCTTCCCTACGAAGGCACCTAGGTCCAGCCTTCCGTTGGTGCAACCCCTAGGCATAAATGCCATATACTTTCAATACCGTCAAGGGTGGCCAAGGTCGTTAAGATGCAGACTTGTGAGCGGGAGGTCTGGGGTTCGATTCCCGCCAGGACCGTCCACCCTGATTTAGGTTTTTTCAGGTTTTTCTCAATCCTCATAATTGACAAATGCCGGGGATGTACCCTAAACTTAGGCCTGGAACGCTTCCTTCCTTAAAAAAATCCTTTCCCACTATATCATTTCATCTCATATATCATCAGTGTCTACCGCCTGTGATGCCGTAAAAACGGGCGTTAAATAATATTAAAAATATATGTATAGATACACTTTCAATCATATATCTTAATTTTTTCGCTATAAATTCTTTATGACTATCGCTTGTATATGTTGCGGTGAAAGGAGAGTATTTTAAGTTCATATTTTCTATAGAGTAGTGGAAGTTGAATGTAGGTATATAAAGATACTGAGGCAATCAAAGCTCATTAGTGAAGGTCGATAGTTATTAGTAGAGATTAACCGTCATCGTCAAGAATCAAGGAATGCTGGAAACGGCAGAAATTAAATTAAATTTAAAAAAACAGATACATATGAGGGTCACTTTGAAATTTTGGAGAATGGACAGTAAAAAGTTCCCGTTTGTGCGCTCTAGGGCACAGGTTTACAAAAAACCTACATGTATTCATAGATAACTCAAGATCCGATTCCATCATAAGCCAATCCAAAAAAATAACTCTAACTAAAACACCGATCTTCTTAGCCAATAGCATTACCGAACCTGAGGGACTAAAAAAGGAACTTAATCATCCAGAGAGCCTTGCAAATGAATACAGTTAGAAAGAAATCCATCGAGCCTTGAAACTTCTGAAAAAACAGATCTTACTGGACCATAAAAAGCAAGTTAAGGCATTTTTGCCATTAATAGATGCTTAAGCATATCTCCAGTTTTGAAAAAGAAGGGCATAGCACCTGTTTTTACAACAAAAAAGGTAGAAAACTACGTTCTGTGAAAAAAATCAAGCGATGCTCTCAGCTACAGCGTAATATATTAAATACTATAAGAATGTGGGAAATTATGTATTTTTTTAATAACCTCCGTTTTTACTACTGAGGCACTAAAGGTGGTGGATGCTGATGATATATGAGATGAAATGATACATTGGGAAAGGATTTTTTTAAGGAAGAAAACGTTGCAGGCCTGAGTTTAGGGTACTTCCCTGGCATTTTTCATTTATGAGGACTGAGGAAAACTTGGAAAAACCTGAATCAGAGAGGATGGTCCTGGCGGGATTTGAACCCCAGACCTCCCGCTCATGAATCGCGCCTTAACGACCTCGGCTACACATGACGATGAAATTAGTATGGTATCATCATGAAACTCTGGCCGGAGAACATAAGCAGCATTTTCATGTGAATCAGACCGAAAAATCTGCGATTGCGGGATATACCATTCAAAATTTTCATGGAATAAAGTTAAAAAAAAAGTTTAAACAAAAAAAATTGCAGCAGCAACAACAGGATATTATAATCTGGCTAGGAGACATTGGTTGATTTAGTTTATTTACGGATGGTCTTTAACACCTCAGGTTATTAGCGTCCCATTCAATTCAGGGCGTGAAATGACAGATGAATTTTGCTCAGAGGCCTCTTCTTTCAGGATTGAGGTTCATTTACGTGCCGTAAATCTACGACGGCTTTATTCTCTCATAAAAGAAGCCATACTTATTATTTTTACGACCGAAGAAATCCATCGACCCTGGCCGAGATTAAAATCGCAAAACTGGGCCTATGAGATACTTTTGGTTATCACAAGACCACCAGAACCAACGCTGGGAGAGACCTTAGAAATAGAGCCGTATTTAGATAATGTAAACAAGGACGGAGATTTGCAAAAGAGCCAGACATGGAATCCGGTACTGGACAACAAACAACGTCAGCGCCACAACTCTATGAATTCTCCCACCCCCTCCCACTTCTAACCGTTCTGTCCCTCTGCTTCTCCCGACACTGATGATGCAAACATAACAGCCAGCAAAAGCTTTGATTTTAAATTTAATTTAAACCAACGACCGCTTCAGAATAGCACGGTAATAATATAAATACCGGCCGCGAAAGCCTAAAGTAATGGTTCCCAAACTTTTTAGATCAAGAGCACTAATTTTTACCTAGTACTTACATGACCATACTGTTTGAGGATAGAAAGTAAACTTTCAAAATTTATAATTTTAGACATGTGAAACATGTTTTATTAGTTTATTTCATTAGAAAAATATCTTTCAACTCTAATTTCACTGCATATGCTACAAAACAAAACATATTAATATAACATGTTTTAAAAGCAAATATTCTAAATCTATAATATATCCTCATAGATCTGGTACATAAAACCATTTTTAATTGCTTGGGTCCGTAAAATGACGGGCGTAACACTGAATTGATTTACATAACTTAGCTATATCTGGTTGAATTTGAGACAGTTGGAGCCGAATATCTCGAGACGAGATCTGTGTTTTGCATTATACCTCCATAAGCAACGAATCCTGGATTCACATAAATAAGTGATTGTAAAGAGCAAAATGATTATTTTAATTTTAACAGACAAAACTTTAAATTAGTCTTTTATCTGACACCAGAATTCAGATATTGCCTTCTTATTTGGACAATTATCTTTTATTATACAATATGATGTCAAAGCAACCAAGCATTCATATTGCTGCGTTGTCAGAGAGGCTGGCTTTTCTGACACAGCAGAGAATGAGTTTACAAAAATTTTCTTACGTTTTTTCATGGAGTTCTTACGGAAAATAACAGTTGAAACTATCAAGCAAACCTAGTACGTGAAGATATTCCCAGAAATATCTGAATCCCGTTCTTCTATAATTTTTTTTTTTTTTTTAACTATTGAGAAGCTGTCAAGATTGTCATTGTTCACTGCTTCTGCCCAAACCTTGATTTTCTTTTTGAACCATTGCACTTTATCACTGTCGTCAAGCACTGTTTTTGCTGTTACTTAAAGTGCGAGGTTTAAATTATTAGCTTTCTGCAACAATATCACCTAAATATGTCAATTTTTTATTAGCGAGCCTTTGTCTCCCAAAGCGAGGTCATTGTCAGTGAGGTAGGTTCTGACTTCAGCCCTCATGTCAAACTTTTGTCTCGAGAGAGTCACCTTATTTCTGTGTGAAGAAGTAAAGATGCATGTTAACTCCCCATGTCATCATACAACACTTTGAATAGCCCGGTATGCTTAGGTGGTGATTTAATAAAGTTTCGTCCAGAACCCCTTTTAGAGAAGGTGGCATCTTCTTCACAGCAAGAGGTTGACGGTGGAGGATGCAGTGGCTACTGCTGCATTCCTTCGCTTTTTGTTTAATTTTTGAGATAACACCAGAGGTCGTTCCAGTCACGGCCTTAGCGTCATCTGTGCACACATCGACACAATTATCGCATTATCAGCGGAAGGTCAAGTATGCACCTCAATTATTTCTACTCGATTTTTATACACACACAACTCATGGAAGCGGAAAATTCGTAAATTTAAGAGCTGGTTATTTCTTTATTCTTCCAATTTCTTCAAGATGCACAGTTTGAGAACCGCTGGCTTAAAGAATGTTATAAAGAAATAAATTGTTAACAAAGCTCTAAGAATTAAGTGAAATTTGGTTTAAAAGTGTTTGTTTGTTAGAATAAATGTTCATTAAATGTATTAAGTTGTACAAAAAGCACACATGATTAAACAATTTAGGCACTTTTGCCCCACACCTACTTTACTTGCATAGAAACTATTGTAAGGGCGTTTAGAAATGAGTAATGTTATTACAACGTCATTGGAAATAAATTACGTTCTTATGTTTGGTCTTTCTTCTTTTTCTTGACTTCTAAACTGTATACTTCAGCAACCGCTACTGGCTTAAAGAGGTCTCTTGCGTTGGCAGCACTGTTAAAGGTCTGGAAAAAACAACCGTGCTGAAACAGAAATTTATACCAGTGGAAGTTTTCCCTTCAGCACAACAAACACGGGAGGGTTTTATCCCGCCCTCTTGTTTGTCTGAGCCGCAAGTTTTCACATTTATCCTCCATTACCCACTCCTCTTGGTTACGCTAGGGAAGTTTCCACTGGTGGGGCTACTAGTGCCCAATACAGCCCCTTTTCTAATGGGCTAATATAACAACTAGTGTCTCGAAAACTTCGGCGTTTGTCACCACTGGGGCTTAACCCCCAAGGATGTACAATGTTTTATGTACAGAGTGAAATCGATGTAAATGAAAAATTATTATTGGCGAGGTGGATGAAAAGAAAAACAATGCAAGCAATATCTTTCACTACTGAAGTAAATTAAGGGTTTCAACATGGACTGCATTTTTAAGGCAATGCTAAATACTTTTTATATTATATTCTCTTCAGTGTTAGTGGAGCCGTTAGGACTTTTTCCAGGATGCACCATGAGCGAAAATTCTCTCATTTGCACCTTCGTCTCACAAACTGAATCTTTCTATAAATACTGTTACAAGTTATATAGCTGCAACATATTTATCCTCTGATTTTCATATGTTATCCATCATGTATTCCAAACGTCTAGCATCAATTCTTGTGTGACGTTGTTGCATAAAAACACTTGTCAATCAATACTTCAGAGCTAATCCCTTTCCTTGCTACTATCATGTGATCGTGGTTGCGTGATTTCATTGGTCATCACACATCTTGCCTTCAATGGTCAGGGATTCGTGCCCTGCCCCGTGACAGTGCAAGAGGATTCCCTTCTGAGCTGCTTGAGTGATAAGACGTAGCCAAGAAGTTCCTAGAGAATAGGGATTTGTTTCGGGGTTCTTTAGAAATGTAACGGAGCTTTTTGGTTACTTTTGTGAACCAAAGTTGTTATGGGTTCTTTCAGGATTGTCTTATAAGGAATAAATTGCAAACTTTCATACAAGCTGTTTGGGAAAAATCTTCCCATTTTGCTTTTGCAGTTATTCGGCTTTAATGCTTTAAGAATTAGAGTAACTTGATATGTTAATGTTACTATCTGCTTAATTGTACGAGATGCATTTAAATGTTGCTAACCCACTCAGTCCAGTTTCTATGACTTCCATTTTACGTAAGTTTGTATTTTATTTATTTATTTATTTATTTGGTATATTTACGTTTGCTGTTTTACTTCGCAAGTCATTAATTCAAGGCGCGAAACGGCCGATAAATTTTGCTCAGAGGCCCTTCTTTCAGACTTGAGGTTCGTACGACACGGGACCCACGACTTTACTTCCCATCTGATGGTAACCATATTAGGACTTTTACGCCCGAAAAAATCCATTGGCCACTGGTCGGAGTTGAACCCGCCGTCTTGGATCTATGAGGCAACTGTGGTTACCACTACCGTCAGGCCCGACCACAAGATTGTAGATGGATGGGCCTCTTGCGGAAAGGCTTGCAAGTTTAATTACAAATAGTACTAGTTTACGTTTGAATGTTTTATAAATAATTGATGTAACATTTTGATAACGTATTTAGGTGAAGTGCACACCTAAATTTTGCGTCAAATGAAACTAACATATGTTTATATTAGCTTCAAGTTTTATCACTATTTATTTATAATAAAAGTGGTGAAAGTAATATTTATTTTCTTTTATATGTTTCTAAGACCCTTATTTACTTTTAGCAAACCACATACAATTTTCACGGATTTTCTAAATCTAAACCTTTTAGATTTTTCTTTGGCATGTACGTACGCTATGTGGCACCAAGTAGTAGCACTGAAGGTAAATATTGCACAAAGTGCCACAAATTCTCGCTAGAGCTATAAAAGTGGTGTAGGAAACAATTAGCTATATGTGATGATAAAAATATAAACACTAGTAAAAAGGCTGCAAGTGATAGCAAATATAACAAATAAACAAAGAAACCCTACACTTGCAAACACTGGCCGCAGTTTGTAATTCACGATGTTCAGGTCGACTGCTAGAAGAACATTCTGCAAACTTTCTTTAAAGTCAAGTTTGGTGGTAGTGGTATTTGGTTTATTTAAAGACGCTCTTTAACAATCAGATTATCAGCGTTCTATTTAATTTAGGGCATAAAACTGACGATCAATTTTGGTTAAAGGCTTCCTCTTTCAGGCTTAGGTTCTTTTACGTGCAGTAAATGTACGACACGGAACCCAGGGCTTTACTTCCCTTCCGAAGAAAGTCATACTTAGGATTTTACACCTCGAAAAAATGCATCGACCCCGGCTGGGATTGAACCCGCGATCTTAGGCAAGTATGGTTACCACTAGAATATCAAGATCGACCAGTCAGGGTGAATGTTACTTTGTATGCTGGAAACATTAATTCCTGCTTTTGAACAAAGTCCTGCTCAAGTTCATCACCACAGGTGACAGTGATGTGCTTTTATTCACTTTGACAGTTGTCTTCAATCGCATTTGACAGAAATGGAGCTTGGTGATGTTTTCATAGCTCACTTCCCACCAAAACAATCATTGAAGCAAGATGGTGACTTCTCTGCACTCGCGGAGCTCTTCCGCAAGCTCCTTCTGAAGTCGAGACATTTTGGCTATCATTTGGGCAGTTGTAGCTTGCTACAATATTGAATAACTTCTCCTTAGTTTAAACAATTTTGAGGCTGAAATTGTTAGCACAACGCTGTAGAGCCATTTGCTTCTGTACACTCTATGCAGTTGTAGTTCTGCAAATAAAAATGCCAAGAATTACGTCGAAAAGCTCCCAGTCTAAGGTCTTGCTTATGCAAGGTTACAGGAGGCCTATGGAGAGTTCGCTCTTCTCTATATCACAACTCGAAGATGGTTTAAAATGTTTAAAGAGGAGACAATCAATTTCAAAGGAAGTAGGACCCGGAACTAGAGTTTGTTCTCTAACGGAAGAAAACATTAATATCGCTGCTGTCATTTTCAGAAAATATCGTCATATAAAAAACACTAAGACAATTTTCAGAAATTCGATTTGAGTGCCACCTACAGGTTGGTAACTGAAAAGTTGCATGTGAGAGGTGTTTATGCTCGGGGGGTTCTAAGACTACTGATTCTTCAACATAGGGACTTGCATGCAGGTTTACATCAGTTAAAGATGAAGTAATAAAAGATGTAGAATTCCTTTCAAAGGAAATCACTGCTGATGAAACTTGAGTACATCATTTAGATTCGGAGAGAAAACAACAAAATTCTGTGTGAAAATCTTCACTCCCCTCCCACCAAAAGCAAAATTGATCCCTTCTGCTGGGAAAGTTATAGTCATGTCATTTTTCGATATTCAAGGACTTGTTTATCATCATGTCCTATCGACTCACAACTGTAATTGAGAAATACTACGGAGATGATTTGAAAACTCTACAAGGCCATATTTCCGTGCAACAAGCCCAATGCTGCATCACGATAATGTGGGTCCGCATATTGCAAACGTTTTTGCTAAATATAAAAAATCAAGGTGAAATGTATCCCTCAGCCCTCCTATAGTTCAGATTTAGCCTCGCGCGAATTTTCTTTGCCAAAAATTAAAAGAAACTTGTGGTAGGCATTTTCCATCATCAGCAGACTGTGGAGATGTTTCTAAAGCACCGGTCAAAAACTGTTTTCAGCATGTTTTTGAAGACTGATAGAAACGCTGGACAGTTGCATTGCATCCAAAGGGAATTACTTTAAGAAAGATCATTAAAATAAGAAGATGAGTAAAAATGTTTTGTCAAAAACATTGTCATTCTTTATTGATAAGCTCTGATATAAAATTATATATATATATATTCAAAAAACTGAATATTTAAATCTAATTCGATTCACTTTATGGTATATATTGTGCGCTGAAAGTAATGTTTAAAGTAATTACTTATATACAAACCATGAAAACATGAAGTAGAATTAAAACCTGCTACGAAATGTCATTTACTTGATGGCCACGTGCATATATAAAAAAGTTAAAAAACATTGTAGGCTACATTCACTACAGGAAAGCCAAAACGCTCTTCCCACAAGGTAATTGAACCTGCAGTGAGATGACTTCTACTGCAAGTGTCGGTAGAACGCCTGTTTCTAGCTCCGAGCGATCCATTGTGATTAAGTCTGGAAGTTTGTCCCCAGAATGGTGCTTTCTCTCGAAAATAATTAAGACTGTTGGAATCAACTGAGTAGGCGAAGTTTAAACTTCTGCGACAGTGAATTTTCGAGCAATCTATGAAAGTTTCAGTATAACTTTTAACATTACTACAAGAGTATCTTAAATGAACGATGTAGAATTCCCGCTTTCGGTATGAAAATATCTTGCACACATTTACCAGTTTAGTTCTCTAGTACAGTTTGGTAGGGGGGGAATGTTTAAACTATATAGACAATACTGCATATGCTGGTTACTTAAAATATAAACAACAATGTTTTTTAATGCTTGAAGTCTAATTTATAATAATGTAAATATATGTTTTCGCAAACAATTTATACTAGTAGAGTCAAAAAGAAACCGAATGTATGTAGAAACTTATATCACAGAGAAACAGAACCATTTACACAAACCCCTTGGGCAGTGACATACTTCTGCCAGTGTCCTACCACTTTTCGAAATATTAAAATTTGATCCCTTCTCGCAGAGCAAGTCTTCAACTTTCGGAAACAAATAATAATCAACTGGAACACGATATGGACAATACGGAGGATGAGGCATATTGAACTTTGCGAGGAATTCTCTTCCCTGGAGCGGCTGGTGTGCTGGGGCATTGTCGTGATGAAAAACCCAATTTTGTTTTCGTCGCACTGCATTAAGAGGAACAGCATTGTTAAAAGTTTGACCTTCAAGAATAAATTGGAACCGTGCAGTGTAAGTGACGTATTACTGTCGTTTACGCCTGGGAACATACGCTGCATTCTATGAAGGCAAGGCCAGAAGTTGCCTACATATCACGGCGGAGACAGGCAAAATTCCGTCTGTTTTCCAAACGAGTGTTTTGCCTATAGGTGAGCGGGCCTCTCGTTAGCCGGATCTCGGTGATTAGATGGAGGGTAAAACAATAAAACAAACCAACCATGCAACAAACACAAACCAATTTAAGAGCTTATTACTTATCAAATTATGAAATGTGGTGTTGAAACTGCCCTCATTCTTTTTACACATTTTTGGCATCTTTTTAGGAAATTATTCGTCACTCGCTGTAGTTCTTTTTGAGACATCCGAACAATTATGACGAAAAAAATTAATATTTTCTTGAACGCAAAACTCTTTTAAGTCCTACTCAGTACAGCGCGCGGTTCACAAGGTAACCAGCAAGGCCTTGTAGTCACTGCAGCGGTTGTGTTATATGACAAGCACTAAAGTCGCTGACAATTGTGTGTGTTCTGTTAGGTGTGTGGCAAAGCGTGCAGTGATACTTTGGTTAAGAGCACTGGGCGTGAAACACTTTTTATCTTAATAAATCCTTGTAACATAAAGTTAGTTTCGTAATATTGTTTCCACCGCCTGTGATGCCGTAGTAAAAATGGGTGTTAAACACTATTAAAAATGTTGTTTCCAATATTATTATTTAACGTCAATATGACATATATTTATAATGAATATAATATTTCCTTCAGTATTTTTTCTATCTAAATGCAATATGCTACACACGCATTCCCTGCACATGCACGAAGGACAAAAGATGACTTATGGGTACAAATTCAAGAAGCCTGGGTATTGTAGCCTCTCTTCCACACTACTGTAGAAATCTGACATCATCTTTGCAGGACAGTTATACATGCTGAGGATTCATACACCCGATAACAATGTGTTTATTTCTGTGTTTTCGCTTTAGAAGATAAATGTTTCTGTTCATGTATTTATTTGTAAAGAATATGTTAGTTTGTGATTACGTTTTTGTGTGTGAATAGATAATGCCATTAAACTCAAATGATAGTTAAAATATAATATGATATTAAGGCAACATATACACTTATGAAACCAACAATAAAAAATAAAACAATTGTGTGGGATTTGAACCCAGGAGCTTACACAGAAGAGTAATGTCTTCTAAACCGCTCAACCAACGCTCTTTTCAGATGCTTATGATTGTGACCATTACATTTACAAGCAAAGCGCCCACTGCAGTGTGCCAGTCGCTGCATGCAGCGTTTATAAGCGTCCCGGGAGTTCTCCGACCGACACGTAGAACCTGGAGTAGACTTATTTCTTTTGTCAAAGGGTGTACATGACCTTTTTCAATTTACCCAGAGATAATAATCTCAGGCTTCTAAATTGGGGGACCAAGGGGACCACAAAGTCT
Organism: Metallyticus violacea; assembly: GCA_030762175.1. Lineage (NCBI taxonomy): Eukaryota > Metazoa > Arthropoda > Insecta > Mantodea > Metallyticidae > Metallyticus > Metallyticus violacea. Next base: position 13,996,987 of record CM060834.1, read on the forward strand.
TCATAATAACTCTATCTTGTGGAAACATATTGTGAATTGCTCTCATGGAATTATTCGCAGTGGCAGAGTCCTGTTGGAAAACATACATGATCACGCTCCCCGTCGGTTAACTCTCTGAATAAAAGAGTTAGTAGGGTATTCACATGAGTAACAGAATCAACTGTGCTAAAAAAATTGTTCCTATGATTCTTTCACCATTGAGTTAATACCTATGAATCGTAAATAAAGACACGCTGTACCGTTGCAGATACACTAAGTATAATATACTTTATGTATATAACAACACTACGCACACCCGGGAATAGCTGCGCTACAACTGCGACAGTTAGCCTGGTCAATAAGTAAGCAAGCAGACTTGCTACCCGCTATACGAGTGCGGGCTCGCTCATAGGAAAAAACCTCGAGCCTCGAGGGAAAGCATCACTGTTTGCATTATATTATTATTTCTGCATTATGAGTATTAACTTAAAAATAAATAAATAAATGTAGTTGGCACTTTTGATGGGCTCGCCGAAGTTGTACAGTAGTTCAATTGTCTGATGTCGAGATTAAGTCTAGAGATAGGTAAGCGATGTAAGGACTTTCCAAACTGCATACATAGTATTCAACCAATTTGTCAATGGCGGAAAAAGTTTACAGCGCAAACCTCGTATGATTTGAGTTTGATCTTTTCCCCGTCTCTGTGGCCACGATACACAGGCAGTAAGAGGTACGGGTCTCTTAACATGTTTCCAAATAGAACACGCCAACGTTGTTCGAAACCCCCCCCCCCAGAAGTTCTACTTCCCTACCACAGGCCGGCGCAGAAAAGTTTTTCCGTGCAAGTCACTGTAATACCTAACCCAATCCATGGCAATTTCGAAGCTGTAAAAGAATAAACGGAATGAAATTATATTAAATGGAAGAGTGAAATATTTTTGTAAAGGAAAGAATTGCCTAATCAACCACGGAAACTCCGAAGTCAGGATAAGCCGACCTAAGGAATCTGAACTAGAATCCTCAGTGCAAATATTTAGCGTTAACACCCGAGTCACCCCGCTAGGTTTCCTGGCAGCATTTACCTTTGACGTTTCTGTATGTCCACAGTGATCTATTGCATTGCAGAACAAAGTAGGTTTATATGATTTTTACAACTAGTAACGCCTTAAAGGCTTCCAAAGCATGCCTACTGGCCTTTTTGTAATTGTTTCACAAATATAAAAAAATATTTTACCTTTTAAAATTAAGAAAATTACATGCTCCATTAAACAGGCTACTCAAATTTATTGTTTATTATTTCGCATGCTGTTTCTGAAGTGCAACACAAAGAGATGTTTTCCCACTCGTTCTACTTGTTAGAGAAGAGAGCGAACGTGCTGTACCCTTTGAAAACTCCTCGATACATCCTTTGTGCACAAAGAAACATAGATGGCCATGGTCGCTTGAATAAAACATGGCGACCAAATGGTAGCTGCTATGGTATAAAAGGAGTGATTGTAGCATTATTGTTAATGTTTTTCGTTTTTATTTTTCTGATATAAAAAGAAAGGCGCTCTAAGAGCGTACCAACGGAAAAAAAAAGAGACCAGGGTAGAAGAAAACACAATGCAACAAAGAAGCTTTTGTAACAAGAATACACACGCTAACAAAAAGAGCAGATATAACCACCAGAGTTCACTAAACAGCTAAATACTACAGAATTAGCTTCTTCCTTGTCTAACCCTTTAAACTTCGATAGTCACTTTTTCCCCGTGGCGCTGTCGATTCTATCGAATGATTGGTTCATTTTTGCAAATATATCCCAGCAGGCTTTGATTACATATTGGAAATCAAAAACAGCGGTTTTAATTTCGTTGATTCTGTCCTAAAATACGCAGAATTCTACAAAATTTATACATGGTGTTAATTAAAGTTTCATTGTAACCAACTGTAAAACTTGTAAATTCGATTATTAAGCGTTGGATATCAAATTACCTTCCTGATTGTGTACAGCGCACTGTTTGTTCATGACAAGTTTCTTTTGGTATTGACAAATGCTTTATCTACTATGAAATGTATATATATATAAAGTGAGCCTGTTTAATAGGGTTTCTGATCTACTATTTACCAACGTGAATTTAATTATTTTTTTTAAAAAAAAATAATGCTTTATTTTTAATGGGGCGTGGACTTTATTGGTTTTCTCGCGACGTATGCGGATTGTAAATTGAATTCCATAAAAGTGTAGGAATTAATGAAACGAAATGAAATAATAATGGCGCAAATGAGCTCGAAGTTCTTGGCGCCTTAAAGCTATCTGGCATTTAGCTTCTCAGATTAAAGAAAAACCAGAAATAAATCTTACTCAAATAGCTTGACATGATCGGGATTCAAACCCAGGACTAGTAGTCACAAACATTACCACTAGATCACGGAGGCGGTCTATTAATTTTAATTAATTAATAATAATCTAATGTTAATGAACATTTAGCTAAATATTCTGTCATATATGAGCGAAAGTCATTAAATAACAGGACTTTTTTAAAGGTGGAAAATTGTTGCTGCTAAATTTAACACGCACTTGCCCTATTTTGCAACAAACTTTATCCATCCATAGAAAACGCAGATTTATAAGCTACAAATTAAATTCTATCGAGATTTATAATACACAAAAATTCGTCACACAGAGCTACATAAACAAATGACATTCTTCATCTATTGGAATAACTTTAAAAAGAATATAAAATCCAAATTATGGCTTTATTTATTAATGAAATGAAATAAGTTATGGCGTTACTGTGTGGTTTTAGAGGAGCATAATTAGATGCTTTGCAATCTGTATCACAAAGAGAAACCACATTTTGATTATAATAATAATAATAATAATAATAATAATAATAATAATAATAATAATAATAATAATAATAGACATTAAACTAGAAGAATTAATGAATGGTTTACTATTATTTAAATGAAATATATAACCACTGATAGATGCAGCTATACTATGCAAATATTTTTTTAAATGTAACCAGTGCCCTTGGTATCATTATTACATTGACTAACATAGAGAGAAATAAGAAAATTTTTCCATTTACGTTGCGTATTTAAGATGATGTTTATATGTTTCAATAAAACAAAAATATGTTATGATTTAAAACAGTCAATGTACAAAGCAAGTATGTGCAATTGACAATTTACAATCGAAAGTTTCATCGATTTTCATTGGCTTTGATATTTAATTTAAATGTTATTGTCGTAAAAATATGTAACGCAAACGTTTTCTGAATGTCATTACAGGGCACTCTTACATACAAATATAATTCTCACATACATATCAGATTAATATTCCACATTTGATAACTTCACGACGATGTTTTTGTTAAATTTGAAACATATGCAATATTATAAATACAGTTTATATGCTGAATTAGTTTGTCCTTTTATTTTTAAAACAATATAGAGAAAATTAAACGCAAAAGTGCTTTTTAAATTTTAGTTTTCAAGTATATCTCTACTTCAATACGTCCAATTTTCCTAATTTTTAGAAACCATTTTTCTTATTTTATTTAAATGGTATATACCGAAATTTATTGTGAAGAAACAAATATTCCTGGCACTAGAGCGATTTTTAAATGTTGCGTTAAAGGATAACCCCCCACTTCTAATGCTCGGATTTCCCTAATTTTCAGGAACTGTTTTTCAATAGTTCAATTTTGGCGGTTAACGAACTCGACGAATCGTTTGTTAATTGATGGTTATTTGCGGAGTTATTTTCAGTGGATTGATGGAGATTTGAAGAACTTTTTCAATCGTTTCATGGGTACAATCGCAATAGGTCGTTGGCAGACAAGTTTAGTTACAGCAATAACTCTCACAATGACAGCATTAACTATTTTCTTTGATTTCTTGTATGGTGTGCGGGTTCGTCTTGTACACGGCATTTTTAAATTTGCCCCAGAGATAATAATCGAGGAACGAGGAAGTCACAAATCCCTACTAATAACTCTGCTTTGTGAAAATACATTGTGAATTGCTCTTATGGAATTATTCGCAGTGTCAGCAGTGGTAGAGTCCTGTTGAAAAAATGCATAATCACATCTTCTGTCGATTGATTCTGTGAAAATGTGGTTAGTACGGTGTTTACACAAGTAACAGATTTAATGTATGCTCAAAATTTTCCGATGATTCTTTTATAACTGAGTTAACACACATGAATCATACATAAAGAGATGTTGTGCCGTTGTAAAAACACGATGGATAATACACTTTAATTATAATGTCGAATTAGCAAACGAACAACACAACACACACCCGGGAACAGCTGCGCTATGTCTGCGACAGTTAGCAAGGTTAACAAGTTGTCGATTGTTAAATTTGTTTTATTTACGGACGCTCTTTAACATCTCAGGTCATCAGCGTTCTATTGGACAAATTTTGTTCAGAGATCTCTTTATTCAGACTTGAAGTTCTTTTTCATGCCGTAAATGTAAAACATTGTTACAGGAGATGAAACTATGGTCCTTTACTATGACCCCTTGCCCAAAAGAGAATGAATATAGAATAATATAGAGTAATACAGAATGACATAATTTTATATTTTAGCAGTAGTTAGCACTTACTATGATTCATTAATTTTAAAACTCATTCCTAAATCCCTCAATAATATTTTAACTTACGAACAACCTGCTAAATCTTCGTTTATACCGGTTTTCCCTCTATTTCTACGTTATTGTCAATTGCCATAGAACAGAATTTTATCTCACTAAGGTTATACAGAGAGTGACTGAACGTCAAGTATTTATTTCAACTGTGTGTGTGCGCGTGTACACACGAAAATAACCGAAGGATTGAACTTATTCAAAGGTTACCTTTTAATTGTTACAAAAACTAGAAAAGAAAGAACAAACTATTTCATTGTTTTTCAAAATATTCACCTTTAAGGTTAATATACTTTTTCATGCGTTAAAACCAATTCTCAAAACTTTTTTTCCACTCTAAAGTTGATATCTCAAAAACATGTTTTTTAAAGGTTTCAACGGCTTCTTGAGGTATTGAAAATCACTATTCATGGATTTTTTGACATTCGGGAACAAAAAGAATTCATTAGGGGATAAATCAGGCGAATACGGGCAATGAGACATTGATTCAATTTTTCCTCCTTCAAATAATCAATTGTTTAAAGTTCTGTGTGAAAGATGACATTGTCATGATGAAGAATGATGTGACGTTTTCGGTTGTTTTTCCTGATTTCTTCGATAACTTTTGGCAAACAAATTGTTGTATACCGTTAACTGTTCTTCGATCCTCTAAAGGAATGGTTGCGACATGTCCAGTACAACCGAAGAAACAAACGATCATTTTCTTGGAAGTGTTTCGCGAACGAACAACTTTTTGGGATTCGGTTCATCTTGAAACGTCCAAACTGTGGATTGTTGCTTAGTTTCCGGTTCATACGAATATATCCAAGTTCGTCACCTGCTACGATGTTGTATGCGGATTTTGCAGTTCCTCGGTGGAATTTCTTGAACATTTCAATACATCAATTAACAGAAGCTTCGGTCGAATTATGCAGAATGTATCGGGAACAGATCTTTTTCACAGCTAAATGTTCATGCAAAATCGAATGTACTGCAGTCTTCGATATGCTTATGGATGCTTCTATCTCAGTAAGTCACATGCCGATCTTCTTCATCATGTTGTGCACAACATCGATGTTTTTAGAATGACAACAGATTTTGTTCGACCTTCACGAAATTCATCACTGACGGACCCACGACTGTGACGAAATTGCGCAAATCAATTAAAAGTCATTTCTAACGGTGCTTCATTACCAAATACCAAATACCAAATACCAAATTATGTATTGCTGTTGAGCTAGGCCTTTACTTAAATCGTAAAAAATCATCGAATGAAAACCTTCCCACGAAATTTCCATTTTTTCGCAAAATTGCTTTGTTTAAAGTTACTGCCATGGGTGGCCGAGGTCATGAAGTTGCGGACTCGTGAGCGGGAGGTCTGGGTTCGAATACCGCCAGGACTGAGGTTTTTTCCAGGTTTTCCTCGGTCCTCATAAATGGCAAATGCCGGGGAGGGCTTGGAACGATTCTTCCTGAAAATAAATCCTTTCCCAATATATCATTTCATCTGATGTACCATCAATGTCATCGCCTGTGGTGCCTCTGTAGCAAAAACGGGCGTTAAACACTATTCATTCATTTTAAACGTTTACTGTAAACAAACCACTTAGCCAGTTTCTAAGCTGCAACGATTTTCAGAATAAAAATGTCAATTGTTTTAAAAAATATTAATGGCATATCTCAATATCGCCAACTAGTGGTCGTTTGTAACAACTTAAAAGGTAACCCTCGTAGACAAGTAGATTTAAGCGTGAGATATGAAAAATAAACTACTTTTAATATTGTACATAAATTACTTCAATTATCACGCATGGGCACTAACAACACGGAGGGCGAGAAGGCATCTGGCCCCCAAAGAATTCGTCCCTAAAAGGCTTGAGAAATTCATCGCCTGGGAAAATTCATTTTTATATTTAAACTTACAGCTAAAAGAACGCATTATATCAGCTTATACTATTATACCCTTGCTTGTATCGTGCAGCATTGCTATTCCGATAGGTTACAATACCAAAGAGAATGCTGTACGTTTTACATGCGTGGTTTCGTTTGTTATAAACATATAATACAAGTTAAAGAAAGTTAAATGAATGAATAGTGTTTAACGTCCGTTTTCGCTACAGAGGCACCACAGGTGATGGACACTGAAGATATTGAGATGAAATGATATGTTGAGAAAGGATTTATTTTTAAGGAATGAATCGTTCCAGGCCTACGTTTAGGGTACCTCCCCAGCATTTGCCATTTATGAGGGCTGAGGAAAATCTGAAAAAAACCTGTCAGGGAGGACGGTCCTGGCGGAATTCGAACCCAGACCTCCCGCTCACGAGTCCGTGCCTTAACGACCTCGGCCACCCGTAGCGGTGAAGAAAGTGGAGTATGCTGTCTACAATATATAACAATAATGTGTGTCATTTTTTTACATTTGTGACTACAGTCCCTGAAAGCAATCCACCTACAGACATGAAAATACATTAAAAACAAGTAATGAAAAATGTTTAATACAATTTAAGTGTCAAAGGAGACCATGTTGGAATATAAGAATAATTCAAAAATGTCTATGCCATTATTTTGTGATTAATTCTGATAACTTTTCAAAAGACCCTCGTAGTTCAACATTTTAGAGGTATTCTGTAGCTTTCCGTTCTTACTGTAAATTGCTTACTCTGCCTTGTAGGCTATTCATGTTTCTTTTTTTATCTTGACGTGTCAGATCCGTTACAAAACGTAAGAAATTTTGTCTGCAGTTCTCTTCTATCTTTTGTATAAAGTGTCCAGTTCCCACAGACGTAAGTCAGCACCGGTACTGCCAATACCTTATAAAAATTTAGTTGCGCCGTTTATTATAGTTTCTCCTTTTAATGTGCTATGTACTGCTCCGTACACTCTACAACATTTACTTAACTTGAGATTTATATCTTCCTAGTAGCAGTGGGGTGTGCTAAAACCTAAATAGTAGCAATGGTACAAACGGTTCCATTGCTTTCATAATTCCGAAAGTGTTAATTCGAATCCAATCTAAACACATACGAATGTTTCTTCGATCAAAAGCTTTAGTGACCTTTTTTACACTTGTATTCGCTGTATGCGTGATATGTAACACGTGCTGCGGCTTTTGAGATAGACTGTACAAGTCTATTCATCTAAAATTTAAAGTCGCAACGTTTTGCTCGCCTACTCTATATAAAAAACCCGTTTTATTCATTTCCCCTATCGCGTAAGCCACAGATGTTTTGTTATTGCGAACAAATTCGGGCTGGCTGGCTTGGAATTGAAATAGAACTCTATATAAGCCTTCTGTAGTTGAGAACGGGCGGCCAGTAGCTGGGTCGACTGCCTTGTGTTATTCCACGGCTGCCAACCGGGACAAAATTAATGTGACATTCTCGGAAACTTCCCTCTCTCTCGCTGCCCGCGTGTGTTTTGTTTTATGATTGCCGTGGCCTCCTGTATGTAAATCCTGCAAAATCCCTTACCGGGAATGGAACACTTTTTATTTTTACAGGGAGCTTTGCTTTTGCGACAATTCGTGTGTGTGTATGTGTGTGATGGAATTTTTTTCCCTCTCTCCCAAACATGTAGCCAGGATGTCAGCGGAATGGGAAAGGCTCTGGGAGAAGGTATTCCCAGGAGGCCTTGGTCGGTATGACAAATTGAGTGTCCAGCCAACCTTCCTTTCGTTAAAAGAAACAGAAGAAGATCCAAGAGGAACTTGAGGTTTTTCCTTTACCGACTTTTTGTCCCCCTCTCCAACAAGACAAATTACGCGATGTGACATTTCAGAATGTACTAAATCTTTATAGCCATTTCACATGACAACAGAATTCGATGACTGAATTTCTAATGCTGAAGAACAAATTACCGCAGAATTTGCTTGCGTTTGTTTATCACCTGACAGTGAAACACGAAAGGAGAAGAAGACGTAGAATCCACAAGTTTCCGGCTGGTCAAGTTGTAACGCAATAATAGAAAACCTTTTGCGCGGGAAATAACCTTAACTTTGTTTGTTATTATTCGCGACGCTTATGTCTGTTAGTGTTGTTCAGAAAGCTATTATCGGCTTGCTGTTACTTTCATTCTAACGTGAATACAAGACATTACATTTACCAGACCACCAATATGGAAAAAAAATGGCGGCCGAGGAGACCCTATACTGTCAATAGCAAATACGAAACTTTTACTCAGTATTATATTTATAAGATGACATTATTTATCATAAGAACATGTTTCGGTTGGTTTTAAGAGTCTGAATTGTTTACAAATAATATTTCTTATATGAAAACTAAACATAAAAAAATTTATATAAACTTTACAAGTAGGCACAAATCTTTATAAAATACACTAACTTCCAAATTAATGGACACTTAAAATTAATCGACATAGTTGGGACAGTGTCATATATATTATCGTCTATTTTAATGCAAAGGACATAGTCTTCCTTGGCAATAGTTGTAAATGGGTGTACCTGTCTTGCTTTAATCTCGCTTGGAAAGGAGTCAAATCATAACATCCTGCTCACACCATTCATTAAAACACTCCTTATCTCGCTGCAAAACCCCCTACATACGTTCTTTCGGATTCTTCCTCGCGATCACATATGATGCTAAATTAGGGAAAATTGCATAAGGAAAATATCCTCCCTAACCACAAAGTTTGGTATGAAATATTTAATACACACTAGGGCATCATCATTAATTCCAAAATTTGCATGGGGTAATGGTTATCCATTCCTTTAATCAATACCATTTAGGAGATATAAATATATTATATAGTGCACTGCCATAATTAAGTCATACAAGAACGTATTTTAAAGATCAAATAGCAACGTTTCAAAACAACGCAGTAGATATTACAGGGAGCTGAGATATAACGGATGAATGGAAGAATGAAACCGAGTGAAAGAGGGTTTAATATGTAGACGAAGAAAAAGAAGACAATACACAAAGAAAAAGTAGAAAGGGAAATAGAACAGGTCCAAGTTGTCTATGCCCCTTAGAGAGCTTAATCTGATGAAAGCCCCAGGCCTTGCTCTTGTTTCAAGATGAGATGCAGTGTTCCAGGAAGGACGGCAGATTCGCAAGGTCGGACAGGCGACACAATAATTAACATGCTCCCCTGTAATCAACACTCTCTCCACCCCGTCCATCTACAGGACGCGTTTTGACGTCCACCAGTGATTTATGGGCAACCATCATAGCAAGCAAGCACTGGCCACTTGACAGTAAGATTAATTTTTGTACTGTTACTTGTCCTTAAACATTTCTGAACAGCAATCTTGGTACCCAGAAAGTACTTCATGTGTAGAAAATATTTAATTTCCATACATTAAAAGTCCGTCGCGCAAGAACTGAGTAAATTAAACGAATTCTTCACATAGTATAGTAACTTTAAAAATGAATATAAAATCGAAATTATGATTTTATTCATTAATAAAATGAAATAAGTTATAGCATTATTATGTGGCACTAGGGGCACAAAATTAAAATTCTTTCAATCTGTAAGTATTACAAAAGAGGAACCACATTTTTTAAATATTATTATTTTGAGATTTAATCACAATAATTAATGGTATATTATTAATTAAATTAAATATATGACTGCTGATAAACAACGCTATACTGTGTGGGCATTTTTAAACATTTTTAAATGTTACCACATTTATAAACTGAACCCTTGATATCATCTTTACATTCACTTAAATAGAGAAAAATAACAAAAAGTTTCCAGTTACATTATGTATTTAAGATGATGATGTTCATATGTTTCAATAAAACAAAACATGTTACTATTCAGAAACAGTTACAATGTACTATTTTCGTTGGCTTTAAAATTTAATTTAAATGTTACTGTAATAAAAACAAGTAGCACAAACGTTTTCTGAAGGTTATTACATAGAGCTCTTAATTATCAAACACATATTAGATTAATGTTTCACGTTTTCTATCATCACGACGATGGTTTTGTTAAATATAAAAAATATACGTAATTATAAATACATTTTATACCCTGAATTAATGTGTCCTTTTATTTTAAAACAATTTAGAGAAAATTAAACGCAAGAACATATTGAAATTTCAGTTTTCAAATATACTTGTACTCTTATTTCCCTAATTTTCAGAAATTGTTTTATATTTTATTTAAATGGCATATATCGCATTTTGTTGCGAAAAAACAACTATTGGTGCCGCTAGAGTGATTTTAAAATTTTGGTTGTCAGGTAAATCCCCACTCCTAATCATCTTATTGGTTTGATTCAAATGATATTTGTCAAGTTTTATTGTGAAAAATAAATATTGGTGCTGCTAGAGCGATTTTTTAAATGTTGGGTTCCAAGTAACCCCCACACGTTCCTAATAGTCTACTATAGTTTACTAATTTTCAGAAACTATTTTTATTATTTTATTTCAATGTCATATACTTACTTTTCTTTCAAAAAATTAAAATTACAGCCGCTAGAGAGATTTTTTAAGTTTTTTTTAATTGTTTTAGGCTAACCCCACCCCTACCCAAAGATCCAATTTTGCTGTTTAACGAACTCGACGAATCATTTACTAATTGATGGTTACATGTCGAGTTTCGTTGAGGACAAACAAATTGCGACCGCTAGAGTGTTAACGGATATTATATATATATATATATATATATATATATATATATATATATATATGTATATATTCTATAATTTTATTTATTTTTCATTCATAGATGCCCAGAAGTAGGATCGATGGAGATTTGGAGAAATTATTAAAAAATCGTTCCATCGGAGCAACCGCAATAGCTTACATTCATTAGGAATTCGCTAATCAGCACTTTAAATATGTGGTGATAAGATTGTAAGAAGGAAATTTGGAGATATTATTTCTCGCAATAAAATTTAACTTTACAATGTTTTGTTAGCTTAGTGTTTAATGTACATAGTGATTGTTTCATTTTCTCACTTCGGGTTTCCGCGTATGGAAATGTGCCAGTTGAGACATGTTCAGTTTCGCCTACAGCAAAATGAAGGTGACAATGAACAATATTCTGCTCTGAAATTCTGCTTTCGTCTCAACAAAAATCTTTGAATTAGGCAATGCGATATTGCAGATGACTTCCCTGTAACACAGCTCGAAGAGAGTTTAAAATGTTTAAAGAGGGGAGACAATCAATTTCAAAGGAAGGTGCACAAACTGCAGTCTCTGCTCTAACAGAAAAGAACGTTAACACAGCTGCTGTCACTGTGAGAGAGCATCGTCGAATAATATCAAGAACAGTTTCAGAATTTCTGAAAATTTTACTAGATGACATCCACACTTGGTAACTGAAAAGTTGCACATGAGACGTGTTTGTGCTCGGTGGATTCCAAGACTGCTGATTCCCAAACACAAGGACGCTCATGATTGTCGTCTCATTCTTCGATATTCAAGGAATGGTTTTGTCGTGCCTGTACACGCAACTGTAACTGAGCAGATAGGTCCTGGAAACCCTGCAAGGTCATATAACACGCAAAAGGCCACATTTCCGTGCAACAAACTAGATACTACACCATGACAGCGCATGGCTGCACATCGCAAATATTATTGCTGAACATGCCACAAAAATCAAAATGAAACATGTCCTTCATCCTCCTTATAGTCCAGATTTAGCTCCGTGAGACAGAAGAAACACTTTCGTCAGAGGCGCTTTCAATTCATCAGAAGCAGAGGCTGCGGACACAATTCTGAAGAACCTTTGAAGACTGGCAGAATGCGCGAGTCAATTGTATCGCATTCAACGGGGATAATTGGAGAAAGATCAACATTATGGAGAGTACTGGATGGTATGTTTGTAGCCGAAATGCGATGGGTTTCGTTTAACAATTGACAACAGCCCTAGCAGTAAACAACTGGACAGCTGTCCAAGAGCCTCGAGGTGTTAAATGGAAACGTCCAAGCAAGAACAGCGAGAAGTTTTTGGCGGCGGGAGAGCATTCCGCAGCAGAATGGCGAGAACATCTGAGTGTGGTCTATAAGATTCCTTTGGAGGGCCTCGCAGCAACATAAGCCCGGGGTGCTATTGCCGAATATACAGAGCTTCTATGTAAAAACTATGCGAACGGGCAGTGTTTTGATTCTCGGCGGCTGAACTTGTCGTGGCGGTCGCAATACATACTTTAGTCTCGCTTCTAAACTTTTGTATAAAATCTTACCTCACAGAAGATGCTGGAAATGGCGCCTCCCTCCGGCTAAACAGACATTGTATCAGGAAAACACATTATGATTGAAACGTTTAAATTCGGCCACTTTGATTTCATTTGTGATATTTTCCTTTAGTTCCTGTAGGGGTTTGTTTTATAAACTCTATCCTTCAGGCCGATGTATCACTATATTGGTGTGTAGTTTACATGCAATATTAATTACATGTACATTTCCTACTCTGACTATTGCAGGTTTTTTTAAATATAATCCATATTATATAAAATAAATTTGCTTACCACATACATTTACAATTATACATAAACATAAATTCATTTTCTCAATCATTCTCTCATCAAAGAAAGGAGATAAGTGTTCTGAACATGTGTTAATAATTCGGGACTGTAAGGTAAGTGTTCTAGAGGTGTCCAGTGAATTTTCCTTAATTTTTCCCGGCATATGGTTGCTGTATGTGGCTTTGCATTGTCATGCAGAAGCAGGACATCAGGAATGGACTGTGGGGTCTTTTGTTGCGATAAGCTGCCCTCACGCCGTCAAACAGTTTGCAGTAATACGCCACATTTACAGTTCTTTGCTAGTAAAGGAAACATGAGCAATACGCCTTGGGAGTCCCAAAACACGGTCGCAAGAACTTTTTTAGCGATAGGCGAGATTTGTTCTTGACCTGAGCACCTTTGTTCCTCCTCTCCATACAAGTTTTCTTGTGCTCGGGGTAGGTGTGTATCCACGTCTCACACAGGTGACAATTGGTCAAAAACTGCTCACCTTCTTCCTCAAACTGGACCAGAAACCTCTGACTGGTGTTCTTTCGAAAGTTTTTCTGTTCATTAGTGAGCGGAAGTGGACCCATCTCGCTGACACTGTCCGAAATTCTACTTCTTCAGAAAGAACACGTCTACAATTGGTGCCCATTTCTGAAGAGATTTCGAGCACATTTAGACTCGATTGCATTCCACAAATTCACAAACGGCCTGAATGTTGCCCTTTAACGCTCGTCCTTGGCTTTCATTTTCTACGCACCACAACCCCTGAGGAACTTCTTCTACCAGTCAACAAACTGGACTCGTGAAAGCGTAGCTTCTCCAAACTGTGCCCGAAGTGTGGACAAAATATCGGTCAATTTCACTTCTTCTTTAGCTAGAAACTGGATGATGAATCGCTGCGCAACGGACGGTGCAACCTCTTGCTCAGACATTGAACGATCGATGGGATAGTTTCCGCTGGATATATTTTGAGTAATACCAGAACTATAGTTCAATTGTCTACACCAGTCTTTTTATGTGATTATCGTTTCTTTTAATTTAACTTTTTGAATATTACTTCACTATTATTATTAACATTATAGTTCTGCTGCATGCCTTAATTACTTTTGGAAACGATAGAAAAGATTTACCATGGCCTATGTTTAACACCTAAAAGCAGGAATTGTTGTCTCAAAATTTCCCATTTAATTCTAAGGGCAATTATAATAATAACTGTATCTTGTTTCAGGCATTATTTACTGCCGAGAATAGCATAATAGTCAAGGGTATCGATGTTACAATTAGAATCAGGACTTCAATATTACACGTATGTATATAAATATGTCTTTTTGACTAATAAGTATTATTCAAGTTATCTTTCTGTAACACTATGATCGACATTGTACATATCTGTCTTTGTTATGTTTCTGTAAAAGGAATGACGTGCTGAACATTTATCCAAAAAGTTAGAAAGAGGCCACTTTACCTGGAAAGATAGAATCTTTGTTAAACCCTTACTCTTTCAAATCCTCCCAGGCAGAGCCGCCCACTCAAGGCGCCAAGTGCTAGTACACTCTGAACGTGAGCACGGCCATATTGCGATTTCAATCGGTAACTGTACTTGTCAAAAGGAAATACCTCATGTAGAAACACCTGTTTTACAGAAACCAAGATATTAGCTGTTTCAAACGGAGGCCGCAAATATGGTCGAAGCGTGCTTTATCGCAGACTTTTAGTGCAGGAATCTAAAAGGGCAGATGTCTCCTCTTCCGTAGCGTGGGAATAGCAGATGGTAAAACCCAGAAACTTCAGCCAATCAGCATATTACAAAAACCCGACGAATAAAAGCGAACCTGTAATAAACCATAACTTGTGTAATCCAATGAAATTGTAGAAGGAACCAAGTTCAATGATATTTAAAGGAATTAAATGTTCGCTACGGGCGGAGCGAATTCACATAAGACATTTAACATTAACTATAAGAAGTAAGTTTTAAGCATTTGAGAGTTATTAACAAGTATGAGTATCAGTATCAGTCGTTAGTTATTCAGTGTCATAGTTAAGCCGTCGCGGAAAGTTAAAGCAAATCGGTGGGTCAGTGCGACAGTAATAGTCAAGCCGAATCATTGATAACGTATAGCCGTCCATGTGATCTCACGATAAAGTCTTTACAGCAAAGTGAGTGATATGATTATAAAGTGTTTACGCGAAATTATAGGTGACTGTCAGATTTCAAAATAGTGTTAAAGTGAGTATATACACGAATGAAGACAGTGAATTATAACCCGAGTGTAAGATTATAAAGTACAACAGAACCAGAATAATAACCACAAGACAGACTCACAGCATGTTCCTGAACCTTCCAAATTGTCGAATAAATTAAATGTCCAAACAGAACCGAACTTTATATTATTACAGTGAATTTTTTTTTGAATGATTTATTTATGGACGCTCTTTAACAGCTCAGGTCATCATTCAACTCAGGGCGTGAAACGGCCGACAAATTTTGCTCAGAGGCCTCTCTTTCAGGCTTGAGGTTCTTTTTCGTGCCGTAAATGTACGGCACGATACCCACGGCTTTACTTCCCTTCCGAAGGAAGCCATACTTAGGATTTTTACGCCCCGAAAAAATCCATCGGTCCTGGCCGGGTTCGAACCCGCGATTTTGGGTATAGGAGGCAAGTATGGTAACCACTACACCACCAAGACCGACTTATTACAGTGAAGAACTCCCTTCCTCTCTAATGACTTCAAGTTATTAAAAACAGTGCAAATTCCCCTGAGATCCCTATCCTCTGCATTGGAACCAGAGAAATAGGAAGCATCGAACTCATGACTCCAAGAGCCGAGGCAAGAAAAGAAGAACATGTAATTGTCCAAATAAATAAATAATAATAAATCCCCATCGATAACAAAATACCCCACCCACAATAATTCCGGTTCCACACCACATAAGCGGTTTGCAAAGGGTCATTTAATTCGTTTCAGGGGCTAAAAACTAGTTACACAGACTTATAACCTGCAAGGGCGATAAAATAAACATTATACTGCAGTCATAACTGACCTTGCTTGACGCGGGGCAATTTGTTGCACGAATATATACGTGTGTGCATGTGTGTAATTGGGTTTTTTTGTGATGCGTTTGTTTTCGCTACTTTTTGCCCTGTTTTGTTGCCCAGCCTGCGGTAACGCCCGTACTTTCTATTTGCTTTCACTAGAGAGGGAAAACATCCCTGCAGGCGGTTCTGTGACGGGAATATAAACAAGGCAGCCTATTATATACTGTTTGCATATCTCCGGTCATAGAAATATCGTTCTTACTTGGCACTTGAAACCGGATCGTAGAAGACAAGCTCTGGACCAATGACTGTGATCGATAGCCTTTTGTAACACGCCAAGTGCTTTGTGTACAAGAGCATCAGATTACGTTTATTTTTAGCAAATTCTAGTTTCCAGCTAACGATGGAATGATCTAGTTTTGCTTTAATGTGAGTTTTAATTTCTGTTTGTGCGTTTTAGATTGCAAAGGATTAAAGCCTGTATCTTTTAATTGCTGCATTTTCTGTTTATAAACTTGAATCTACGAACAAATATTGAAACATGAGTTCACTCAATCTCTTTGCACTCGGTTGCTATGGCAACTTAAAGCAAACAAATCACCGCAATGCGTTTCTGGAAAACTTCATTTTAAAAGCAAAATATATCACATCACCTTAAGCAGCAATTTCAACTGGTGCGTCCCGCAAAAATAAAAGTCCGACACGCAGGAGCTGCGCGAAATTAGCGAATTCCTTAGCAAGTAGGGTAACTGAAAAAAAGAATATAAAATTCAAGTTATTTTCTTATTAATTAATGAAATAGGTTATGGCATTACTGTGTGATATTAGCATGGCCAACTCTAAAGCTAACTAATAAAGAAAAACCTAACTATAATACATTACTTGTGTAGATTTTTTGGTTTTTCTATTCAAAATCACTGGAAAATAAATGTATACAGTGAAATTCCTCTAATTTACACAAGTAAACGGAACAATATTAGAATTCTTGAAGCGTTTAAGTATTATAAAAGAGAAGATACATAAATGGAATTACTATTAGTATTGATATTAAAACACAAAAATTAATTAAATGAAAGGTATGAACACTGATACGCACTGTGTGAGTATTATTAAACATTTTAAATGTAATCATGTTTATGAACTGAGTCCTTGATATCATCTTTACATTCACTAAAATAGAGAAAAATAACAGAAAGTTTCAGTTACATTGTGTATTTAAGTTGATGTTCATATGTTTCAATAAAACAAAAACATGTTACTATTTAAAAACAATTACAACGTACTAAGTAAATCCACACAATCATCAATAAACAATCTAAAGTATCATCGATTTTCAATGACTTTGAAATTTAATTTAAGTGTTACTGTAGTAAAAACATGTAACGCAAACGTTTTCTGAATATTATTACAGAGCGCTCTTACATACAAATATAATTCTCACACACATATTAGATTAATATTTCACATTTTCTATCTTCACGACGATGCTTTTGTTAAATGTAAAACATATGTAATGTTATAAATACAGTTTATATGCTGAATTAATTCGTTCTTTTATTTTGAAATGATTGAGATAAAATTAAACTCCAGAGCGCTTTTTAACTTTCGGTTTTCAGGTATAGCCCCTACCTCTAGCGATGCGTTTCCCTGATTTTAAGCAACTATTTTTGATTATTGTATTTAAATGGAATATACCAAGTTTCGTTACGAAAAAAAAAACAAATTTCTGTGCCGCTAGAGTGATTCTTAGTTTTTCGCTTTAGATTAATCCTCACCCCCAGTGGTCCAATTTTGATGGCTAATGAAATCGATTAATTATTTGTTTATTGGAAGAAATTTTTCAAAACCCTTCTTCAAATCTCTTCATGGGGTACAACCGCATAGTTACATTTCTTTGGAATTCGCTAAAAGCAGCAAAAGTAATACGAAATAAAACGCACTATAAACATGTGACAAATAAGAGATATGCTCCATTACGCTTAGATGTTTATTTACAGTCATTTTTGTACTTACCCACAGTTCTTCAAATAGCCGCTATGATCTCTAACTCAGACTTCAAAGCCCCGCATCATGGAGTCTTACTTGCTCTTTCCATATTTCAGGTGTCTGCCATATCTGCCTTGCCTAATACGCCGGCGGAGATCTTCGACGTTGTCATAAGTCTGGAATATAAATTATGATGTATTGTAGAAACCAGATTATTAGGAAGGAGGTTACCTGAAACTCTAAATTTAAAAATCGCTCTAGTAGCATTAATATATGGTTTTTCGCAACGATACTCCGTATATGCCATTTAATTAGAATAAGAAAAATCGTTTCTGAAAATCAGCGAAATCGGGGGATTAAGAAGGGGGATTTTCCTGCACCCCAAAATTTAAAAATTCCTCTAGTGGCATTAATATGTGTTTTTTGTAACCAACTCCGTATATGTCATTTAAATAGAACAAGAAAAATAATTTCTAAAAATTAAGGATTTCGAGCTATTAGGAGGGGGGTTGCCTGAAACCCAAAATGTAAAAATTGCTCTAGCAGCACCAATAATTGTGCTTGACATATACAATTTAATTACTGAAAATTATCAGATTATTGGGAGTGGAGTATACCTAAAAACTTTCGGAGGTTAAGCCCAAATCTAACGATCACAATTTTCATTTTTTAAAAGGAATCTCAATGTATGCCATTGAAATAAAATAAGAAAAAACAGTTTCTGATAATCGGTGAAATTGGACTATTAGCAGGTTGACACACAATTTAAAAATCGCTCTATCAGCATTAATATTTGCTTTGCAATGAAACTTCGCACATACCGTTTAAATAAAGAAAAGGGGGAGGGGAAGACCATTAGCATGGGGTGAAAGGGTTGCCTGCACTGCAAAATTTAAGAACCGTTATGGTTGCATTAATATATATTTTTTTTCGCAACGAAACTCCGTATTTGCCATTTAAATAGAATGACAAAATTGGTTTCTGGAAATGAGGGGATTAATCTGAAACCCAAAATTTAAAAATCCCTCTAGCAGCACCAATAACTTTTTTTTTTTCACAGCAGAACTCAGCATATATAATTTAATTGTTGAAAATTATTAGATTATTGATAATGAACTTTTTGGGGTTAAGCCCAAAATTAAAAATCGCTCTATCAGCACCAATATTTGTCTCTTCACATCAAAATTCGGTATATACAATTTAAATAAATATGATAAATATTTTCTGAAAATTATCGAAATTGGACATTTAGAAGAAAGGCATATTAGAAAACCGAAATTTATAAAATACTCTTGCGTTTAATTTTCTATATATTGTTTTAAAATGTAATGAGAAATTAACTCAGCATATAAACTGTATTTATAACGATGCATATATTTATATATAATAAAAGCATCGTCTTGAAGATAGCAAATGTAAAATATTAATCTAATATGTGTTTGACAATTATATCTGTATGTAAGAGCGCTCTGTAATAACCTTCAGAAAATGTTTACGTTACATGTTTTTAATACAATAACATTTAAATTAAGGCTCAAAGCCAATGAAAATCGATGAAAATTTCCATTGTTTACTGTTGATTATGTATATTTGCTTAGTACATTGTACTTGTTTTTAAATAGTAACATGTTTTTGTTTTACTGAAACATATGAACATCATCTTCATAAATACACAATGTAACTCGAAACTTTCTGTTGTTTCTCTCTATTTTAGTGAATATAAAGATGATATCAAGGCTTAGTTCATAAACATGGTTACATTTAAAAATGTGCAAAATACCCACACAGTACAGCTTTGTTTATCAGTGGCCGTATATTTAATTTAATTAATAGTGTTTCATTAATTTTTGGTGGTTCTCAATAATAATAGATCTAAAAGTGTGATTTCTCTTTTGTAATACTTATAGATTGTAAGAATTCTAATTTTGTTCCGCTAATACCACACAGTAATGTCATAACTTATTTGTTTTCAATAATTAACAAGGCCTAATTTGAATGTTATATTATTTTTATTAAAAATTATTCAACGGGATAGTTTGGGCAGCTCCTGCGTCACGGATTTTTTTTAATTTTTTGTACATTTCAGAACATGTACTATTTCCGTAAGAGTGTTTGATGCTTCATGTAGTCCTGCAGGTTGCTGTCTATACAGCCCACAGTAGACTTCGAGATTGCCATGGTAGAATATCTTGGCATCATGCAATGCATCCGTATTTCTCCGATTATTTGGTATGTACTGATCTTAGAAACAATGTCCTTGGAAAAGGATGCAACTCTCATCTACTGTAGTAAATTCAACAAGAGTCTAGCAGCCTTGGCGGTTATTTACAGTGGAAAACTGAGCGAACAGCAGCCGGTTTATCGGTAGTTCTTCTCTCATGTTTCGTTTCCAAGTCATCTAACAAGAACAACACTCTATGACGACTATTACAGCACGTACAATTTCTACTACAGTACCATCAGATGTCCTTTCTTTGAACCATTCAAATACTATATTCCTATCAAGGCTATAAGCTCACTTCTTGACGTTTCTTTACGGTATCTTCTCTAGAAAATTCAAACTTGAACATCCTGTATATACTTATTAGCCCATTTTACAATATAATTCGCAGTGTTCATATCAATTATTTTCTTGAGTAAAATTTATAGCAATGATGAAAAATTCAGAATAATGATAAGCCAAAATAATAATAATAATAATAATTATAATAAAGGAAAGTAACCATAATAAACCAATGATTCAAGAAACCAAGAATACTCACTCTTTTAGAGAACCGTTAATGTGAAGAAACTTTATGATCTTTCTTATCTTTCAGTTTCTTCAACTTCCTAAGACCTGACTGACACTTAGGTGTTAATGCTACAGGAGGTAGGTTATCGATCAAAATAATTCCTCCATAGTCCCAGAAAAATGTGACCATGGCGTTACAAACTGAGTATATTGTTTCTGAACTTCATTTTTTTCCGTAGAAAGTTTACTAATATTACTTCATCAACTGTCTTCTGCTTTTAGGGATGGATTCGAGTATCATCTACCTTTACAACGCTGGACACATTTTAAAACAGATACGATTCTCTGTTCATTATGATCGACAGTTAGGATTCAAGACGCACATGAGATGCTATCAAAAAGTTTCCGGACTGATTGTGTTACAAACAAAATACTTTGTTTATTTAATTTTTAACACAATCTCCTTCGAAATAGTACCCCTGGGCAACAAAACATCGGTCCTAGTGTTTCTGCCACTTTTGGAATGCGACCTCAAAGTCATTCTTTGTAAGTGAGCGTAGAACCTTTTGCGATTCACGTTGTACATCGAACCTTGAAATGGATCTTCATCTTCTGGAAAAGAAAGAAGTCCGAAGGAGTTGATTGTTACCCTATGGTTTTCATAAAAAAATTTTTCGGACGTTTTTAATTTCCAGGAACGTGCTTTCACTTTTGTAGCGCCGGTACCACTCGAAACATTGCACACGCCCCCATTCCATCATGCCCTAGATTTTTTGATTAGATTTATTTATGGACGCTCTTTAACAGCTCGGATCATCAGCGTCCCATTCAATTCAGGGCGTGAAACGTCGATAAATTTTGCCTCTCCTTTCAGGCTTGAGGTTCTTTTTCGTGCCGTAAATGTACGACACGATACCCACGGCTTTACTTCCCTTCCGAAGGAAGCCATACTTAGCATTTTTACGCCGAAAAAATCCATCGGTTCTGGCCGGGTTTGAACCCGCGACCTTGGGTTTAGAAGGCAAGTATGGTAACCACTACCCCACCAGGACCAACCTTAAGCTCACGTGATTTCACGTTAGTTCTTTGTTCCAACTTGATGTTAATGACGAAATTGCTGGCTAGTACACGCACACGATGACAAAAATACCGATTGCACTACTCCCAATATAAATATAGCGATGTTGCTTAGCGCACTGCTAGTTCAAGACTACAACTGCCTAGCGCTGCGCGCATAATCCTATTCTGCCATGTGTTGGCGTGCTACAGAACCAGTCCGGGAACTTTCTGATACCACCTCATATTCGGCACATTCTTTGAATACTTTATGTGATGTTGATACCACTAACATATTACCTGATTCTTATTCTTCGCCCAACAGCTGGCTGTATTTTTATCCACCGTAATAATGATAAGTTTCGTGTTACGCAAAGAGAATAAAATTACTGCTCTGTTTGTATTGCTCTTTGTTTAATTTATTGTGAATAGAAATGGCATCACTGCCGCCGAGCGGAAGAAGATATTACAGACTTGAAGGTTTAATGCTACTACACATGCGGAGATGTATCGCATTACTTATTGAAAGTCCCGCGTGTTGGTGCTGAATGAGTTTATGCAAGTTCTGTACTTTGCTATGTTAGGCGTTCGATCGGCTGCGTCAGGAATTGCCGGCCTCCCTCCCCGGTCCATTTGAACGCTTCATTCAACCTTCTTTTCGGGTAGTTTAACACCCTAATGGAACATGATCGGCGATGAATCACACGTCTCGCCAGCGCCTCCTATAATCTCCGGTTGCAGCTTTCTTGTTAATGTCTTTAGTGAATTAGGGTTAGCCTTGTACAGCCAATTTGATTGACGAGCGGTCACATCATTTGGTAATTGGAAAAATGGGAATGTAAAGGTGTGTGGTAGCCATTCAATTTTTGACTGCCTTTTAATATATTAATCCATTTCTTTAGATTGAATTAGAGAAAACTGTTCGTATTTACTTGACTGGCTCTAAGATTTTCAAATGCCCTCAGAAAACTTGATATAGGTTTATGTACTAAAAACAAATAGTTAAGATTAAACCACAGTCCATGCCCACTGAACAAAACACTTCAATTAGAAAATCAGTATTTACATTTTAAAAAGTTATTAATATGAATATATTGAGTTTCAATTCTTGACAAAACATTATTTTTTACTGCTAGGTATCGTATTTTTCCATTTCAATTAGCTGAATTAAGTTCGTGGCTCATAAGCAAAGCACTTAACTAAAAAACAAACTTTTGCCTTACGGTTTTGTCACTTAAATGCGTGTGAAAGAATAAAAAAAACCCAACTGATAATTGAAGCTGTGTAAAATCTGTGCAAAATGGGTTCCACATTCCCTAACAGCTTTAAATGTTCGTGAAGTATATGCCAACGCTACCAACACTGATACCCACTCCCATATTTAGCATTTCAACAGTAATATGTCGATTTCCTCCACCAAGTAACTGCCTTGATCTTTGAATTGTTCTCTCGTTCACAGCTTCCCGAGGCCAGCCAGAGTGAAGATTGTCGTTCAAAGTCTCTCGTCCTTCTCCAAACGATCGAATCCACCTTGCAATGGTATCAAGTGTACACACTTGATCATCATTAACATTACTAAGTCCTCGTGTTTGTCTGTTTGTTTATTATTATTATTATTATTATTATTATTATTATTATTATTATTATTATTATTATTATTATTTTCGTTCTTTCACCTAGTTTTCTATAGAAATATTCATGATTTTCCACCAGTTATTGACACAGGACTGAACTCAACAAACTGTACGACAGTGTCTATGCAAGTTTAAACCTGCATTTTTTTTTTTTTTTGCATATTTTGATAGCTTAAGGTTCATTGTTGTCCACAATTGATAGGCTGGTTGCAAAACTTTATAAATGTCCCTCGTAAGGGAAACCATTTCATAAGATGTAGTTTTTAGAAAACAAGCGAAAAAATCATAAATTACAATTTGTTAATTAGCTTCAATAACAAGTACAAATTTAGAACAACATTAGCGTAGAAAATTTTCCTCTCTTTTCGAAATGTAGCAGAAAATATATTAACATTTTTAACTTTAAATTATCATCAAAGAGTTGTACTGAAAGTATACGGTGAAAGGATTTAAATGGCGTGAGTTACAGCCCTTTACCATTTAAATCATAGCTAAAAACTAGGATAGATATTATAATTATTTAACTGGAATTATCATAATACCTTAAAAATAGAAAATGTAATTTATTACACATTTGTAACTGTATCTATCCAATAGGATGCAAATTTAGACCTTAACTGCCGGAGAGAGAGAGAGAGATCTTTAAATGGGGTCACCGGTCAAGGAAAGTTTGACAACCCATTTTGCAACTTGTTGAATCAGGTCCACAAAGACTGCCTATTAACATAATTAAGATAATGAGAATAGTGTTTTGACTGGGATCAAGGGTTTTAGTTTGCTCATATATAGAAACCAGCTAAGAAATCCGGAGAGGGAAAAATAATTGTAACTTTGATCTTTTCCCTCTCACTAAAAATCACCGAGTCTTAGTTGCTAAGTGTTGAATAGAGCTGGGGTGCGAAGAGGCCATAAAAGTTCTCTATA
The DNA here is from genome assembly GCA_030762175.1 of Metallyticus violacea. Classification (NCBI taxonomy): domain Eukaryota; kingdom Metazoa; phylum Arthropoda; class Insecta; order Mantodea; family Metallyticidae; genus Metallyticus; species Metallyticus violacea. Next base: position 14,021,388 of record CM060834.1, read on the forward strand.
AACAGATTCCAGGCCAAAAGGTGCGTTTAAAACCGTAAACAAGGATTGGAAAGAAGTCTTGCCAAGGTTATTGAATAGGGAGGTGGCGTGAAACTATAAGCTCTTAGAGTTTCAATTTCATCTATGTAAGATCACATAGTCTGGAGCAGTACAGAAAGCAAGAGATGACCGGAAATTGGCGCAACTCCGGAACGATTTTTATTTGCTTAAATATAAACGGCGCGAAATGGAGAAAGTTGCCGGCGATATTTTAAGTGATGAGATATAGGACTGAACGACTGAAGTTTCGTTAAAAAGAAACAAGAATTGGTCCATCCAGCAGTTACTGACAGTAACGAAAAAGGCCTCCTTGGGTTACCAAGAGAAGGCCAAAACCGTGGCAGTGCTCTGGAGGTGAAAAAGGTCTTTGCAACCAGTGGCACGAGGGGCTACTCTACAAGCTTCTGAAGCGCGCATCCCCTCCCGCTACATTGCACTGAAAGCTGGTTTCCTCCGAGACCGTAGAGGCATCAATGTCATCACAAAGAGCCATTGGCGCTGGAGGGCAACGTGCGGCTTACATGGCTGACCTTACAGAGCCGAGAGCTACGACGTGCCAGTATGCAGATGATGTCCTACCGCTGGCACAAAACAAGAACTTCTGCTGCCGACCGCTAAGAGCTATCCGGGAGTGGAGTGAGAAATGATGTATGGCCATCGGCCCGGAGAAGAGCTCAGTCCTTCTCCTAGCTCAAATCAGACTACAGCATGACCAGCAGCCCCTCCGGCTGCGACGCAGATTGATCCCCTGGGTCACAAACTCGAAGTACCTCGTGGTTCTGTTGGACAAGCATCTCACCTTCGTCCCCACGCAAAGGGCAAAATAAAGCTGCACCATGCAGCTACCCTATTTTCCTGTCAAAAACACTACTCACTCACTCAAAACTGCGGATATATCGAGCTATCGTGCCGCTGCGAGGTCTGAGGAGTGGTGGCCAAGTCCATCATCCGCAGTATCCAATGCGTGCAGAACAGGGCGCTTAGGATGACCTACGATACCGTCCGTAAGTTTCCGTTGCACATTCTCCATCAACCATACATTGTTGATGTCATTCGAGAGAGAACAAAGACGATGTATGAAAAGCCTCCCTATCACCCAAACCAACTAGCGTGCCTCCTGGGTCAATACGATCACAGGGCCATCAGACGGCGCCCTTCATACAGGCTCCCTAAGGACATCTTGGGCAGATAACAAATGTAAGTCATCACTGCCCTGAAAAGTGATGACCATACCATGCCAAAACGACGGGTGACCATGGACGTTAAGCAATATTGATCTTGGTCATCACTTGGATGGGTGGTCAAAAAATGTAGCATGAGAAACATCAAAAGAATGCTCTACATACCTCAAGTGAATTATAAATAAACACTTTCTGTTGGAGCGACGTCATCGTAGCTTCAGTTCGAGTGCCGAATCTTTCCCTTTTTCCCAGTCCGCGATAATTCGCAACTAAAACACCAGTAAGGGCACCTCTTGATGTTGAGAAAACTTCCTCAACCCTGATATACATAGAGTTGGTATCGGCCAGGAGAAATAGGATCTGCTAGAAGATTAAACAGAGGATCCGCATCTTCCTTACCCACCGGCCACAAGAATAAAAAAATGTACAATTCCTCTACAATAGGTTTTTATTGGAACCCTCATCGGTCCTATTCGTTGCATTCTCCTCACCCCTGCGTGATAAAATCCTGAGATCCAATTTATTGTTAAATCAAAATAAAATTACCCCTGCACCCTCATAATTACCGCTCCAAGTGTAAAGTGAAAAAGTGGGGTAGCTTGTTTGGAATGAGTGAGTACATTGCAGGGTTTTTGATTTTCCGATAAGTACAATGTACTAGGCATTAAAAGCCCAAGAGAGCGAAACCTTACACAGCTAGACAAGTTTCAGCCGAAAACGACGACATTCCGGAAAGCGGTTAGCCACAACAGTTAGGGAGTTCTCTGCAGCCATATTATTACAAGAGCCGCTCTCTGAGGAAGGGTTTAGACAGGAATAATGTTGTAACCGCACTCTTTGAGAAGGTTCAGTTCAATTGCTCTGTAAGAGGAGAGGTTTCAAACCCTCAGCTCAGTTCCCTTATTGGGCTTAACGAAGCGTTCAATAACGTCTGAGTGACAGCACAGGGGATCTGTGGCGGATTCAAAACATTTACTTCGAGTATGCCTAACTTTTGAGTAGGTCTTACCTTGTTCAAATATTACGGTACTAAAACCTTTCGTGTGTAACTCCCTGCATGGATTTGTTTAATACAGCTCAATTCTCTTCGTTGTCAAATAAGAAACGTACAGGGTCTAAATGTTACTAGTAACTTCAGTTTTGTAAGCTTTCGTACAAATAATAAAATAAAATAAAACAAACTAAATAAAATAAAATCGCCACTTTGGTACCTGGTTTCCTAAATCAGGGCGTGTATATAAAATGTTTTATTTATTATTATAAACTATACAATACTCCCTTACTACATTATTTTACAGCTTTTCTTAATAACTAGGCAAAACAATACAGCAAAATAATTAAATTAAACCAAAATATAAATTTACTAAACTACTCCAATTTAATCTTCCAAAATCTACCAAATAAACAAAATTACTGGGAGCCAGTAAGAATTATAGCTGGCAGTCAGCTATTCTATCCTAATTTATTCCATTACTATACTACTAACCACTGGTTACCAGCGGTGTATCCAGTACTTTGGCAGAAATTTCTCTTAAATTGAACATTACACTTAACTGTTTCAAGTCTTCTTAACTTTCAATCACAATAATCACCTTCTCTTTAACAACTTACTTCACTTTAAAGTTCATTTATCACTATTAATCTTTCCTACTCATTTCATTTATTTGTCCTAACACTTTAGCTCATTAAACACTATCACCTCGCTTCCACCATATCACTCTCCATCTTTTCTTCCCAACCGTCCCTTCTTCCATCTCGCTTGATCCTGGTTGCACCATTTCTCGCGCTCTGCTCCTCTTTTCCGGACACCACTTCTCCATCCTCCATCTCCTTCCGCCGCTCATTTCCATGGATCTTCAACACCCTTTAATCTTCTTCTATAATCTTCCTTCTTTTATCTTCTTCCCGGTCTCATAACTTTTGCAGGTAAAAGCCTTCACCTTCCTTCCCATTCTCTACTTCAGGTTGTGAATAAAAAATTATTGCCGCCTATTATAAATTTAGGTATATTCATCTCCTTTATCACTCCCTTCTTCCTTGTCTTCATCTTCTGCTCTAACATTCATTCTCTTCCTGTTGATTTATTAAAATTTACTTTGTATATTTTCTATTCTTGTTAAGTTATTTGTGTTTTGGCGTTGTCTTTATATACGTATGCGTTCTGATTTTCTTACTTTTTCCTCTGCAGAAAAACTTATGTTATAAAACACGTTAATTTACTCTTGAAAAACAAATACGAAGACGGTTCAATAAAAAAATATTACACTTTTTATCAGGCATAATTTCTCGCCCAAAAGTTTGCCTTTACTGTATTTTGCTACCCTAATGCGTAATATACACGTGTTACGTACTTCACTACTGGTTCTCTCTACGAAAGGTGCGCAGGTTAAGACATGTTCAGTTCTGTCTACAGAAAAATGTAAGTGATACGTTATGAACTGCTTTGAAATTCTACTTTTGTCTCAACAAATCTTTTAGCGGAGGCCTATGCAATGTTACAGGAAGCCTACGGAGAGATTGTTCTTTCCTATAGGACAACTTGAAGACTGTTTGAAATGTTTAAACAGGGAAAGTAATACATTCAAAGGGAGGGTGGACTGGCACTTCAGTTTGGACTCTAAAGGAAGAAAACATTAACACCTTCACTTTGGTAACTGAAGAGTTGCACATGAGATGTGTTTGTGCACGGCGGGTTCAGCAGTTCCCGAACAAAAGGACGTTCGCATGCAGTTGTAGAAATGCTAGAGGAAATTCAGAGTTTCTTTCAAAGACAATACTTGACTACACTACCATATTCTGAGAGCAAACATCAAAGCTCTGTATCGTTACCAACATAAAAAATGCAAAAGTGGTTGCTTTTGCTGGGATATTTATGGTCATCTTATTTTACGATTACCAAGGAATGGTTTACCAGCATGTCGTACCTGCATACAACTGTAATTGGGCAATACTGCAGATATGTCCTAAAAACTCTGCTACACCATATCACCCGCATATCCTCGAACATGGTCTCAATTTTTACTTGAAATTACAGACAAAAATGTGTCAATATTATGTTAATGTTCTATTAAGAAGGACTCCATACAAAATAATTATATCTGAAACGCGGCGGTCTTGCTAATGCGTCCATGTATGCCGTGAGGGGCTAAGGTGCTGCACTTTTGATGAGATTGCTCCAGCATGATAAACTCAATGAGCAAAACTCGTAATTCTACTTTTAGGCAGACATCATTCCTTTTGGGCACAAATCTGAAAACTACATTTGTTTGTTTTAATGTGTAAGTTTGGGAAGTTACATTTTAGATTCCCTTTGTTTTAAGGGATTCGAGAGTTATGTAGAAATCACAATTTTAACAAAAACATTGCAATTCCGTCAAATTTTCCCATGAAATTTATGAGATCTAGGGATGTATTATTTCACAAAAACATTCTTTATATATTTTAAAATTATAAAAATAAAATTTAAAATTTGTGAGATTCGAATTCTAATTTTCAGTCCCATTTCCATTGCAATCGGCCATTAGAAATTATGTGAGGAGGGCTGCAGTTTGTTTCTCACTTCTGCACTGTCGTTTCTGGCAATTTCAGAGTTCCTCCTTCATAGTCCTGTAAAAGTGTTTGGGTAGTTTTCTGTTTCTTCACCAAATTCTTCTTTGACAAACTGGGCCTTTTCTCGCGTCATCAAGACAATGCCAGACCTCACATATGTGTCGTGGCAGTTGCAAAAATCAACGAATTGGGTACGATTTGCTGCCACATCCGCCTTATACCCTGACTTGGCTTCTTTGCACTTCCAACTGAGAAAAGTCCTTGGTGGAAAGAAAGTTTCGTTTGATGAAGTGTTTAAATCATTAGTTGAGACCTGGAGGACTTCCATGAATTGGATAAAAACTTTGGAGAACTGCTGAACAAAGTACATTAGTGTCAACGGAGTCTGTGTTGATAGATAAGAATAACTTCAAAAAACGATGCAGGCATTTTGTGCTTCGTCCGGAGAACTTTTAAAGTTGCCCTAATGATAGACACAAAGAATTGTAAATCCTGTATTCAATATTAGTACATGTAATCTCTAGGTAGGAGAGGGAATCTAAAAGTACCTTGAATAACAAGCTGAACTGAGCTGATATTACAAAGCAGGAGAAACACGACGTTTATGCGTGATCAACAACCACAACATTTGTTGACATTGCAGCTTAGCTTTCGTTAGACACAGAACAGTGAGTCAAATTTTCTTATGATTTCAACAGCTTCTATGATGCAACGCTACGATGTATGAACATCCACACATTTCAAACATGTTTGTGCAATAAAACAAAACACTGTGGAAAGCAGAAATACATCTGGGTTGGAAAATAGTGATCAAATGTCAAATTAACGCTGTGTTTGTTAAATGTTTCTAATTATATATCTTAAATTTTAATATAAATCAATATTTATTTTTATTCAAATAGACTTTTCATTATTCCTCGACCACTAACTGTGATAAAAATACGGTACACATGCCAATTATATGAGATACGAACATATAAGTAAATCTCACAGAAATGCAATTTGTGACTCCATAAGCAAAGGTGTCTTTATCCGTAAATTGGAAATGAAATTTGTTTTAAGAGACTTCAGAAGTAATGTGTTTGTTTCATCTTACAGAAAACGTTCTAAATTTAAACGAGCACGTCAACACGCTGCTTATATATTGGACATTTTCTGTTCTCGTTCTCATAGAACAAAGGTGTCACATCTAAATGTGAGGTCATAAACTTTTATGACCAAGCCAGAGATTGGCCATTGAGATGACAGACATGTTGGTTTGGGAGCATTCAACGCTTGACGTGATGAACATCCCAATTCTTGAGAAAACAAAGGGGCAGAAGAGATAAAAAGGAAGAACCAGAAATAGGCAAAAAGAAAACAATTAAGAAGGGAAAGGAACAGCGAGAGAGAAAAGGAAAGAAAAATAAGTACGTGAAGAAAATAAAGAAATAAATTTAAAAAATAATAAAACTGTTTGCAAACTTACACCCTTTACTAAAGCATTACCTGATTTAGAACGTTAGCACTTGCTTCACAAGTTTATTACATTTCTTGTTAATCAACAGCACATTACAGTCCTTATTTCAACGTTTTTCTGAGCAGATAGTTATTAGTTCTCTATGAATCTCTTACTCTAAGCGTTGACTAATTTTATACTAAATATTTCTGGAGATGATTAACGTAACCAAAAACAATTTTATTAGATTCGAAGCAAAGATCCTTGATTACTATCTCTCTGTTCTTTCTCAAGCCAAAGAATTTTCTTCATATAAGGGGAGGAACCTCGGCGAAAACAGCAGAGTTTCCATGTGATTATTGACAATTAATTTGTAATTTTTTATCCTTAGAGCTAATTATAAAAGTGTAATGTTCAATTAAAGGATTCCAAAAGTTAGGATTTTTTTGTTATTTTCAACATAGTCACCTTGTTAATCAGTACATTTAGTCCAACGAATTTCCAGTTTTTTAATAGCCTCAGTAAAATAAGATCTGACTAAACGTAAAAAACAAGGATCTGTCCGAGTTTTAACCTCATCATTTGGTGTGAATCGTCGTCCACCTAGTCATTTCTTCAGAATTAGGAATAAAAAGTAAACGCTGGGAGCCAAATCTGGCGAATATGGCGGATGTGGAAGCATTTGGAAACGAAGTTTTGCAGTAACAATCCCAAATGTGTGTGAAGGTGCATTATCGTGATGAAGAAGAACTTTCTTTTTCGCAAGGTATGTACGATAAGCCTGAATAGCATTCTTCAGTTGGTCCAGCAGTGAAGCCTAATACTCCCCGGTGATGGTTCTGCACTTCTGGAGGTAATCTACGAGCACCATACCATGAGAATGTTAGAAAGCCACGAATTTTCCTGTAGATGGAACCGTTTTTGCTTTCTTTGGTGCACTTTCACTGTTGTCATCAACTGTTTGAACTGCTTCTTTGTCTATGGCGTATAGTGATATCCATGTTTCATCTACTGTTATGAAACGTCGGAAAAACTCACTAGAACTGTTTGTTTAGATCCATTGAATTGAGAAAAAAAGCGTTCTTATACCCAAATCTTGGTGGACACGGTCTATCGAGATGTTTGCAATGTCAGCCAATTCGCGATCATTTGGTACAGCGTTGTGAATTTTTGTCACAACGTCGTCGGTCGTAGCAGTTTTGGAACGCCCTGAGCGCTCATCATCTTGAACGACCACGCTTAAATCCAGCAGCCCACTTTGTAACCATCGAAAATGAAGGGGAAGAATCCATCAATGTGGAATGTAACTTCTTTTCCGTTTCTATTGGGATTAAAACTCTTCAAAATGTAGCAATTTATCACAGCTCGTATTTAGTTTTATCCATTTTGTAACACTAGTTTGTTTACATGATCATCACAAACAAGTGACTATACTCACTAGTCTGAAACTTTAAAGCGCAACATCTAAAGAATAATGAACAATTATCATAGAAATTTGGTCATCCTCACGACAACTCTGAGTCAGGCCGATTACTTTTAGAACCTCCCCTCCCCATATATCTGAGCTGTTATATTACTGATAAGTATTAAACAAATCAAGATTCATTAATTTGTATTATTATTATTATTATTATTATTATTATTATTATTATTTAAAAGCCTTTTGTGCCAATTCATATGCATTGTTATCTTAAATGTTACAGTTGATTTTCTAAACCTATGTGCTCAATTTAAATAACTTTAATGCTCCATGCAACTAAACCTCGCAAATCTGTATTATTTTATGTGCAGTTTTCATTCTACTACCCTATGCCCAGGAAATTAGTCATATTTAGTACTTCCAGAGCAATTATATTATCATGAATGGAATGAGTAATAGAGAATGCTAAATCACGGAGAAAAAAATCATATTTTATAATATTTATTATTAGGGTGCGCTATCCGTTACAGTACCCTTGCTTAATGATCTAACCTCACAACCACCAACTACATTGTTCTAGAAGAAGTTTCCGGTATTTTTACTAAAATCTTTAATGCCTCTATATTTTTAATATACATTTGCGTTTCGTGTTGCCTAAGTTTACAACTAAAGTGACTCTCAAGTAAGTGGATTTCTAGTGCTGACCTGCCTACTCCCTTCTCTCTTTCCTGCTGTACACCGCACCGTTCTCGAATGTCATTGTTTTGGTCATCTCGTTGACTGTCATTCCCCATTCCAGGCAACACGCCTCTAAGCTGCCCAGTTTCCTTTGCAAACCGCCAAACGAAATGGTTTCAGCTGTAAGCTTTTTTTCATAAGACGAAGTGCTATCTCTGAGTTGAGCTGCTCGTTTGCGTGTGGATTTACGAGGTGACCGTTCGATTGATTCTGCAACTCGCGCAAGTGGCTGGTCGACCACATCGTGGACTGTCAGAAGGAAACTTTCGTTTCTCTCAAGTGTTGCTTTTCTTCGAGTTCACTGTCCAAATCTCTGTTTGAATTGCGTCATGAAATTTGTTGCATTGTATGCACAGTGTGCGGTCTTTCATGAACCAAAACGCTTGCAATTGAACACTCTTCGATTGAATAACTATTCGTATCTGGCATCTTGGGGCTAGCTTTTACTGTTATGATTTTCAATTTTGTTATTTGTACCAACTGTTTCCATTGCTGCCAATACATTTTCGCTAAAATACTCTTTGTTTATCAATAAGTGATCTTTAAATTAATATTCTACATAAATAAATTGCATAAATATGATATATTGTGAGAAAAAGATATGGATTTATTATTATTTCTTTATATTTTAATTATTTTTTTTAATTGTGTATAATACTTAAACATGTAAGGTCTATGACTCATGCATAAAATATATTTGTAATATGTGTATAGACTTTTACAATATAAAGACACACTCACTAGTATCAACTTTCACTATGTCGTTTAGTTTTTCTGTTCCAATTTCCGATAAGATTAGTGCATAACTCTTCTGTAGGCCCTGAACGTATTTAAACAGGACATACAAAAATATTAGTCCGGAAAAACTATTTACATAATGCTTAGTAATGGACTTGTTTGTTCCTTTCCCTGAAGGACTAGCGCATGATCTCATTAGTAAACTTTAGAGAGGCACAAAATGTTTAAGAGCCCATTATTCAGCTCTTTTTACTCTGAGCTTTAATTCATTATAACGCTCTTCTGTGACCTTTACCCGCCTGATATCTTTTTAAACTTTATACGCACTAGCTATGTGCCACGTTTTCCATAATGTGTGATATAGGGAATTCATTTTAAGGCACTCCGGAATGCCCTGTCGTTGCATTGTTAAATTAGTCATATTCAATGTAACTTTTTTCTGAATCTATTGAGATAAATCAGCTAATTATTTTATTGCATTAAGATTTCACTTTTATCTAAACTTTAAAACACTTTTTTTTATAAAATTTTGTTTTCCTATCTAAATATAAATTCTTTGAAATTTTCTTTGTTCCTTTACCTAATTCCTCCATTAGGCTCAATATACTTTCATTTACGCTTGTTGTGTGTTGCTGTTTACTTCATTTTTATATAAACAGTAATGTGAAAAACAATAACATCCACCACTTTACCAAAGTCTGCACTGGTTGCTGTTACATTCCCATTTAGTAACATACTGGCGTAGGTCCATAAGTTTCCGGCCGCGCCGATAAGAATTATCACCTTCACAAAATCCTTTATCTGGCGTCATACCTTATCTGTTAAGAAATAATTGCAGCTGTAACTTCCGCCCCACTGTGTTCAGTTGTTCAGATATAGTTGCATAAAGAATGCTATGTGTAGAAGATTGTGACATGTTCAAAATGGAGTATCCAGCTGTTATTAAGTTCTTCACAAAAGAAGGACTTACTCCAAATGAAATTAAACAGCGATTGGATGGTGTACATGGGGAAGCACCCCTACCGTAAAAGAATGGGTCAAACTTTTTTCGAGAAAGCATTGAAGACGAAGAGCGTGCAGGTCGGTCCTTGGAGGGGTTCACTTCTGAAAACATAGCTCTTGTGGAAGGAGAAATTGTGGAAGACTGGCAGTTCATAGTTATAGAAATAGCAGCAAGATTGAGCCTTTCCAAAACAACACATTTGAATTATTTATAAACATTTAAACATGAATAAGGTTAATGCAAGATGGGTGCCTATGCTTCTTCCTCAATCCAAAAGCAGCAACAAGTCATCTGTTGTCAGGCATTTTTGTAGCTTTGCCGTGACCACGAGAAAGAATTTCTGCGAACCATTGTTATAGAAGATGAAACTATAGTCCTCTACTATGATTCCTTGTCCAAAAGAGAATCAATGGAGTGGTAGGCATAAACCTGGCGAAGCATCGCCTCTAAAGGCCAAGATCACTCAGTAAACCAAGAAGATCATGGCCACAATTTTTTGGGACTGTGAAGGAATACTCTTCATTGACTTCAAGGAGAGGAGCACACAGTAAATGGGAAGTACTATGCTGGCCTACTGCACAGACTACGTACATACATCAAAGAGAAAAGGCGAGAAAAGCTGAGTGGTGGTGTGCGCCTACTTCATGACAACGCGCCGGTGCACATAGCTCTTGTTGTACAGGAAGCTGTGAAGAAATGCGGCTTCAAGGGGATTGATCATCCATCCTACAACCCAGATCTAGTTCCTAGTAACTATTTCCTCTTCTCAGAACTCAAGAAGGACCTTCGAGGAAGGAAATTTACGTGTGACGAAGAAGTGATGGTGCTGTTTATGCCCATTCTGACTATTTGGGGGGAGCGTTTGAAATGTTAATTCAAAGATGTAAATGTATTGCAATAGAGCAAGGCTATTTTGAAAAGTAAAATATTGTTTTTGTTTTTATCATACCTATAAAATGGTTAAGCCGGAAACTTATGGATCTGCTCTCGTATGACAAAGTTCCTGGTGCAATTTCACTAAATCAATATTAACTTAATAAAAAATAAAAGAAGTAACAGAGTACTATTGCTTTACTTCCAACTAAACCACTATAATTAACCAGGTAATTGCAACGAACCAAATTATCCAAGTCATGTAATTAAAAGCATTGACCACATTTTTCACCATTTTGCTTACTGTCGATGCGTACATTGGGGTCTAGTAATAGTTGATCTTGCTTAAGCCTGAAAGAACAGGCTTCTGAGCAAAATTTATCACATCCTGTACTAAATGGGACGCGATGACGTGAGATGTTAAAGAGCGTCCGTAAGTAAACATATCAACCATTCACGCGACAATTTAAAAGAACTTACAGTTTACTGCGTTGACATATTTGTTTATTACACAGAGACTATTTCACTCCACTGTTACAATTCCATACCAACCCCTTAACAAAGAATTCAGAAACTGAGAAGCGCGCTGGGAACGGCAAATTTTGCAAAGAGCTGTCGCCCCCCTCTAATGACCCGAGCTGGCAGCACAGTAAGTGAAGCCTTCTGGTTTTTGAAGCGGTTACTTTCTGGAGATATGTTGTCACAAAGTGGTTGTGACCTTCGAGCTCATAAAGATATACCGATCCACACAGTCAATGTTTAGGCCCTATAAGGTAAACGTTGATGGCTCCAAAATACTTGTGATTATTATTGCTATGTTGCCACTTCTCATCAAACTTTCAGTAACACTACATAATGACGTTTTAAGCAAAAGAAAATATTAACTAATGTCTTGTTCATTTGCAACTGGGAGGGGGTGAACTTTGGGCACAACAGCCTTTAGCCTTCTGTACCGACAATCTTCATTTTGCAGATTTAACTCTTTAATTAAAGGGTCATCAATAAGTCCGTGACCGTAAAAACCACGAGAATGGTTTTGCTTAAATAGTTGTTAACAAAACCCGGATATTAAGAAATATGCCTTTTTCTATCAGGGTGCTTGTATTTAAGTCAGATAGCAATGAACATGTTTCCGTACATTTGGGGTAGATATGGCCAGTTTTTATGTTGCCTTTTAGGCCTATTTTGGCTTCTGTTAACTATTTTAAAGTTTAAAACTTGTTTTGTCTGTTTTGGATCGTTATGGATTTATCTGCGATTGTTTACGCATTTTAAAAAACATAAAAAGAATTTCAATGTATCGAAGTGAAAAAAGTTATAAAAATTAAATGACATGTTCACCTTACAAAAATATCTATTGAGAATCTTTTTATATATTTATTTCTTCTCAAGCAGTAAAAAACGTTCTCTTCAACCGATTTGCTTAAGCTCATTAATAAAAGCTACACACCTAAGGCATACGAATAGCAGAAAATAGAAAAAATGAGGTAAGTGCTGTAGTCTTGAATAGTCCTGGCGAATGACGTTGTATGGATATACGCGAGACAATTCCAGGAAATTTGTTATAGGATAATTTCTCTATTGCATAAATGTAACAAACAACTGCAAGCGAGAAAGAGGAGAGCAGTACAGCTGTGCAATAAACCGTCCCTACAATGTGTTCAGTATGGAAATAAAGAGAGATATAGCCTGATTCCCCTATAAACGCATAAATAGAAAATGAACTCGACCAGAAACCACTGCGCATCTGTTACTCATTCGCCAGGACTATTCAGAATTCTAATTTGCCTCACCAATATTTTCATGATGTCTTGAAAGATTAACTTTCTGTTGTAACTGGTATGAGTACTTCCGAAATAGCTTTTTTAAATATGCTCCAATCACTTTAGTGGGAGTAGAACGTTCTATTTCCATGATGAAAAATGTTCTCTCTAACAAGCGGCTGACTATGGCAGTTAATACCGTGGGAAAAAAAAAAAAAAAAAGAAAAAAGAAAGGAAAAAAGAAAGAAAGAAAGAAATAAAGAAAAAGCTTGTTGTTGCTTTTAACAGAAAAGTAAATTTAAGTACTTTAATTATGTAATAAAAAATTTATTAAGTTCCTAAAACACCTGTTTTCAATAATAGGTGGACGAGATCGTTAAGGCGCGGACTTGTGAGCGGGAAGTCTGGGGTTTGAATCCGACTACGACCGTCCTCCCCGACTGAAGTTTGTTCCAGGTTTTCCTCAGTCCTCATAAATGTCAATGCCACGGAGGTATACTAAGACTTAGGCCTAGAACGTTTACTTCCTTAAAAAAATCCTTTCCCTCAATAACTGAGAACACTTCTCTTTCACTAGTCAGTGAATGGTCTGATTCTACAAGTAACATAACCTCATTTTCCTACTACAGTTCCTTTAGGCCATGTTTAGTGTTTAAATATTTTACTACCAAATGAAATGTAATGTTTGATGAATACTTCACATCACTAACATATGAACATTCAACGGAAATCCCACTTATGTAATGTTTTGAAATCACATACGGCACGTTTACTGTAGGCTTGATATTGCATAATGTAGGTCACGCTCTTTGGTGTTTACCGCGATAAATAATAGCGTGGCCACGACCGCACTGATAGAGAAGGCCACGGCTGTAGTTAACGTGGGTCCCGCGAGATGGTGCGCGCGACGCTAATGTCGTGAATAATGCATGTTCGGCTCCTGAGTAGACCGAACCGCACTTAATGGGCAGATCGTGTCGGGGATTCCCCCCGCTAATACGCCAAGCGAGGTGGTCTACAGTTCCGAAATCTACTGATGGTGTCTTAATGGAATGGAGTACCAGGTTTGGTCGGAAGTACTAATGTGTTCGGAACGAAAACAGGAGGCCTTCTTGTCACTTTCGTTCCTCCTCCAGGGAAACTCTCCGAATTAGAGACTTTTTACATGGGACTGTCAGAATCTCAGGCCTCGCTTGTATTCATTAAAATAAATATGGTCAAAAAGTAACGGAAGTATCTAACTACTATTTATCGACAGAGGTGTCACGACATGTACGAATATCAAGTCCGTTGCTGCACATACACCCCAACTCTTGTATGTAATGAGGATATGCATTGTCCAGAAGAGAAATTCTAGGAAGCAAATCTCAGCATTACAAAAGTAAAAGACCCTACAATGATGAAATTTTCAGTGGTACACGGTTCCATATGTAATGCAATAATAAATAAAGAAATAAAGAAATAAATAAAGAAAATAAAGAAAACACAATTTTACACTTATTAACCTAATTTTAATAAAATGAAATAAGTTATGCAATTACTGTGTCGTGTTAGGGGAACAAAATGAACATTCTTGCAATCTATAAGTATCACAAAAAAGAAACCCCCTTTTTAGAATTATCATTAATATAGCTATTGAGATTAAACCAAAAAAAGTAGACAATAGCATACATTAATTACATTAAATATGTGGCCATTGGTAGACAAAATTAGAGAAAAATAACGAAGTTTCAAGTTACATTGTGTATTTAAGATGTTCATATGTTTAAATAAAACAAAAACAAGTTACTATTTAAAAACATTACAATGTATTAAGCAAATATACACAATCAACAATAAAACATATCAAAAGTTTGATGTATTTTCATTAACTTTGAAATTTAATTTAAATATTATTGTAATAAAATCATGTAACGTAAATATTTTCTGAATGTTATCACAGAGCGGTCTTACATACAAATATACTTCTCAAACACAATTATTAGGTTGATATTTCACATTTTCTATCTTCACAACGATGCTTTTATTAAATATAAAAAAACATCATTATAAACACAGTTTATATGCTGCTTTATTTAAAAATATATAGTGAAAATTAAACGTAAGAGCGCTGTTTAAACTTACGTTTTCAAGTAAACCTGTACCCCTAATTTTCCGAAATTATTTATTTTATTTTATTTCTTTATTATTTAAATGTATGGAGTTTGGTTGCGAAATAGCAAACATTAGTGCCGACAGAGTAATTTTTAATTTGGGGTTTCAGGTAAACCTCCACCCCTAATAATTTTATTTCACTGATTTTATGAAACAATTATTCCTATATTGTTTTAATTGACTATACCGAGATTCACTGAGAAAAAACAAATATTGCGGCAACTAGAGCGATTTTCAAATTTCGTTTTAACCCTTAATGTTTAAATTTCGGTTTTCAACTACACTCCCACTCCTAATGGGCCAATTTCCCTAATTTTCAGAAATTATTTTTCTTATTTTATTTCAATGGCATATCCTGAGTTACCTTTAAAAAATTAAAATTACGGCCTCTAGAGCGGTTTTAAATTTCGCTTTAACCCCCTAATGGCTCCATTGTCCTGAGTTTCAGAAAACATTTTTATTAAATTCTTTTAACCAAACACGTCCAGTTTCATCGAGAAAAAACAAAAACTGCGTGCGCTGGCAATTTTTAATTTTTATTTATTTTTACTCTTTATTATTATTATTATTATTATTATTATTATTATTATTATTATATATATATATATTATATATATATATATATATTTTTTTTTTTTTTTTTTTTTTTTTAAATTTTGCTTTAAGTTAACCCTCACATCAAATGTTCAATTTTGCTGGTTATAATGAACACCAGGAATAATTTGTTAAGTGATGGTTACACGCCAAGTTTCGTTGAGAAAAAACAAAAATTACGACAGCTAGAGCTTTAACAGATATATACAAAATAGCCCAAAAGCAACTTCTCACTGAATTTCAGTTAGCAAAGGATTTCACTCCGTTTTATGTTCATCCTGCTTCCCTTCTGCATTAATACGCCGTAGCAATCTACCTGGAACACACTGACATACACAACACAGCTGAATGTCGTTGTCCAGATTGTGGAAGGCATCCCCAATGTAAACACCCAGCTCTTCAACAGTTTGTGTTTTCCTTCCATACACTTCTGTCTTTAACCGCACCCCAAAGGAAGAAATCCATTGGGGCAAGATCGGGGGATCGTGGTGGAAATTCCATTGCTGCACAATGTTCAAGCACTCTTCTATTGAAAACGTTGTGTGTATGTACGTCGGAACAACTGTAATATAATGTGCAGGAGCTCCATCGTGCTGGAAGTAGAGTTGATCAAAGTTGTCTAAATACATGATGGAGAACCCAGTATTTATTGCCATTGAAATTTCCGTCAATAAAGTGCGGCCCAATTATACCACGTGCCGATATTGCACCCCACACATTCGTCGATTTGATTTAGATTTGACGGTTTTTCTAAGTACAGTTATGTCGGTTTACAAGTCCCGGTAACTTAAAGGTGTCCTCATACCACCACACAATGTTTTGGTACAAATTGGGGTCATGTAATGCTGATCGAGCATAATCTCACAACATTGTAGATAATCCTTCAACAAACCATGTGTCAGACGTGAAACTTCTGCTGGTGCAACATCCTTTGGATTGACCGACAATGACAATGATTGACGTGACAATGCTGAAATTGAACCGCTAATCGTCTTGATCTCTTTGGACCTGTCGTGACAGCCAGATACATATTAAGTTTTATTTTACTTTGGTTTTAACAGTACTATAATTATATTTCTAAATTGGTAATACTGTCAGCGGGAAGAGCAGGAAACAGGAAATGAATTGTCAGTAACAGTTGAAAATAAACGAAAAGGAAAGAATGTTTGATAAAATTCGCTACCAACGAGGTTTAAGTTCTGTACTGAGGGAATGGAGAGAACATTTCAGTCAGACCCATCATCACGTAACGCTGTTTGCAATGTAATTCACAAATTTGAAATTGAAGTTCTGTTTGGAATGTGTCTCATAGTGGGCAGGGATTGATGAAGGAAATCATTTTGAACATAATATACAAAGAAGAGAAATCATATGTTAACTGAAATTCATTAAGTATATAGCTACTTTTGCGCCATCCTGCCTACAGAGGGTGCCAAAACAGTATACACACTTCATAACAACAAACAAAACTGAATTCACACAAACAGAAAATGATGAGCACTAATCATTTTAGATTTTTACAGTTACAACAGTTGCTCAAAATGCCCACCATCGGCTTCGATACACTTCTGAGTACGTTGAACTACTGATTGAGCAGGGTCGGTCCTGATGGTGTAGTGATAACCATACTTGCCTTCTAAACCCAAGATCGCGGGTTCAAACCCGGCCAGGATCGATGGATTTTTTCGGGCGTAAAAACTCCAAGTGTGGTATCCTTCGGAAGGGAAGTAAAGCCATGGGTCCCGTGTCATACATTTACGGCACGAAAAAGAACCTCAAGCCTGAAAGAAGAGGGCTCTGAACAAAATTTGTCGGCCGTTTCCCACCCAGAATAGATGGGACGCTGATGACCTGAGATGTTAAAGAGCGTCCGTAAATAAACGAATTAAAAAAAAAACTAATTGAGCAAAGTTTGCGAAAATGTTC
This sequence comes from Metallyticus violacea, assembly GCA_030762175.1. Lineage (NCBI taxonomy): Eukaryota > Metazoa > Arthropoda > Insecta > Mantodea > Metallyticidae > Metallyticus > Metallyticus violacea. The sequence continues at coordinate 14,038,804 of CM060834.1, forward strand.
GCAGCGATTGCAGCAGATGCCGTTTCAATTTCTTCCTGAAGTGCTGCCAGTGTAGCTGGTTTTCTACAGCATACAACATCCTTAAGAGTTTCCCATAGGTAGAAGTTCAACGGAGTTAGATCCGGAGAATGCGGTGGAAACTCAATCGAACCTCTTCGCGAGTGCTCTACAGTGAGTGCTCAAAATGTTCCAAAACCATAGCCGAGGACACGGAGCTTATCGCTGTGCGAGGGCTCCTAGATCTGCCCTTGTGAACATCGCACACGGTACCATAAGTCTCAAATTTGTCTCGAATGCGTGCAATGGTTACCCGCGTTGGAGGTTCTGTTCTGTACACACGTCTCCATTGCCTTTGAACTTTAACAGCATTCTCGGCTTTCCAATACCACTTCAAAATTGCTTTCCGCTATTCAAACGATACTCTTAGCTCCATTTTGTTGTAGCAACGTTAGCATAAAGTAATATGAGTCAATCTGTTTACAGAACATCATACGATAATCTTGGCTTAGTTGTTTATTGTTGATTTACATGTCTAGCAACGCTATCATAATATATGTGAGTCACATCTGTTTACAGAACATCATACTACACATTACTGTTGTTTTTAGGTTCATCTTTGAAATAACTGCTTGTGGTGCCTCAGTAGTAAAAACGGGCGTTAAACACTACTCAAAAAAAAAAAAAAATCTTTGAAATATATTAAATGGATATCTACTGTAAAAGTGTGCATACATTTTTTGGAACCCTCGGTATATTTTTTTCATTGTCATTTTCGGTACCTAGTAGGTAGTGTCGATGGAGGTTTGAAGAAAATTTTCAAAAATCTTTTCATGCGTACAACCGCAGTTCCTTTGGAGTCCGCTTATAATAAGAAGTAATTATTATTAAACGAACATAATAAAATGTTGTAAACTGGTGATATGAGCTTCATTACTCGGCTGCCAGCTCTTTTTTTCAAACACATTCAAGCTCTAATGAAGCTCGTTCCACCTGTTGTATAAATAACTACCTCCAGCTTCAATGCCGTCAAGTCTTGTAAATCAATGTTTGATAATCGATAGGGTGTCTGTTTTTTATTAATATGTTTTTGTCATTGCTTGCATAGCATCACTGAATATCCTGTTCACCAGAATGTCTAATGTTCAACCATTACCAACAAATCCCAGTCAAATTAAGAAAGCAGTCAAAAAGAGGGAGGGAGGATAAAAATGAAGTCCTTTAGACAGCACATTCCTTGCACGATATTAAACGCGAAGTCACAGACGTGCAACGTTACAAAAGAGAGCAGTTACTTGGGGCGAAGTGTTACACCACTGGCACCAAATTACACACGATACTTGATACTTGCACGGATAATGACGTATTCAAGTACAGCTACGTCTGCTCTCCAATTAGGGACGAGGGCTTTGATTAAACATCGGGTGAGAGGAGAGGGATATGTTTAGCCTCAGATGAAGCTCGTGTCCGGGAAACTGTTTAGCAAATACTCCATGCACCTCGCAAACTGTTTCTCCAACATCAGGTAATTGCTGCATCTGCCTTCGTGTCCACAACATGCCAGCCAGTCTTTTTGTTGAAGTAGACAACAGAAAACTGAAGCGGTATTTAAAAAATAACTGCTCTAAGGGACATTGCATTTTGCATTAAAATGTTTTACGAACTTTTAATTTATTTCGCTAATAGCATGGGTACACCTGCAAATGAAATGCTTCATTCACCTAAATGAACCATTCTTCTTCTGATTTCTCACTTTCTCTGCAACACGCAACATCAGCAGTTTCCAAACTTTTCACAAATAAACCTCCTGCTCCAGAATGAAATCAATATCATAGCTTTTTGACAATTAAGTTTTATTATATTTATCGAAGTAGTCCGCTGTAGATGCAATGCACCAATACCAAAGTTTCTGCGTCTTCATAAACACACTGCAAACCATTTTTGACAGGCCCTTCAGAATCGCCCGTCATGGTGGTGTTTCTTCAATTTGGGAAAAACAAAACAAAACAAAAAAATCGCACAGGGCTAAATCTGAACTATAAGGAGTTATTGTAATATTGTCTAACACCCGTTTTAACTACTGAGGCATCACAGGCGGGGAACACTGATATACATGAGATGATGATATATTGGGAAAGGATTTTTTAAGGAAGGAAACGTTCCAGGCATAAGTTTAGGGTATCTCTCCAGCTTTTTCCATGTACAAGGATTGAGGAAAATCTGTAAAATCTCAGTCAGGGAGGACGTTCCTGGCGGGATTGGAACTCCAGACCTCCTGCTCACGAGTCCGCGCCGTAACGACCTCGGCCACCCATGGCGGTATATAAGGAGGGTGAGTGAAATACTTCAACTTGATTTTTGAGAGGCATTCAGCAACATTTGTGATTTGCGACCGTGCATTATCGTGATGCAGCCTTGCAGAGTTTTCAGGACATCTCTGTTACACTTGTTTGTGCAGGCAAGACATTTTCTTGAGCTTCGAAAATTGAGATTATCTTAACTTTATTACATAAAGTTTTTTTTGGTGATGATGGAAATTTCCAGACAGAGCTGTGCTGTTAATTCCCGCATCTTCCTGTAGTATCATCTGGAACCCACCATGCACACAAACACGTCTCATGTACAACTTTCCAGTTACCAACTTGTGGGTGGCACTCAGTGAAATTTTCATAATTTCTGAAGCATTCCCCATGCAGCCCCAATCCTGCTCCTCAAGTTATCCGTGTCCGCACTTCTGAAGGACGATTTGAGAGAAGAAATGGGATACCGAGGTATAGATATTGAACAGGAGCTCAATCATATAGGAAAATAACGCAATTTATATCTCTAAAGAGACCAGCCCATGGTTGTGGCCAGCGCTCCTGTCTACCACCTGGGGTTTCGTGTTCAATTCCTGGTCCTCCTAGGAACATCCCCATGATGTTCATGATTAGTTTTACCCCATTTGAACACCGTAATCATATTCTAGTCGTCATTATCGCTATTTAATCAACATAGTTTTGCCGTAAGATGACAATGCTATTGTAATTGAAATGAACGCTTTTTTATTGTTCTGATTCAGATTTGCTCCAACAATCTCTGTGGAAGTTGAGAGGTTCTTTTTCTCGTATGAAAATGGTGTTACCTGACAAATAGAATATGACTTAAGAAAACTTATATAAAACATTTGGTTACAATAAGTAACTAATAACCCAATAAGATTTTTAATATATAAGAATATTTAGTGTGAATTAAGCTAGAGTTAAGTTTAAATTTTTAAATAATATTTAGTGTAATACATCTGATGTATCTTTTCTAAGTAACATGTTTATCTATATTAGTTGTTTATAATTCAGTTTATACTAACTATAATATTATAATTATGTTGAAAATTAAGGTCATTAGTCTGTTAATATTGAATTATGTTGACATATATTAAATTGGAATGAAATGTATCTAATTGCATAGGTTATAGTTTATTTAAGTCTATAGGCATTTAATTATATTTAGATGCTTTTAATTAAGTTTACATGTATATAATTAGGTCAACATATATTTAATTATATTGACAGGTATTTAAATACGTTTCCATATATTTAATTATGTTGAAATGCATTTAATTAAACCGACATGTACGTAATTAGATTAAAATGTATTTAATTATGGTGACATGACATGACATGATATATGCAATGTAATAAATATATGTACGTATTAAATTATTGAAACGTATTTAACTAGGTAGAACTGTATATAATAATTTTTTTTTGCAAAATAAGGCTGACATTTATTTAATTACGTTACCATGTATTTAATTAGGTTGACATGTATATAATGTAAATAACATATATTAACTTAGTTTGAAATGTAATTAATTAGGTTGAGATTTATTCAATTAATTTTAAACGTATTTAGTTAGTTTGACATATATTTCATTAGCTTGGCATGTAGTTAATTAGGTTGATATGTATTTAAACACATCCCCATGTATTTATTATAAGTAATTTGGTTCACATTGATATAATAGAACTGGCATGCATTAAATTAAATTGAAATGTAATGTTACTTATTCTTTTAAGTTGAAATGTATTTAATTATGTTTACATATATTTCATTACATTGACATGTATTTAATTAGCCTGAAACGTATTTAAATACATTTTCAAGTATTCATTAAGTTCACAAGATATACGCGGTTAAGTTGACATGTATATAATTAAACCAACATGTATTTATTTTAGTTGAAATGTATTTAATTAGGCTGAGATTATAATTTTGAATACAATCTGTATACATTTGGTAATTTCATAATTTCTCCACTTTCACTGGGTGAAAGCCCAAATGCAGAATAAATACAGACACACGTAGTGTCCTTTTGCTTTCCTACTTTAAAGCAGCTATAATCGCTCAACTCTCAGTCTCTATTGATGACTTAAATAGTAAGCGGATTTCAGTTACGGGCCAACAGAGCGTGACTGCTTAGTGGGAGAAGCCAGTCGTGAAGGCCGCCTAATGCATGTGCAGGTAGCAACTTGTAGGTATGTTAGCGAGTGGTTATGCGTTCGTATGTTACTCGGTATTTTTATTATGCGTAAAGTGTGTTCTAATTTATTTATGCCACTACATAAATGTTGATAAATGGTAATGCAGATAAATGGATGCGAATTGCTAGCAAATATTCTACTTGTTAAAAAGTTGCGAGAAACAGGAGCTGTCAATGACAAAGGTGTTCCGAACCGCGTGTTAAGTTAGATGTATTTCCTACCGTAAGTTTGTTAATTTATTGTTGTTGAGGGATATTATTTTGAGCACCTCTCACAAGTGAGTGCTTATTATAATTAGTTTTGTATAAAAAATAAAACCACTAACTTTACCTGCTGCACTCTGCTAGGCGGCCCATTACTGAAATAACCTCACTACCTTTCGATGAACAGCACAAGTCGATAATAATTAAGAAAACACATTTAGAGACTGTACGTGTTAGCAAGTGAGGCAATGCATAGCCGACTTTGATAGATTCATACATTCACTGGGCAGTCTAGAGCTACAGGCTTGCCGCGTCAGCAAACCTCATGGAAATTGCTCGAGGATGAAGAGATTTGCTGAAGTTGTGCAAGCCTGCGCTGATATTCTGTTTACCGCAGGCGAACTCCATCAGGGGTGCTCAAAACGGAAGTGCTAAATATCGCGTAACATTAACTGCAGTATTTTAAACTAAATGTCACACACATAATTGCGGCACGATGATTCATTACAAACCTCGCTTCCAGCAGCACTGTCCTGAAATAAACCATGTTAGATTTATTTGTGTAGCGGGCACATCGCCCCGTGCACAAGGTGAAATAGTAGTTACGGCTATGTCAACCATTATAGTAGCATTTCTAACATTTGTTGGTGTTAAAAAAAAAAAAAAAAAAAAAAAAAAAAAACAACATGTCTAATAAAAGTGGAGGGAGGGAAATGTTCAGTTATAACACATGCTAATACTTTTCAACAGCCTAATGCATATTTTCCATTCATTCCATTCATTACCTAGTGAAACAGTTCATGATATCTCCTTATGTAACAATAGGCTTCTCGTGAAAGAGGTGGGTTCTCTATCCAGTACTTGCCCCACATCCAATTTAACAATGCAACATGCTTAAACCTTTAATTGGTAGATGGGTACAAATTCTGTACGAAAAATTTTTTCTTTTCTTTATGAATTTTAGCTGTGCAATGATAAGCGATGAAGTTACAAAAGAATATACGAGGGTAGGTTCATAAGTTTCCGGCCTCGCCGATAAGGATTATCGCCTTCGCAAAACCCTTACCTGGTGTCATACCTTAGCTGTTGAGTAAATACGTGTGGGTGTAACTTCTGCTCCGTTGTGTTCAGTTGTTCAGATATAGTTGCATAAAGAAGGCTATGTGTAGAAGATTGTGACATGTTCAAAATGGAGTTTCGAGCTGGTATTAAATTCTTCACAAAAGAAGGACTTACTCAAATGAAATTAAACAGCGATTGGACGGTGTATATGCGGAAGCATCCCCCTCATATTCTACCGTAAAAGAACGGACCAAACTTTTTCGAATAAATCGAGAAAGAATTGAAGATAGTGGGCGTATAGGTCGTACCTTGAAGGTGCTCGCTCCTGAAACATCGCTCTTGTGGAAGGAGAAATTATGGAAGACCGGCGGCTCAAAGTTTACAAAAATAGCAGCAATGAAACAACAGTCCTTCGAATTATTCATGAACATTTAAACATGAATAAGGTTAGTGCAAGATGGGTACCTAGACTTCTTTCCTCAGTCCAAAAGCAGTAAGGAGTCATCTGTTGTCAGGCATTTTTGGAGCTCTGCCATGGCAACGAAAGAGAAGCTCTGCAAACCATTGTTACAGGAGATGAAACTATGACCGTCTACTATGATCTCTTGTCCAAAAGAGAATCAATGGAGTGTCGTAAACCTGGCGAGGCACGGTCTCCAAAGGTCAAGGTCACTCAGTCAACTAAAAAGATCATGCCCACAATCTTTTGGGACTCTGAAGGAATACTCTTCATTGACTTCAAGGAGAAAGTACCGCAATAAATAGGGAGTACTATGCTGGTCTACTGTACAGACTACGTGCTTCGATCAAAGAGAAAAGGCGAGGTAAGCTGAGTGGTGGTTTGCGCCTTCTTCACGACAACGCGTCTTTGCACACAGCTCTTGTGCAAAGGAAGCTGTGAAGAAATGTGGCTTCAAGGAGATTGACCATTCACCCTAAAGCCCAGATCTAGTTCTCGGCGACTATTTCCTCTTCTCAAAACTTAAGAAGGATCTTCGAGGAAGGAAATTTAAGTGTGACGAAGAAGTAATGGATGCTGTTTATGCCCATTCTGACTATTTGGGAGCGGGGGGGGGGGGTTGAAATGTTAATTCAAAGATATGAAAAGTGTATTGCATTTAAAAGTAATTATGCTGAAAAGTGAAACCTAGCTTTCGTCTTTATCATACCTAAAAATGTTAGGTCGGAAACTTATGGACCTACCCTCATACATATAAACTTTTCTTAATGAAGCAATTCGTTAAAGTTTTAAACAAGGACGGCAACTGCTATAAATACATCTGCAAGAGGTTCCGTGGTTAAAGAGGGAACATTTGTTGCATCACAGATTGGGAAGTTGATTTATACCTTATTTGAAGAAACTACACAGATATTGAAAACATAACTTGGATCGAAATTTTAAGAATCATCAAAAGTTCTAGTAAATTACAAGGATCCAAATGACAAAAATGTTATAAAAGATATAAACTTGGAAAGCTGGCGTGCAGTGTGAGTGTCAAATTACATTTCCTACACTCTTATTTCGACTTTTTCCCGGAAAATCTTGTTTGTGTCAGCGAGGAGAGGGTGAAAGATTTCACCAGAACACAAATGAGATGGAATGTAAACATGATGGCAGACTATGCTGATCACTAAAGAAAGTTAACCAAGTTTTTACTTAAAAGGAACTCTGAATAGCGCTCATTTGAAGACAACAGATAAAAACAAGGCTAATGTTCAAATAACAGTGATTAATTAAGCACAAAGATCAAATATTAACATATGATGAAGTGTAGTGGATTTATTAACATGGATTAATAATGTAACATAAATTTGATAGAACGATTGTAAGAAATTGTATTTCTTTATTAGTTCATATTGTGGAAAATTCGTACGTGAGTATATATTTACATTCAGAATAAAAATGCTAATAAATTAGGTATATTTACAAATTAGAAAAGAAACCTCAAGAAAAATGTAAATGTTGCATACTAATGTTATCTATCTGATAAATTTTACAGGCCAGATAGCTATTGGGTACCTTTACAGATTGCAATTGATTCTTAGAGATATCAAAGAATGAAGAAAATAGCGAACAGGTGCAGAAATCAAGAAGGAGTGCGCCACTGACTCCTTGGACGGAATAATTTACGTTGCCCCTCAATCTATCTCTTCTAGTCTTGTGACAACTAAAACCTCACAGACAATGGTAATTCTTCGTGTAACTGTGCAGAACGATAACATCAGCAATATGTTCTTTCAAAACCCCAGATTTAATTTTTTTTTAAAAAAAAAAGTTGTTTTAAATACAACACTTTGTTCAAGCAGCTTGTGATATCGACGATTGCTCATTAACGGCGAGACAGCACAAGATAATATATAATCGATTAGTATCGTTATGTAGCAACCCTCGATCAAACATATCTCGGGTAGTAAATCAACAGCTATCAGATTTTGCAACACACCCTATGATATCTCTAGGTATCACAAACAATACATCTGCCAAGTCCCTATTGTATTACCAAGCTCGCACTCGACGTATCACGTGACATCCCATGCTCCTCCCGCGAGTGAGTCAGAGTCCAAGATTTCCTGACGTAATTACATCACCACAACTGGTGCCATCTGTGGGGAAAACACGGCGAACAAAGCAGCAGCTCCCGTTACTAAATAACAACTAGGGCCGGTTGTATTACACGCAGTCAGCAACTGCGAGCAAGTTTACTGCAGAGTTCAGGAGGCCTTGATCGTGTATTAGCAGCTAATGGCGGATTTTAAACTAGAACAAGATCCGTTATTATATACAGCCTTTTGTGATGTAATGCAATACATCTTATGCTATTGCTTTATAATTTAATATATATTAACAGTAATAATAAAAGTAGATAAGGATAAAACACTTAGATAAAGTCACACTTGAAATTGCTATATTTCGAACTACTGGAGTTCTTCAATGGCAAGAAGCTTCTTGGTCTAGCTCTAGCTTCTTACCATTGAAGAACTCGAATTCGAATTTCAAGTGTGACTTTAACTAAGTGTTTTATCCTTATCTACCTTTATTATTACTGTTAATTTGTTACATTGTTAATAGTGTTGCTTTACTTTTATTTTTCATTTATATTATATATACACAAGCTATCCAATAAAGAATGATTAATTTTTACAGGCATAATTTTCGCTTTAACTTTATATAGTTTCATTATTATCACTTTCGGTTCCTGCCTGTGAGAGATGTGCAAGCTGAGGCGTGTTCAGTTCCGCCTACTGCAAAATAGAGGTGATACAAGAGGAACAATATGCTGCTTTGAAATCCTGCTTTCGTCTCAACAAATTTTCAGCTGAAGCCTACACAATATTACAGGAGTCATGTAGAGAGCTTGTTCTTCCTTATAGCACATCTCGAAGATGGTTTAAAATATTAAAAGAAGGGAAGCAATCAATTTCAAAAACAAAGTGAACCCGGCGCTCCAGTTTGTGCTCTAAAGGAACACAAGATTAACACTACTGCTGTCATTGTGAGTATTGTCGAATAATTCTGAAACTGTCATCCATACATTGGTAACTGAAAAGCTACACATGAGAGGTTTTCCAGCACGGAGGGTGTCAAATACTTGCTAATTCGAGAACAAAACTTGGCTACATCATTTCGATCCTGAAAGCAAACAGCAAAGCTCTATGTGGAAATCTCCAACATCACCAACAAAAGTGTTTGCTTTTGCTGTGAAAGCTATGACCATCTCATTTTTTGATACTCAAGGCTTAGTTTACCAAAATACTCTACCTGCAAACACACACAACTGTAACTGTTCAGTTCATAGCGGGCTTACCAAACCCTAGGTCCAGGGGTGCAAACACAGAGGTCTGTGCCACCCGTGGTATTTTGCATTAGGACGGCACCTTGTAACTCTAAACCGACCCGTCATTTGGCTGCAGACGATTGCGTCGCCCAGGGGCTAAGTTCCCTTAGCTTCCAGATTCTCACTGGTGGATAGGTCATACTAGCTTAGACCTCCTCGTATTTAAGAGGTGAGTCACCCCAGCATTAAGGTAGCCACCACCCTCCCTACAAACAACGGCGATTCCGGCGCACCGGCCCCCAGGGTACACGCCTTGGGCACTCCCCTGAGATACGCCGCCATCGTAGGTCCTCAATTCCCGCCATTACAGAGATGTCCTAAAAACTCAGCAAAGTCATATCGCACACCAAAGGCAACAGTCTGGATGCTGCATCAAGATAATGCATGACCGCACATTGTAAAAGCTGTTGCTGAATATCTTATAAAAATCAAAGTGAAGTATATCCCGCTCCCTTCCTATACTCCAGATTTAGTCCCTGTGGTCATTTCCTTTTCCCTGGATTGAAGAAACATTTTGTGGGGGCATTTTGTATTTTCAGCAGCAGTGATCAAGGCTGTGGAGGCGATTCTGAAGGACCTGTCAAAGAATAGTTTCCATTACGTTTTTGAAGATTGATAGATACGCTGAGAACGATACATTGCATCCAACAGGAACAACTCGAATGCCAATTGATTAAAAAACTTATGAGAAGCGTCGCTCGCAACCGACGGGATTTAAAAACACACGCATGCGGAATAGTTTTTACGTGAAAGCTGTGTATATCGTACTAGGATTTGGCTTTTGGGCAGTAATGTTCATGCTAATAAATTGAAGGAACGCCATAAACCAAACACGCATCCCATTTTGAGATTTTCCACAACACTTCGAACAACTATCGGGGTTGCAGAATTCGCTCACCGTTAGCATAGGATTTTGTGTCTCAGCCAAGGCCGGTTCTCCGCCCCACGCACGTCGCCCGTTTGACTGTTCTTGATCTTCAGAACAGTCACCAGCCAATATTCGCGAAGATGGCAAGACAGTTCAATTTAGGACAAAGCGTGTAAATGTTACTATAAAATCCAAATCAGTTGTTGGATAAGTGAGGATATTATTTGGAAATTCGCTGGGCAATGGCCTCTTTACTGAACTACAATTTATGATTTTGTGAATAAATTTGAACTGGAATTTCTCTGACAGAAGAAGAGTTCGACCTAGGTCGACCTGGCGAAAAGTAATGATGATCATTGTTTTTGGAATTCGCGGAACTGAGATGACCAGTGGCATGACACAGATGGAGATTGGGAACCGGAAGACAGGGGAATGCCTTAACCGGAAACAGATTTACAGAAGATGGGTCGCGATGGGTCCCTCACTTCTCGACTATTGAACAGAAGCAGAAACGCAAGGACATTTCAAACTTACTAAAACAAAGATTTGACGTTGGGTCAGGTGTTCTGAGGTGGAGTTGAAATTACAGCCCAACCAGTGAGAAGTTCATCTTACCATAACAGGTCAACGAGCCAATCTTGATTTTGAACATCAAATAATCATTATGGCAGATAAAATCCGTGTGTAACAAGTGTCACAGCCTTGTATTATAACTTCATGCTAAAAATACGAAAAAAATGCACAAGAACAACTCTGAGGTTAAGCCACGGATCCTCCATGACAAAACTTACTTTTCGGGACCATTGTTACCAATAAGTTGTGCAAGTATGTATGGAAAGTGTTACTTCATCCGCCCGACAGTCCGGATACGAGTCCATCAGATTTGACTTATTCCCAAAGTGAAAAAGCCCATACGTGGGTGTAGTTTTTCTTCTCTAGAAGAACTTTCTGCCGCAGCTACCTGAAGCTATTCAGCAGATGAACAAAAGTGGTACTTCCCAAACGTTAGGAAAAGTGTATAGAGATTAGATTATATTAGATTAGATAACGAGGGGTTAGTTGGGCTATGGTCAAATTCCCTCCCGTTAGCCTAAAAGCTTAATATGGAACCTCGTAGAAAGAGACGCTTTCACTGTTTCCCAAAAATCTGTTCCTTGAACAAGTTGCAATCTTTTGGTTCCAGTGTCAGCGTCCGTTCCCAAGTCTTCCGTAGTTATAGAAAGTGTAAATCTCTTTCTTATCAGGAATGAACAATTAAATTGGATGTGTGAGGCATCACCTCATCCTGTTTACACATTCTACAAGTGGGTTCAATAGAGTCCCACTTTTCGTAGATGTTTCCTGAGGTGGCTGTGTTCATAATTAATGCAACGTGCCTTATTCCTCTTGTGTCCAATTTTAGGAGAGGAGAGCGTGTTGCTTGAACTAGGACCAGGTTCCTGTTTTTGTCCGCTCGGGCTTAGGGCCAACAAAGGCTGTACCAGTATCCTTTGATGTCCGGCATCCATGGCATTTCAAGTCTGTTGCGAGATGCCAGGCCAGTTAGAGCATTCAGGCATTCCCATACCAGTTTAGGTTTAATCTGGTTGAAGGAAAATTCTTTTAAGGCACTTTGACTATCTGAGAGGTTGAGCATTCACGCACCATTGTAACCTTTCTCAAGCCTTCACAGTTCAGTATAGCAAATGTTTTTGGTTGAAAAACTGTGCAGTGCTTCCCAAGGCTTATACTGATGTTGTCACTGAAGATAGCCCAGAGATGCCTGCATCCGATTGTGATCCTATGCGGAATCCATCATTTGTCACGTCCTTTTATGTGCATAATTCCTTTCATTTAGTCTCCTCGAGATTAGAGAGTTACTTTAAACGAAGGGAAGAACAGTGTTGAGTGTTCATTAGGTCAGACCAAATGTTCTGTACTGAAATCTGCAGAAAATTTAGAATGGAAGTGTGTCCAGTTGCACAGAACGGTATGTAGTAGGTCTAGCCTCCGTTTGTAAGTAAATATCAAAGGGAGGGAATGTTTATTTGGTTTATTTACGGACGCTCTTTAACAGCTCAGGTCATCAGCGTCCCATTCAATTCAGGGCGTGAAACGGCCGACAAATTTTGCTCAGACGCCTCTTCTTTCAGACTTGCGGTTCTTTTACGTGCCGTAAATGTACGGCACGGGTCCCACGGCTTTACTTCCCTTCCGAAGGAAGCCATACTTACGATTTTTACGCCCAAAAAATCCATCGATCCTGAACCCGCGATCTTGAATTTACGAAGCAAGTATGATTACCATGAAACTACCAGGACCTACTCCATGGAAGGGAAACCAACAGAGTCTCCAATGCGAAGACCCCTCTAACACAGGCATGCTAATCTCTGTAGCTTGGTAATTAGCTATTGTAGTATTTTGAATGTATAAGAAAAAAAAAACGGGGGCATTATTTATAAAATACCCTCATATTCTAAGTTTAAAGTTTTCTTTCGGTTTAACTGATTCAGAACACGAAGGAAGAGAATCGATACTTTGCTTCTCTCGATTTCGACAGATACAGACTTTGCGCTTAAGAATGCCGGGAATTCAATGTCTACAACCATAGCGACAAAGGGGACTGAGATTCCTCGTTCATACTTTCTGCTTTTCGTTTAATTTCCTGCCTAGCTTCCTTATCTGGCAGTAATGATCTCACAGTGGCATCCAACGGACCGAGAAGTAATCGCAAATAATAAGGTAAAGAAGGTATGGGAAGGGTATCCAATAACCTTTGATCTTTCTGGCATTAATTACATTTCTGGGAAGAAGGTGAAACTGCTAGTTTTCATCGGATAAACACCACTAAAATCTTTTCCGAGACAGAAGACAAAGTTTTCCTATATCCTAAAGTTCTTTCAGATTTCCGGGCGGAATGGAATTCGCAGCATTCGGTTCCGGAAACGTTCAACGTTTCAAAGTTTATAACTCTGAAGTCAACGGGAGCAAAGCCGTGCACCGCGACCCAAAGAAGGAAACTGCAAAAGTTGAGATGAAGTAAACCCTTCAGGGGAAGACATGTTTTCAATATGTATTTATTTCTTCTGACAGAGCTGCAGTCATCAGGCTATCTCAATCTAACGGTAGTTGCACAGAGTTTCAGTGAAAATACCACAATAGCGAAAATATTCCTATACATACAAACATGAATGACTAAAATAGTGTTAATCATAATGAAAGTAGGAGAGTCTTTTGAAAAGCTTTTGGAGTGAAACACGAAAAGAGCAAAGCTTTTTTTGAAGTTAGTCTAATTTTTCACATATTCTCCCTTGGCACTGTCACTTTCTTCAGAGATGCTCTAAAGTCTTTACCCCATCACAATAGTCAGATTCCTTCAGACCTGCAAAATACGCTTCAACGATCATTTAAACTCTTCAGCCAACGAAAACATCATTCCACCAAATTCCTTTCTCAGTTTGGTGAACAGATAGAAATCCTCGTAGCCCAATTCATTGATGTTCGCCATTGCAACACATGTGCGAGGCTGAACATTGTCTTGATGCACTCTTTGATAAACCTGGGCCTTTTCTCTTTAATAGTTCTAGAAGCTTGGCATAATACACTCCAGTGATAGATGTTCCAGTGGAAGGATAATCGATTAGTGTCCCAGAAAACCGACTTCTTGGTCCTTCTGGTCGATTTCAAACACCTGGTCTTCTTTGACGGTGTGGAATCTGCATGTTTCCACTGTTTACACTGATGTTTTGTTTCAGGTGTGTGGTAGTGCACCCTTGTTTCATCATTGGTCTCAAAGTGACGCATAAAGTCAGCGGGATCTCTGAAAACGAGTCAAACTTCGCTGAGAGATTTGCACTCTGATTCGCTTTTGATCCTGTGTCAGCAGTCGGGTGACACATTTTGTCGATAAGTTTTTCAAGCACAATTCTTCCCTCAAATTCTCAAGAGCTTCAGCAATTTCGGATTCTCTAGAAACCATCCTGTATCTTATCGATGATTTCTCATATTGTGACAAATTTTTGTCGTCCTCTACATTAGTCAACTTCCTATTTTTCACGGTCGCGTTTAAACTTCCAGGTTCACTTGCAAACGGTTTGAAATGTTTTTTTTAATAGTGTTTAACGCCCGTTTTTACTACTGAGGCATCACAGGCAATAGGCACTGATGATACATTAAATGAAATGATAAATTGGGAAAGGATTATTGTTTTTTTTTAAGGAAGGAAGCGTTCCAGGCTTCAGCCTTTGCCATTTATGAGGACTGGGGAAAACCTGGTAGAAACCTCAGTCAGGAAGGACGGTCTTATTCGGAATCGAACCCCTGACATCCCATCATGATTCCGTGCTTTAACAACCCCGGGCAACCTGGCGGTGAAAATCATGGTGCACAGTCCCCTAGAGTGTTTGTCATATTTGTATGAATTTCTGTTACATTCTTTACCAAGTACTTAATAACCGCACTATGTTCGATATTTGCCATTATTCCTGTATACACGTCTGCACTGCTATAGCCGATATTTATTATTCCTAACAATTCATGTATTTATTAGTGCTGCTGTAATCTGAGGGTAATTTCAAGAACTTTCCAAAGGACCCCTGTAATTTTACTATTACCATCAAGAGCACTATTAATGCTTGCAAGTTTGTAAAAAGTGCTTATTTTCAAAATGTATTTCAAAAAATATGTTCATCATTTTCATGTTGTAAAACGTACATTTTTGTTACTGACATTTGACGGACAACTGCATAACTTGACCTGATTTTAAGAGTTTCATTAATTTATTTTTTCTGGTTAAGACTCTGAGAATTAGGACAATGTTCGCTCTCACAAATATGTCTTTGTAATCCACGAAGTGTGGAACCGGGGTGCCTGACTGGGCTCTATAGAACTTCCAACTGTGCAGTAAAATAAGAAAATGGTAAGGCTTTTCGTCCGATGAAGAACTTAAACTAAATAATCCCACCAGAATATTTAAATTTACTGGCAGTGAGCTGACACAACCGAAACACTTACATGAAAATATAAATAACTCTGAAATTATAGAGCATACTAATCAAATAGATTAGTTACAGATAGAAGAAATATCAATAAAAATATGGTTTATAGTAATCAATAGCGTGAACTCAATTCATTTGAAGAGTAATTTGGAAAAAAAAAAACCTTCCTTCAGTGTCAACAATGATTATCACAAGTAATAGCACGAGAGGGTCTGAGATTACCCATAAATTCGCGAACATGGTAAGCCTGGAAACTCAGATTCTCGAGTGAAATTTATTAAGACTATTTCACTTTCTTTTTATTAAATTTATTTAGGGACGCTCTTTAACATCTCAGGTCATCAGCGTCCCATTCAGCTCAAGGCGTGAAACGGCCGACAAATTTTGCTCAGAGGCCTCTTCTTTCAGGCTTGAGGTTCTTTTTCGTGCCGTAAATGTACGACACGGGACCCACGGTTTTACTTCCCTTCCGAACGAAGTCATACTTAGGATTTTTACGCCCGAAAAAAAGCCATCGACTCTGGTCGGGATCGAACCTGCGATCTTGGGTTTAGAAGACAAGTATGATTACCACTACACCACCAGAACCGGCGGAAACAAGAATTTAAACATAATTACTCTAAACTTGGCTTACATAATTGTAATAATTGTATATTTGTACTTAACCTCTTCAAGCAATCTTGCTACAGAAGAATGTCGATTATCAGTAATGCCAATAGAGAAGAGCAAAACAAGGGTTTAGAACTATTTCATGAATAGAATAAGAATAAAAGTGACAAATATTTTAAATTCGCGCACAGATTATTAACACTTGTTATACTTGTGAATATTTATTATTCTATTCAGAAACCGTGAGACTGAAACGGATAAAAGTCGACTATTACAATCACTTCCGTTCGATTTACTACCAACTGAGGAAAAAATATTATACTTGTCTCTATTTTTCTTTGTATTCTGTGGTTTGGAATTCCTAATGATAAGATCAATTAGACATTTGACGCATCACCAATACGCTTTGAAGAACACTCCATTTTTCGTTTTGTTGCTATCAATAGTTCCCCACCGCCTCTAGCAAAGGTGGTCAGTGATGCATGTTCAGGAATTATATAGTGGGGGTATAGAGTTGGCTACACTGACCACTAGATAAATGCACGTGATTAAACGATCCCCCCATAATTTCAATCGATTAATCAAAATTCAAATTTTTGTTTAGTTTCATTGGTCGATTTTAAACTCACATTACATGAGAGAAATAGTCAATGTAAATTTCCAAGAGAAATCACCAAAATTGGTTATAAAAGTTTCATTACACTATTCTGATGACTTGAAAACGGAGTTTCGTTTGTTTTCTTAAGTTTCTGAACACAACAATGAAACAAATATTTTTGTGCGGGCTTCTGACACCATTAACTTTCGTTTGTGTGCCAACAAGCTGTAATTATTAAACAATCATAAAAGTATTAGGTACTGACGTTAATGAAATTGCGACATTTTTAAACATCAGACACAAGTTACAGTGGACAGGACTTGTTCCCTTGCGGTAACTCTGCCGTATTTAATATGCATCAAACGCCTTAGTAAAGTCGCTAGCAGTGCGCTTTGGAAATCTTTCCACGTAGAAGGCTTGGGGGATGAAGAGGGTGGAACAGTAATCTGTGCGGGAGAGGAGGCAAATAGTGCGCGCTCGGACAAAACAATCCGGCCCAGAAAACCCTTATGAGCTAAATCCTGCAAAATTGAGTTGAGCGGGGTCACGTTGTTACGAGCTGGATTAGTGCAAATGGTGCTCCCTCAAAATTGAAACGGACGGAAAGCGGTCCCAAAACTCCACATCCCACAGTCGCCACTCTTAATAGACTTTTTCGTGTTTCTTCTATTTCCGCATTCTTTTGTTTTCAGGCATACAATATTGTGCTACATGAAGCGTGGACCAGGTAATCCCAAGAACTTGCTCCTGTCCAATGAAAAGCTCAAATTTGGCACCACTTCTTTATGATATTGCCAGTGAAGTGGCGTGGTTTTTTGTAAAGACTGGGAGCTGAGACATGGAATGTTCGAAATTAACGGAGAATATAATTTATGTTAAATATACAAGAAAAGTTATTATAAAATTGTTTCACGTTCAAAATTAGAGCATTGTCATTATCAATACTATAAGTGAAAATTAAATTAAACTACATGTAATATTATAAAGAAGATCCATAATTCACCCTTAAATACTTGTGTAATTAAATTCAATCCTCTGTTACATATACATAAATCACTCTTGAGATGAATTCTTGATGTTCCATTGAATTTTCCACCGCCCCTTTCTCTATAAACAAACCCATCTGCTACATTAAAGTGAAACATGGGGATGTTGGAGAGCTCGACATGTAAATAAAATTTAAGTCCAATTTTGGAAACGGTTTCTCGGGTTCTCCAAAGTAATGTCAAACAATGGGATCATGAGTAGGTGGATTGACTTGAAGATACAGTTATAGTAAAACAAGGACGGTGAAATACTGGCTTTGACTAATGCAGGGAGACCAATCCACGTTTTGGGCTGCAGAGGTAGAAAGAGGACTCAGGGTTCAATATGCCAACGAGGTGATGCAAATAATAAAAACGTATGGAAGACGGTTAGAACAAGGCTAGAGGTTATCAGCAGGCAGGAAATCGAGGCAGAATTGATACGAAAATCTGCTTGAGCCTATCAAATGAACTTAAACTAACATGGGGGTAAATAAGTACATTTTCTCGTTCTATGGAGAAAGGCAAGATCAGAAATGTCCTGGATTAGACAGGTAAGTTGGAAGGCAAAAAAATAACGGACAGTTCTGGTAGGAGATTCTGATCATTTTGTGAAGAGGATGAGGAATAGTTACATATTCTGGCCGAGTCCATTGTGAACACCTGAGAAAAACGCTGTTTCCTGAAAACTTTTTAAGGCAATTAGAGGGTGATTGGCATGCTGGGACATGTTTGTAAACCACACTAATTGGTAGAATATGAACTTTTTCTAGCCAAAGTGCCAGAGCTATGAGAAGCAATAAATAGTGCAATTATAAATAATATGTAATATCTTTCCATTCATATATCAGTAAATATCGTTCTTACAATTTTTAATGTTTTTATTATTATTATTATTATTATTATTATTATTATTAGTATTATTATTATTATTATTATTATTATTATTATTATTGCTGTTGTTTTTATTTGTTCCCTTTCAAATTGTGTATCACACTTAAGCATTATTCACTTTTCCATCACGTACCAAAGTTCCCATTATAAAAAAAAATAATAAAATACACCTTGTTACACTCGATCCTATAATAATTAGGTTCTATTATTAAACGCAAGTTAATAAATTCACAACACTCTTCATCATAAATTAATATTTGACCTCCGTTCATAATTAAATACCCATATTTTAACATTAGTCCAAATTATCTCCTATCTTGAAATTAACCTTTTTAGAGTTCCTTGTATGAAGAGGGAAAAAAAATCGTTGGTTCATCTCTTTTTAGTGACTGATTTGTTTTATTTACGGACCTCTTTAACATCTCAGGTCATCAATGTCCCATTCAATTCAGGGCGTGAAACGGCCGATAAATTTTGCTCAGAGGCCTTTTTTTCAGGCTTGAGGTTCTTTTTCGTACCGTAAATGCACGACATGGGACCCACGGTTTTACTTCCCTTCCGAAGGAAGCCATACTTACGATTTTTACGCCCAAAAAATCCATCCATCCTGACCGGGTTTGAACCCGCGATCTTGGGTTGAGGAGACAAGTATAGTTGTAGCTACACCACAAGGACCGAATATTTAGTGACCAGCAATAGTCTGCTATTGTGTTTACTTTCCATTTTCGTTGGTAATACCTTTCCATCTCCTTCGTGTTCTGGTGAAATCTTTCCCTTGCTTCTCGCCAACACAAGTAAGATTTTCAAGAAAAACTCCAATGAGAGTGTAGGAAACATATTTTGACACTCATATGGCGCCCCGATTTCGAAGTTTCTCAAGCATATTTTTGTAATTAGGATTCTTGTAATTTCCTGGAACGTTTTTATGACACTTTTAAAACTAACCAATCCATGCCTGGTTTTCAGTTTTTTCAAATAATGCACCATAAATCAACTTCCTTATCTGTAGTGCAACAAACATTCTCTCTTTAACTTTAGCATCAGATATTCAAGAAACCTCTAGCAGATTTATTTGTAGCAGTTGCCATACTTGTTTAAACCTTCACGAATTGCTTCATGAAGTCTAATTTATATGTAGAGAAGGTAATATAACATTTTCCAGGTTCACAAGACAACATTGGACACAGAGAGACAATCTTGTGCCAGGAATGAAAATTGCAATAAATATTGGTGCCGCTAGAGCAATTTTTAAATGTTGTATTTCATATACACCCCCGCTCCCAATATTTTGATTTCGCTGATTTTCGGAAACTACTTTTATTGTTTTATTTCAATGGCATATTCCAATTCGTTAAGAAAAAACAAACGGCGGTCGCGAGAGCGATTTTAAAATTTTGCTTTAGATTAACCCCAAACTTTTAAATTTCGATTTTCAGTTATACTTTTACTCCTAATATTCCGATTTCTCTGATTTTCGGAAAACATTTTTCTTATTTTATTATAATGGTAGGCATTAAGTTTCTTTGTGAGAAAATAAGCATTGGTGCCGGTAGAGCTATTTTTAAATTTTAGGTTTCATGTAAACCTCAAATTCTAATAGTCTGATTTCGCTGATTTTAAGAAATTGTCTTTGTCCTTTTGTTTATATGACATATATTGAGTTACATTAAGAAAAATAAAAAAAAATTGCAGCTTTTATGGCGATTTTTAAATTTTAGGTTTAGGTTAATCCCCACCCCCAATAGTTCAACTTAGCTGGGTTTTGAAATAGATGAATCGTTTCTTAATAGATCGTTATACGCAGATTTTTGTTCTGGGGAAAAAAAACAATAATAAAAATTGCGGCCACTTTAACATACACATATAACATTTTTTCATCGTCTTATTTGATGTCTAGTGAATAGGAATAATGGAAATTTGAAGAAATTTTTCAAAAATCTTTTCATGGGTACAATCGCAATAGCTACATTTATTCGGAATTGGATAAAACTACAAATTTTATAAATGGACTGGTATGAATGTGAAATGGAAATATCAGGGCAATGAAATACAGGACGTAAAATATTTTGATTTTCTAGATGTAACTTTTAATATGAAAGGAAGATGGATTAAACACATTGACATGACGCCAGGGGGTGAATGTCACGGTCGCCTCATATTCCCGTAACTATTATGGAGAACATGTATAGCGTCATGGTAAGCTCTGTTATGTTCTGTTATTTTGAGATATTGGGCTGGGAGAAAATGCAAACTCCAAAACGAGTTTCTAAAGCGAGTTTTAGCAGTTGGGAGGAATAAGCCAAACTGTGGGGGGTTTTACAGGAAGTTGGGCGGTATGAAGACACTACATGTCGTAAAATTAGAATAATTAAAGCACTGGTTACGATAATAAAAGGGGATCGCATAACTTTAGGGGTTTTATGTCACCAAAATCAGATTAAAGAGTGGCATAAAACATATTGGGCGGTGAAAATTAAAGAAATCTGGGGAGCATTGGGTTTTGGAAAAGGTAGCAAGGAATGGTAATTATGTTTGGAGAAAGGTACAAACAAGGCTTAGGGAAATCAACCAATGGGATATAGAGACAGAATTCAGACAGAAAAGATCACTTACTTTAGGCAACGAACTCAAAATCAGATGGGGTAGAGGAATGTATACTTATATATTTTATGAGTTCTCAAAATAGATTGGATTTAAATGGATTAGATTCGGGGTCATCGAAAGCGACTAAAAACATATGAGTACATCTAATGGACTGACCAGGTACCGAGCAGTGGAGGTTGACTGCGCTTAGAGCTAAGTTTGCTTACTCGAATAGGGATAGGTTAGCATGTTGGGATCTGTTTGCACAGAAGACAACTGGCCAAAGCTTGATTGTTTTCCAAGCACTGTGCGTAGATGGAATTAGAAGTGCTTTGTTGTAGTAGACGGGCTGTGTTATTCAGAATGTGTGTGTATGTGTGCGCGCCAGCATATTTAAGTGTGCTTAAATGACAATAATTGTAAATGTATTTAGTTTGAAGTTAATTTTTTTTTCCTTTTCTTTAAGTGTCTGTTTAATGAATAAATAGCATGTATAAACAAAATATCCAGAGAACGATGTATAAACAATGTTTTAAATATTGGGCAATAAATGCACGTTACCAAAACCGACTAAATGGACACATCACCCCTGGTTATTGCCAACCAGGGTAGAACTTTATTCTGCTCCTTTAATTGGATTTTCTTTATAGAAAGAGAAATAAATTCACTCACTTGCCCTTTACTTTCTGAACATCCACCAACAGTAAAGAATATACAGTAGAGATTGCTTAGGTATTTAGTGAGATCGAAATCTGAGTGCGCCTGTCACGAAATTGATTTTACTACCTACATACCCCTTCAGCTCTGGATAAATAAACGGATGGCACAATTTTATGCATTTTAATATTGTGGTATACTGAGAGTTGGCAATGTGGGGTAAACTTGTTTATTGTAGCATAGAGGTAGTTGGTGTTGTAAGTAACGTTGAAGGTTCGAACGTGGGGAAAGATTAATGGCAATGCGCATGCTTTCAAATATTTCAAAAAGGACGTATGACTCGCAATCAGAACATCATGTTCATAAAATTACTTTGGTTAATTTGGAAGTGTTTATATTTTCAGAGATTACCTTGGTTAGGGATGGTAAGAATTTTTGCAGGTAAGTGACGCGGCTAGCTCCTTGTCCTACCTAATGTTGAGGAAATGATTACAGAATGATAAATAGATCAATAGGCCTTGACAAAACAGCACATAGGGGGGAAAACCATAGGAAAGAGTTTCTAATGCCTCTATACTGTCGGTAATGAAAATGTTTCGGATTCTTCTGTTTATGTATATGCAGTATGAACGGATATATAAAAGTGTATAAAATAAACTCTTTTTTAAATGCTAAAAACATACAATCTAATCCTGTTCAGCATAACTCATCTTGTCATGCTGTGTCATATTCCAAAAGGAGTTGCAAGTTGACGAGACGAGGAGTTCGTGAAAGACTATACACTGAAATCGGCCGCAACCAAATTTAAATCTTTTAATATGAATGTGCTATATTGAATACTTTAAGAGCGAGAAATAGAAATAGATTTTTCCAAACCAATTCACTTCCTGGTGCCCTTAAATGTAAAAATGTCCGTATCAATAGTACCATAAAGCGGTTCCATTTTCACTAAAACAACATGTAATACATAAGTGTTGTTAAAATAATTATTTTTTAGCATTAGTGGCGATAGTCCAGTGCAACTTCATTATTACGCAACCTCTCTCAGGTTCGAATGACTAATCGACGCTCCATCGATGTTTATTGCATCACTAAGTGATTAATTGGGTGGTCAGTTACTAGCGCTTAATTATGAAACTAATTAATAAAACTACTTTCACAAATTAAGGCTGCAGTTTACAAATGTACAGCGTATTTGATCCATTTAATTGATGCTCAACCAATTTTAGTGGTACGCCATTTAGAAAGACGCCACTTGGTTCCCGGACCACATATTGAAAAACAGTAGACACGATGGAACGCCTGTGTTTTGGGTGATAATGGAAGCACAAGGGGGTGGGGGTTTGTGCGGCGAGGGCATCAGAGTTAAGTGATCGCGGTTGACGCCGCCCAGAAATTGAATTTCACGCATGCGTGAACTCGCGTCTCAGAAAAGCCATTACCCCTAGTATGTCTGCAACCCGCAAGATAATCTATATTAGCCCCGTACGTGGCAAGTGATGACTATACTCAATTTCTGTCATTACGTTATCATGCAACATAGCCTTCACATCTATACGTTTAAAAACTGTACAGGCAACGTCACAGAAACCAATGGCCAGTTTGAACTATCTCCTAAGAGGGACCTGATTTGAAGTGATGCTTTCGATACTTTGAAAGGTAGAGGAGGTTTCACAAATTTAACATAAATATTCATAAAAAGAATAAACGAATAAAAGAAAATAGTATATTTAAAAATATAAAAATTATCTAACTGATAACATTTATAAAACAGATAGCTACTTTACATATGCAACTGACTTAGCAAATTAGCCATAACGTAAACGAACTTAGTTACCTGAGAACCGAGGAAAAAGTCTGAATAAAAACTTCCCGGGTATTGAACTCGGACGAAAGACAAGAGGCAAGCAAGCACATTACCCCTACACCATCGCGGTAATTCATAGCTAAATAAGTTTGTATTTAAGCGGCGCTGGGGCAGAGGTGGAGCAGGTATTTCCCGCTACGCCAATCTTTTAACCAGTGTGTGTAATTATTACTTTCAAGGATTTACGTTTTAAATTCCAATGTAAACTACACACGGATCAGCTTTTTTTCCTCCCAGAGTGTTTTGTCTATGGGTGGCTTCTTAGCCGGGTCTCGGTGATTAGCTTTATTACTTATAAAAATTATCACATGAGGTGTTGAAAATGCCCACAGTTTTGTTGTCTCTTTAGGAAACTATTCATCACTCACTGTAGTTCATTTTGAGAAATCCAGGTAATTTCCTGACGAATATTATTTTTGAGTTCTTGTATGATGTCCGGGTTCGTCTTTACATGACATTTTTAATTTACTACAGAGATAATAATCTCAGACTTTTAAATCGGGGGCCGAAGAGACCATAAATTCCTACTAATAACTCTGTATTTTGGAAACACATTGTGAATTGCTCTCATAAAAGTATTCGCAGTGTGAGCAGTGAAAGAATCCTGTTGAAAAAATTGCATGATCAAGCTCCATATCGGATCAACTGTATGCTCAAAAAAGTTGGTGCTATAATTCTTTCATAATATTTTCACTAACACACAAGAATCGTACATTAAGAGACTGTGCCGTACACCTGCGATGCCTCAGTAGTAAAAACGGGCGTTAAACACTTCTCAAAAAAAAAAAAAAAAAAAAAAACACTGCCGTTGTAAACACACGAGGCATAATACTCTTCATGTACACTATCGAATTAAGAAACGTACACCACACACCCGGGAACAGCTGCGCTACATCTGCGACAGTCAGAAAGATGTACAAGCAAGCAATCAGGCTTGCTACCTCCTCCAAGGTGTGAAAATAAGAGCGGCTCGCTCATTGAGAAAAATTCCGCAGATCACTGTACTGGTGAAAGCCTCTGTATTTTTGAGTGATGGCATTCTAATTAATTGGGAAGAGCACGGTGCTTTGGCATGATTTCTACACCTGTATCCTCTGGTAGAACCCAATCACGCCAGAAAGGCTGCAATTGTTTTATAGCCATTGTGTCGATATTGGTGGTGTAGTGGTAACCGTACTTGCCTCCTAAACCCAAGATCGTGGATTCAAACCAGAATGTATGGATTTTTTTCGGGGGTAAAACCCTAAGTATGTCTTTCTTCGGGAGGCAAGTAAAGCCGCGGGTTCCATGTCGTAGATTTATGGCACGTTAAAGAACTTCAAGCCTGAAAGACCTGTGAGCAAAATTTTTCGGCCGTTTCGTGAACTGAATGGGACACTAATGACCCGAGATGTTAAAGAGCGCACGTAAAATGAATTTAACACAAAAAGTCATTGTTATGGCAGCAGTAGACGCTTGTTTTATGTTCCGAGGTAGCAAATACAGCCTAAAAGAAGAATCGAACAGTGGACAGCGTTTAGGAAGGGTCTAGGGCGTTCCCACAGCAATTGAGAAGGATGCGCGAGCCGCGAGTATTGCCAGCTTTCTAAATATAATTTTGTGAGACTGTACTTTGTTACAACAATTTTTAATTTTACATTTACTGGTATTGTTACTCAGCTACTTGTTTAATAGTCAGTAGCTATAAACACACAGCATTTTGGATTGTAGACTTATTACTTTAATTGCCATTGCATTTGGCTTGGTCTATACTGAAGCAATTGGTGTGGTTTTCGGTTTTTTATGGCGTCATCCGGTGTATAAAATGTATTATTGCATTTACATAAAATGACGTACGTTAATCTTGTGTAAGTAAGCCAAGATTTACTTTCTAAATGTTCATTTTCCTATTATACAACTGTTGTAATATCTCTTGTGTTGTAGTTTATTTTAATGAAAAGTAATAGTTTTTACTTCATCAGTCTTCTGTGGTATAATAAATGTCAAAAACAGTGCGTAGATATAGTTATGTCGCCTTATTCATTAATTTTTTCACCCAGAAGTCATGGGGATTTGTAAGAATGAAATGCTAGAGTCAAATAACAATTTCTGTTCGGTTTTTTTAGTGACGTTTAACACCCGTTTTTACAGTAAATTGGGAAAGGAGTATTTTTATTTTAAGGAAGGAAGCGTTCCAGGTCTAAGTTTAGGACACCTTCCCGGCATTTGTCATTTATGAGAACTGTGGAAAACCTGAAAAAAAAAAAACCCTCAGTCAAGGAGAACGGTTCTGGTGGGAATCGAACCCAAGAGGTCCCGCTCACGAGTCCGCGCCTTAACGACCTCGGCACCCTTGGCGGTAGTTTATGTTCGTGTAAGGAGATATTCAAAAAAGGCACGAAATGATATTTAAACAATAGTAAACTTTCACGCAGCGCTAAATGGGCGCATCGATGTTATTCACGATTCCGCGAAATGTTATGTGCAGAGTCCGGAAATTAGGCAAAATGTCTTTTCTATCTGGCTGGATATATTTAAGAGTCAGATAGAAATGGACATATGTCCGTACATTTGGGGTCGGTAAAGCCACTTTTTATTTCGCCTCCTTTTTGGTATATTTTGATTTCTGTTGTTTATTTTAAGTTTTAAATTTTTTTTGCCTGTTTTGGAAAGTAACGGATTTTTTTTCTGCGTTTGAAAAAGCACAAATAATTTCAAGAATTTTTTTCCTCGAAGTGAAAAAAAAAAATGTATAAAAATTTTATAAAAATTAAATGGCATGTTAACCTCACAAAAATGTGTTTTGATAATCTGGTTATGCATTTCAACAATCAAAAAAGTTCTCCTTAACCCATACGCTTAAGCTCTTTAAATAGCTGAACCTTCATTAGTGAAGGTTACTTCGGGCATACGAATACCAGGAAATAGAGAGGATGAGGGAAGTACCATAATTATTAATAATCCTGGCTTTGTATCGATCTATCCGAGACAATTCTCGGAAATTTGTGATGGGAGTAACTTCTCAGCTTCATAAACATAACAAAACTTTTCAAGCGAGAAAGATGAGACCTATGAGATCTATGCAATAAATTGTCCCTACAATGTGTTCAGTTCAGAAGTAAGAGACATGCTAACCTGATTCCCCTATAAAAGCATAAACAGAAAATGTACTTGACCAGAAAAAACTGCACATTTGTTGCTCATTCGCCAGGACTATTCAAATCTACTTTACTTTGTCTTGATCAACATTACCACGATGTCCTGAAAGGTGTATATTCTGTTGTAAACTGGTATGAAATAGTTTGTTTTAAATATGCTCCAATCACTTCAGTGAAGTAGAACGTTCTTTTGCCATGATGAAAAATGTTCTCTATGACAGTTGCTACCTTGAAAATACATCTTGTTGTTGCTTGTAACCAATAAAAGTATGCTTAAGTATTTTAATTATGTAATAAGGAAATTATTGAGCTTCTTACACACACACACACACACACACACACATTCATTAATAATGGTTGATATTACTCTATGTTTTCACATTTAAAAATGAATATTTTAATTATATATAATGTACCTATTTTCAGTATTTTAAGTGTCTTTTAGCCTGCCTATTTGATCAAAATGAATGCCTAAACTCCAGGCTCTGCTTAGTGTTTGTGGTTTTGGTACTTTTGTACTTTTATAAGGGTTTGCAGTAATCTACAGCAATCGCAGCTTAAATGGTTATACATTTTTACGCCATGGACTGCCTTAGTAATGCTATATAATGAAAATAACTTGTGTTTTGATTCCGGTGATTATCTGTAAGCAATTAGCGACCCCCTAGTGGCAGCTCTGGGAAACAAAAAGTAAATGAATAAGGCAACCTATTGTAAAATATTACGCAATTGTGTATATCGGTATATTTTGATATTCTAAGTGTGTAATATATACTCAACCATATTTTCAAACTACATTCCTTATGTGAAGGTAAAACTGCACCAGCACTTTATGTCACGAGCCACTGCTGTTGAAATGGTCAAACGTTGCTAAGTTTTCGTTTAATTTTAACTGTAAAATGAACTATCTGTGTGTGGAGATCAAACACAATCCCATGAATGGCAAACATCTGGCGTACTTAACGTACAAGGTCAACAAGATCGTTTGGCAACATATGAGAAAATTCTAACGCGTTGATCGTGCTAATATTGCCTTTACTTCAATGACATTTAACAAATCAAGTACGTAATGTAGTCAAATTGAATGCACGTTTCTCTAAACGAGGTTTGTGTTGCTCTTGTTTTGCCGCTTTCTGTATAATCAATACCACTCAGTTACATCCGACTAGTTTGACCCTATTGCTAGATTTGCACCTAGTAAATAAATATCAACTTTTATGCAAGAAAATTTAAACGATTTTTTTTTTATGGTTTCTCTTCCTATCCTAAAACGTGATGGCAATATGGTTTATCGAATGCAGATGATGCATGTTCAGAAATGGTTTTGTATTGATCAACGAAATTTACAGTCACAATAAAAATACAAATTTTTACGAAAAAGTTAATCATATATGATGGGTTCTTGTTTTTGGCTTGAAACTGACAAGGTAAAATTTAAAAATATTTGTGTTGGCAGTGGCGGCTCGTGGCAACTGTAGAAACCCAAATAACGCGGGTGAAGGTATCTTTTTTTCAAAAATTTACACTCCCCTCCGACATTCTCTCACAACTGCAGCGACATCATACGTTTATGGTGTATCTTCTTGTTTATATGGAACTTTTCTAATTCATTTGTTAAAGCCTTAAGCCTTCAGAAACATCAATGGGTTTTATGAATCTTTCAACCTGTATACATCCACTGATGTATCAATCACAACAAATCAACGTGCATGTAATATCGTCGTCCTGTACAGAAACAAAATTTGCCCTTTCTATTTTCTAATCTCATTCCTATACACAAGACTACGTTTCTCACTTCACGCACTGTCAATTTTTTTTTAAAACCATAAAAATAATAATAAAAAAATCTCTCAATTTTGTGCCGTTTTGCTGGGTAAGCTCCCATAGCTTTCGGTAGATGAGTTCCGAATCGTTTCACTTCCAACTTAGCAGTTAAATTTAGAAGCGAAAATGGACCTTGGACAAAATGTCCACTTTATTCATCACCACAAACAGATACGCTTTTTATTACTTAATAGTTAACACTGTGAAAATCAACTTTCCACTGACACAAATGTGAGTAAGTCATGCAATTTGAAACAAAAGTGTGAAAACAACCCTTAGTGAGCTATGCGTGGTGTCAGTAACCCCTCAACATCCGGTTCCTAAGAAAAGAGAGAATACCGAGCGCTGGCAGTCTTCTACTGAACCAAGAGAATGCAGAAATAAGCAGGAGGAAGGCTAACCCTTCTTGGAGGAAATCCCTGTAAATTTTTGCTGGCCCATGAACTTCCTTTGCTAATGAAGGACCCGTTTAGTAATTTTTGTTGTAAATGGAATAAGTCAACAAGTTATATTTTATTAGGTTTACTGAACACCTGCTTCTCACACCCTTTCATTTTAAACCTCGTCGCAGGAGATATTCTTTCAGTGACAGCATTGGGTGGAAACATACTCAATGCAGTTTATCAATACTCGGGGGCAGCCTGTCTAAAAGGATCAAATGGGCCCGCTCACTCCCCCCAAAGAAAATGCCATAATTATTTACTATTTCTCTTCTCCTGAAAACAAAAGGTGCATGAAAACAGATGTATAACCCATTAGTTCATAATTGCAGTTTATGCCATAAGCGCTTTTTCTCTCTACTGTATTTCGAGTACCTTTTTGCCTGCCTATCTCAATCAAAATAAATAAATAAACTTTCGGGCTCTGCTTATGTGTTGTGACTGAACTACTTCATTCTTGTACAGACACTTGGAACACAACTAGGAATAGGCATTTGAGCACATAGAACGTACTTTTGAAATAAAACGATTACATTTAAAATTTGCACTTAGAACGTTTGACGATTCCACTCTTCAATTCATGGTCTATATTTGTATAATGTAGCACTGCAGTGTGTGAGAATGTAGAATATGTTCAGAAATTCATCAAGTTCAATAGTGTGTGTGCGTAAGTGAGGTTAAAGTAAGTAGTTGCAATCTTAAGCTAAGACTTGCATATCTTCACAGCGCAGGTATCCACGTATCACCAACAACGAATGCTGCATTCACTTGCACGAGTTCACTACACTTACGCACTTTAATTCGCATTCCATTACGGTAGAGGAGGGAGGGGTGATGAAATCTCAAACCGAGAGTGCAGTGATCCGAAGTAAACAAGGTCGAACAAGTAGCGATATTCATTTGTTTATGTTCACAAGCGTGCAGAGAGTACTGCTTTTTAGCTGAGACTGAGCTATGTTGCCAACTGTACTGTATTATTTTTTTAATAGCGTTTAATGACTGTTTTTACCACTGAGGCACCACATACGGTGGACATTGATGATACATGAGATGAAATTATATATTGGGAAAGGATTTTTTAAGGAAGGAAACGTTCCAGGCCTAGGCTTAGGGCACTTCCCTGCATTTGTCAGTTATGGGGACTGAGGAAAACCTGTAAATACCTCAATCAGGTAGGACGGTCCTGGCGGGATTCGAACCTCAGACCTCCTGCTCACGAGTCCGGGACAAAAAATCTCTTTAACATTACCAAACACTGAAGTGCAATAGAAAATATTTAACAATTGTGTCACTTATTGAGTTATCGTCTTTTTAACTGCGAATTAGGGAACAGGAAATCCTGTCATGTGCGATTACACAACAAATTGTGCAAAAATTCATTGAAGTTACGGCTTTTCTGCGTGGTATTAGGGGAACAAAATTAAAAATCTTGCAATCTATAAGTATTAGAAAAGAGAAACATCATTTTTAGAATTATTATTATTAAACCAAAAATTAATTGATAATATTAATTAAATAAAATATATTACCACTAATAGACAAAGATATAGTGAGTAGACATTTTTAAACATTTTTAAATATAATCTTGATATCATCTTTACTTTTATTTAAATAGAGAGAAATAACAGATAGTTTGGAGTTACAGTGCGTATTTAAAAAGATGTTCATATGTTTCAATAAAACAAAAACATGTTACTATTTAAAAACAATTACAATGTACAGAAGTATCCATCGTAATGTTCTATAGAACAAAAATACATACTAACACCAATAATAACTTAAAAAAAATATTTTCTGTGAAAAAATTATTCATTTGAAAGATTAAAACTTCTTACAGATTTAAAAAATGATCACAGTTCTCACCAAGTTTATTCAAAACATCTTCACTATACGATTTTTGTATGTGATTCAAAGTTTCAATTGCAAGAGATGCCAAAAATGTTTCTCAACTCGTGAGCCGCGCGGGATATTTTGATTATGCCACATATTTTCGTAATAAAATTTATGAAGTAACTTATAGCTCGCAAAGTATTAATTCAATGTGAACGAAAGTTGGTATACACACTAACTTAACAGCAATGTAATTATAGTAAACGTTTCAGAAAAATCCAAACAAAAATGTGGAACTATGAAAATTTATTCTGTGTCTCTTAATACTACACTACTCAATAATGGTGATGGTAGTTTATTGTTATACAATTCTATATCATATGTTTCCTCTTTTCACTGAAACTGCAGACTGCGGTTAGGCTTGGCCTGTCACAGCAACCTTGCTTTCTCTATCTGTCTTGCGACTTCACTGATAGAGGGCAGCATTGCAAGGGGGCATGTGAACAACATACCGGTCGCCTATCACGCGATTCCACCTTCCCATCAGGCAGCTTCCCAACTCACGAGGCTAGGTGACAACATTAATCACCAGACCTAGGAGGTGGTCCTGTATACATATACACATTACACACATCAAGGTATATATACATATCATTTACAACTACACTAGTTATTGCGTTCTAACCAGAAAATTAATTGCTTCTAGCACCATTGCAAGGAAGGTTCCCATATTAAGACAAATTGTGTGATACAGTATGCCGGCCGATCTATAATCTTGAGAAAATATTCTAGAAACAACGTTTTTCTCAGATATTCCCAGAGGGTATATTCGGCCAGAAAATGTACCCATTCTTCATCCCCTCCACAAAATGGGCAGATTCTCCTACCAGAACTACTAGTTACTTTGTGCCTTCCAACCCCCCAGTCTACACACACCTGGCCTTGCCTTTCTTCCTGGAACGAGCATATACAGAATGTAACAAAAAGGTGTGTCAAAACTTTGGGGAAACATTCCTCATATATACAGGATTAAAAAAAATAATGTGAACATGGGTCCGGAAATGCTTCATTTCCTTGTTAAAGCCCTTTTTCTATCACTATACCAAATAACAGAATATTTCAAAACAGAAAAGTATATGAAATGTTCAAAATATCCTCCATTAGCACGAATATATCCATCAACCCGCTGTCGCATGGACTCCCTGTTGCGTTGATGTATCCCTGGAGTATCTCGTGATGTCTGTCAGCCTTGCAGAATACGAGCAAGATAACTCTCTACACCTTCGGTTAATCCATAGATCATATGAGTATCTGCCAACTCCGCATGTTCATATAACATATTTGCACCCTCTATATGCAAGAAACGTTTACCCAGAGTTTTGAGACTGCCACGGGTGTTCCAGATCTTAAGGCGCGGACTCGTAAGCGGGGGTCTGGGGTTCGAATCCTACCAGGACAGGCTTTTTCCAGGTTTTCCAGGTTTTCCCGGTTTTCCTCAGTCTTCATAAATGAAAAATGCCGGGGAGGTACCCTAAACTTAGGTCTGGAACGTTTACTTCCTTAAATATAAACCCTTTCCAAATTTTACATTTCATGTCATGTATTATTGGTGTCCATCGCCTGTGGTGCCTAAAACAGTTAAAAACCATTCATTCATTCCAAAGTTTTGACATACTTTTTGTTACACTTTGTATATCTTTTTACCCCAAGTTAATTAATTTCATTCGTAGGCTCAAGGAGAATTTCTTGTTACACTCTGCCTCGATTTCCTGCATGTTGACAGCTTCTAGCCTTGTTCTAATCTCTCAAGCTTAGAACGACATATTAAGTAACTGCACAAAGAGACAAGTAAAATATCGAAATATCATTGTGAATTTTATTTCAAAATGTCTCTAAAAATGACAGATCCGCTTCTTGCTGATGTTATTGCAATCCACTTTGATAAGTTTTCGGAGAAAGAGGCAAACATTCGAGACATTTTGTGGAGATTGGATATAAAGACAGGAGCATGACAGCGAATTTCCTTCCTTGGACTTTTGACAGGCTACAACCTTTTTGGGAACTATGAAGGACGGCACAAAAAGGACAGAAAAAGAAATGAAGGTACGGCGTACAAGACGAACTACTTCTGTTTCACTTTCTTTCAGACATTTCCTAAAAGTTTTCAAAAGTTCTTTAAGCTTCTCCCACAAAATTACTTGCTTATAACAACACAAAGGAAGCGAATTTATTTACCATGGCTTACCTCTTTTTAGCATCTCTTTCACTTTAACATAACAGCAAGAAAGGGATGCAACAAGGCTTGGAGCACCACTGCAGAGAGTACCAACATCCGTGAAGTGAATGGCTCACGAGTGCTGAGATTGTTACGAAATTATTAGAGTGAGAATAAAATTACACAACTTCGTTTAATTATTTAGCTTGACACTTGAGTCTCGCCATAGTTAGAAGTGATTTCTCAGTAAAGAACAAAACCTCGTACAAGGAAAACAGCAAAAAAGTTGACAATTGAATTCTGCAATTTAGAATAAAAGATAAAATCATAGTTAAAACTCTAATTTGTATTCTATTATCTATGAGACCTAATCAATAAAGAATAATCCCAAATTTTTTGACAACGTATCTTTACTCATCCCCATAATTTTGATGATCTTTCTCAAGTATTCCCACTGGATGCAATGCAACAGTCCCAGCGTTTGCCGGTCTTCAAAGACATGCTGGAAATATTTTTTTTTTTTGACAAGCCCTTCAGAAATTCCTCCGTGGAACTCACATAGTGCTAAATTTGGACTATAGGGAGGGTGAGGGACACATTCCACATTGCTGTTTGTTAGATAATCGGCAACAACATTTGCAATGCATTATGGTGAAGCAGCATCCAGCTTGTTGCATGGAAACGTGGCCTTTTGAGTGCATTATAGCCCAGCAGAATTTTCAGGACATCTGTTTGGTATTGCCCGGTTACATTTGTGTTACATGCTGGTACTATAGGTAAGAACAAACTCTCCATAGGCTTCTTATAACATTGTGTAAGCCTAAGCTGAAGATTGTTGGCACGAAATCAGAATTTCAGAGCCTCATGTTGTCATCATCATTTTGCTGTAGCGGAACTGAACATATCTGAACTTGCACATTTCTCACAGGCGAGAACCTGAAATGGCAACAACCAAGTTTATTACTGCTGATGGAATTACAGCAGAGCGGAGGTGACAGGCGAAGAACAATTTGCATCTTTGAAATTCTCTTTTTCCTACAGCACAGCTCGAAGATGGTTTAAATCGTTTAAAGAGACGGGGCAATCAATTTCAAAGGAAGGTCGACCCAGAAGTCAAGTTTGTGCTCTAACGGAAGAAAACACTAACAGCGCTGCTGTCACTGTGAGAGAGTATCGTAGAATACAATAAGATTATTCAGAAATTCTGAAAATTTCACTGTGTGCCACCCAGTTGATAACTGAAAAGTTGTTTGTGCAGTTGCTGATTCCCAAACAAAAGAGTGTTCGCGTGTAGGTTTCTATGCTATTGAAGGTGATGTTACAGGAAGATGTGGAGTTTCTTCCAAACGCAATCACTGCTGATGAAACTTGACTACATCATTTCTACCCTAAGAGCAAACAGCAAAGCTCTGTGCATAAATCTCCAGTGTCACCAACACTCAAAAAAGAACGGTGGTTGCTTCTGCTGGGAAAGTTGTGGTCATCTCGTTTTTCGGTGTTGATGGAATGGTAGACCGGCATGTTATACCAGCACATACAACTGTAACTGGGTAATACTACAGAGATGTCCTGAAAACTCTATAAGGCGATATCACAAGCAAAAGGACACTCCGTTCATTAAGATGGATGCTGCACCAGGATAATGTCATCGGTCCTGGTGGTGTAGTGGTAACTATACTTGCCTAGTAAACCCAAGATCGCGGGTTCAATCCCGGCTAGGATTGATGGATTTTTTCGGGCGTAAAAATCCTAAGTATGGTTTCCTTCGGAAGGTAAGTAAAGTCGTGGATCCCGTGTTGTACATTTACGGCACGTAAAAGAACCTAAAGCTTGAAAGAAGAGGCTTCTGAGCAGAATTCATCGGCCATTTCACGCCCTGAATTGAATAGGGCGCTGATGACCTGAGATATTAAAGGGCGTCCGTAAATAAACCAAATCAATCAAAAAACGAAGAGTGAACGGCGTGCATATGTGAAACTAGCATTTCTTCGCGGCAGGAATGCCGCACACAGGTATGGAAAGCAAAGGGTGCGTGTGTACTGCACTATCAACTAGTGGCGAGGTGGACAGAGGGCTTAAAACGTGTGTCTACGAATGTCTACTGCCGATCTGCCACGCAGTGGGCGTCCTGTGTTCGCGGATAAGGGTCTGCGGACGATGATGGGGGAGGGGGGGGGTCAGTGCTTACACTGGGCACAAGAGCAAACAGGAATTCCGGTAAAAACAATGAACCGTATTTTACGGGAGAACCTGACTTGTGCAAAATTGAGTGCCCGATCAATTATGTAAGGGACAGAAGTCACTACGAATCATGTCACACCTGTCTGGAAGAAGGGAATGCCATGTTGAATCGTGTCATTACAAACAATGAAACGTGGGCAAGGGCGTATGGACCAGAACTCAAGCGACAGCCCAATGAATGGCCTCACTCTAGCTCACCACGCAAACACAAGTTTCGCAAAACGCATTCACCAACAAAATCATGATCATCAAGGTTTATCATCCAGTTCGTGAAAGCACCACTGTGAATGCCCTGTATTAGAAGTGCTTTTTGGTGTCACAATTGTGCCATGTTGTACGCAGCCAAACGGCCAGAATTTTTTGACAACACCATTCTTTTTCACGATAACGCGCAGCTCATGTCAAGTGCCTTTTACAGTGGTGGGGATAAGAAGTTCTTCCGCATCCGCCATATTCACCGGATCTCAGTCCCTAGGGTTATAATCTCATCCCTAAAGTGAAGCAGCTATTGCGTGGAAAACATTTTGCTAACAAAGGGGATATTTGGACGCGAGGTGACCCAGTTAGCAACTCCCATGCAGCAGATGGTATTCAGCGCCCTCCCCATCGATGGCAACGAACCGTCATGTACTTGAAGACTACTTCGGAGGCTGCTAAACACCGTGGATTACCTGGCGGACACTGTGTAAGTAGCTGTGTGTAACTTTTGCTCATGACATAATAAACCAATGTTGTCCGGTTTCCTGTGTTTTGCTTCTTCCCTACGAGGACCGCCTATGTCCAGCCTTCCGTTGATTGCACCATTCGTCAGTGAGTGCTATGTACTTTCAATCATATACATTAGGTTTCCCGTGTTGCCCGTTTTTGGCAAGAAAAAAATGTTAAGACTTATAATTTTTCCCTCGTAAACAGCATTAACTCTCTCTTATAGTTCTTTAGCATTCTTCTCTTCCTTTGTGAAGAATTTAATCAGAAATGAAGCTCCAAATCACTCACTTTTATTGTAGACCCGCAAGTATTGCACTTTCCTTGTTATCAGTTACAGCATTTTTTGCCGATTAATTTGTAAATGGGCCTGTTTAAAATCAACATATGCCTCAAACTGAACATGCAAGGTTACATCTTCAGCAATGATTTACGATACTGAATACCTCTCTGTGGTCTACCAAACTATTTAAAATTTTCTTCTCAGTTTCTTCTGAGTTAATGCTATCTTTTCCTGTATCTTTTTCTTAATTTTATATCTGTGAGTTGTAAAGCAAATAAATGATCAATTTCGATAAGTTCAAACTATGTCTGAAAGATTAGATACATTTTAAACTTCAAATTTTAATCTTGCAATTGCTATTCTACTTTGGTATCGTATTTTTAAGCATAAAATTTGACAAAGATATATGTATGAAATAATTTACTATAAAATCCACAATATATCTGATTTCAATTAGTTTGGAAAATCAGCTTCCTACCGATTTCATAGTTAATATATTAAAATACTCCCAATATTAAATAGTAATATAAGGTAAATATATATTAATCGCTCTATGTTTTCATTTATTTTTTGCTTTTATGAATCTACGTATGGGGCAGAAATTTGGGGATGGGAACAAACTGTGAACCTAGATAATTGCGACACAGAGAACTGAGAATTAACAGGGAATTCGGGATCTACAGTGAGACGATAAGTGTAAAATCATAGTTTTTAAGTACTGACTGCGAATTATTCATGTAAACCAAACCTTATGGTGTGACAGAGAATGACAGAGAACATGACATGGGCATCCAAGTTAAGACTGAAAACGATAGGGG
The DNA here is from genome assembly GCA_030762175.1 of Metallyticus violacea. Classification (NCBI taxonomy): domain Eukaryota; kingdom Metazoa; phylum Arthropoda; class Insecta; order Mantodea; family Metallyticidae; genus Metallyticus; species Metallyticus violacea. Next base: position 14,075,995 of record CM060834.1, read on the forward strand.
ATGGGCTCCATTTGGATGACGGGTCAGGTGAATATAAAGAGCGTATGGAGGAAGGTTAGGAACCGTTCGAGGAATATGGATAGGCAGCAGACAATCGCGCAGGGATGTGATCTCGCTGTAAGTACAGTCTGGGCTAAAATCTAAATTGGGGATGGAGCAAAATAAGAACTAAACTCACTAGACAGGAGGCTCGTGGGGCTCAGACTAGGGGATGGACGGGCGATTAAGATCACTGACAAATATGAGCGGAGAATTACTTCATATGTGAGAAGAAGGAATCATTGACACATGCTGATTGAATGTAAAGGTACGAAAGAATGAAGGGAAAAGAATCTATCGCACTCCTTCACAGGAACAGAGGGAGATGGTCATGCCTTTGATAGCAGGCAAGGAAGGGAAGGAGAGATTAGATAAACTTTTATGAAAGTGAGACAGCTCAGATGTGAATAGGTTGGTGATCGGGAAGTGAGTTGGGGGAAACAAATTAATTGAAACCAGCCATTCATAATGAGATCTCTTTATATTTTTATAAGTATTTTAATATTTTTAAAAAGTATTAATCTAGTGTTTTGTTTTATTTCATTTTTATTTTGTACTTATTTATGTATTTTCATCAAGTATCTAGTCTAATATACTGTATTAAATCAAACAGATCTAATGTACTACTAAAGCACGTAAGGTCTGTTGGACCCGTGTGTCTGAAGTTATTTTATATTGTATTGGTGCTACTGTAATAAATACACTCCTACGACTACAGTTTTATATCAAAAGGTTTATTCCAACTTTCTGCAAAAAACTATCGAATAAAATCTAAACATCTGCTGTCTTTGGAGTCAAATATAAAACTAACAAGCTGTGGTTTGACATTGCGACGAATTTCGTTGTCAACTTGGATGGAATCTTTGGCTGGGTCAAAATATCCACACCAAAAACAAGCGTAACATTTTACTGCCGAGATTTGCAGTAAGTTTTTGTTTCTCTTTCTCCTTCCCTTTATTATCCTTATTCCACTTCGCGTTATTCAATGTTTGTTTTTCTTGGCTACAAGCATGGCGTTCTTCATGTTCTGCGTCTTTATCTTCGTGGAGTGTTTATTGTTTCAAATCCATGGCTACCAGGGAGTGAGTAAAAAATAAAAAAATAAACTCGCAATGTGAAATTTCCAACCAAGAATGGAAAAGTATTTCAGTAGAAACAAACAGCATAAAAAACGAAAAAGAAGAGAAAGCAGCGTACCTGTGTCTTTAATTTAAGGCTTTAACAAAAGCAGGGGTAAACAAAAGTGAGAATTGGGAAATTTTATGGACAAAGCTTGGCTACCCACTTTCTGTGTGCGTTTAATATGACCCTGTATTTTTCTTGGGAAAATTTTGAATTGTGTTTCCTTACGTGATAGAAGCCATGTCCCCAATCAATTACGAATCAACATGCTTCGAACTACTACAAGGATTACCTTTTAAGTTGTTACAAACGATCACTAGGCGCTATTGAGATATGTCATTACTATTTTCGCAACAACTGACACTTGTCATTTTGAAAACAGTTGCAGCTTAGAAACTGGCGGAGTAGTTTGTTTACAGTGAGCAATTAAACAAAACAATTTTGCGAAAAAAATGGAAATTTCACGTGAAGGTTTTCGTTGAATGATTTTTTACGATTTTACTAAAGGCCTAACTCATGCATAGAATCGTTTTGTTCAACTTTTGGTAATGAAGCATCATCAGAAAAACTGCAAAAAAATCAGAAGTATGGCTTCCTTCATGGTCGTGCTACCTTGATATAATTGTGTGTGATTGGCAGACACCTGATCGTGAATACGTTGAAGATATGGATACAAAAACTGATCATGCAGTAAAGAGCCTTGACCCCCTTCAACAGCCCACTGAGTGACCACCACGACCAACTTTATAATTGCCATAAATGATTCAACTCTTAAGCCGCATATTGTGTGTTTTTTCCGAGTTTTACAGCAGCATTTACATATAATGTGTATTACCTGATAGCCAAAGGGTATCTGGGAAGAAGAGACAAAACTTATAAAAATATGTGAGTGGTGCTCTGTAAAAGTTATCTGCTAAATAAAACAAACCTTTACCAAGTGTTGGAAATGTTATCCTTGTATATATGTTATACTATACATAACTAACTAAACATTTTAAAATATAAATCGTCACTTATTACAATTGATTATAACAATACCATTCATTACAATGCATTATATTTTCAACTTGCGTATACTAAGCGAATGGAATTCGTTAATTTCTATTTAGTCGCAACAAAGCTGTCTGTCTCGTGTTTCATTCTTGATACACATTATTAATGTTGTTACGCTTCCATTGGTTGATTCCCTTAATATTACAATTTTCTTTATCTGTATTTTTAATCTTTTCATATTCTTGCCTATGTGTGTGGTCCTTTGAACCGTTACAGTTATATTATTAAGTATTATCATAAAGGGCAACAAACAAACATTAAGACATTCATTGTAATAGCCCATGTAATCTATACAAATGAGCTTACTAGATTTATACAATTTAAAACAAATTACCAACGAATATTAATTTGAATTGAAAATTAAAGCCCTTACCTAATATAAAAACACGTGTATATGAACTTATTAAATTATATGAATAAAAACATATTTTCAATGAATGTTTGAAGTTTAAATAAAATATTATAGCCATTATATTACGTAATAACATACATAAATGAACTTAAATTAATATAACCGAATAGCTATTACCGTTAAATGTTTGTGGCTTTCTATTGCGCATTATAGCCTATATATAATATAAAAACATATGAAAAATTAACTTATTAAAATAATATAACTAAACAACTGCTATCAATGCGCGTTTAGGGCCTTAAGTCGGATATTTTCTGCTTCAAGTATTAATAAATATAATCATTATATACGAGGATGAGCCAAAAAGTAACCCTAATTTACCAATCAAATTTCAGAATAGTGGAATGAAAAACGGGTTTCTGTACTCTACTGCTGGAGAGACAAGTGCGCACGGTATCTTGGGAAATGTGACGTCAGCGTCTATAACCGCCATTACAACCTCCTGACGAGCGAGATGCAGCAAGAATTATCATATACTGGGGTAGTAAGAGCGTAAAACCATTCATCGAAAAATGAAGAGAAAATATGAAGATTCCTGTGTGTCACTTCAGCAGAGAGTACAGGAGAAAATCAGTTAGCTGAAAGACATAAGTTGTGAGACCGGGAAGAAGCAAAGACATTGACAACGACTAAAGACGAAGAAAGAAGAGTGAGGAAAGGGGAAGGAAATAGAAGGCCGAGAGAGGCGAGAACAAGAAAGTGATAAAAGATCATAAATACATATTTAACACACAACACTAACTATCCAAACCATCCCAAATTCTGATGAAGAAAGAAGATTGAGAGAACACGTGACGGCCACTATAATAAACAACACAGTGAAAGAACGAAGACAGATTAGGACCGTGAGGAAAGCAGAAGTCAGGGGCAGAGTGGTTCGAGAAGAATGAAATGGTGAAGTGTTATGTTATTTGTATATGAGTAAATGTGAGTGAAATATTAGATAACATATATAAAATGCGAAAGCAGTGAAGAGTAGACTTTAGGGTTTATGTATAAATAAATACTCAGTTAGTGGATATTTGCTATAGTGAAGTGAAGGAATTGATTAGAAATATACTTACAGCAATATTTTCAATGTACTAATTAGTTTATGTATTAACATTATAAGATTACATAAACAGTTCAAACTTTAAGAGAAATAAAGTGTAAAATAAAGTAAAAACAGTGAATTTAGAAGATAAATTAAAAAAGTAATAAGTGCAAATTACAGTTTTCCCAGAGGGTTAAGTTACCAGTATCCTGACGTTCCGTTTCCGACCGGTAATTTAGTTTAGGTAGATACCAACTATTGGCTATCTCACTCGTTCCCAGTATTTAGTGTAGTGAATTGTTTATTAGATTTAGCGTTTTGTTTTAAGTTATTTTATTTTGTTTATATTAGTGTAATTATAGATTATGGTCTGAAAAGTATCATGCAGTGGTAATTAAATTATTAATAAATTATAAACTTTGGTAATATACGTCCCGGTATACTTAACAAGGTGCCGGGACGGAGTATTGCAGATTTTATTTTATCATTTCAGTCTTATGAGTTGCATAGAAAGTTTAAAAATGAAGTGTCAATGTGAGTGATGCAGCTCGCATACTGCGATTACGTCACACACTATCGCTGCAGTAGAGCAAGTGATACGAGACTTACTCTTACCCGGAGAAACATTCTCGTAGCTTCGAAGCTGGTAGAGCTCCAGTCCCGAGCGACAGCGAAGTGAGCCGAACGGCAGCGGGAGTGAAACTCCGATGTTTCTCCATGAGTGTAATTATTTTCATTTCACAGTGATAGGCGTACTGTTGCTGTCTTTTTCACAAGAGGCGCGTAAACATTTAATTTTTTCGGGCAGAGCTATAGAGACATGCTTTCCTAGATGTTTATTGTACCCAAATTCTCTACCACATTCCAGATATACGTACTGTTTTGAGGATGTACTCATTATTACACTACATTTGTACTTCTTAATTCACACTCAAGTCACGCTAACAGCACTTGAGAGAGCCGAACTACTCGGCAGCAGCGGCGGCAGTACACTCTTGCAGCGAAGAAAGCGTGAAGATATTCTGCTTTGTTGTATAAGTTTCTGCAAGGGGAATGCGATAAAATGTGGTTTCTTTTCCATCTTGCAGCAAAGAAAAAGCGATGATGTTAGCCTCCGTTTTATGAGGTTTTGAGAGGGGAATGCAATATTTTTTTTTTGTAGCAAAAAGTCTTTGAGGAATAATGTTCCTCTTTTAGGACATTTCTTTATTTTTGGGCAGTACTCGTCATTTTGGTTGCGAACAGTGGCTAATGTTACCTTTAAGGATGCCGCTGCAGTTATACCACTTCCCACATTTCAGGCATACGATCTTTTTTGATGCAATCATTATTACAAACATTTTCCACAACACACTTACTTACACTCACACTCCAAGTAAACAAAGAAGAGCAAATGCATCCCCACTGTTATCTCCCGTTCGGAACTAAGCGGTTCGGCTCTCTCCGCTGTCGCTCGGAACTGGAGCTCTAGCAGCTCCGAGATTTTTTCCGGGTAAGGATAATGTCAATCGATCAGGTGTTTATAGAGATGAAGAAAAGTCATGGCTCTGCTCACCGCATTATCCACGACATTCTGCAGTACCGCTCGGTAGGTACCAAAACAACTCACTCCTGAAGTGAAAGAACGTTGTGTGGATGTTTATGAAACACTGTTACGACGTTATGAAATCGATGGAGATGATTTCTTGAAGCGTACAGTCACTGTTGGTTCCCCTTCTTGCAGCCAGAGGCCAAGCGATGCTCGCGCTCTTCTGGGACTATAAAGGCTAGAAGACGCAATGTTAATAGCTAGTTATATTGTTATCTGCTTGAGAATCATTTGAAACCTGAAATCAGGTCGAAACGTCGAGATTTGCTCACAACTTGTGTGCTATTACAGCATGATAATGCAAGACTTCATATGTTCATTCAAAGACACGAAAAAATTTCTACCTTCAATTTGAATGTATACCACATAGTGACTCCTTCCGATTATCATGTCTTTGGACCACTGAAAGAGGCACTAGGTGGCGAGTAGTACCACACTGACGACGAGGTGAAAGACGCGGTGCATGGGTGAATATGCAGTCAATCACAAGCATTTTTTTCAACATGTCTCCAACTCGTTCAATGCAGATGTTCTAACGTTTCACTAATGCCTGAATTCCAGGAGAGAAAAAATTCCTTATGTATATATTTTATGAATAAAAATATTAAGATTACTTTTTGATTTAGACACACTTGGGAAATATTTAATCAAGGAAATTAGGATGTATTAACTAAAACTCAAGTATTTAGTCATTATTTATTGTACTAAGTATAGACCTAACTAATAAATAGTTATGCATTTAACACTACATTTAACTAAGTGATGTTTGGTTCAAGGGAAAGACATAATATACAAATATAAATAATTTAAGTTCTATATTGACAAATAATAATTTCATTGGATAACTTTGCATCTATCAATCAGGACAACTACATACGAGATTTTGAGTTCCACATGCTTAATTTTGGGCATATTGTTTCTTCTATCGTAAATGGTCCAAAGGATAGATTATCAATTACATCACATATACAGTTTGCTGACAACACCATCTTAATAATAGAAAATACGAGGGGGGGTTCGGAAACGATTTATAATAGTAGTTTTTATCTTATTTATTATGCAACATAGTTTAATGCACATGGGATCTCTCAATATACTCCCAACTGACCTCAATGCACCATTGTCATCTTCCTGGTAACTTCATTATAGCGTCGCGAAATCGTTGAGTACCCGTAGACAGCTGCGTGAATATCCTCGTTGTTGTCGAGTTTTTAACGCGCAGGAGTCCTTCATGATGTCGAATAATCAGACGGAGCAAAATCCGGTGAATATGGTGGGTGCAGCAAAACAATGGGCGCCAGTGATGTTAACTTTGAGTATTGCTGGTGTGGAGACGCGCATTGTCGTGTAGGAACACTTCTGTTCTTTTTCGCTGTTGCTGAATCCTGTGTCTAAACTGTGTAAGGGTCTCGCAGTATACCTTGCTGTTGACAGCTATCCCTTAAGGAAGCCACGCCATTAACGGAACAGTGCGCCTGAAGTGTTCCAAAAGACGGTGACAGGTTTTTGAGGCAAGAAATTTATTAATTGAATTGAAATAAATATAATATAGAAAATACCATTCCTAAGCACAGCTTTGCCTGCTTTGCTTTGAGAAATTTGGATGGGCTTGTACACCAAAATGAATTAATATTATATATTATCCATATTTTCATTCCAGCTTGAGATATGGGATGTTTATGGGGTAATTATGTGCACAGTAAGAAAGCATTCTTCTTGCAAAAAGAATGACAAGAAAATTTTATGTTTCTCGACAATCGTTATTCTTACGACGTCAGAGCAATAATTTCACTAAAACTTTTCCAGAAGGGAGCTATTACTCTGCAGTGCAATTGACCAGTCTTCCAGCTTCCTTTAAATTGCTATGTAAACATGAACTTTTCTACAACATTAAAGAAAAATTTAAATACTCCCGCCCTCTTTAATATGGACGAATGTTTTGATTCAAGTAAGCATAGTTGTCGTGCTGTTCAACTTGGTGAGCAGTGTAGTTTTGTCATCATGTGCATGTACTAGTCAGAGATTTAGTCATTGACAGCAAGTTGGAACAAAGAACTAACATGAAATTGTGCTTTATCTTGGTAAATAGACGACAAAGATATAAAAGATGATGCAGCAAGCTTACGATGATGTTCAAATGTGGAGGAAGATGACTGCATTACCCGCGAAAATGCGGAAGAAAGAAGGAAAATTGTTCATGAGGATTGTAGAAAGGGAACAATTAATGGCATTGCTGATGATTTTGGCGTGCAGGCAAAAGTTGCTGTTTAAAACCGACAAGCAGAAGGTTCTACACTCACTTACAAACAATTACTTTGAAGCCGCATTCCAAAGAGGTAGAAACGCTGGGACCAGAGTATTGCTGCTCAGGAATAACATTTGGAAATGAGATAGATGATGTATTTTCTTCGTAACAAAAACAGTCTGGGAACTTTTTGATAGCACTTTGGGCGTAAGTAAATTTCATGATAGCTGTGACATTAATAATACATAAGAAATAATCAATCCAATGGTTCCGTTGAGAAACGGTAGATTAATATCATAGAACCCGGCAGCACTCAGATTAACTCTGAAGATCTGGGACTGCACCAGGAACTCTTTGAGCTGTTCTGAGACAGAGGTTCTGAGATGGGGGCTCATAAGGCACGTCTGGATGCTAATCTTCAGTTTTTCGGCTTCAGAAACGGCGAGGTCACAGCTGTAGGCTATCCACACAAGTGTCAACGTCACACAGACGCTCCAACACCATGGCAACCATACAACCGGCCTCAGCCAATCCTTTCGTTCGCTAAGGTCCTTCATAGAAGAATAGAAGAGTGACATGAAACATAACACTATCCACAACACTGATAAGAAAACTGGTACTCCAAACAAGCAGTTAACTTGGCTGACTATTCTGTACATGTCCCTATGCAATTCTCTGAGTTGTTGAATTTGATCAGTGCTCGTCCAGGAACGTTGCCCAGGTTTGATGCATCTTCTGTGCCCTTTACGAAACAAAACCTGCCAAACTTCTAATTCTTCTTCATGTCTGACGACGTGTATCAGCGTTACTTTGAGATGTTTGTACAAATGCTTTATGAACAGGGCACAGTTACTGAAGACAACCATCACTGTTGTATTCATCGACACGTTGCACCAATAAAGGAGGTTGATTGTGAAACATTTGACATCTGGTGAAAAAAAATACAGATCTGCTGTTAGAAGAAAGATGTACAAAATGGTAATAACAACGCCTTGTACATTTAGAGCTCTTCTTATAGTTTTATACATTTTCTGTTTCTCTTTTGTGCTCATAAGTTTTGCGACGACATCGTTCATTTCCATAACCATGTTTTTGAGAGAATTTCTGTAAAAAACATTTGCCCATAATATGGAGACTATGCTAAGTAAGACCGTCACAATCACCAACAAACCCGTACACAATATCACTTTCGTGGAAAACTGCTCCAGACCTTTATTAAGGTTCCAAATAGAGAATGGCGTATTCAGCACGAAAATGCACATCCATGTAAGCCCAATAGCTACAAAGCTTCTGTATATTTCCACACGACATATTTGTCTCTCAGCATCTCTGTAAAATCTGTAAGGAGCGATACCAAATATTCTGCAGACGTGTATCAGAGGCTTGATCGCTTCCACAAAGTCTTCAGTTCTTCTCACACGATTCTGCATGATTGGTGTAGTCGCCAAAGTAAACCGCAATGAAATGATCTGAAAGTTTTGTTTGAGCACTTAACTAAATTTGACAGATGGGCGCCTGTCATGCAGTAGTCTTTTGCGTATTCTAAATATCCGCTGTTCCGTCATTGAGTGTCATTATATCTTGTATAGCTACATAAATAATGTAACTGTCAGACAATCGGCTTCAGTACGTGATTACAGCCTTGATGGGCATTGATCATTTATTCAAACTACCTTACTCTTGTTTTGTCTCCATTATCCTAAGTTTATTTCAACCCTAATGCACATTTATAGATGTAACCGATAATGTCTAACCATACTGAATGATTTAAAACGATTACGTACAATATTTGACACAGTGAATATGTTACAATAGCAATATACGTAATCAATTCGTACTGTATTTTACTTTAATAAAGAAGCTTGCTTTCCAAAAGAGATAACACATTAACTCTGATTATATAGGAAGTAGAGACATTAAAAGTATCTAAAAGCACCTTCACATAAATATCACGAGTTTAATATTTTAGGTACATTAAGAGATCTTACAATATAACAATATAACAAACAGGCAGTGGTGGCTGGAAGTGACTTTTTAAAGTTTCACTTTTTTGTATGGATTTGTTGGAAAATGTTACTGTAATTACATTGCTGTTAAATTAATATGTATACCAAATTTCATTCATATTGAGAAATACTTTGCGAGCTATAAACTATTTCTAAATTTTATTACGCAAATATGTGGCATAATTAAATTTTTCTCATGAGTTTGAGAAAAGTGGTTGGCATTTTTGCAATTGGAGATTTGAATCACGTACAAAAAGTGTACCAAAAGATGTTTTAAATAAACGTTATAAATGAACTGTAATAATTTTTTAATCTATAAAGGTCATATTCTTTGAAATTAGCCATTTTTCATAGAATTTTTTTAATTATTATGGTGTTAGCCTGTATTTTGTCTGGTAGCATATTACAATTGATACTTCGGCACATTTGTGAAATTTCATTATAATTTAAACAAAAACTGAGACCGTGGAATATTTTGAATGTGTGAAAATGAAGTTTTCAGAAAAATATTTTGGGAAAAAATAAATTGTGCGCTTTACGTATTAGAACCCTCCTATTTATAGTTGAGTGTTTTGTGTCCTCCTTTTGTGTTCTTTTGTGCTGTAGAGCTACTTTTGCCACGTGCAGATCTTTTCTTGCTTGTGGCAGCTGACCTGCTCTCGTGGAGTCGAGGCGTATCTCGGGTCTTACTGATCTTTGAAGCCGCTGCCGAACATTCCTCGCCCCTTACCACAGATCTCAGCTCCTGAGAAGCTGAACAGCCCATATTAAAAGCAGCAACAACATTTAATGTCCCAATTTCTAGCCGCTTCTTAGAAATAAAAAAACTTTGTTTGGGGCAGTTTTTCCAAATGAATGAACACTTTCATTTGAATGTTGTGTCCCGCTACGATCACAGCATGCCAGTAGTTCAGTTCAAGCTGTCTCTGGTAGATGGGGGAATTCTCCTAACATACTATCATCAAACTGAACAGACATCTTGCAATGTCTCTGCGCAGTTTCACCGAGAACTATGCTTCTATTAAAGAAACACCAACAGTCTGTCCCTGTGGGTACTTCTGATGTTCTACTTGTCTGTTGATCTGTAATGTAATAATGACATTTTTCATGGTAGATGCTTCTGGATGTCCAGTCTTTGTATAGTTTCTAACTTCAGCTTACCACGCCCACCACCAATGTCAGTAATGTGTTTGTTTAGCTTGAGGAAAGCTGTTGTCATTCCCTTTGCTACGACTGACAATTTCTTCCTTCACTAAATCCATATCAGTCACTTGCTTTAAGTGCTGGTGTGTCCTTCGTCTCCATCAGACAGTGCAGTTGTATATCTTATTACAAAACTAGAACTCTGGGTTCATTTTCGTTTAGAATTGATTACCCTGACCTCTTTGAGCATTTAAAACCATTTCGAGCTGTGCTATAGAGAAGAGACATTTCCAAAGGACGGAAGCAGAATTTCAAGAGCACCATACCTCCATTTTGCTGTAGGCGGAACCGAATATGTCTCAACTTGCAATTTATCTCCCATAGCGGGAACCTAAAGTGACAAAAATGAAATTAGTAGCAAATGTACATTACCCGTTAAGCTAACTAAATGTTATAAAGAGCATTTCACTCGCGTGATGTCTTTTAAAATTGACCAATGAAAAGAAATAACTTTTTGAATTTTGACCAATCACAGCCAGATATCGTAGTGAAAATGTCGAAAAAAATTATCAAATCCGTTTTATCACACGACGTGCATTTGTCTTGTGGCCAGTGTAGCCAACCTTATACCTCCACTATATAATTCCTGAGCACTTATCACTGACCACTTTTCTGTGTTTTCAATATTTGTAAATTTAACTTACTTCATGTGTATTCACTCAAGCAATTGTTTTTGCGTACTCAGCAGAACAGTTTGAAATAGTTTTATAAATTATGTAACAATATCTGTCTAAGCAACTATAAATTTTAATAAACACGTGTTCAGAATGGTAAAATGTTCCCTCTATTTTGTTTTTCTCAGTTAGCACTGAAAATCTAAGGATAGCGAATGTAATATTTGACTTTCGTCTATTTCATTATTACGGATTCTGAATAGATAGGTACTCAAGAAAGTATAACATTTTATACAATTGTTAATATTCCCTGCGCAAATTTCATATATATTACTTTCATTCTTATCTATTCATGAAATAGTTCCAAATCCATATTTGGTTCTTCTCTATTGGCATTAGTGACAATCGACATTCGTATGTTACTAGCTGGCTTGAAATGTTTTAGTATTTATAATAAAATGTACTTATTATAATATTGTAATCCAAGTTTAGATAAATTATATTTAAATTATTATTTTATTCGTGAAATAGTGCTAATAAATATCAGTCGAGGGTCTGAGCTTTCCAAATAAATTCACGAACTCAGACCTTATGGTGATAAATTTTAGGGGAGAATCTATGTTTGTAAAAAACATAATGATCATTCTTTATTGAACAGGTGAGTACTTAAAACGTCGATAGTGTTTTTAAAACACGCTAGTACTAATTTCATCAGGTCTGTTGAGCTATTTATACTTAAAGAGTGAATAATTTTTGTTTAGTGTTGTGATGAAGCAAGTTTTAACTGTTGGTATATCCTACTTCCTTCTCCCACATTGAGAAAGGGCTTAAAATGTCAAAATGAACTATTCTACTAAATACAGATTTTTGAAAATTAAATTTACTTACCCATTTTAAGACAGAAGAAGCTGAAACCGCTGCCGTCTTTGTAAGAACAATTTTGGTTTACCTGTAAAATTTCAGTAATGTTAATATTAGTTTTATTTACAACTGGTGTAAAACAAAGACAGGTGGCTGCACTGTATCAGTAGGGGCTGGGAGATAGTGCTCATACTAAGCCGCATATCTTACTACGTTGCACTGATTAGAAACACCTGCTGTCATGATGTAGGAAACGCACAGTGTTAATAACTCAGGTCATGAATCAAAGTGGAAACATTAATTCCAGTCGATTAATACCCTTAGCTTGCTTTTGCGAAATGTACGCGCTGTACTCTATCTAATTGCTGGTTACCGAAGCGCAAAGTGCTTCGATAGATCGACAACACGATGCGTGGGATTACAGCTTAAGCTTTGATCTTGTCTCCATAACAGCTACTTGGATTTTGGAGGCGGCAAATTGTATCAGTGCTTTGCTAATTCTCTGAAATATGGAAAGAAATTAAACAAGAAAATATGCACAAGCAGAATGAAGTTTGACCGCATCCTTGGTCTGTGGCAGGAATTTTTATAATTTGGGGGGTTCTGGAACGAGGTCCACCCAGACTTGTGAGGACAATTGGGGAGCTGCCGGATGGAGAGATGCGCCCGATTTAGAAAGTCTCGTGATAGGTGACCGGCGGGGTGCCGACATACTGATCACACCCTCCTGCAATACTGTCCTCTTTCAAATAAAGTGGTAAGATGAAGGAAGTAGAGATGTATATTGGCTTTCACAATCTTTAGTGATTCTAGCACTTACTGAAGCAACAGCAAGTGTTACAACCCGGGCTACGGTCTTCTGCAGAGAGTTCTGCTGTTTTGCACTGATGCTGTCTCATACATAGTTATCGCAGCTCCTTTTTATCCTAACATCATTCTTGTAACCTGTTTAGCTCACCCCTTCACACGGTTTCTGAAACAATCAGCAACGAATTACCTCTTGTCAATTCCTTCTTTTCAATATGAAAAAAGGGTTTTGCAAAATATCAACAGGATTTCGACGTTCAGAGAGAAATGCCCACATATTCCACTCCCATCTCAGACTGTTGTGGCACGATGGGGAACATGGATTCAGTCAGTGATGTATCATTCTAAACATTTTAAAGAAGTGGTCACAATTATTGAAGAATTACTTGAAGCCGATACTGCAGCATGTGTAAAAGTAGTGAAAGAGTGTCTGAATGACCCGTCATTGAAAAACGATATTGCATACATAACATCAGTACCGGAAGCATTGAACACTTTGAACGTAAAAATCAATTCATTTGTGGTCAAATAGAAATAATGAAGGATGCCCAGGAGAAAATTGTGCTTTGGGTGAAACTGAGGAAACAATTAAAAGTAAGTGAAACAATTTACTAAATAGGAATTTAAGATTTGTATTTTGTAAAGGTATCAATAGGGTTACTAGGGAAAAATGTAAATGTTCCAGTAGATATTGATGTTTCTGCTATAGCTAATTTAGAATTTGCTCTCGTGACATCTGTTACAGTAGAAAGAAGCTATGATACGATATGATATGATATGATATGATATGATATGATATGATATGATATATGATATGATATGATAAAATCATATTTCTAAATATAAAATGAGTGATTTTATAAACACATAAAGTGAAATAGGTGTATTAGATTGAAACATTGATTTCCGAATATTGCTCATTAAAATGCGAAACAGTATTAAAGGCTTCATCCCTTCATTATTATTATCCTTATACTATTATTATTATTATTATTATTATTATTATTATTATTGTTGTTTTCATTATTTTCATTGGTGATGTATGTATTTCTTTGTATCTTATGCAGCAATCATGATGAGTGTATGAAATTTAATAACTGTTCATATGTTATATAGACAAAATTCTTGTAACTTAGGAAGTGCCCGACGCCATTTGCCCATAGTAAAACCTTTAGTAATGACAGGATGGAGAAAGCAAAGTGTTCTTTGTAGAAGCGAGGTCGCTGTGCTATTGTTAGAGCTTTTTAAAGAGACTTCTTGTCAAGCTAGAAGCTACCGTTTTATGAAGGTTGTGTTTGTGTGGGAGTTAAAAACCACGCTTGGGGTGAATCAACCAAACTGTCAGGACCTTTAAAGCCCTTGTAAAAGAGAAGACATTCTTTAATAATAAAGAGCGAATCAGACCAACCATGGCAAGTTTAAAATTAGCCAGTCAGGGAACTAGATTCAAAATAAAAAATTTATAAGCGACGTTTTGTAAAGTTCTGCTGGACTTAAGTGGCCTAACTATACAGGTTCAAACTCTGTATAAATGGGCAATCTTGAACTCCGAGCTTCATTCCAGTTCCGATCTAGAAGCCGGCAGGCTGTGTTATTCTAGCTCTGATTCTGAAGCCCACGGGCAGTGTATTTTACAATTGCTGATTCCAAGCCACCAGGCAATGTGTATCTTTGTTAAAATTACGAAATCGGCAGGAAGTGTTCATTGGTTCGGAAGTCAATGCGTCGCAACACTCAACTTATTTACTTTGCTCAGTGCAGTTGAGTCTAGTAAATTCATCATTGTGCTCTACGAATATTCTACATTCATACGAAAAACAGCAAAGGCACTTAGTAATTTTTAAGTGATTTATTCAATAAATCGTAAACTTAATCTACTTCTCGATTCATTTATATCAACAACTCTTTGTCATGTCCCGTTGACTCAGTGTCAATCAAACAGGCAGATTTCCCTGAGATATCTATTACTCCTAATTGGAACGGGAGTAGTAGATGAACTACAGCAGCCGAGGCATCATACTACAAAATTCTACGCAGCAGGTGACCACTTATAGCTGGCTCTACGGACACTGGCCCCGCACCTGAATCCTCACCGGACCTCGGCAATCAATCATCGATCTCACAACAATCACATATCCGGCTACTACAGGAGTCATCACACCCAATACTGTTCCATATTTGGCTCATCAACGTGTGGCTATAATTAATCACCACAATCAACACCGCGAAAACGGTCCCAACTGAGAAAAAATAATATTATCAAAACGATGCCGTATTTACTGACAATAGTGTGCGTAACATATTCAAGACCATCAACAAAAGAACAGTATCTCAGGGTGACCGGCTGAAATATTTATTCACAAGAAAATTAATATTATCGCTAAGTCAGCTGGTTAATGTCAACTTTTCTCCTCCATGCTTTATTTGTTTACTATCATAGCGAGACCATGGAGTGTAAAATCAGAGTAGTGAAGTACTGGTTGCGAGTTATTCATGGGAATCAAAGGATAATTAGGGCATTGTGCTATCATAACACCTTGGGGTGGGAGGGAACATGACATGGGCATCCAAATTAAGAAAGTGACTAAAAACGATAGAAATAGGTTTCATTTGGATGTCGGGTCAGAGGAATAAAAAGAGCTCATGGAGGAAAGTTAAGAGCCCCTTGAGGGATATGGATAGGCAGCAGACAATTGTCCAATGCAGGGAGATGATTTATTTAGAAGTACAATCGGAACTAAAATCTGAATGGGGGATGGGGCAGTACATCAAAACACAGGAGCTCGCGTGGCTCAAACAAGGGGCATGTCGAATGATCCTTTACGAGATCGAACAAAGGGAGATAGTTATGTTGAGCTCTGCTGGCAGGCAAGGAAGGAGAGAAGAAATTAGTAAAATTCATAATGAAAGTGACACAACTCAGGCCTGAACAGGCTGATAGCCGGGAAGGGGGTTGGTGGAAACATTTTGATTGAATTTAGCTGTGTGTGTGTGTGTGTGTGTGTGTGTGTGTGTGTGTGTGTGTGTGTGTGATTCATAATGGGACTTCCGTAAAAATATTATTGGTATTATTTTTAATTAAGTTATTATATTACAAATCACGTTAACCCTGCGCCTGTTGAAGTTGTATACTATTGGTGGCACTGAAATAAATACTACGCCACCACCAACGCCACTATTATTTACCCTTCTAATGTCTTCGGCACGTTTACTTATAAACAGATTTGAAATGAGATTACATCAAAAGATAAAAAATATTTAACCACAAATTTATTTATTTATTGCTTGCACTTATCGAACAGCTATCAAGAGAGAGAGAGAGAGAGAGAGAGAAGAAATGATTCTCACTTCCTGATTTACTTTAGTAATATTCTATCCAGTTTCACGGAACTGCCGTACTATTATCAGAATATTTATTGGTGGTGATAGTAGTAGAGTCAGAAAAACTTTATTACATCGATGTTTCTTAAAACGGACTCAAAAGATATGAATTTTACGTAACTTTTTTAATAGTGTTAAATGCCCGTTTTTACTACTGAGGCACCACAGACAGTGGACACTGGTGATATAAATGATGTATTGGGAAAGGATTCTTTTTTAAGGAAGGAAACGTTCCACAACTAAGTTTAGGGTACCTCCCCGGCATTTGCCATTTATAAGGACTAAGGAAAATCTGGAATAAATTTCAGTCAGGGAGTACGGTCCTGGCGGGATTCGAACCGCAGACCTCCCCTTACGAGTCCGCGCCTTAACGAACTCGGCCATCCTGGGAGCTATTAGAAACTTTAGGGATGTTTTCTGTTTTTTAAAAAGAACGCTATAACTTATTATTCGCTCAGGACTTGCGAAATACAACACACAACATAAACTCACTACGATCTGTTTAAAATCTAACCCAGTGTTTTGCATAGCTCACGCAACACATTGACTTAGCAAACCACCCGATTGCAGTTCGCTATTTTGAACCTAACCGGGTAGATTTCAACTGATGGCACGGTTGTTTACTTTGCCCTTATATTCAGCGTGACTAAATCGATCCCTGAAGTATTCCCCACCCCTATATCATCCACCCTTTTGCTATTCTTTCGCGATCTCTCTCACTCCCTCGGCATAATGTTTCAATTCAGCCCACACGCAGATTAAATCACCATTCCTCGTGGTTTGAAGGTGCGCTTCCCTGCGGGACCGGATGGCAAACAAATAAATGAAGATGTATACAGGGGTGTTGGGCGCCATTTCCGAACGCCCTGCGGAGAACCGGAGAACGCCTGAATGTCCGGGCACTACGGGGGATGAATCTTTATTGAAACGCGTTGTTCTTCATTAATCTGATCCCCTCGCGAGTGGCTGGGTCTAACGCAACTCCCCTGTGGCTAAGAGCGCACGTCTTTTGTATGTTACAGGACCCCTTGTGTACTCTGCACAGCCTAAGGCAAAAATCTCTTCCCTGCTCGCTAACAGTTTTATTAAAACTTTTGCAGCATTTGCTGCTCAGCTTAGAGAACACAACGGTGTATCCTTGCGAAAACAAGAGCTTGATGCAAACTTCATAATGTCTGTTAGCTTCATATACAAATATTTTAATAAAGCAGAAAGGAAAGGTATGGTACGATAGCACTGTTTTACATTTTTTCACAATAATAAAATAAACAAAATTCTAAATGCATTTTAGCGAATTCCGAAGTAATGTAGCCACTTGCGGCAACAACCATGAAAAGATTTTTGAACAATTTCTTCAAATTTCCGTCAATTCTACTTACTAGGCACCGAAAATGATAATAAAAATATATATATATGCATCTATTAACGTTCTATCGGTCACACTCTTGTTGTTTTCTCAACGAAAATCGGCATATAACCATCAATTAACAAATGATTCGTCGAGTTTGTTACTCTCCAAAATTGGATCAGGTGGGGATTAACCTAAAGCGAAAATTTAAAGAAATATAAAAATCTCTCTAGCGGCTTCAATTTTTGCTTTTTATCAAGAAAACGGGGTATATTTCTTTCAAATAACTTAATAACGGTAGTTTCTGATAATCAGGACAATTTAGCAATTAGGAGCGAGAGTTAAAGCAAAATTTAAACACCGCTCACCGCAATTTTAGCTCAACTTAAAAATTAAAAATCTTTCTAGTGGCATTAATATTTTATTTTTGCAACGAAATTTCGTGTATATTATATAAATAAAATTAGAAAAACAGTCTCTGAAAAGGAAGGTAGGAGAGGGGGTTTACCTGGTACCCAAAATTTAAAAAATTGTCTAGCAGAACTAATATTTGTCTCTTCACAAAAAAATCGATATATGCCATTGAAACAAAATAGGAAAAAATAGTTTTTGAAAATTATGTAAATTGCACCACTAGAAGAGGAGGTATACTTGAAAACCGAAATTTAAAAATCGCTCTTTGGTTTAATTTTCTCTATATTTTTTTTAAAAAGAAAGAACAAACTAATTCAGCATATAAACTGCATTTATAACGTTGCATATGTTTTATATTTAATAAAAGCATCGTTGTGAAGATAGTAAATATGAAATATAATCTAATATACGTGTTTGAGAATTATATTTGTATGTAAGAGCACTCTGTAATAACCTTCAGAAAACGTTTTCTTTACACATTTTTACTATGATAACATTTAATATAAATTTCAAAGTCAATGAAAGTCGATGAAACTCTTCATTTTATTTGTATATTGTTGACTGTGTATATTTGCTTGATGCATTGTAATTGTTTTTAAACGGTAATATGTTTTTGTTTTATTAAAACATATGAACATCATCTTAAATGCACAATGTAACTGAAACTTTCTGTTATTTTTCTCTATCAAAGTGAATGTAAAGATGATATCAAGGGTTCAGTTCATAAACATGATTACATTTAAAAGTGTTTAAAAATACTCACACAGTATACTGTGTCTTATCAGTAGTCATACATTTCAGTTAATAGTATACTATTAATTTTTATGGTTTAATCTCAACAACAACAATAATAATAATAATAATAATAATAATAATAATAATAATAATAATAATTCTAAAAATGTGGTTTCTCTTTTGTAATGCTTATAGATTGCAGGAATTACATTTTTCTAATACCACATAGTAATGCCATTACTTATTTCATTTCATTAATTAACAAGGCCATAATTTGGTTTTTATATTCTTTTTTAAAGTTGCTGTACTAGGTGATGAATTCGCTTAGTTTACGCAACTCCTTTTACATCAAATTAAAAAGATGCTTTGCAGTTGGTCAATATCGTTAGTAAAATACTACATTATAAAACCAGTTGAATCAAATTGCAATATTAACATTTACGTTTTCAACGTTAGACTACTATCATCGACTGATTATTATGTTACCAAATAAATTAGAAGAGCATTATGGCTATTGAATAAACAAAGATCATTCTTTTTACAAGCATAAATTCTGGAGTTAAAATTTAAATTTACAATATTTTGTTAGCTTATTACAAAATGTACACGTGGTATTAGTTTCATTGTGTACTTCGGTTCCCGCCATGAGAGATGTGCAACTTGAGACATATTCAGTTCCGCCTACAGCAGAACGGAGGTAACACGCAAGGTACAATATGCTCCTCTGAAATTCTGTTTTCCCTATAGCACGACTCGAAGACGGTTTAAATTGTTTGGTAGGTGGACCCGAAACTACAATTTTTGCCCTAACGGAAGAAAACATTAACACCGCTGTTGCCATTGTAAGAGAGTGTCGTCGAATAACATTGATAACGCTTTCTCAAATTTTGCATATTTCACTGGGTACCACCCACAGGGTGGTAACTGAAGAGTTGCACATGAGATGTGTTTGTGCCCGGTGGGTTCTAAGAACAAATGAACGTTCCTGTGCAGGTTTGCTTGCAGTTGAAGACGATGTTACAGGAAGATAAGGCGTTTCTTCCAAAAGTAATCACTGCTGATGAAACGTGTCTACAGCATTTCAACACTTAGAGCAAACAGCAAAGGTCTATGTGTGGAAATTGCCATCATCACGAACGCAAAACCGCCACGATTGGCCGAGGTCTTTGAAGCTCAGGCTCTTGAGTGGAAGGTCTGAGGTTCGAATCCGACCAGGACCGTCTTTCCTGATCGAGTTTTTTTTTCAAGTTTTCCTCAGTCCTCATAAATAGAAAATGCTGGGGAGGTACCCCAAACTTAGGCCTGGTACGCTTCCTCCCTTAAAAAGAAAAAAAAATCATTTTCCAATATATCTCATGTATCATCAGTGTCTACTGCCTGTGGTGCCTCAGTAGTAAAAACGGGCGTTAAAACTGTTAAAATAAATAAGAATAAAAAGTGATTGCTTCTGCTCCGAAAATTACGGTCATTTCTTCTTCTTCTTCTTCTTCTTCTTCTTCTTCTTCTTCTTCTTCTTCTTCTTCTTCTTCTCCTTCTTCTTCTATCGTGGATTAGGTCTTGCCTGTTCCGATCTCATATTTTTGTTACTATCCATATTTTTTTAATTTTAAATTAATCTTCTCCCTTTCCGGTTAACATTTTTTGATATTCTATCTTCTGTCTTCTTTTTAAATGTTTTACTCAAACTTTTCTATAAATCCTTTATTGTTATATCGGTTGTTCTTCTAATTCTTATCTTATATCTTGAATTCTTATATCATCCTTTTTGTGCAACCTTTCACAGATCACAAAAAACGCTTTTCTGTTGCTTGGATTTTATTCTTTTCCATTGTTTAATGTCCAGCCCTCACTTACATTAAAAAAAACTGTTAAGTGCATGCCTATACAGAATCTTAATTGTCTCTCTTTTCTCAATTTGTTTTTCTAATTATGGTCATCTCATTTTTCGATTATATATATAATCGAAATTATATATAAATTTCATACAATTGAGACTGACCCACTTTTCTTGAAACCGCTGGTGATGGGCAGCGTTACAGCTAGCTCTATTTCACTTACTTATCCCCTTTTTTCTCTTTAGTTTCTAATCATTTTGCTTTTTATTCTTCCTAATGTTCACCCTCTCTGCTTCTCCTTTCCCCCCCTCTAACTGTGTATATTCTTATCGCTACAAAAATGTTTTTCATTTTCGATTTCATATACCTCTTTCCAATTACTTGTTTCCTTGCAATGCATCAAACAATGGAGAATTCCTCTGTTTCCAAATCCTTTAAGATACAAGCCACTGTTCTCATTCATGCATATGCCCCTCTCTCTTGCTTATCACAGCTGTCCTCATACTTCTCCCTATCCCAATCTTTCTTTAATATCTTGTGCTATCTTAAATTTTTTTTTATTTTCAAAACTTGTTCCTTCTGGCCCATTTTAATAAATTCTTTTATATAACGTTCTTAATTGTATAGAGATGAACTCATGTGTAATGCAAGGTCGTTGCCACATACACGATGATACAAAGAAACTCTGTCAGCATTATTTAATATCCTTCTGCGTTAAAATTTTGGTAAGTTTAATAGTATAGCATCTGTGAGTCATGATTTTTTCCTTTAAATATTTATCAAGATTGAAGAAGTTTCACACGTTTCTAGCCATAGCTTCTTGTTAAAATTATGAGCTGGAACAATCTGTGTGTTTTTGCATTAAATATGGCTGTTTCAGAAACAGGGGAATGGGTCGGCCATATTCTTGCGTTGTTTGAAAAGCACCAAGTGCAGTGGGAAATGCTGAAAGCTTTTTTCCCCTCCATTAGTCTCTCCACAAGTATCAAAACAGATGAATGGCGAATGTTAGCTGTCGTTTTCTAGTTATACTCAACTTGACAGAACGTCTGTCGACCAGCCATAACGGGAGGGCTGTAATAAATAACTAAACTTTTTTTACGAAACATAATTTATTTTATATTGTAGTTCGCTTGTTATAAGCTCTAGCGAGAGTTTCTTATATTAATTTGAATCTTGAATAATCGCGATATGCTAGTAACAATTACCTAATTCTTTTTATTTCCCTTCCCCCCTCTTTTTAGCGAATTCAGAAGGAATATAGTATTGTGGTTGTACCCATGAAAAGATTTTTGAAAAATTTCTCCAAATTCTATCTATTCTACACATTAGGCACCAAAAATGACAACATATATACATATATAACTCTATTAATAGAATAATAAAATTTCCTTTAAAGGTATAAAATACATAAACGGCACTGAGGCGTTCCAATATAAAAAATCAACACTTGAAACTATGACAAAAATGAAAACTAAAAACACGTGATATTTCTAGCTAATCTAGCATATCGAAATATCGAAATATGTAGTATTACGCCAACACACACACACACACGTGTGTGTGTCTGTTTGCACTCTAGCGGCAGCAATTTTTTGTTTTTCTCAACGAAACTCGACATATAATCAATTAACAAAGGTTCATCGAGTTTGTTAGCGAACAAAATTGGGCCGTTGGTGATAGAGGTTAACCTATAACAAAAAGTTAATAATCACTCGAGCGGCCGCAATTTTCCTGAACAAAGTTGAATATATGCCATCGAAACGCAATAATACGAAGAGTTTCCAAAAATCAGCGAAATCAGATTATTAGAATTGAGAGTTTTCTTGAAATTGTACATTTAAAAAAACTATCTTGCGGCTTTATGCAACGAAACAGTGTATATATCATTTAATTAAAACGAGCAAAATAGCTTCTGAAAATCAGGGAAATCAGACCATTAACAATTTGGGTTAACCTAAGGCGAACATTTCAAATTCGATCTAGCGGTTACAATTTTGGTTTTTCTCAATGAAACTCGGTATGTGCCATTAAAATAAATTAACAAAATAATTTCTGAAAATCAAAGAAATCATATTATTAGGAGTGGGGACTTATGTGAAACCCAAAATTTAATAATCGCTCTAGCAGCACCAATGTTTATCTTTCGCAAAGAAACTCGATATTACCATTTAAGTAAATTAGGAAAATTATTGTCTGAAACTCAGGGAAATGGGCCTTAACCTTCACAAATTTTACTTGCCGAGGAATTCGCTTTGTTTACGTAGCTTCTGCATGACGGACATTTTGTTGTGTTACAATTACGCGCCAAGGAAACTGAAAACGTCTAAAGAATCCATGGAAACATGTCCATGCGCGCGAGTGCTTAAAGAGAATTAGGGCAAAGCAACATTTACATGAACATTATTAGTTTTACTCCTTTATTACAACAATCATTAACAACCTTGTACTCAAAACATATGAGTTGAGGTAATTTAGTTAAAAACTATGTTGTGTGGTAAATATAAGTATTTAAATTTTACTTAGAACAAATTAAGTTAATACACAAAAAATAATAATTGTTTGCAATGAGCTTTAAAATTTTTAACATTTCAAAAGGTCTACAATGTCTCACATACTACAAAATTAAAGAGAGAGAGATAAAGAAAGTTACCTAATTGAGGTTTCAAACTGTACATTCGCCTAATAGTAGGCAAAATGGTAACACAAACAGATAATATGTAACTTAAGTAACACTTTAATAGCTCTGTTAAACAAATTCTTTATCACATTAAAGCACAGTAAATACTCAAAAAGGGTGTTATAATTTCTCTCAAGAAAATTAATATTGAGACCTATGCATAATTTATATTATAAATAGACAAACTAAATGCAAAACTTCACAGCAAATCTATTTCCCACAGTGCACAAGAAGTTCCCCTTGAATTTCTAAGGGAATAACGAAACCAGGCCCATTCCCCCGAAAATTTCTTACCTACGTCCTATCATTGAGACAGCTCAGAAGAGATAACGTTGTATTGTCCCTGAAGGGAGGTGTTATCCTCGAGCGTTTAAGGTACCTGGGAATGAAAACTTGTATACTTTTTTGTTTAACTTTATTTATTTATTTATTTATTTATTTGCAATTTTGGTTATGTTTAACACATAATTATCATCAAACCACTGATGTCTCTACATACCCACATTGAATTTTGCATGTCGAAATATTCAGTTACTTCTTGGTCTAAAACAGGTACATTTTGTCCCTGAAGCCAGAAGATTCCATTGCTGCAATCCCTCAGATTGTTTAGAACGTTGTAGATGGTTCAGTTCCTTCTGTTCTTTAGATGAGGCGAAGAACTGAGTACTCTTCTACAGGTTCCTCTTCTGATTCACTTGGTGTTCAGTCTGGTGAAATGTTTTGCAAGTTACAGGCAAGCTCTCAGCATGTGGTACTGAATACATATTTGGGTAATTTATTTCATTTGCTTGAATATCGTGTAAGTTTTGTCAGATAGAAGCAACAGTCTGACTATATTTGGCTCACATCATTGGAACAGCAGATGGCATGGCTTGGGGCTTTCCTTTCAACCATTCTGTTAGTAGTGGTCCAGGTCATACAGACAACGTGAGATGCAAACAGTTTTATTTTGATCACCAAGAGGACAATCAAAATACAGTTAAATGCCTCCTTAACTAAATCAGTGATGGACTTTTTTGAGTTTTGAGAGAATTTCTCGCACACACAAAAATTGTCCTGGCGGTTTACACAACAACGCAGATTATCAGCTGTCATTTCTACTAACTTTTAAACACCATAAAGTTTCACTATCTCTCACAAAAACGCTGAGGTAGCTACGGTAAGAATTGCATCATGTGTGTTACAACATGTGCTAGACCATAAAATCTCTTGGAGAAGAATTTACCAGCTAGTGACTAACATTTTAAATATCCTACCACTGCTCCCACCTAGTAATTACTTTTATAATTTCTACCACTATAATATTTATTTATATTATAAAAAGGGTAGCAAACAAAAGAACAAAAATTAAATAAAATATCAAACAGAAAAAATAGCTAAATTTTAAAATAACAAAATTTAAGAAGGTAAATTACGTGCTACCATATTTTAAAAGATAGATTTGGGATTATATTAATTGAACATATCAGATGCAAAATGGCTGTTGACTAGTGTACTTTTTCAAGTCGTACTTTCTAAGTATGATCCGTGCATGCTGTTTAAAAGTGTTTGGGGGTCCACAGTTGGTAATCGGCGTACCGAATGCACATCGATGTAAATGAATGAGGCTCCTTGGTTGTTAATGCTGCTACCCACCACCTCCACTGTTCCTACCACCGCTATAACTTCTCTAGTTCGAGAGCTCCTTACCGCTGGGCCGTTGTCATCGCCGCCTCTCCTGCCACTAACGTCCGGTTCTCTGTCCGCCACCTGTTTCTCTTGTAGGTAAAGCTTCTCTCTAAGTCTACTGAACTCCTCCAGCTCAGCCCTGCTTCTCACTCTCCCGTTGACCACTAACTTATTGAAGCGCAGGAAAGCCTGAACTCCCTGACTCCGGGCATCAACAAGACGTTTCTTCAGGAAACCCCGTTCCCGTCGCACTCTCTCACTATAATCTACGCTGATAGCGACCCCATATCGAGCTGCCTGAAACACTTTCTCCTGTATTTCGAAATGAGCCAATTCGCAAATGATTGGACTCGATCTCCTTCCACTTCCGACCCTATCAGCCCTTCAATATCGCTCATCCAACTTAGTTCCTATTTAAAATATTACGTGTCGCACTATTGTCTGCAACAGTTCCTAGCTCTCCATCTCCCACCTGCAGCTCCTGGACCTATCTATCACATCATTCACGATAGAGATTAATTTCTCAAATGTTCTTCACTTCACCATTCAGCATCTCTCCCCGTTAGAAATCCCATCTTATCTTCTTATGTCTTCCAATGCTTTCCGCACCTCCTGCATTATACGATCATAGAGCGTATTAAAAACACACCCTACCACTAACACTTTCTGGGACATTTTATTAAAAAATAAATTGGGTCGGGCTAAAAAAGAAAAAGAAAAAAATTCACCCCATTTCACATATCAGGAGCATACTCAATAAAAAAAGACACAAGACAAATTGACAAAGAGTGTAACACCGTGTCACGAAATTCTCACAGCAAAGCTTGACATGCATCGCGCTGCAAGATTTTTCCTCTGCTATTGACATAGGAACAGAAAGATCCCTCAGGAGCTCTTGGATAGCTGTAATAAGGATGCAACTTTTATGAAACACGAGTCTATGGTTCCGAAGCTGAGGAGAAGTTTTAGCCATCACTATGGAAAATATTGATACACCCTCTTTTGGCCCTGAATCTGGTGTTGGAACCGGTATACGCATTGCTACGATCGCCATCAAAACATAGGCAAGGGAATATTAAGGTGGCAAACATCCTGAACAAAGGCAAGCCAGGAAATTGGTCTTGACTCCAAGCAACACTCTTTCCTCGTCTGTCCTAAATTAACACAATAAGGTAAGCAGTTGCGTTAATTACTGAATTTCTCTAATTAAAAGCTACGAAACGATAGGTAATAGATTCTGCTTAATCTTCTTTATAGAGAAAGATGGTTTCATTTACGCGAACAAGTTCAACTGGTACTGGAGCACAGAAATATCTGGTTTTATACACGTCACTACTGCGCAGTAAATGCACTGAGTAGTGGAGGATTATCTCTGTTAGAGAATACCATAAATGTAAGATACGAAATACTGACACCATGCGATTTTTATTTATGGGAAAAGTTGAAAAATAAAGTGTGTGGAGCAGTACCCCACGCAATAAAAGAACTGAAAGAAAATGTCAGGTGAGATATTGATGTGTTTACCTTCGTGGTGCTATATTCGTACCAGGGTTAGATTAATGTGGGGTACTGCACATTTTGATGATGCACCGAGACTATTGCCAGTAGATAGCACCATTAGTCCGGTGGCGATTGGTGATATGCGACATGAGATACTCGATGTTTACAACAGCGAAACAGCAGTTGCAAGATGGCGGGCGCACTTTATTAAGTATATAACCCTCCAGCAGTTCTTCGTTGTGTAATTTTTGGGCCACAATATACGAAACGAGAGAACATTCATAAAGAAAAGCTTCCCGTCTAAGGAAAGAAATGACTGTTACAATTGGGTGCAGAAACGCGGACACATATGGGCGGGCCACAGAGGGGAATTGGCAACAATTTGAAGACTTAAATCCGGTCAGACGAAGGATAGCTATAGACACTGTAGCTGCTGCTGCCTCTGGCCTACCTCATAATGCGAGTAAATTTTCACAAAGTCACTGCACGAGCATGTCGTGTGTGCTGGCTCAAAATGCAAAGAATGAGTCTGGCTTTACAGCATCTCAGTCGCTACCACGATATGCTAGCCCGAGTTGTCACAGGTGATGCGTATTGGGTTCGCCATTACCAGCCAAAGTGCACGTCAATGGAGAGCAAGTATCCTCCTTCGCCTACGGGAGGGGGAGTAACAGCATCCCTGGGAAAGTGATGCTCATTCTCCTGAGATCACGAAGACCTCGAGGACAAACTGTAAATGCAAACTTCTACTGTAACATCATCAGGAAACTTCGTACAGACGTTCAAGGTAGGTGACCGGGACTCCTCATTTAAGACGCGTTGGCGATAAGAAAATGAAGCGCTGCGCAGTTTTTAAGGGGAAGTTTTTGAGCATCCTTCGAATAGCTGCAACCATTTGTTCAGCACTCATGTTCATCTTTCGGGTGAACATTTCTCTAACGATAAAGCTGTAGAAAGGAAAGTCACCCCCTGGTTCCGACAACGGCCTATAGAATTTTATCCTGCTGTGTTTCAGGTGCTTGGAAAATGATGGGACAAGTGGCTAAATGTACATGAGATTATGTTAAGAAATAAAAATATTTTCGGAATCAGTATTCTTATTTGTTTAAGTAGTATAAACATTTGAAACCTACTTTATGAATTATCCTTGTTAATTACCATAATTTAAATTAGTAACGTGTATTTTACATTCGCTTTGCCGGGAGTTACCGCTCTGACTGCCGATTCATCAGCTGCCATAAAACGGGCGACTAAACAATGAAAGACCCAGTTTACATAGAAAAACATGAGTACCATATATAAATAACACGCTAAAATATACAAGTAAACTGTTGTATTAACAAATAGGCAGTTACAGTTTTACTAGGTCAATATCCATTGTTCATTTTTAATATATATAATTTTATGATGGAAATATGTTGCCATTACCACTATATATACAACAATTTGAGCTCTTTTATGTGCCTTGCAAACAAATCATTAAAAGCAACAATAGCTTGATAATGAACACGTGATTTGGCCGGTAGAAGCCTGATAATTTTTTGGCTACTCCTATTAAAACTAGTTATATTATTCCTTCTTTCATTCTTGAATTTTAAACTTTCATTATAGAGGAAAAAAAGTGTTTGAACTTTCCGACAGCGAAGTGCTGACATCTCTTGTTAATACTCATCAACTCCAGTCCGCGCAAGTTTTAACGAATGGAAATGATATACCATATCGCCACATCTGGCAGCAGAAATTTGGTTTGTTTGCTTCTGCAGATTTTGTATCTGTGAATTTCAAAGTGGAACTTCGAATATATTCTTTCGTTTATCTAATAAAATCTGAAAACTGTGAAAAGTTAGGAAAGTTTGAAATCTTAATCTTGTTCATTTTGCCTGGTTTCGGAAAGAATTTAAAGACCCAGAGAGGAATTGAAAATAATGAATAACACAAAAGAGATAATCAAATGCAATCAGAAAACCTATTATTAACGGCCGTTTTTATTATTACTTACTCCGCTGGTATATTTGTTCGTATTTTTTAACAATATATATTTATTCGCAAGAAATTATCTGGGAAAAACTTGTGTTAGACCTCTCGGCTGGTAAGCATGTCACAGCCGCCAGCGTCCGTTTTTCAGTTCGCTTCCTAAAACGTGTACACATTATAAAAGCAAAAAAAGTGTCATCTTCCTTCATTATATCAGGAAAACACATTAGCAAAGCTACTAAAGTTGCACCCATGAAAAGATTTTTGAAAAATTTTCTCATCGATCCTACTTATTAGGCACCAGAAATGACAATGAAAAAAATGTTATTTCGGGCGAATCATCTAAAACTTGCACTGCAAATCTTTTTGAAATGGGAGGTGCTTTTGATGTGCTGCTTTCACAGAATTGAAGTTTAGAGAGGGGCTTATAATTGCAGCCCATACACAGATGTTAATAATTATTAGAATACTGAATAAAGCTACCTATTTACAATAGGAGCAATGCCTATTTATATCAAGAAAATAAAACGAAAGAAAATTGAAATGTCAGTGACGTTTTTGCACGGTTCTAGAGCAAGTAGTTAGGGAGCTATAGTAATATGAACACTTTAAATATTTATAGTTGTCTGCCCCATTTAACTATTTATGATATTCATATGTTTTCATTACATTGGTTTTATTGGGACCTCTTTGCCAGTACTTTATGATAGCTCTTGAAGTAAGACATGCTGTAAAAGTCGACATGCTCAAGATGTATGTTGATTTGTTTTATTTGCGGATGCTCTTTTAACATCTCAGATTATCAGCGTCCCATTCAAATCAGGGCGTGAAACGGTATACAAATTTTGCTCAGAGGCCTCTTCTTTCAGGTTTGAAGTTATTTTACGTACCGTAAATCTACGACATGAGAACCGCGGACTTACTTTCCCTCCGAAAGAAGTCAAACTTAGAAATTTTATGCCCTAAAAATCCATCGACCCTGGCCGGGATCGAGCGCGCGATCTTGGGTTTAGGAGGCAAGTGTGGTTACTACTACACCACCAGGACCGACACAAGGTTTAGGAACGTAGAAAGGAAGCTGTTCTCTCTTGTAATGTGTAATCTGAAAGATATTCCAATAGACGTACTACACTCGTCTGCACCGATTGTTTCAAAATCGTTGGATTGGGCGAAGAGGACCTGTACAATGGCCTGCATGTCCACCAGATTTGACCCCTTTAAACATTTCTCTGTGGGGAAAGCTAAAAGACATTGTCTACAAGGACATGCCGACTACACCAGAAGATATTAAATGACATATTGCAGCTTCCTGTTCTGAAACTTCTGCTAAAATGCTACAATCTTTACATGACAGAGTGGAAGGTTTCATTGTAGCTGGTGGTTATCATTTTGAACACAACCTGTGAAGACCAGTTTTCGTATTTCGTAAGCGATTGTTGACACATGGTACAGTAAAAATACATAAATACAAAATGTAACATTTATTTTCTTGGAAATTCCGAAAGAAGGAAATAAAAACATACCTAGTAACTAAGCAGTTAAATGAAGCATACAACTATAGATGTTTCAATGTTTCATATTTCGATAGCTGGTTAACTACTTGCACTAGAATACTGCAAAGACACCATTAGCACTCTAATTACCTCTGGTTTTATTTTCTTGATGTCAACTGGCAATGTTCTATTAGAAAAAAATAAATCTGTCGAGTCATAGTTAGTTGTTGGGAGGAGGAAAGGATTTTGAAATCACCGCATGACCTTCATTCACGAAATCGTTTTGACTCGGCGTTAGAGCCTCTAAGCGAATTGATGGTACTATTTATCAATATGACAATTCTATCTCAGCAAAAAATGTAAGTATGAATAACAACACAAGTAACTCAAATTACAAAATACCCGACAGTATTCTACATTTTCAAACATCTACAATATATACCAATCTTCAAAATATCCGAAAATGGTTTAATTATTCACCAATTGGCAACACTGGCATATGTACTTCATGTGTCGAAATATAATTAGCTCCCCGACACGCAACTGACTGGGTCATTGACTTGTAAATCCCAGAGGATGAGAGTCCTAATAGAGCAGGAGAGTATCCCGAAATTACCATGGGACTTTCTTTTTGATTAGGACTTTACCAATGTGAACATTCAGTTAAGAAGTTTAGTTTTTGTTTGATAGGCACACAAATTAGTGAATTCCGAAGAGCTGTAGCTATAGCGACTGTACCCATGAAAGAGTTTTTAAAAAAATTCTTCAAATTTCCATCGATCCTACCTACAAAACACCGAGAATGACAGAGGAAAATGTGTGTGTGAGCGCGCGCGCATCTGTTAACGCTCTAGCGGCCGTTATTCTTCTCAACGAAACTTGGCATATAACGATCAATTAAACGATTCACCGAAGTCGTTAACCAGCAAAATTTAACTAATGGAGGTGGGAATTAACTTAGAGCGAAAATTTAAAAATTACCCTAGCGGCCGCAATTTTTTTCCCTTCAACGGAACTGGGTACATTCCATTGAAATAAAATAAGTGTTTTCCGAAAATCAGCGAAATCAGAATTTTATGAATGTGGGTTTACTTTAAACCCATAATTTAAAATCTCTCTAGCGGCACCAAAATTTGTATTTTCGCAGTGAAACTCTGGAATAGTTTCAGAAAAACAGGTAAATCGGACCATTAGGAATGGGGGTATACTTGAAAACTGAGACTTAAAGAATGGAGGTTAGCCTAAACATTTATTAAAACTATTCTAGCGATCAAAATTGTTTTTATTTTTGTCAACAAAACTCGGTATATGCCATTAAATTAAAACAAAATATTTTCCGCAAACAAGTGGAATCAGATAATTATGAAACTCAAAATTAAAAAAATCGGTCTAGCGCCCATGATTTTTGGGAACGAAATTCTGTATATGTAATTGAAATAAAAAAATTAAAATAGTTTCTGAAGAAAAGTGAAATAAGATTATAAAGAGTGAGTGTTTACCTGAAACCCAAAATTTAAAAATCACTATCGGCACCAATATATGTTTTTACACAACAAAACTGGGTATATGCCATTTAGATAAAATAAAAATAGTTCTGAAAATTAGGATAAGTGCATGATTATGAGTAGGATTATACCTGAAAACCGACATTTAAAAAGCACTCTTACGTTTAATTTTCTTTATATTGTTTTAAAATAAAATGACAAATTAATTCAGGTTATAAACTATATTTGTAATATTGCATATGTTTCATATTTAACAAAAACATTGTCGTGAAGATATCAAACATGAAATATTAATATAATATGAGTTTGAGAATTATATTTGTATGTAAGAGAGCTCTGTAATAACACTCAGAAAACGTTTGCGTTATGTTTTTAATACAATAGCATTTAAATAAAATTTCAAAGCCACTGAAAATCGAGGGAATTTTCGATTCTATTTGTATACTGTTGATTGTGTTAATTTGCTTACTACATTGTAATTGTTTTTAAATAGTAACATGTTTTTTGTTATTCATTACATATAAACTTCTTCTTAAATACACAAGGAAACTAACTGTTATTTTTTCTATTTAAGTGAATGTGAAAACATCAAAGGCTCGGTTCATAAACAAAGTTACATTTAAAGTGTTCAAATATACTGACACAGTGTAGCTTTGTCTATCATTGTTCAAATATTTAATTTAATGAATAGTATATCATTATTTTTGTAGTTTAATTTCAATAATATTAATTTAATAATAATTTTATAAATTGTACTTTCTCTTTTGTTGATACTTATAGATAGCAGAAATTCTAGTTTTGTTTCCCTTATTTTTGGAAAATTAAGAAATTTCACAACAGGCATTTATTTTCAAATGTTTTGAAGGGATACTGATTATATATATATACATATATATATATATAAAGTAACAGTAATAATAAAAGTAGATAAGGGTAAACACTTAGATAAAATCACACTTGAAATTGCTATATTTCGAACAACTGGAGATCTTCTATGGCAAGAAGCTAACAAGTGAAGGTGATAAATGTAAATATTGAGTATCGAATGTAACGGTTTAAATCTTACTTATTAATTCCCCCCCCCCCAGACTCTCATTTCTAGTTTCATCTGTTTCCATGCATAACGTTACCTTCGATACTCAATATTTACTTTTATCACCTTCACTTGTCTTCTTGCCATTGAAGAACTCCAGTAGTTCGAAATATAGCGATTTCAAGTGGGACTTTATCTAAGTGTTTATCCTTATCTAATTTTATTATTACTGTTGATTTGTTACATTGTTAAGTGTGTTACTTTATTTTTATTTTTCATTTATATTATATTACATATAATGTAACAAATTAACAGTAATAATAAAAGTAGATAAGGATAAAACAGATAAAACACTTGACTTTATCTAAGTGTGACTTTATAGTGTGACTTTATCTAAGTGTTTTATCTTTATTAACTTTTATTTTTACTGTTAATTTGTTACATTGTTAATAGTGCTATTTTATTTTTATTTTCATATATATATATATATATATATATATATATATATATATATATTGCTGAGGAATTGGCTTAGTTTAGGTAGCTTCTTCTTGACGCACTTTTTTTAAATGTAATATTTATAGAGGCATCTAATATGGGCACTTTTTGAAAAGCTATGAACTGGATCTTTCAAAAGATAAAAATATACCGGTTGTTCCATTGGAGTCATAGCGTCACTTACGATTTTTGAGTATACAGTATATGGTAAACCCAGCCAGCATAATGAATTTCGTATGCTTCAAACTTATTTAGGTGGAATGGGTCTTTTAACTAATGCTATATATTGACATCTCTAGCAGGGCTGATAGCTTACTTAAGCTACAATGCTCAGCCTACCCAAAGTTAGTGAGTTAGCACGTATGTGTTAATCTTTATTGACGAATTGAGATAGTTCCTTGTTTGCACTATCTGTGACACAGATAACTGTCTTCAACCAGTTGAATGTGTCTGCCCTCCTCTGGAATTTTGTAGAACCTGAAGTTCAACAGAAAGACAGGGATGCAGATATAGAATGATATAATCATTTTAGTTTAACAGTAAGTGTAATTTATTATTGCTTAATATATTTAAAATACTTTTTAATTCACCTTAATTATATTTTAGTTTACACAAAATCGTAGACCGTAAAATAGATTGGTAAGTCTTCAATTATAACTGATTTCTATCTATTTGTACGTAAGGTGCAGCGGAACGGCGTGGTATCTTATTGGAATTATAGAGAAAGGGACGGAAAAAATTTCAGTGAGATATCAAGAGTTCATTTCAAAAGTAATTTATGTATATGCGCAGAAAATGTATTATTATTATTATTATTATTATTATTATTATTATTATTATTATTATTATTATATTATTATTGGTAAGTATTTAACGCCCGTTTTTACTACTGATGCACCACAGGCGGTGACACTGATGATGCATAAGATGAAATGATATATTGCAAAAGGATTTTTTTTAAAGGAAGGAAACATTCCAGGCTGTAATGAACATGTATTTGTTAAAAAAGTAGCGGGCAATTTTTCGGTTTATACTTCCCCACTTAGAAGTGTACATGTCTTGGTCATCTGTCTTACGAGTGTCAGAAAACATTTACCTTATCTTTTAATATTTAATTTAATTTTCACTTAAATTATTGATAGTTACGTAGTATAATTTTGAACATTAGGACATTACAGAACCAGTACGTGGTATATTTAACATAAATTAAAATTTCCATTATATAGACACCCCGCACATATACGGAGGTGTGTACTTGTTCACTTAAGAAAAATATCCTGAGGGAGATTTTTAATATATTTCTCTCAAACGTAAAAAGATGCACACCAGGATAATTTTATCCGCCCATGTACTCTAGGCTCATTTACATCATAATTAATTGGACTAAGAGGATTTGGAAAGAGCACCAGCCCATAAACACTTTTTTCTGTTTTCTCAAGTTAATTAGTGTCCAGATAACAAGCCTTTACTAACGAGCGAATCTCGATCGTCTGTAATGCCACTTGCTTATTAATTCGGTGATGCGGAAATGATAAAACATCTTATTCAAATGTCAGTGAAAATAACAAAAGTTGGTCATGCAGTAGCGCCGTAAACTAAGCAACTTCACCACCAAGTTGAATAACTTTAAAAATGAGTATAAAATTAATATTAGACCTTATTAATTAATGAAATGAAATTATTATGCCATTACTGTGTGGTATTAGGGCAAAAAAATTTTTTTCCAATCCATAAGAATAAAAAAATACAAAAGAGTTTTTAAAATTAATAAAATTGAGAACCACCAAAAATTAATGGTATACTATTAATTAAATGAAATATATGACCATTGATAGACAAAGCTAAACTTGTAAGTATTTTTAAACATTTTTAAATGTTAACATGTTTATGAGCTGAGCCCTTGATATCATCTTTACATTCGCTAAAATAGAGAGAAATAACAGAAAGTTTCGACTTATCTTGTGTATTTAAAATGTTTATGTGTGCCAATAAAACATGTTACTATTTAAAAAAAATATATTGTACTAAGCAAACACACATAATCAATCATTGACTTCGAAATTTTGTTATTGTATTAAAAACATATAACGCAAACGTTTTCTGAAGGATATTACAGAACACTCTTAAATACAAATATAATTCTCACACACGTATTACATTAATATTTCACAGTTGCTATCTTCACGACAATACTTTTGTTAGATATAAAATATATGCATTGTTATAAATACATTTTAAATGCTACAATAATATGTTGTTTTATTTTAAAACAATACAAATAAAATTTAAACATTAGAGAACTTTCTAAATTTCAGTTTTCAGGTATACCCCTTATTTCTAAGGCTCCAATTTCCCTGATTTTCAGAATCTAATTTTATCATTTTATTTAAATGATGTATGTCGAGTTTTGTCATGAAAAAACAAATATTGCTGCTAGAGCGATTTTTAAAATTTTGAGTTACAGATAAACCCCCACTCCTATTGACTAGATTTTTCTGATATTTAGAAAATATTTTTATTACTTTATTTAAATATGGAATTTCGTTGAGGAAAAAACAAATATCAATACCCCTAGAGCGATTTTTAAGTTTTAGACAGGTAAACCCCCTCTTAATAACCTGATTTCATTGATTTTCAGAAACTATTTTTATGACTTTATTTCAATAGCATATGCACAGTTTCCCTTAAAAATTTAAATATTTTATACATTTTTTCATTGCCATTTTAGGTGCCATATAAATAGGATCCATGGAGATTTGAAGAAAAAATTCCAATATTTTCATGTGTATAACTGCAATAGCTTACTTTTCTTAGGAATTCGATAAATATAGAGAGGGAACATCAACCAGCACATCAGTCTTGGAAGTTGAAATCATTTCATGGATAAATGAATATTTTCCTTGTTTCTTAATCTAAAATTATTATTCTTTTTATTCGTTTTATTTAAGGACGCTCTTTAACATCTCAGGTCATCAACGTCCCATTCAATTCCGGGCGTGAAACGGCCGACAAATTTTGCTCAGAGGCCTCTTCTTTCAGGCTTCAGATTCTTTATCGTGCCGTAAATGTACGACACGGGACTCACGGCTTTACTTCCCTTCCGAATGAAGACATACTTATTTATTAGCAGCAGCGTGACAACAATATTCCTGTTCGTTATTGAACACCATGGGTTCTTACGTGTAAAGATGCCAATATTGTAGCCCTAAGCGTGCAAAGTTATAGTGGCCGGCGCTTTTAGAAGCGCTTTACTAGTAACAGACAAATTTGCACTGAAATCGTTGGTTAAAAAAAAAAAAAATACATTCACTAGTATGTATAAGTTGTTTGACATCAGGATGACTTAATTAATAATTCTACCAAGCCTCATTTTGATCGGTGTGTTCAAAGCGAAACAATTCGCTTGCTGAGGAAGTTTGTGTGCCCCGTCCGCTAAGCACACTTTTCGTGTTGGTATTTTTAATTAAACACCGTATCACCCCGCCCAAACACAGCTCAGATTCAGCGCTTACAAGTTTTAGTTTTCACCGTTAAAACGTAGAAGATATCAGATAGTGGGCAAATTGTTGGCAATGTACCTAAGACTTTGTAGACTGTTTTAAAAAGTGGAAAAACTTTTTCTGGGTGATCAAGTTTGTTTCGACTTTGACAACATTTATTTGAAAGGAATAACGTCACTATTGCGGAGTAAGTTTCTGCCAATATAATCACGTGACCTAGTTTTGAGAATCGTTATGGAAGGCGCCTTGGGAAGGGCGTTAAAAGAGAAAAAGAAATGCAATTGACACGTGCTAGTTCAGGACCGGCTTTTCAATAATTTATCCTATATACACGCAATTATTTATTTAATAGTTTTCAGGTTTAAGCTCAAATATAAACTATTTCTAAGCGTTGACATATGACTTTATAGGTAACAGGCGTTGCTTTGGCATTATCTTTCATCTGTATTGTGTGGTACAGCTCAATCCCATCAGAACGAATTTGGCTGCAAATAAGACTTGTTTCATAACGTTGCATTACCAACGTTAGATGCTTGCTTTATGCTTCGAGATAGCAACTACAGCCAAAACTGGGAATCGTACAGTAGACAGCATATACGTCAGGATTATACAGGTAGATTCCAAAGGCCTTCCCTGGTTTTGGTGGTCGATAGAACAGTAATCATGACAGCGGGGAAACATTATATTAATGGATAGAGTATCTCTCCAAGTTTTCTACACATCTTACAGGTGCTTCATACATCCTTTACTGGTGACACGACTGACTTCAATCTTGTAATCAAGCTCTTGCCATACCCGTTCCAACATTTGATGGTCGATGCTACCGACATTTCTGTTGATTTGTTTTATTTACTGACACTCTTTAACATCTCAGGTGATCAGCATCCCATTCAAACCAGGTGAAATGGCCGATAAAGTTTGCTCAAAGACCTCTTCTTTCAGGCTTGAGGTTCTTTTACATGCCGTAAATCTACGACACGGGACTCATGGCTTTACTTCCTTTCCGTATGGCTATAATTAGGATTGATACCATCCACTGCATGCGTGATCCTCTATCGTAGGTGTGCTAAATCATGCAAACATACAATTCTTGACATACATAGCCCCATAAGAAAAAACCTGGACCGAAAATGGCTTTATTCGCAAAGAAAAATGGGCCGTTCTCTTTTGAAGAAGAAACAGCACAAAACACATTAACTTTAGGGGCATCACAGACATGTCCTATCACAACACCAGGTTTTTCCGTGTCGCAAGTTTGTACATTGTGACGGTTCACTTTGCCGGACAGTTGAAACGTGGCCTCGTCACTAAAATTCAATTTCTCAGCAAAACCGTCTTCATCTAGCCGCTCTTGAAAATCAACACAGAATTGAAGACAACGATTGTAACTCTCGGGACTCAGCGCCTGCAACAACTGTATCCGGTATGGTTTCACTAAGTCGTTGACATAAAGTACGCCAGATAATTGGCTGTAGAATCTGCAATTAATAAATTTGATCACCCAGTATAAGTTTCTAAGGTTGAAAGTTGAATATATTTAGGCATGTCGTAAACTTTAAAGAATTCGGCTTGCATTGCATTTGCATGTACTTCATCAAATAACCCAAACTATCACCGTTTTCCGGTCTTCCAAGTTAACTC
Organism: Metallyticus violacea; assembly: GCA_030762175.1. Taxonomy (NCBI): domain Eukaryota; kingdom Metazoa; phylum Arthropoda; class Insecta; order Mantodea; family Metallyticidae; genus Metallyticus; species Metallyticus violacea. The sequence continues at coordinate 14,114,183 of CM060834.1, forward strand.
GACAGCAACGCTACTCTTCTATATGCCATATACATCACAAAAGGCTTCTGGGACGGGAAGAGAGGCGACGATTCTTGTGGGATGTACAGAGAAGTGTATATTTGCTGTGCTGCCATCGCACGGCGCTCTTTTGAATCAATGCTAGGCACGAAGTTAGTTGACAATGGAAAGAACGGGATAGGCAACGTAAAAAAAGAAAGATCGAAAGCGTTACGAGTTTGGACGGTCGGTAAAGCAGTGTTCTGCAGGGATGATTTCTACGAATTAAGTAAGTGGAGGTGCAAGGCTAGGAAATTGAAATAATTTTATGAAGATACTAAGGATACACTGAGGAGTCATTGTCTTCACGGAATTATTTGGTAGATTGGCGCATTTGCCTTAAACATGTCTGTGATATTTTATAAGCTCCTTTTTCACACGTATGAGATACTGCCCATAGGTACCTTGCCTGATCACGACATGAAACAGAGTGGGTATAACTTGCGTCGTCATTACCTTTGATGCTATTGACTTTTTAATCCTTACGAGTAGAGTTTGGATTAATTAATCCATTTCTTGTCTGTTCTATCACCGAGCTAGTGTATATGTATAACAAACAACTGTTAGAGATTCATTAACCCCTTTGCTGCCGCGCGCCGATCTGGTCGGCTTCCTACGATCAGCTGAAAGCGGCCAGAGGTCTAGCTCACTTGTACAGCTGCAAAATGGCACGCCTTTTAAAGTGAAAATACACTACTTTGATAATTTGCCTCTATAAATTCAAGAATACCAAATAGCGTCACAAAACTTCCACAGTGTACAAAATTGATTAATAGTCACACAAAAATATAATAACCAACCGATAGTAAATATTTTTCAAAAGATAAATATGGTTTTCATGTTTTGGGTTTAATTATCAATTTTAAAATTAAGATCTACACTAAACTTGAATGTTCATAACGAAATGATGTTTAAGATAAACAAGCTATGCAAACTGTTGCGACTATACATTTTAAAAAATTAAACGTATGTGCAAGTAGGGAAAGAGAGTTTAACTAGTTAAATGTATTCACCGACACAAGTAGCAGTAAGAACTTACCATCAAATGAAATATTATATTTTATACTGCGTGATATCTCAAAACACTTTTAATACTCTCGGATTTACTTAAATATTGTGCATTAACGTTCAACACTAATACTTTGTCTAGTACTGATAATGTAATACAAATAAGAAAAACACACACAACTGAAATATTACTAGGCCTAACACAAAACGAAGAAAACGCTTCCTGCTAAATGTGCACTCCACATGTAATTTATATTTGTCTTAAAATTGATTATTTTTTAATTTTTCTTAACTAAAACATTGATTGGGTATCTTTGAGATTTTGGAATGAATTTCTCGTAACAAAAATTGTTGGCCTGGTTTACACAACAAGTTTACCATTTCTATCAACTTCTAAACACCATAAAGTTTCATTATCTCTCACAAGAAATACAAAAAATACAGGTAAACTGAAATAGCAAAATCTCACAATACACAGGCTAGCCTGCTGAGAACTGGAGACAAGGCTAGTGAGAGGAATGTGCTGATATTCTGCTTTCGTTAACGCAAAGAGAATGAACCGAATCTTAGTATTTGAATAGATTGTACACAACAGTACGTAATGTTTTACTTGGTAGATAAAGCCCTCCTATCCCCGCATACGTCGCTAGCCAACTCTCCAGCTCCCAACAGTAAACTTTGATAAGACTTGCTTACTTGCCCATAGAGGGAGGTGCATCCCGGGAAAAAGGTCATGCCTCCTTTTCTGGAAGAAAACCTAGTGCGATTCCAAGTACTGACTGACCGCCGTGGGTGGCCGAATTTGTGCGGACACTGAGCGGGAGGTCTAGGGTTCAAATCTCACCAGGACCGTCCTCCCTGACCGAGGTTTTTTTCCTCAGCCCTCATTAAAATGGCAAATACCGGGAGGGTACCCTAAACTTAAGCTTCCTTCCTTTAAAAAAAAAAAAAAGAAAAAAAAACATCTATTCCCAATTTATCTTTCATTTTATGTATCATCAGTGTTCACCGCCTGTGGTGCCTCAGTAGTAAAAACGGGTGTTAAACACTATTAAAAAAAAAGTATTAACTGCATCAATGCGGAGCGGATGTACCGCACGGGAAACAAGCAACCTTACGCCAAAAATATTCCGTAGGAAGCATGTTAGTAGTTAAATCTCAAGAAAGGACATGGGAAACTGTAGCATCATGTGATAGACCATAAAGCCTCTTTTGGAGAACATTTTAAAAATCCTACCCCTCCTCACATCTAGTGATTACTTCGGAATTTCTACCACTATCATATTATAAAAATAGAAACAAACCAGTGAAAAAGATAAACAAGACATGTAAATAAAAGGATCAAAAACAGCGAAAGACTTAAATTAACAAATCTAAAAATCCAAATTCCTCAAAAACCTTACTTGCTGGCATAATTTAAAAGGCAGGTTCGGACTGTATGTGTACTAATTGATAACATGTTAGAAGCAAAGTGAATGTTGCCTAGTGTAATTTGGCTACACGTGTATATTTTCATAGTTTCTTCAAATTCCAGAAATTAAATATCGACCGTAGTATCCAATAAAATAGTAAACATATAAATAATTTATCCCATGAGAGGAGATTGAGGACATTGCATTTTTAAAAGAGGAAAGTGACTGCCTTATGAATAATTTTAATTACACATTTGAATTTAAGATAAAAATTCACTATTTTGTTTTCATGTGAAAACATTAATGAAGACCAGTGTTTACATAATATATTTTAATTTTCGTGCCGAATGCAGGAGGATTTTAAATTATTAATATTAACTGAGACAAATTTGATAGAATGAGATGCATTTTAAGCAGTGGAAACTAAATTACAAAAATTACAAATAAGTGAGAATTTTTTAAAATATATACTTTCAATTTTAGATATTTTTGACTGTCGTAACTCACGTCGAAGGTTAATAAGGTCAGTCTTTTCAAGGACAGCAAAAAGGGCTACATTGAGTAGTATCATGAGCTAAATATAGCACATAGTAATATCAAGAAGCATGCACGAAAACTTAAGGTAAGATCATAGGTCAAATTTTGGAGGGAGGAACCAAATTTTAATTTTTGTATTTCAAATAATTATTTGAATTTTTCTGGGTAATTTGGTATACCATTTTTTGAAAATTTCCAATTGTTGGTGCTTTCAATTACTTAATTTGTTTTATGTGACAAATTAATTTTTTATATCCGGTACCAATACATAAAATTAAAATATACCATATGTTATAGAAGGCTGTGGTTTGATGTATTTTGCCGGTAAATTACTGTTTCAAATTTCAATAAGAGTAATGGCTGTTTGTGTGTTTAATATTGGAAGCTATTGGAAAGTTTTGTGTTTATTTTGAGTTTTACAAGCTATACATCCCAGTTTTCTTTCCTAAATACATCTAATATCATGCCTAGGTTCACCAAGGTTTATAAAAAAAATTTAAAACAAACGAAATAGGTTGAAATTATATTCAGTAAAGCATGCAGTAGTGACGATACAAATAATTGGTCCCTTTCTGAAGAGAATAATGTAAAATGACAATTAGTTGTATTAGCTGCAATGTTGTTTTAGTCGTAAGTGAAAAATTCACAACACGTATACCTTTTCTCATAAACTAATGAAGGTAGAAGCTTGAAGTTTTTACAGCTGAGCTACTTTGCTACATTCATTGCTGAGCTCTAGTTTCAGGTCATTTGTATAAGAAAGTTTTCATACCTGAATATTAATATAATTACATTTTTATAAAAAGGATTCTGTTACAAAATAACGTATTATTATTATTATTATTATTATTATTATTATTATTATTATTATTATTATTATTATTATAAAGTCCATCTCTGAACTACAGATCAGAACAAATAATGTAATGAAAAAAAGCAGTAAAAGTTTCACTGAGGTATATGTAATACTTTCTGAGAAAAAGGTACATAACAATGAACAAATTCGCATTAATAATATAGGACCTCTGATCTCACCTTAAGAATGCAACTAATCCGATCAATTAGGGTTAACAAACACTAGGGCAATACCAGGAAGCTCTGTTTTAACTCTATCTCACTCTACACCAAGTTTTTAGCCGTTGTCTTTAAACTAACAAGAGAACATCGTGCCCTCTTCGAGTTTCGTTGTTCTTTTGTTTGTTATGCTTTTGGAGAAGCACCAATTATAATCTTCCGCTAGAATGACATTTACACAACTGTTAACTGTGTCCTTGTGTCTAGTGCAGAGCGAAGTTATATGTATTCTATACAATATCTCTTCGCATATACATCTATCATTATATACCTGACAATTAACTGTATTCTAACACAGATGTGGGTGCATCTAATTGTTCATCTAGTTATGTATCCACATTCTTTTTATGACTCTGCTCGTTTGTCTCTTTCTTCATTATATTTTTTTTTAGTTTTCCTGTGTTTTCATTCTTTTTGAGATGTTGCAAGGCTTCTTCCCCAGAAAAGAATTTCGCATATAGGAATTGAAATGCGAGGAAATGCTCAAAGTTTTATATTCTAGCTGAAGTTGTAGCTTTTACAACAAATTATATACAAGGGTAAGTCAAAAAGTAAAATTTCCAGAGTTTTGTACGTGAACAGTAAAAATAGATCAAGATATAGAATACTGCTTTATTTCAGCGATGTTTCTTTTATTTTGATATAGTTACCAAATTTATTCAAGCATTTGCCCTAGAAAAAACCAATCGTAACGTTCTATTTAGTTCTTTAGAGTCCACCTGGATTCCTTTCCCATAACCCAAACGTTCGTGGACAATATCACACAGTATCATGTCAAATATTACAGTACATTTCAAAATGATGCAACGTCACACGTCTGTTCCACCGCACACTTCATCAATGGTACATGGTTACGTGAAGTATTAACTTATATTAAACGGTACTTATTTATTTTAAATGTAATAATTACACTTATAAATGAATAATATTTAATTATGTTGAAAGGTATTAAATTACATTGACATTAATTTATTAACATTAATATATATTTAATTACACTGAAAAATATTTACCGTATATTGAAATGTATTTAATGAGGTTGAAATTAATTAAACTATACGAACATTTATTGAAATAAGCTATTATGTATTTAATTCGCTGACATGTATTTAATTAGACTGGCATATTTTTAGTTAGGTGGAAATGTATTTAAATTAGTTTGAAATGTATTTAATTAGGTTTACATGTATTTAATTAGCTTTACATATTCTTAAATATGTTGAGCTGCATTTAATTACGTTGAAATGCATAAAGTACTAAATGATGTTGAAATATACTTAAATATTACATTATGTTTACATGTATTTATAAAAATTAGCATGTACTTAGGTATTTAATTGTTTTAAATATATTCACATCCATTTAATTAGTTTGGCATATTTAATTGGGCTGACATGCATTATTTAAGAGATGTGTATGTAATTATACTGACATATTAAATTGTTATCATGTATTTATTTAGGTTTGATGGAAATGCATTTTGTTATGAAGAAATATATTTACTTTTACATAAAATGGTTTATTTACATTCAAATGTATTATATTATATAATTAAATTAAATATATTTAATTGTGTTGAAAGGTATTAAATTATACTGACATGTATTTAATTGGGTTAACGTGTATTTAATTAGATTCATATGAATAAATTGTTTTGGCATGTTTTAATTATATTGAAATGCATTTTAATGAGGTTAAAGTGAATTAAATTAAACGGACATTTATTGAATTGTATTTTATTATTTTAACGTACATTTAATTCCGTTGGAATGTAATAAATTATGTTAACATGTATTTGATTAGGTTCATATTTAATTAATGTATGTATTTAGTTAGGTGTAAATGTATTTACTTAGGTTGACACGCATTTAAATAAATTCACATGTATTTAATTACATTGAAATGTACTTAATTGAGTTTAGGTTTATTACATATTCATATGTATTCAATTAGTTTGTTATGTACTAAAGTAGATATGCATTTATTAAGATTGGCATTTATTTAATTAGGTTGACGTGTATTAATTAAACTGAAATGTATTAAATTGTGTAGCCATGTATTTATTAAGGTTCACGTGCATTAATTAGGTTGGCATGCATTAAACTACTTTGGCATGAATTAAAATAATATATATATAACTAAGCTAATTAGTATGCTTTGAAACATGTATATATTTGTTAATTCATATAATAATTATGTATTAAATTAATTTTATATGTACGTAATTAAGTAATTAAAATATATTCATTGCACCTCACATACATCTTTCTAGTTACCGTATATTTTATTTAGTGATAGTTACATGTTCAATGCTGAACCAACAATCTCGTTTCTGACGCAGTTCACGCATTACTAAAGTAGGCTACACAAAGTTATTTAAACTCATTTTAGCCCACGCCAATTCGAACATTGAAGGATCCAGGTCGATTTAAAGATAAATAGCATCCATAAAACACATTTTTCACCACAGACAGTTTTTGTTCGCTTTCGCTGAATCGCTAGAAAACCCAATCAAAGGCCAGCAAAACGAAATGGTGAGGTTATGTCAAGGCAACAATGTGCGTGATGGGTGTCACAAACAGCGTAATGGTCAAAGAACGGAGCTTAAACGTTCTGACACTAGAGGTCAGGTCAGGCGGGGCGTTGACAGCAGCGATATCTATCGCAGTGTCAGATTACCAGATTTATGGCCCATTACAGTATTAGACCAAAACGTGTGAGAGTAGATGGATGGATGTGTGTTTTAATTGGCTTGATGTAGGAAACGACTGTGGGCATGTCTGTCCGCCAAAATTATGTGTGGCTATGGTTACTTGGCAAAGGTGGACGAGATTGTGAGGATGTGTCGAAAATACAGACGTTGTTATGTGGTTGCTGAAGTTGACATTGTGTTCACGATTTAACTGCACTCTATGTGTGTCAATACTGCATAAGCTTCAGTGGAGACCCTAACATTGTTGAAAACTCCAGCCGAGTTCATAAAGAGTTTCAAAGATTTGCAGAAATTGTGTCCTTTTTCTTTTTGTTATAACTATCGTGTTACTATAAGCCCCTCTCTTTTGATTTATGGAAGAACATAAACAGCACCCCACTTAACGCCCTAGAAGAGTATTGCCTGAAATGGGTTATGGCAATAAATGTTACAATACCAAAACAACGAACGACTTTTAAAAATAGGTGTTAAACATGTTTACTATTTTGGAGTAGACATTAAAATGACTGGAAATTGAATAAACACTTATTTGTTATTAATTATAAAGCACGGGGTAAAATAAATTACTTAGTACGTGTTCTGACTGGCGTTAGATACACCAGTAGATAACTAGAGAGGATGTAAAATGCTGTGATTAAGTCTATTCTGTTATATGGGGATGGGGAACAGCTGAGCATAAAAATAAAACTCAAGTACATTTTTTGGAAAAAAATTCTCGGGCTCTTCAAAGGAACGCGAAACTGAGGGGTCATGAGGGAGGTGCGTTGCTATGGAGATACGATTAATAGTAACACAAGGATGGTGAAACACTTGGCTTAGACTAGATCAGGAATGCCTTGTTTACAAGTGGAAAGCTAAAAAATGAAGAATAGTTTTGAAGAAAAATATGCCCATTGATGATGGCATGCTGGGATCTGTTTGCGGATCGCACTAATTGGTTGATTATTAGCATTTTCCCAGCCAAAGTACGCGAAGTTAGAAGCAATTTATTTTCTGGAACGCAATAATTAATGTAATTTTTAATTAATGTTAGTTTCCATTCATATATCTGTAAATACAGTTTTTTCATTTTTAATGATTCACTTATTATTGTTTTATTTTTGTATCTTTTTCCCTTTCTAGTTGTGTATCATACTTAAGCATTTATGATCGATCACCCATGCATAGAATACACTTTTAAGTGTACGAGGGCAAGTTCATAAGTTTCCGGCCTTGCCGATAAGGATTATCCCCTTCACAAAACCCTTACCTGGTGTCATACCTTACCTGTTAAGTAAATAATTGCAGCTGTAACTTTTGCTCCGCTGTGTTCAGTTGTTCAGATATAGTTGCATAAAGAAGGCTATGTATAGAAGATTGTGACATATTCAAAATGGAGTGTCCAGCTGTTATTAAGCTAAACAGTGATTGAACGGTGTATATGGGGAAGCATCCACCTCATATTCTACGTAAAAGAATGGGCCAAACTTTCTCGAATGAGTCGAGAAAGCATTGAAGATAATGGACGTGTAGGTCGGCCCTTGGAGGTGCTCACTCATTTTTTTTTTTTTGTTTATTTACGGACGCTCCTTAACATCTCAGGACATCAGCGTCCCATTCAAACCAGGGCGTGAAACGGCCGACAAATTTTGCCCAGATGCCTCTTCTTTCAGGCTTGAGGTTCTTTTTCGTGCCGTAAATGTACGACACGGGATCCACGGCTTTACTTCCCTTCCGTATAGGAAGTCATACTTAGGATTTTTACGCCCTAAAAATCCATCGGTTCTGGCCGGGATTGAACCCGCGATCTTGGGTTTAGAAGGCAAGTATGGTTACCACTACACCTCCAGTACCGACTACTCACTCCTGAAAACATCGCTCTTATGGAGGGAGAAATTATGGAAGACCGGTGGCTCAAAGTTTACAGAAATAGCAGCAATGAAACAACAGTCCTTCGAATTATTCATGAACATTTAAACATGAATAAGATTAGTGCAAGATGGGTGCCTAAACTTCTTTCCTTAGTCCAAAAACGAGTCATCTGTGGCCAGACTTTTTGGAGCTCTGCCGTGGCAACGAGAGAGGAGTTGTGCAAACCTTTGTTACAGGAGATGAAACTATGGTCCTTTACTATGATCTCTTGTCCAAAAGTGAATCAATGGAGTGGCGTAAACCTGGCGAAGCACCAGGTCTAAAGGCCTAGGTCACTCAGTCAACCAAGAAGATCATGCCCACAATCTTTTGGCACTGTAAAGGAATACTCATCATTGACTTCAAGGAGAGGAACACCACAGTAAATGGGGAGTACTATGCTGGCCTACTGCACAGACTACGTGCTTCCATCAAAGAAAAAAGGCGGGGAAAGCTGTGCGCCTTCTTCACGACAACGCGCCTGTGCACACAGCTCTCGTTGCAAAGGAAACTGTGAAGAAATGTGGCTTCAAGGAGATGGACCATCCACCCTACAGCTCAGATCTAGCTCCCAGTGACTATTTCCTCTTCTCAAAACTCAAGAATGACCTTCGAGGAAGGAAATTTAAGTGTGACAAAGAAGTGATGGATGCTGTTTATGCCCATTTTGTAGACATGACTTCTGACTATGTCGACTGTTATGCCTGCGTGTGATGTCAAAGAATAGTAATGCCAATGAGAAAAAGAATGGGACGCCTATAAAAACTTATGGCCTAAGAATATTTGCTATAGCTTTGGGATTCTACAGTGTATTTAGCAGATGTGGAAAAGGCTGGTGCGAAATTTCTACATATTTTCGTATTATTGTGACCTTAATCTTGTCGGTGATTACTAAATGATCAGAATCACCGTTATTCTGGGCACTTGTTACCAGATGCTTTCACAATACCATAGTTATTCATGGTGACATTTATCGCACGTTACTCAGGAGATGTATATGTGAAATTATGAAAAATTGAATTATTTTTAGTTTTAAAATAAATTTGATATATTATACTTTCATAATCCGTCGACTGTTTTGCCTGCGTGTGATTCAAATGATTCAAATATATCCATCCAGATGGAAAAGGCAATTTGCCTGACTTCCGGGCTCTGATCTTAAGAAAATCCGTCTATTTGTGCATAAAGTTCTGTATACGCACACTCACGATTTTTCTTAAAATAAATATGACTTATGCAGGGTCTTATACGATTTTCAATATTATCAGATATTATGCTATGGTTGGTAACAGTGTGGTACGCATACCAACTGAAATACCTAAACCGGCCTATGTACTCATCCATATTGAGCACTCGAGTATGAAACATTTTCAAATTCTTATAGGCCTAAAATGAAAACATACTCTCGATCTAAAACCAAAACGCGACTTTTAAAGGCAAATCACTTGGAAGGGAGTCATGGAAAGAAACAGTTTTTAAATTCATTTGTTTTATTATATATTCTATGGCTAATACTTTTATCTCGGGTCTCTTTTTCCACATATGAAATTCTTTAACGTGCCACGAAATTTACGACGCGGGACCCATGATCCCAGAAGATTTGCGTGATAGATATTTTATCTTTTATTCATAATAATCGACACAATTTCTTTTAGGAATTTTTGTTTGCAGTAAAATAAGCGTCAATATTCAATCCGTATTTTTAAACTCCCTGTACATATGAATTGTAACGAAATAGCATGACTTAGCTACTAAAACAAATAGATTGGACCAAGACCTTAGAAAACTACATTCATTTTGCCTTTCATAGTCTAACCACTTGGATATGCAAACACAACCCCCTAACCTCATTAGCTTTCCGTGGCTCATTCGGATTTCCCGAGCAAAGCCTTCCACGTTTCTGCTGTTATGGAAAAATACCAGAGGGCCATGCACCGAAAGGAAAAGAAAAGCACAAAGGAGGAGAAAAAAGAAAGGAGAGCGTTGTAGGGAAATAAGGAATTGTTTTTAAGGTCAGTAATTTTATATAAGTTTAAATTCCTAGCCATGACGTGGAAAATTGCTAAAGAAAGGCAAGTTTTCTGGGAATGTAATGTGCGGAAAAAAACAAGAAAATAACCTTCCACTCACAGCAGCTGAGATTCTACATAACAACCTTCAGGATATTACGGCAAAGTTATTAAAAATATTCAAATTGCTTGTATGTGGAAATATTTTAAGCATTGACGTTGGAAAACTTAAAACTGGCTAGTACTTCTTTTGTACATTTGTTATAGCATTCATTAATATACGAAGGTAATTTGAAAAGTTCTCGGAATGGTCATTACGCAGATTGCGTCAGTTTTGTTGTCAAACCCGCCATTTTTATAGAAACATGTGTGCAATAATACATGGATAGTCAAGAATCGTAGTAGCTATAGCTGTTTGTTGCAGTGTAGACTTGTGCATACATGAAAAATGACAAATATCGAACATCGTGTAGTTATTAAGTACTTGGTAAACACAGATATGAATGCAACACAAATTCATACAAATGTGACAAACACTCTAAAGGCCTTTGCGCCATCATTTTCAACATTTCCAAGTGGAACACGGAGTTTAAAGTTTAGAAGATGACCCATGCAGCTAATGATCAAAATCCGTTACGACATCAGAAATTATTGATAACGTGCACGGAGTGGTTCTGGAGGATAGCCGGTTAAAGGTGTCCGATATTACTGAAGCTCTGAGCATTTCGGGGAAATGCGTATTTCACATTTTGAGGGAGGAATTGTGCTTGAAAAATTATCCGCAAGATGGACGTCGCGACTGCTGACTCAGGATCCAAAGCGATTCAGAGTGCAAATCCCTCAACAAAATTTGACTCGTTTTCAGAGAAATCCGCCTATTTTATGCATTGACTTATGATCAGTGATGAAATACAGATGCACTACTGCACATCTGAAACAAAACAAGTCTAAACAATGGAAGCATTGCGATTCTCCACTGCCAAAGAAGACCAAGTGTGTGAAATAGACCGGGAAGGTGGTGACGTCGGTGTTCTGGATGCCAAGCGTGTATTATCTTTCCACTGGAACATCTATCATTGTAGCGTATTGTGTTAACTTTTTCAACCTAATGAAGAGAAAAGTGCGCTAGAAAAGGCTGGGTTTATCTAAGAAGAAGCCATCTTGCATCAAGACAATGCACCGCCGCGGGTGGCAGGTCGTTAAAGCGCGAACTCTTGAGCGGGAGGTCTGGGTTTCGATTCCCACCAGGACCGTTTTCCCGGAATGAAGTTTTTTCCAAATTTTCCTCAGTCCTCATAAATGGGAAATGCTGGGGAGGTACCTAAACTTAGGCCTGGAACGCTTCCTTCCTTAAAAAAAAATCCGTTCCCAATAAATCATTTCATCTCATGTATTAATAGTGTTCACCGCCTGTGATGCCTCAGTAGTAAAAACGGACGTTAAACACCATTAAAAAAAAAAATCCAGACAATGCACGCCCTCACACATATACCGTTGCAATGGCGGAAATCAATGAATTGGGGGGTACGATTAGCTGCCATTTCTGCCTTATTTCATTGACTTTCTTCCAACGTACTTCCATCTGTCCCCCAAAATGAGAAAACTCCTTGGTGGAAAGACATTTTTGTCCGATGAAGAGATTAAATAATCAGATGAGGCGTATTTTGCAGTCCTGGAGGGTTCTGACCTTTGGAGCATTGTTGGAGAAGTCCGTTTGTGACAACGGAGACTGTGTGGAAAAATATAATACTATCAAAATACTATGTCCTCATTTGTGTTCCATTCAAATAACTTTTCAAATGACACTCGCACTAATATGCATTACAACTGCTTTGAAAAAAGTTATATATAAAGAGGTTTAAGAGATATATGTGCAATTATGTAACGGTTGTTAACTTTTAAGTCAGTTAAATTATTTGATTTAATGTTTCCAACTTACATCAACAATTTGGAAGGACATTAACCTGAAAAACCTAATGTTGATATTATAGCCGACAGCATACATGCTATAAATATGCATGTAGTATATTTCATATAAAATTTCCACAGGGACATACATCAATCAAAAACAAAAATATCGTCCTAATTTCTCCCCTAATAAAAAGTGTCATATTTTTGATACCCCATCAAGAGGAATTCCCATGAACCAAAAAAATAATTTCGTTAAACTATATGTGCAACACGCGGCAACAGCTATGCATTTGCATTCAGGAAGTGCTGCGTTTAAATCCCTTGTGGTCGGTTATCATGACCTTGGGTTTTTTGTGGTTTTCTCCGGTCGCTTTGGTGACGAATTTTCCGCTCTCCCATTTCATTCGGTTGATTTTGTTACATGGATAAAATGTGCCAAGCGGACAAAGCATTTGAAAAACTGGGCAATTTTTTGCTAAACATAACACCTTGAGTTTAAAATCGGACCATTCAACAATCTAATGACCGACGCGGACGGTGCGGACTGCATTGGTTCATAAGCCATCGCTGACGGCAAAAGGGCTACGCTATGGTCGAGAGAACGGACAGGCAACAAAAAGGGTCGGTAATAGAAGCTTTAGAGACTAGAGCGGCATTCTTAATAAATCCTGATTTCAAACCCACAATCAAGTCACGCAGATTAAATAAGAAATTTGCACTAGTTTGACAATGAAAACAAAATGAAGCTTCAAATCTAAATGAGATTTATAAACGAGTTGTTAAAGCACTTCAGTGTTATCATTCTGCATAATTTCTTCAAAAGCTTCTGGCAACACGAGATTAATAAACATTGATTCGTTGCGGAATAAAATAATTATTACACCTAGCATTTGCCACAAAACTTTCTTAGCAGACCTTACTCTACAGTTAGACATCTTTTCTTTTGCTGTTAATGGAGTAAGATTCAAGGCCAACGTAGTAGTTCGGTAAACCCTAATTTAATTTTTCGATGTTTATGAAATGGTTTACCATAATGTTATACCTTCACAAATAAGTCGGTCCTGGTGGTGCAGTGTAACCATACTTGCCTTCTAAACCCAAGATCGCGGTTCAAATCCAGCCAGGGTCGATGGATTGTTTCGGGGTGTAAAAATTCTAAGTATGGCTTCCTTCGGAAGGGAAGTTAAGCCGTGGGTCCCGTGTCGTATATTTACGGCACGAAAAGAACCTCAAGCCCGAAAGAAGAGGCCCCTGAGCACAATTTGTCGGCCGTTTCACGCCCTGAATAGAATGGAACGCTAATGACCTGAAATGTTAAAGAGCGTCCGCAAATAAAACAAATCAATCAATTCACAAACAACTATATCTGGGTAATACTACCAAGATGTCCTGAAAAGGTCATATCACACGCAAAAGACCACATTTTTGTACAACATGCCGGATACTGCACCGCAATAATGCACGACCACATATTGCAAATATTGTTGCTGAATACCTCATAAAAATTAATGTAATGTGTGCTCCTAATCAATTCTATAGTGCAAATTTAGCCCCATGTTAATTTTTCCTTTTCATCAAAATGAAGACACCTTAAACATCAGATGCAGTGGTGATTCTGAAGGACCTGTCAAACATTGGCTTCCAGCATGTGTTTTAAGACTGGTAGACGCTGGGACAGCTGCAATGCATTCAATGGAGACAACTTTGAGAGAGATCATCAACATTATGAGAATGAGTAAAAGTATGTTCTCCAAAAACTGCCTTATTACAATAGGCGACCGGCATGTCCTTGGCCCAGCGCATACTTGCAATCAACAATAGATCTCTGCAATTAAATCGTTTTTAGTTTAATATACACTGAGAGGCGGAAAAAAAAAAACACTTAAACATTTTTGATATTTTTAATTTTATGCACTATGCATCATTATAATTCTTTTCATTTTTAATATTAAATACTTTTTCAAACCACTCTATGTATTCAGATAATATTTGAAACTATGATTTCATTTATGGTACGAGCATTTACATGAATGCAATTTTTACGTCTGAGCCAATCGCAATTTTAATGGAATTGTTGTTACATCAGTTTTATTCTATTGTTTAGGTATTTCAATAAGTTTAACACGCAGTTTTATGATGTAAAGATGTCATTAAGTGCAGAGGAGACTGCTAGTAGCGCCCCCTTGGAAGAAGGACGGAGCATGCGTTATGCTGCCAATGTCTCTTTTATATAAAAGATATAAAGGACATGCCGAAGGTTCAGAGAACACCAGAATCAGGTCGCAGAAGGAAGATGATCTATCTGCAAGTTTTGCATGATCGTCATACAACAGCTGTAGAAGCTGAAAATCTCCAGCAAAGGACATCAGGAGTTAACGTCAGTGTGAGGACAGTGAGAAAAAGCTTTGAAGAAGCACAGCTCAGCACTAGAAGACTAGCCAGAGATCTCTTGCTTACCCAGTAACATCGGCAAGCACGCCTTGCCTTTGCTCGTCAACATCTGGAGGGGAATGAAGAGCAATGGAAAGCTGTCCTTTTCACGGATGAGTCGAGGATCGGCCTAAGCAGAAAAAGAGTATGGAGGAGGACTGGAGAAAGGCTTGTCCCTTGCGTCTCCTTATTGACGATGACTTTCAGGGGAGGTTCCGTCAGGGTGTGGGCTGGTAGTGAAGACAGATTCGGTTTTTTGTGAGAACGGAGCCAAAAATGCAAACCGGTACAGTGAGGAAAATTTTCAGGAGTATGTTATACTCTATGCTTCATGCATGACAATGCCCGTCCATATGTGGTTCACATTGTGGCAAGCACTTGCGTGAGGAGCTAATTTGGCCAGCATTAAGTCCGGACCTGAACCCCATTGAGCAAGTTGGGATGTGATGGGGGAAAATATTTGTCAACGTGATCCTGAGAGCCTCAATGAACTTCGGGATGCTTTGCGTGAGCAATGGGAGGACATACCACAAGAAAACCTAACCTTGATCCGCAATATGCCCGTAAGGCTGCAAACTGTGATACAAGGAGAGGAGGAAACACCCGCTTCTGAGAGTGCCACTGAGTGTTGAAAGGTGTGTCGTTGTGTTACCAATACAGGTATGTTACCTTGAGTTGCCCTACAATTAAAAACGAGATCATTATGAAATTTGATTAACTTGCATTCATGTTCTTGCTCATACAATAAAACAGTTACAGATTTAAAATATCTGGATGCATGAGAATTGATTGGAAAATTGTTTAATGTTTAAAAATTGAAACAATTATAATAATGCGTGAAATTAAAAATATTCAACAATTTTAGATGTTGCACTTTTATTTGCCTCTCAGTGTATGTTTAATAATATATATTTATATAATTTTATATTTAATTCTTCAATTTCAGAATTATTTAAAACTTTGAACAGAAAAGTGTTTACAAGGGAGTTTTCATAAACAATGCATATTGGCGGTACTGTGGACGCAACACCAGTGAAAATTACATCGGTTGCAGTTGAAGGCTTGAGGAAGAATCACATTTGTTCAGTTTGTCCATAGTATAGATAACAAGTGCTAGAAATGGAGTCTGCAGATATGTCAGGTATTGTAACTATTCAAGATCGAAGGTTGTATAAAGTTCCAAGCTTTGCGCGGTAAACAACTCACAGATATCCACAGAGCTTTGAGTGCAGCTTAGCAAGTTTTCTTGTTAGCTAATCGCTTTCATGTTGGTAATGTCAGCATAGACAATGGCCCAAGAACAGAAAGGCCGAAACATCAACAGATGAACAAAGTGTGAAACTTGTGATGGATGCTAATCAAGAAGTTCGTCGTGTGACTTGTGAAAAACTTTCAGAAACTCCGGGGATTACACCCACACCAGTATTCTGTCTTTGCAAAAATGATTTACAGAAGAGAAAAAAGTGTACAAGACAGGTCTCTTGCATTTTTACTATTGAAAAGAGGTAATAAGCAAAAATGACAAAACAAATATTTGGCGTTAAAGATCAATCACTTTTGTGCCGAAATGTTGCAAGTTTGATTTGGTTTATTTATGAACTACTTTTAACATCTCAGGTGATCAGCATCCCATTCAATTCAGGACGTGAAACGGCCGACAAATTTTGCTCAGAGGCCTCTTCTTTCAGGCATGAGGTTCTTTACCATGGCGTAAATGTACGACATGGGCCCACGACTTTACTTCCCTTCCGAAGGAAGCTACGATTTTTACGCCAGAAAAAATTCATTGGTCCTGGCCGGGATCGAACACGCGATATTGGATTTAGGAGACTACTACACCGCCAGCACCGACATGTTGCTAGTTGAAATTACAGTCCACTGAGTAGGAGATTCATCTTGTTCACGCAATCAAAGTCAAGCACATTATCATCTTTGCAGTGTATTATGGCGACTTCATGCAAAAACTGCACAAAAACGGACCTCAGTTGCTCAAATCTGGCTCACTCAGCTCCATGAACACACCGGGTATGTGGTGATCAATAAAGTGCGCGAATATGAACGGGAAATATTATCTAGCTCATTCGGCTTACACAACGACAATGCATGGCCATACATCGCAAATGCTGTTGCTGAGTATCACACAAAGACCAAGAGAAGTGTGATCCTCACTCTCCCTGTAGTTCACATTTAGCCCCATGCAACATTTTCCTTTTCCCCACATTGAAAAATCACCTTCGTGGGAGGCGTTTTCCGTCATCACAAGTAGTGGAGGCAATTCTGAAGAACCTATCAAAAATACCGGATGATCCGTTTGAGATGTCGAACTTTATAACACAGAGGTTATAGTACATATCTCTTAGCGGTTTGTTGTAATATATGCAGAAAGAGTGGGCTGTGTTTTCTACCTTAACCGCTTGCTGTCTCAGCGCTAGCTGCATGATTGACAGAATGGTGTTCACGCAACACGCTCAGTGCTGTAAGGACCCAGAGAGCTTATAGACGCGAGTACAACTGTCATATGCCTAAGTTCCTGGACACTGCCAAAAAACAAATGTAAAGGTATGTGATAGCAACAAAGAGTAAGCCACGTCTCAAAGCCCATGGAAATCACTTCGCCGCTTATCCCTTGGGCACGGTAAGTCGTTCCTGGTTGTGTAGCGGTAACCATACCACTAAACCCCAAACCCAAGATCGCGAGTTCAATCCGGGCAAGGATCGATGAATTTTTTCGGGTGTAAAAATCCTTACTAGACCACCAGGAGCGCCAATCACAGACATACCAAACAACATGGTGCAATCAGTTATACAGAATTTGCGCAACAATGTATCTAAAGTGATGGAGGCCATTTAAGAGGTGTGCTATTTGGAAGGTTACGTCCCGAAAGAACATTCAAAAACCTATTGTTAAATAACTATATTAAAATGTTAATATGTATCTTATATTGTTAATTTTGCTGCTAAAATCATCAGGTTGCCATGGCCCATCCTGTATAATAGGCAGTGCTTAATATTTGCAGAAAGATTCAAATTATACAGTTACAAGCATCGTTTCATACTTTTTGTTCATGTTTTTATGTTGTGAAATTTTGTTGAATTTATTTCTCTTTACATCCACACACAGTTTTAAATACTACAATAAGATCTGTGTCTTCGTCAATTCTATAATACTAACTAATAATATAAAATTAACACATATCATCATGACTCTGTTACAATATGTTAATTCTAAACACTACATGCAAATATTACCCTATACTTGTGAGTTACTTATTTTCTTAGGACTATCTACACTCTAACACCCAGGTTATTGTTTCTACTCCCATTCCCTCCCCTATTCAATTTATCAGTCATTAACTATCTGCCTATTCTTTATCATTTCTCCCTCACCTTGCCTAAGATACCTGTAAATCCATAAATTATTATACATCTACGGCTACATTTCTTTCCAGCATCCCCTTCGTTATTCTTATCCATTTTTCTTTAACTTTACCTAAATAGTTCCCTGTCCTTTTTATATCCTTCTCTCCTTTTACTTTTAAAATCTTGCTAATTAAAATTTCCCCTCCTAAATTTTCCCAATTTTTATTCCAAACCTTTTCTCTCCATAACTTTGTTTGATTATAATATAACAAACAATGAAAATTCATATTTAGTATGAGATGCATGTTTGCGAAAGCGAATGATGATGATTTAGATGATGATGATACTTTATAGCATCTCAGTAATAAAATAAGGCAAGTTTTTCATTTGTACACGCTTTTAAGTAACTGTTCCCGTAGGTACAATCCATTTAGTTGGACAACAGCTCGCGGGGCAGCCATTCCCTGTCTTTGAAATTCCATTTAGTTCGGTACAGACAAAATTATCCCCTCTGCACCTGTTTAGGAGTGCATTTGTCTTGTATATTATTGATACGAGCTTTGAGGCCACAAAATGGATATCAAGTTCATGTTATGCGTTTTGCATATCTGGAATATTCACAATGCAGACTCCTATGTTAATTTTAAATGAAACATCGCAATAGCGGCAACATGTATTCGGGTCTTTTATAAGGATGTTTACAGTAACAAAAGAAATAGAAAGCAAAGAAAGTGTATTATGTTGTAGTTATAGCGAAAATAAAAAGTCTGTAACTTTGAAAATTAACATTTTTAAGCGCTAGTTGTACAAAAAATATTGCGTCAAAAATAAAGAAACAAATGACTAGTGATCGCAAATACCTATTTTGTTCCTGTAGGACAAAGCAAAAAATCATTATCAATATTTATGTTTCATAAAACTGAAAACCATTAATAGTGTCCTGAAAAGCCCTAGAAAAGATTACCAGAGCATATTTCTTCATATTCGGTTTAAAATGCATAAATCAATGTAAAGTTTCGTTATTTCATTATTTATTCACATACTTATACATATAAGCAACATTAAAGATCAGGGTTTTTTTTGCATTAACACTATCACAAAACGCAACAATGGATGGAACGCTGTATTTTCGTCTGTTGGAAGTTCAACAACAATGCTATATAACGGTTAGTTTGAATGCCTGTTATCCCTTTCTCCCCTTATTTATGTTTAGAAGTTTGAATGGTATGTTAACCTTTGCAGTTTAATATGCGGAAAGATAAAAGTACAAAAGCTTTGCTGATCCGATAAACAGAATTTTTGCACTCACTTACGATAATATTCTGCAAAATTTGCAGCAAACAGGGGTGTAACAATAAGTGAAATATAATTTAATTAGTAGGTCTATTTAATATTTATACATTTGTCTGATCGCCACGGGTTGCAGAGATCGCTAAGGCACGCACTCGTGAGCGGGAGGTCTGGTGTTCGAATCCCGCCAGGACCGTCCTCCCTGACTGAGGTTTTTTCCGGGTTTTCCTCAGTCCTCATAAATGGCAAATGCCGGGGAGGTTCCCTAAACTTAGGCCTGGAACGTTTCTTTCTTTCAAGGAAAAAAATCATTTTCCATTATATCATTTCATCTCAGGTATCATCTGTGTTCACTGCCTGTGGTGCCTCAGAAGTAAAAAGGCCGTTAAACACCATTAAAAAAGCACATTTGTCTGATATGAAATTATTTTAAAAACAACTACACTTTACGTTAAAGTTTTTACGACTGACTGATATTTTGGTTGTTCGAACCAAGTAATCGACTTTGTGACAGAAATACGGCAATATAACGTTTCAGTTAACTTCTACAATTTTTACGTTTCACAAGTAAAGAAGTGCCACCTCAGGCAGCAATTGCAAGGGGCCGCACATCAGGCAAAGTCTCAGCCGAAAAATCAAAGCAAGCAAACTTTACTGATACAGCAGCAATTTCTGTGCGGACTTAACCATGGTGTTTGTTGCTACCAACTTTCCTTGGAATGTAATTAAAATCCGGTTTTAAGAGAGTTTTTTTCAAAAAATATTGCAAACAAATACTGTTTAGCTCACCCCTTCACACGGTTTCTGAAACAACCAGCAACGAATTACCTCTTGTCAATTCCTTTCTTTCAACATGAAAAAAGGGTTTTGCAAAATCTCGACAAGGATTTCGACGTTCAGAGAGAAATGCCCACATATTCCACTCCCATCTCAGACTGTTGTGGCACGATGGGGAGCATGGATTCAGTCAGTGATGTATCATTCTAAACATTTTAAAGAAGTGGTCACAATTATTGAAGAACTTGAAGCCGATACTGCAGCACGTTTAAAAGTAGTGAAAGAGCGTCTGAATGATCCGTCATTGAAAAAAGATATTGCATACATAACACCAGTACTGGAAGTATTGAACACTTAGAACGTAAAAATCAATCTCTTTGTAGTCATAGAGCAATAGTGAAGGATATCCAGGAGAAAACTGTGCTTTGGTGAAACTGGGGAAACAATTAAAAGTAAGTGAAACTATTTATTAAATACGAATGTAGGATTTGTATTTTGTGAAGGTATCAACAGTAATACTGGGGGAGGTTGTAAATGTTCCAGTAGATATTGATGTTTCTACTATAGCTAATTTAGAATTTGCTCCTGTGACATCTGTTGCAGTAGAAAGAGGTTTTTCTGTTTCCAAAATGATTATCACTGACAAAAGAAAAAGATTAACTGTGGAGAATTCAGAAAAAAATTATGGTCATGTATTGTTCAGATAATTATGAAAGAGAATAAGCATGGAATTGAATTTCAGAAACTTAAAAAAATATATTTAATTGTTTTCAATACATTCAATTTGTGTTAACTGTGTTTACATAATACAAATGTCTACCTCCATTTCTTACATATACTTTTTGTGCCATGTTTTATATGTTTTAGTGTAAAATTTGTTAAAATAAGTGAAATAAATAGGTTTGTAGCCTTAGTCATACCTAAAATGCGTAGATTTATTGAAATGAGACCTAATGTATTAAAATTTGAGCTTATTTTAAACATGTAAAACTGCAATATTTAGTGTTTAAAAGTCCAATATCTATTAATTATCTACACTTGTTTAAGACGACTGAAGCATATTTGTTGGTGCATGTACGAAGTCCTCCTCAGTCTGTTCTTGTACGGCGTTGTTGCAGCTTGTCGAAAACTTAGTAACCGTCCTTTGCTCCTCCAGAGGAAGTGTGACCACATGCCACTTTTTGAAAAAATTATTGCCACCATTTTCTTTCCAACACTGCGACCTCTTTTTCCTTCTTTGGTAGATCGTCATCTGTGAAGATCCAAACTGCCGACTGTCTTTGGTTTCAGGATCAAATTGGTATATCCATGTTTCATTACCCGTGATGACATTAGAAACTCGTCCTGAGCTCTGAAGAATTTCTTCACATCATTCGACGAGGGCGCTTTTTTGTGCATCAAATTGTGGGGCACCCAACATAAGGAAATCACCCTGACACGAAGATGATCGTGCAGGATTTTTGATACAACTGGCGATCCAAACAGGGTGGTTGTCTCCATGTTCTTAAATGTTACGCGTTTGTTTTATTGTATCATTTTTTTCCACTGCGATGCTTTCCTCATTCACTGTCGTTGCCGGACGCCCACTACTCTCTTCATCCTGCAGTGAGGTTCCATTACTTATAAATTCAGCAAGCCAGCAAAAAACTGTTATCCTATATGGAGCTAGGTACCCAAATGCCTGTTGTAAGCGCTCAAGGCATGTGACCCATTTAAACTACTGTTGAAATGATAAAGAATTTTAGCGCAAAAATGCTCTTTCTCTATCCACTGGCTGCTTATTTACCCTCACACTCGGGAATGCACTTTACTCGTAAGGGGTGGAGCTACTACATTCCTTTTAAGTGAGTCAGTATTCACTTTTCGTCATCTCGAAATTATTGCAGTAACACTCATATCACAATGGGTTGGAAAACCCCAAAAAGTCGTCACATTAGCTCAAATGTCAAGGTACTGTTGACGGTCTTATTGGACATTCAGAAAGTTACTCAGCAGGAGCTTTTAATTTCTGCGCTGGAATTACTAAAATGCCCTCCGATACTTGCGCGTGATAAGGAAGACGGTTGGAATATAGACAGGCAATTTATGGATCCTGCAACACCGTACATTCTTCATTGCTTGTTCGCGACGTTTGCGCCAAAAACAAGATGAGAGTTCTTCTCCATCGTCTATACTCTGCTGATTTAGCATCTCTAGACTTTTATTATTTCCAAAGCTGAAATCCACGATGAAAGGACGAAAATTCGACTAAGTTGAAGAAATAAACAAAATCAAAACTTCCGCGGAATCTCGAAAAACGCGTATCAGAACGGTATTTTTTAATAGACCCCATATTAACACACGAAGTAAGAAATGTGTGACGAGCACCACATTAACTAGAACCTTAACCAATAGAAACAAAATTTTCCTACTTTGAACCAGCTCTAGCGAGTGTCACCGAAATTACCCGAAATTAGATTGAACCCTACAAGCGGACACTTCTATATTGCAATATTTTAGTTTACTGGACGGTTGGACACAGCATTCATTTCCAAGGTAACTCGTGTAAGTTCGCTCGTTCTGAATTTATGCGCGCTCGGTCTGCTAGTGTGTACGCGCCTTCAAATTGTAACGCTAGTTATGACGCCCACGAGACCGCTGTGTGCCACTTGATTGATTAAACAAGTGTTGGACATCGCGAAAACCAACGTCATTCGTCATTGAAGTACTGGGCTTGGTCGTACTCGCCAAGTCTCCCACAGATAGCAGCACCAACGCTTTACACTGGCGTCCCGCCGCTCTCCAGTTCGCTCCGAATCGCTGACAAGTGAAGGTGGCGCGCGCGCGAAGCTCGGATCTTTGTTGCTCCTCACCCGACCGCGGATGACGGAGATTTTATCTCAACAGCGATAAACGTAACGCTGCCGGGTAAATATGCATAACTCTGGTGCGGTAGCGCAAGTGTGTAAGTGGCTCTGAAAATTTAGTGAGGTGTTTTTGTTGCTTTTTTTTTTACGGAACTAGCAACGCCATCCATCATTCATAGGTGTGTGAATATGCAACGTTCATAAGTGTAAAATGCACTTATTAAAGTTTGCTTCTATCTTTTTAATTTTAGTACTAATATGATACACGTCTTTCTTTTTATAACTTTGGTCACCAGATGTCGTTAGCTAGCAGCTTAGCAGGCCGATATTTAACTCTTTATCCTTCAAGCTGATTAGTTTTTTCTTCAACTTATGACTGTAAAATAGCGTGGCACATTTTTTTAACCCGAAAAAAAATTTACATGACCATTTTATTTCCCAATTTTCATCAATATTACTTATTAGAATTTTCGCAAATGTTGCTGATTTTTTATGACATTTCAACGAACTTCTGCAAAATATTGAACAAAGAAAAAACTTTTGTACACCAAAATTATTAACAGTCTTTACTGTTGCTTAAACCGTTAATAAAATGCTACTTGCATAAAATTACCATATTAACAGTTATGTCATTAAATTGTTTTAATTAATAAAATGCTGCCATCAACTGAATATAATAGTATACTTAATAAAAAACAACAAATTCATATTAGCTGCCAAATGAATTAATAGAATTTGATAGCACTAATATGTTATAAAACATATACTAACACTAATGTTTCTAAAACATTCTTAATATTTTTATTTTTCGATTAATGAATTGGATACCTTGTGATAAATTTCATAATTTTTTCGGCATAAGTGACAATTCAATATTTTCAAATTGGGATAAAATGTCTTGCAGTAAATTAATATTTGTTAACTACAACAACAATAGACAAACAATCTTCATTAATACCACGAATGCTAATCATTTTTCGGTAATTCAATTGCGATTAACGAATGTTTGTTTTCATGATAACAGGCATGAGTTTGAAAGCTTAATTAAACTATCTAACTAAACTATAAGCTAGAAGGGGATTTGGCAAGATAATGAACGATACCCTTTTTTGTACATTTATCATAATCACTGCAGGTAGATGTAGGAGTTAAAAAAAATGAACACAGGAGAAAAAACTATCAATTATTAGTTTTTGAGTACCATACTTTAAAACTATCGATTAAGTTCCATTCTAATTGGTGAATAAAGTATCAATGAGACTGTACAGTAACTGAAAAATATAACAATTATCTTTTAGTACTATTTTTGCATCAACTATGTCATTTTTCGTGTTATGATAACTTCTTTGGGAAGCTGTGAAATAATCGAATCAAAGCAGAGGTGATAGAATGCATTGTTGTTAGCTTTGGTTCCAAGGTCTAAGAAGATATCTGTGACTGAATCATTAAAAACAAATGACATTTGAAGTTAAGATATCGGCTCATAGTAAATTTGTTTCTTTTTAAACTAAATTTAAAAATAGTGAACAGAAAATGCGTGAGAATAAGCTTCCTAGATCCCTAATCGAATCGAAGCAGAGATTATAGGAATAAAAAAAAGTAGTGGAAAGAAAAAATCAGTTATTAGTTTTTGAGCACCATGCTTTACAACTATTCATTAAGTTCCATTCTGATTGATGAATAAGGTATCAATGAGACCGTTCATTGGCTGAAAGCAGCTCGCTTGCAATTATCTAAATAATCACTGACACAATGACGTCTGAAGTATAACAACTGAAAGTATTGGCTTCAAAGTAAATCATTAGAAAAACTGACATTAATATTATTTTATTTCATTAATATTCTTAATAATTCTGGTACACCAAAAAAGGATGAAACGGTTTATGATGTTATACATTATTGCATTCGTAGAAATGACTTGTTCGTTTCTTAAACATTTCATGCAATAAAGATTAAAATTATGAACTAATATAGTAACATTTTCTTGTACAAATCGGAATAAATCTTACAAAAACAAAATATTAATTTTGAAAAATGTTGATCAATATTCACGCAGCACATCTAAATTAATTTTGAGAGAAGTAAACATTAATAATGGTCATATTTTCAATGTTTCTCAGGAAAATATGCTCATAACAAAATAGCAAATCTTTAAACACTACTACTGCCACGGGTGGCCGAGGTCGTTAAGGCGCAAACTCGTGAGAGGGAGGTCTAGGATTCGAATCCCGCCAGGACCGTCCTACCTGACTGAGTTTTTTTCCAGGATTTCCTCAGTTCTTATAAATGGCAAATGCCGGAGAGGTACCTAAACTTAGGACGAACGATTCCTCCCTTAAAAATAGATTCTTTCCCAATATATCATTTCATCTTATGTATCATCAGTGTTCATCGCCTGTGGTGCCACTGTAGTATAAACGGGCGTTAAACACAACTCGTTCATTCATTTAAACTGTACTTGATGAAAATAAAGATATAAATTCACATTTTTCAGTTACATTAATAATTTTGTTCCATTCCTTTTTGAAGTTACGTAAAATAATCTTTATAGGTATTAACAGTTTTTCTTTGGAGCATTTTATGTTATTTAATGCCTAAAATAGGCGTATAATTTTACAGAAAGTTTATATTCATATAAGGAGATTCATAAAATTCATTATATGTTTGAATTTACCGCACATTTCGTACTAAAATAGCCCCCAAAATTTACGTAGTATAGATGACCAATACCACGCCAGCGAGTAAGCTTCTATGCTCACATTTTTCTCCTGAGATAATGGTGTGCTTTTACATGCCAGAACCGCCACTTTGAACTACCTGTTTTTAGCCTACATTCCAAAGAAAATGCGTTTCTATGGTAGACTTCTTCCTAAAGAACCCAAGACTATATTTCGGAGAAAGAATTAGACATATATTTTCTCAAATACTCCCATAAAAGATAAAGTAGAACTAACATGTTCATACTACAAATTCTTAACACAAAAAGTACACGAAAGGATAGAACAACACCAGAATTAAAATTACACCAAATGAGTTTAAATAACTTCGGAATATGTTCGGCAGAAATGAAATATTCTTAAAGAAGATTTTCTCTTCTAACACATGAAGTCGAGAAACGAGGGGAGGAAGAAAAAAAAAAGGAAAGCGATAATTAAATGTATTGCATTAAAGTTAGTTAAGAAGTATAATACAAACATTGAAGACTTTTTTATTTCAGTCTAGCTATCCCCTTTAAACGCCTGGAAATGAGCCGTATACGCATTATTTATAAACGCAATGAAATTAAAGGTTAGTTCTATGCAAATTTAAAATTATCCAATCACCAATACATGTTTGGCAGTTAAAATGCCTTTTTTATTTCATTAAAGAACACAATGTAGTAGTACTAAATTTTAAAATATTTTAAAATTCTCTACCGTTTATTCTATTGTTCTATTATTTCAGATAATTGCTTAAAGGAAGTGCGAATACTTTCTTTTTCGCATGTCGTATGTTATTTGTTTTCAGTAACTAGGTAACGATATTAAACAAAATGGCGTGTCCCCTACAAAAAGCTTTTTATATGCTAAGTCGATGTTTATCTGTCGCATATGTGGGGGGTTTTATAGATCGTGAAGTGAATTTTTAAACCTACATCTGCAATTTAATTCATATGATATATTCCTGCCTTTTCATTTTATGCTACAATTTCGGTAAATTCGCTTAGTTTCAATATTAACACTGTTTCGACTTCATTGTTACATTTTCTTTAAAATAAGATCACGTATATGGCCAATAAGCTATTATTATATTATTCTTAAATTTTAAAACACACAGTACGTACGTTTTTGTACTCTAATCTTTTCTTTGAATATGTTTAACGCTGATGAGAAATAAACGAGAAAATAATTGCAACACCCACATTGCTTTTGGACAAACCACCGCCGTTTTTTTTTTTTTTATTTAATTTCATTGTCATTAGCAAATGACAGAAATAGAAAAGTGACATTTCTCTTTTAAAGGGTTTCTGTGTAGTATAAGATGTGTTAAACATTTTTTCGTAAGATATTGAAGTCTGTTTTTTTATCTTTATAAACGCAAAATTAGCGTTTATGTGAAAATGCTCAAGTGTAATACTGTAAAGAATAGAAACATTGGAATATATTTTATTTGCAGTATGAGTTATCGTTTCGGGGTGAACAAAAGTCAAAATGTTAAATTTTCAATTATGCTTCTTAATATTACTTATTAATATAACTCATTATGCATCTTAATATTACTTTTTTCTGAATTTTTAATTTTTAATTCTTCAATACGAAAACTTGTAAACTTTTATGTGCAGCTAGGCATGTTTTATTTCCTTTTTAATTTGTTCTTTCTTTTTCCCAGTAACACATTCATTTGTTTGAAAGTTATAAATAGCTACCATTTTTATGCAAGTTATGACGTTCATACACTTTGTTAAATGACGTGATACTACATTATTTTTTTCATATTAGCTGAAAGGGATGTATTTCTCTGTATTGTTCTAGCACATCACTTCATTTAATTTGAGTGTGTCAATATCAACATAAATTGCTCTTGTGGGAAAAAAATAAATAAAAAAGTAAAAAATAAAACCAAAAATAGGGAATTGCAATCCTAATTATGGTAGAATTCTGTGATTGAGTGAATACTATTTATTCACTGCAATGTTTGTTGCATTTGTGTAAAAATAAAAAATACACATCAAGCACTGGGATAATATGTTTTATTTTCGCCAAAATTGAGAGGTGAAATTGTAAAAAAAAAAAAAAAAAAAGGTGGAGGGCTGTAAAGGCATTCAAAAGAATCAGGCATTCCTGCGAGGAATATGTTAAATAATATCGACGATTTAATAAGTTTTCTACAGTTATCAACTACGTCATACTGACGGGTCTGATAACCCGAAAAAACATATTAATCAACGTCGGAAAATGCCAAATAATATATTATAGACAATATCATAGTTTGCATGACATAAATTGTAAAAATTTATGTTTTTAAAATATGAATTATTGGATTTTAAATGAACTTACATAGTTAAAAATAACAATATAGTGCCGAATGCGTAAAAAAACCTCATACTTTCCTGAAAATACAGTGAAAATATGCTTCGTTTTTCAGACAGGTCGATATGGTAAGGTTTAAGGCGATAATTATATTTATCATAAACATTTCAATTTATGCTATAGAAAATATATTTTTAAGAAAAACTTTCATATAAACTCTGCTCTCAAAATAATCTAGTTTAGTTTGAAAACCCTCTCATGTACTCTATGACACTTTATCTGTCAATTTCTGAAGTATTCCCATCAATATCTTCTTTTACCTCTTCTTTCACTATAAGCCAAATCCGGTTTATGGGAATGTTCCAAACTACTCTGGCCAAATGATCCTATAAAAATTGAATAGCGATGCAGTTTGGAAAGTGAAGGAGCCAAAACATGTTTTTCAACTGTTTCCCCTTCTGCAAGTTGAACAAACTTACATGAGATTTTGGAGTCGTAATCCTACGGTAATTCAAACTTCTTCCAATCAAACGCCTCTAGGATGGGTACTGCGGTACTTCATTCCTTATATTTCGTTCTATAGGGAGAG
Source organism: Metallyticus violacea (assembly GCA_030762175.1). Taxonomy (NCBI): domain Eukaryota; kingdom Metazoa; phylum Arthropoda; class Insecta; order Mantodea; family Metallyticidae; genus Metallyticus; species Metallyticus violacea. The sequence goes on from CM060834.1 coordinate 14,143,077, forward strand.
CGATACAAGTATTGATCACTAGATCGGTCGGTCTTTCCGTATAGGGCGTAAAAGCTACTACATAAAATACTTCCTAAATAATTTATGAAATAAAAGCAATTAAATATACAGCACAGTGCATCACCCGCAAAATGATTGTTTTCCCATTCATAATCATCTAGTAATACCAATATTTTGAAATTTTACTATAATTGTGTTTCTAGGTATGACTCAAATATTTGAATTATAAAAATGTGAAATTTGATGGTAATCATTTTTATATCTATTAAAAGTATGTATAACAATAAAACTGAGCAAAATGTCAAATGTTATAACTAAATAGTCACAATAGTGCAATTAAAATTGCTTAAACCTGACGAATTCTTGTTTAATAATTATAATAAGAAATGCTTTTACACATAAAATAAGTCCTCGTCATAAAATGCTGAATTTGTGCTGCCTCCCCGAGTTTTTATTACGTATCACATCGTCTGAGCATTGAAAGTATTAATTTTTGATTTGATCAGACGAAATCTCACTGAACCACACCCTATGGATGGCTTCAATCAGGTATTTCTTGTTTCTCGGCGAGTTTTTTTTTCTACAGCATTGCCATTTATCTTCCAATAGATCACAATGAGGTTGAGGCTGTTATCTGGCCATGTCAGGGGTGGAAGTGCCTTGTTCTTCAAGAAAACTTCTAACCTGTCATAGGGCAAGAAAAGTAAATACCTTGTGGAGTCATCGTGGAAAGTGCAATTATCTGATGATACAAACTGCTCCACAGTTGTTGGCAGTAAAATTTCTCTTAAAATCATTATGCATGCATCTGTATTTACTGTCCCCTCAACAAAATGTAATGCACCCTCTGCTTTGCTGGAAATACAATCCCAGACCGTCACACTTTCTGGGAATTTCACTGTTGAGTCCAAACTTTTGGCAGAAATTCTTCATCATCACGACGAGGATAAATATTTTTCCATCGTTTCCTTTAACATTAAATTTTTATTCATCTGAGAGGATGACTTTACTCCACATCTCTTCAGTACAATGGGCACGTTCCTTCGTCGTGCTCTCTTCGTTTTAATTGTCAAAGCGGGGTTTTCAGACACATCCACTTCAAAATGCAGCCATTAACAGCAGTAGAAGACTTTTCTGCCTCTTGCTTTTAATTCTATACAAATTCCAAATTTTCTTGTGTTTAGCCAACAATCTTGACACAGTGGACTAGCTAAATCCTATTTTTGGTGCAATATGTCGAGTAGAAAGACCCTCAGAAGATAATACGATATTTACACTCTTTTTGTTAATTCCTTTGCACATTTTGTGCAGCTGTTGTTAAACACACATCACTGACTACTACATTAAAGCCAACAATAAAGACAGTAGTACTACAATAATGGAAAATATTTAGAAGTCATGTCATGTTGCATACAACAATGCAACTTGACATAATAAAATAAAATTGAAATAATAAACCCATTGTTAACATTAAGTAAGGTAAGTGAAAAATATACAAAATCTGTAGGTGGTGCAGTAAATTTTTCCAGTAATATATAATAAGTTATTTTAAAAATAGGATGCTAAATTTTCTAATTTTTTTGCACGTATATAGGAGGGAGGAAATGTTCCAAGCTGTAACCCATCTGCTAATTGACCTAAACTCTCAGTGAGTACATCTCTGTCGACAGTCAGATCACATACAACGCAAGTGGACGAGATTAATTTTGACTCGACAGTAGTTTTACCACCGCCTCGGTGCCTCAGGAGTAAAAAAATGGCGTTAAGCTGTTAAAAAAATTGTTTTTCCCGAAGTCAAAGACATTTAGTCTTTTGCGTTGTGTGTCAAAGAACAAAATTTTTAACTCATTTTTGAAAACGCTTTTTTCATAATTTTATTCCGATAGTTTGGTTGTATTTCAGTCAATTCTAGTTAGCAACAATATGAACTTCCACATTTACTACATAAATAGGGGTCTATGTACTTGCAACAGTGCTGCCAATCTTATTTAACATATATGCGTTATCAATTCCTTGAAATTGTGCTATTTCAGGAGGAAAAAAAATTAGTTCTATAGCAAACACAAATTGCAAGCTAGCTATAAGGGTTTATAGTAAACATTAAATTAAATTATTAGATTTTTACCATTTTTAATGAATAAAAACTTTTGCAGAAACTGCTAGCAGATTTAGTACATACTATAACAGATATCAATAAAATGGATATAAATATAATTATCTTATAAAATGGATATTTAATATTATTATCAAGAATACAGAGAAAGTATATAAACTGATCAAGTGTTTTGGGGAAGATCAATGTAATAGTGAGAGTATTAGTTCATCTAATGTGGGCGAGGGTTCGGACTTGGAAAACTTAGACCACCAAGTCCTCTGAGCTCATTCGCCAGTAGCAATGGCGGACAAGCTTGTTATCAGCGTCTTTTGGGACACTTCAGGCATTGGCTTCCTCAACAGCGAGGTGTAATGGGGGACTTTACATGGCTTTGATGTCTAATTCGGCAACGGCGAAATGGAAAATAGTCTACAGGAGTATTTCTCCAACATGACAATGCAGGGCCCCACACCACCATAGCTAAAGGTTTTTTGTTGTGTTGCATTCATCACATACCTCAGATCTAGTACCCTCTCATTTGCGTGAAGGACTTGATACGACGTAAAAAAGCCCTTCACGCTGGATCTGCGAAAACTAAGCGAATTGCTTAGCAAATTGAATAATTCTAAAAAAAACATTTTAAAATGTAATTATGTCATTATTGTACTTGTTAATTAGCAGGGCAGACTCTAAAGCTAACTAATAAAAGAAAAATTGAACTATAATACATCACTTAACTGGGTTAGTTGTCATTTCCCGTCAAACTCATATGTCTATAGTAAAAGTATGCTAATTTTCAAAAGCAAGTGGAACAAAATTATAATTCTTGCAATCTTTAATTATTATAAAAGAGAAATCACATTTTATAATAATAATAATAATAATAATAATAATAATAATAATAATAATTATTATTATTATTATTATTAATAATAATAATAATAATTTAGATTCGACCACAAAAGTAATGGTATACTATTAATTAAATTAAATATATGACCACTGATTTTCATTAGTTTTGCAATTTAATGTAATATTATTGTAGTAAAAACATATAACGAAAACGTTTTCTGAAGGTTATTATTCAGGTACTTGCTGGTCAGTATTTCTGTCGTATTTTCGACGAGTCATACTCGTTCCTTCTGAGATAATGTGATCTGCACACTCAAACACTAGGTAAATGCGTGTACAATGTAATTTTAGTAAATATCTATAATGTATAAATCTGTAAACACACAGCTAATTACTTCTCACAGATAGGAGCTATACTTTTAATAAGTAAATATGTTTACCAACAGAAAGAGAAACCCCAGTTAATTTTTGCTTATGAATTATGGATTTAATGTTATGAGGGTAGATCCATAAGTTTCCGGCCTTGTCGATAAGGCTTATCGCCTTCACAAAACCCTTATCTGGTATCAGAACTTTGCCTTACCTTACCATTATCTTATCTGTTAAGAAAATATTTGCTGCTTTACTTCCGCTCCGCTGTATTCAGTTGTCCAGATACAGTTGCTTAAAGAAGGAGATGTATAAAAGATTGTGACACGTTCAAAATTGAGTATCGAACTGTTATTAAGTTCTTCACAAAAGGACTTACTCTTAATGAAATTAAACAGTTATTGGACGGTGTATATGGGGAAGCATCCCCCTCATATTCTACAGTAAAAGAATGGGCTAAACTTTTATGAATGGATCGAGAAAGCATTGATGACGAGGAGGGTGTAGGTCGGCCCTTGGAGGTGCTCACTCCTGAAAACATCGCTCTTGTGGAAGGAGAAATTATGGAAGACCGGCGGCTCAAAGTTACAGAAATAGCAGCAAATTTGGGCCTTTATAAAACAACAGTCCTTCGAGTTATTCATGAACATTTAAACATGAATACGGTTAGTGCAAGATGGGTGCCTAGACTTCTTTCCTCAGTCCAAAAGAAGCAATGAGTCACCTATCAGGCATTTTTGGAGCTCTGCGTGGCAACGAGAGTGAAGTTCTGCAAACCATTGTTACAGAAGATGAAACTAAGGTCGGTCCTTTACTATGATTCCTTGTCCAAAAGAGAATCAACGGAGTGGCGTAAACCTGGCGAAGCACCGCCTCTAAAGGCCAAGGTCACTCAGTTAACCAAGAAGATCGTAGCCACAATCTTTTGGGTCTATGAAGGAATACTCTCCGTTGACTTCAAGGAGAGGAACATCACAGTAAATGGGGAGTACTATGCAAGCCTACTGCACAGACTACGTGCTTCTATCAAAGAGAAAAGGCGAGGAAAGCTGAGTAGTGGTGTGCGCCTTCTTCACGACAACGCTCCTGTGCACACAGATCTTGTTCCAAAGGAAGCTGTGAAGAAATGTGACTTCAAGGAGATCGACCACGCATCCTACAGCCCAGATCTAGCTCGCAGTGACTATTTCATTTTCTCAAAATCAAGAAGGACCTTCGAGGAAGGAAATTTAAGTGTCAAGAAGTGATGATCATTTTGCGGGGGGGGGGATTGAAATGTCAATTGAAAGATGTGAGAAGTGTATTGTAATAAATTGTAACTATATTGAAAAGTGGAATAAAGTTTTTGTCTTTATCATACCTAGAAAATGGTTAGGTCAGAAGCTTATAGAGCTACCCTCGCATATTAATATACATATATAGACGATCTCTGGTTTGTGAAGATTTCCCCTAATGAGCTATTGGTGAAAACTTACCTGTATCGCAAATATCAGATCTGGAGAGGGCAGTTTCTTGCTTTGGATTTTCAATTTATTGTATTGGGCAATATGGACCAATGGGGGGAATGTCAGTAATGGCATTGTAAGGTTCCAATTTACCTGCAGAAATAAAGAAAATGAACTGTTTTTTATCGTCTTAAAATCCAGTACTTAGTAGTAAAATCTTTACGTTACGTAGAGCAAGGTCACGGATATTTTCAACAAAACGTCTACGTGTTATACTGAAAACAACCCATAACTCTAATTGAAAGTTTCTTAACGACCAGACAATTTGCAAGAGCTTGTGGTCATCGAGATCTCCTGATTTGACAACACCGGACTTCTTCCTATGAGGTTACTTAAAAGACAGAGGTTACGTTACACGCTAGACCACCTTAAGCACAACATTACGCACAAGATTAATGGTGTCGACAACACAGTCCTCCAACTAGCGGCCTGTAACATGGAACGACTTTTGAGTTATGCCTTATGCAGCAGGGAGGGCATTTTCAACATTTTCTTTAGAGGCTAATAATATCCCAAAGATACTCTACAATAGTTGTATAATAAGTTGTGAAATAAAGAAAGAAATATGTTAAATGTATATAAATCACTTTGTGTCCTTAAAGTATCCCTCCTTCAAATGAAAGCAATTATATTTCTGTCCCTTTTAAGGTTTAACCGCTGCTAAAAACTTTCGGAGGGACCATATTATTATTATTATTATTATTATTATTATTATTATTATTACAAAAGAAGTTATATATTAACTTATAGAATTTTATTCGACTTTCGTCATCAATGTTTGATCTCAAACAGCAAAAATACCTTATTTCCACGATACAGGGAAACATATATAGGATGCCCGATTTAGAATATCGCAACCCATATCCCTTAAATGGACGAATAAAATTAAACGTCGATAATTTCTAAACTTTTTGCAGGAATAGCGCCATGGGGAAAATGCAAGAGAGTTTCCTTATGGGGTTTCGCGTGGAGTGGGGGATTACTTTAAAACTTTAAACGGGAACGATGGTAAACTTCTTGACATTTAGAGTGTCAAAATAAAACGGTGATTTTTTTCTAATTTTTTTTGCAGGAACGGGCTTTAATAATACCGCCATGGACAAAATTTAGGAAAGTTTACTTATGGGGCTTCGGGTGGGGAATTTCAAAAATTTAAATTAAACGACGGTATACTTCATAGATATTTACATAGTCTTCAAAAATTGAACAGTTTTAATTTAATTTGTTTTCTAAATGAAATCTTTAGAGATTATAGAATGTTTATTTATTTATTGGTTTAGCTCTTTAAAATCTCAGGTCAGCAACGTCTCATTCAATTAAGAGCGTGAAACGGCCGATTAATTTTGCTCAGAGGTTTTAGTAGGTTCTTTTACGTACCATAACTCTCCACAAGGGACCCACGGATTTACTTTACTATTATATACATTTATAAATAATATTTAAAGTTTCGGGGAAACATTATTATTTGGACCACCCCTTGGTGGTTCTTAGGTGATCTGATTTTGTATTTATCTGCGTATACACGCTTAAGATAAGTGCAGCTGTTGTGCATCTGTACGCAGGTCTAAACTTACCTGGCCTGCTATATCTCCCTTCAACAAACCCCAAGCGTGACTTCGAGCCTTTCTCCTCTGGGAAATCATTCTATCACCTAAGGCAAGGCGCTGGACATAAACTGTTAAGTTTTCGGTCTGTTTTCTTCTATTTGTTTTAATTTCTTTTTCTTTTATTGGTATTTTGGTAACATTTCTGTTCTTCTTTCTTATTTTTTCTCTCCACTTTCGATCTCTTTCATTATATGTGGTGTTTCTACGTTTCTTTTCCCGGCTTCTGCATTTCTAAAGTTATTTTAGTCTATTAGCGAATTACTTAGGAATGTAGTAGCTATTGCGGTTGTACTCGTGAAAAGATTTCGAAAAATTTTCTTCAAATATCCACCATCGATCCTCATACTTGGCACCGAAAATGACAATGAAAAAACTATATATCCCTTTCCGCTCTAGCAGTCACAATTTTTATTTTTCTCAACGAATATCAGTAAATAAACATCAATTAACAAACGATTCGTCGAGTTCATGAAACAGCAAAATTAGATCAGTGGGTGTGGGGGTTAACCTAAAGCGAAATATCTTATACAGAATGAAAAATGACTCTAGTGCCACACTTTTTGTTTTTTATCAACGAAACTCGGTATATTTCTTTAAAATAAATTGATAAAAGTAGTTTCCGAAAATCAGAGCAATCGGGCCAGTAGGAGTAGTGATATACCTGAAAACTAAGTGGGGATTAAAGCGAAATTTAAAAATCGCTCAAGCGGCTGCAATTTTTAATTTTCCTAAATGAAACTCGGTATATGCTATTGAAATAAAAGAACAGAAAATAGTTTGTGAAAAACAGTGAAATCAATATATTAGAGGGGGTGTTTACCTGAAACGCAAAATTTAAAAATAGTTCTAGCAGCATTAATATTTGTTTTTCCGCAACGAAAATTCCTATATAACATTTAAATAAAATAAGAAAAAATTGTTCCTGAAAATTGGGAAGATGGGGTCATTATAAGTGGGGATTTACCTGAAACTCAACATTTAAAAATCACTCTAATTGCAACAATATCTGTTTTTTCACGATAAAAATCGACCGGTAAATAAAATAAAAGTAATTTCTAAAAGTCAGGGAATTTGGACCTTTAGGAGTGGATGTATACCTGAAAACCGAAATTTAAAAAGTGCTCTAGACTTTAAATTTTCTCCATATTGTTTCAAAATAGAATGGCAAATTAACTCTGCATATAAACTGTATTTATAATGAAGTATATGTTTTATATTAATAAGGGCAGCGGCGTGAAATTGGAAAATAAGAAATATTAATTTATTATATGTGTGAGAATTATATTTGTATGTAAGAGCGCTCTGTAATAAACTTCAGAAAACGTTTTCGTTACACGTTTTTTATTACAATAACATTTAAATTAAATTACAAAGTCAATGAAAATCGATGAAACTTTCTATTATTTACTGTTGATTGTGTATATTTGCTTAGTAGATTGCATTTTTTTTTAAAAAAGTGGCATGTTTTTGTTTTATTAATACACATAAACTTCTTAAATACACAATGTAACTAGAAACTTTCTGTTATTTTTCTCTATATTAGTGAATGTAAAGATGATATCAAACGCTTCATAAACATGGTTACCTTTAAAAATGCTTAGCAATACCCCTACAATATATTTTGTTATTAGTGCTCATATATTTCATTTAATTAATAGTATACTATTGATTCTTATGATAATAGTTCTAAAATGGTGTTTTTCTCTTTTGTGATGTCGGTCCTTGTGGTGTAGCTACAACTAGACTTGTCTCCTAAACCCAAGATCGCGGGTTCAAACCCGGTCAGGATGGATGGCTTTTTTCGGGCGTAAAAATCTTAAGTCTGGTTTCCTTTGGAAGGGAATTAAAGCCGTGGGTCCCATGTTGTTTATTTACGGCATGTAAAAGAACCTCAAGCCTGAAAGAAGAGGCCTATAAGCAAAATTTGTCGGTCGTTTCACGCCTTGAATTGAATGGGACGCTGATGACCTGGGACGTTAAAGAGCGCCGTAAATAAAACAAATAATTGTGATACTTAAAGATTGCAAAAATGCTGCTTTTTTTACCCCTAATAACACCGTAATGCAATGACTTATTCGTCACAATTCGGATTTTATATCCTTTTTAAAGTTATTCTACTAGGAGAAATTCGCTTAGATTAGGCAGATCCTGTGTGAGGGAATTTTTAGTTCCATTATATTAGTAAATAAAAAGTTTTACTGAGTTTAACATATGTTTAATAATTAATTAAACATAGTCCACCTATTTACTTCATGTCGGCATTTAAATCAACTGAACTCTGTTGTTATACATATGATTCTATTTGATTACTAAATCAAGAGCAACTTTTTTTTTATTTTGTAATTCTACACCTTGTTTGTTTGTTTTTTTTAAAGAGTGGTGTTTAGAGAAACATGAACTATAGAAAATTGGAAATGTACATTCCATTGGTTTGCCAAATTTGCTTACGAATGTCGCTATTTAATTTTTAGATTTCAAGAAAGAAATAGAAATTAGGTTTCCTGTTTGCAGCACTGGAAAGATTACGTTTTGATTAGTAACTATAACGGAAGTTAGCTCGGTAACCATTGGCAAGTGCTAATTGTAAGCGATTGAATCCCCTTAAAATATGCTGAAAAATAGCGACCTGCAACTTAACTTTCATGATCTCCGCCCTAAATTTTCAAATTTCTGTTGTGAAAACAGATCATAGTCACTGGGAGCAAGATTTGGACTGCACGGTGAATGATCCACCTCTTATAAGTCACATTATGATCCGTATGCACTTGTGTGTGCGCATCAGATGAAGTCCACACCTCATTTCCTTGATGGCACTGCACAATTGATGAAGCAGCTACTCCCAGTCACCGTTGGGTTCCTTTCTTTGAAGTCTATCATCAGCATATCCAAAAAGTTGTTACCAATGAAAGCGTGACCTTGGTCTTTCTAGGGTGTGCCCCAATCTATCGATTCTCTTTTGGAAAGAGTTTTCCCCTCTAATGATAAATTTCAAAACAGCCCTTTCTTTAGCAAGGCAAAGGTTCAAAAACTTCCGACAACATTCCACGCACGCTTGCATTTGAACTGCTGAAAGAATTCGAGGCAACCATATGAAAATGTTGATGAAGGATATTAAAAACAATTGTTTTAGAAAGCGCCAACCTTGCACTGTCCTTTGTTGTCACTTAAAACTTCCTCCTCAACAAGGGAGATGTTTTCTTGTGTGAACTTATCCAGCGTCCTACCTTCATGTGGATCACATTCAAATAAAATAAAATAGTGAAATCCCCTTTTATGTAGCACAGTATATAGACACATGTCGAAAATACAGAATGGAAGTTCACTACGAAAGTTTTGAGACGCATCAACCTGGGAGTGAGAAGACTCGTTCCGACTGTTGCATCTTTTCAAAGTACTCTCCACCACACTCCACACACTTTCTTATCTTCAGAAACTACTGCCACTCATTTTCCTCAAAAGGCCGCCTCGGGTGGTCGAGGCACTGAGCACGTGAACTGGAGGTCTGGGGTTCGATTCTCACAAGGGCTGTCCTCCCTGAGTGAAGTTTTTTCCAGGTTTTCCTCAGTCCTCATAAATGGCAAATGCTGGGGAGGTACCCTAAACTTAGACCTGGAGCACTTCCTTCCTTTGAAAAAGAAAGTCCCTTCCCAATTTATCATTTCATCTCATGTATCAACAGTGTCCGCCGCCTGTGGTGCCTCAGTAGTAACGGACGTTAAACGCTACTCCATGAGGAACTTGATGATGAATAAAGATTAATGGTATTGAAATAGATTTTACTTCTCTAGATTCTTCTGCCTCGCTAAGATTTTGTACAGGTTCAACCTATGAGAAATAGAAATTTGATAAGTAGATTATTATTTAGCATTTATATTATTAGTACAAACTTCGGCTTCCTTTTTGTCATAAATTATGTGTATTTTGATTTGAAATGTTTGTTCTCTTTTGTTTTTACACTCACTTGAGAAGTATCAATTATACTAATCTTCATTAACGTGATCCTTTTTTATGTTAACTAAAGAATGTATTAGTACAGTGGAAGGTTTCTTATTATCATTGAGTAATCAATAACAATTGGTTTTCTTATGTACATTAATATTTGTATAATACCTTCCTGTAAGTAATCTTGTGATGGTTCATTACAATTACAAATGTACAAACTGAGTTTATATGTAAAGGCTCTGTCTGCACAAACGAAATTTGAGCACTCCTTCACAGTGCAATATGAAGGAGAAATTTCCCCGCATAACGTCAACGGTTATTTAATGTCTGGTTAAACATTTAAACACTGCCCTGTACTAATTTTGAATTTCACGCTTCTCCAAGCAAATATATGGGTGGCTGGAAAGGAAATGCAGTGTTTACAATCCTGAAACATGGGAGTGTCAGATAGCATGAACATCGCAGCAATAAATCATGGCCGGAAACTTATTGATCGCATCTTGTAAATCTTGAGTAACTTAAAATCGTTCTGAAAATAATTAACGCGTTTCTATTGGTCTTTTCTGATAATTTTTTTTTAAAAAATTAAGAAAACTGGATAAAAACTACATAGTGTGAAACATTCAGAATAAAAATAAAAGTGCGTCACGCAAAATAAGCAAATTCCTCAACAAGATGAATAACTTTAAAAAATAATATAGCATCCAAATTATGAATGAAATAAATTCTGGCATTACTGTGTAATATTAGAGAAACAAATTAATATTTTTGCAATCTGTAAGTATCACAAAAGAGAATACATAGTTTCAGAAATATTATTGAGACTAAACCACAAAAATAAATGATATCTATTAATTAGTTGAAATATATGACCACTAATAGACACAGCTATACTGTGTTGGTGTTTTTAAACATTTTTAAATGTACCTATGTTTATGAACTGACCCCATTGATACGTCTTTACATTCTTTAAAATAGAAAAAAATTAACAGAAAGAAACATTGTCTATTTAAGAGGAAATTTAAATGTGTCAATAAAACAAAATCATGTCATTATTTAAAAACAGTCACGATGTACTAAGTAAATATACACAATCAACAATATGCAATCAAAAGTTCCATCTATTTTCAGTGGATCTGAAATTTAATTTAAATGTTATTGTATTAAAAACATATAACACTAACGTTTTCTTAAGGTTGTTACAGAGCTCTCTTACGTACAAATATAATTTCACACCACTCCTAAGCACCCGATTTCCCCAATTTTCAAGAACTATGTTTCTTACTTTTTTAAATGGGATACAAGGTGTTCGTTGCGAAAAAGAAAATATTGGAGCCGATAGGATAATTTTGAAATTTTGCGTTTCAGATAAACCCTCGCTTCTAATGGTACGATTTCACTTATTTTCAGAAATTATTTTTCTTGTTCCATTTCAATGGCATATACCGAGTTTCCTTAAACTATTTTAAATTTCCGGCGTATAGAGCCATTTTTAAACTTCGTTTTAACCCCTACTCTTTAAATTTCGGTTTTCGGGCACACTGCTTCAATGATGCTTGCCTATCTGACCCCGTGTTGGTTGAAAAGTGTTGAAATGTTAAGGGGTCAAAAATAAATTTTGTTTTTTTGTAGTTATAATATTTAGAATTTTATGTTTATTTTGATATGGCTGTCATTAATGTTCTCTGGTTATAAGTACGTTTAATAAAATTTAATTATGTCATTGCAGAAGCCTTTATTATTATTATTATTATTATTATTATTATTATTATTATTATTATTATTATTTCATCAACATTTGTTGAGTTAAAATTCTATATTTCGGGTACTATTTTCTATAGAAGGCTATTTTGTATAAAATATTTTGGCTGCAATTATTTGCATATATTTCCCATTTTTTTTTTAGGATCTGTGTAAGCTATCACTCTGAAATTTTTACCACTTTTCATGATATTATTGTGATGATGTGAATATTTTATGGTAGAACTAGAACGAAATGTGGCTAAGTGGCAATTTAAAAAGTAAAATGTTGAGGGGGGGAGAAGCAAACATTTGATAATTTATAATTTTTTTCAGAGTATTGGTATAATAGTGAAAATAAACCAGAAAATGTCAGTTATGTGCGTCTGTATGCTTTCAAAGTCCCATTTCATTAGCTTTAATAGTTCTTGAGAAAATGGGCACTGAAATTGGTAAATTTAATATTACAGGAATAAGGCTTTTGTACTCAGTTTGATTTCACTCCCTAATTATTATATTATAGCCACCTTTGTAATAGGTTTTTAATGCAAAGACCCTTTCTGTAGTTGTGAATATCTTCACAATCGTGAATTAACAATATCAAGTGAACATCGGCAGTTTGATGTAATACCAATGCACACGTAGATCACAACCAAGTTTATCACTTTCTGTTCACAATGGATAGTGGCTTTTTGCCCACTCTGTATATTATATTACTGCTATGAGTGGCCGAGATCGTTACGGCGCGGACTCGTAAGCAGGAGGTCTGGAGTTCGATTCTTCCCAGGACCGTTCTTCCTGACTAAGGTTTTTTTTCCCAGGTTTTCCTCAGTCCTCATAAATGGCTAATGCCGGGGAGGTAACTTAAAATTAGGCTGGAAATCCTTTCCCGATATCTCATTTCATTTCGTTATAAGTGTTCACCGCCTGTGATGCCTCAGTAGTAAAAACACTAAACACTATTAAAGATATATATTATGAAAATAGGCAACAATTTATAGTTTTCCACCACTTAAAAAGATAAACTATTCTGATCTAATTTCACTTACTATAGATATCCTCGGAACCTGTTTATGCAAGCTCTTTAACTGTAACTTTTGAAGATAGCTTTAGACGTACAGCGCTGAGGAAAAGCCTAAACCAATATACCGTTACGTGATTTAATTAATTAACTTTTGTGATTATTTTTAATGAAGTTGCTTCATTTGCTGCACTAATTTGCAACTGAATATCTTGCGTTAGTTCTACAGCCACTTTTTTCTGCGTAACATGTTACAAATTGGTAACTGTAGACAACGTTGCTGTAATTAAACCCATACTTTACACACAAGCATGGTTGATAGTTTGGAGAATCAGTTAAATACTGCCTTAAAACCAGAAAACTGGCTTGTAAACTGTGGCGTGTTTCCCCCCCCCACGTCACGTTCCCCAACAGTTAGAGCGAGTTTAATTCTTCACAGTTTAATACCGAAATAAACTTCTGTATTTTTTTTTATCTAAATGCAGCGTGAACACACACAAAGAGATAGTCTTAGCTACACTAAAAAATCTTAAGTTCCCTACTTTTTCGCAATTACTGCTTGTCTGTGGTTTTTTTTACGTTTTATCACCTCTGTACACCAGGAAGTTTTATCATGATTTAACCTGGGGGTCACTAGATGTAACATACTTGATAAATAGACATATTATCACCACTTTTCTTTAGGAATATCAATAGTTTTCATTTTGTTTTATCAAGTGTATCATGTTTTTCGGCTCTATGCATAATTTCAAATGCATCCTGCTGAAGTTGCACTAAAAGACTCTCACGTTTTAGTAATAGATTCATTTTTCCCTCAACTCTGTAATATTTACTTATTTTTATGTAATAGATACTTTACCTTGTTAGAATCTTGTATGCTAGCCCATTCCATACCATATATTCACATTTTTTTTTATTTGTATTGCTTCGTCACAACATTTAATAAATTATCCGCAAGATTTTGCTCATTATTTACTAATTTAGCACAGTAGGCACATTTTGCTCCACTAACCACTTTGTTCTTATACCGCTTACTGCGTTAGTGTTGACCTGATTTCCTCCTTCAGCCATTAGGGAGAGAGGAGAGAAGAGAAAGCACTACGTCCGTACATGCCATTGCCACTTGCTGACTGACTGATATACCATCATAGACAACACTGAATACACTTCTATCAACAATAAACAAGTTGCATGAAAAGCAAGCACACTATAAAAGGTATGGGCTTCCTTCGGAAGGGAAGTAAAGCTTTGGGTCCCGTGTTGTGGATTTACTGCACGTAAAAGAAACTCAAGCCTGAAAGAAGAGACCTCCGAGCAAAATTTATCGGTCGTTTCACGCCCTAAGCTGAATGGGACGCTGATGCCTGAGATGTTAAATAGCGTCCATAAATAAACCAAGTACTACTACCACTACCACTAGTACTACAGTATGAGCATGCAGGTGAAACATTTTTCCCTCAAAATTTTTTACAGCAGGCAAAACATGAAAACATAATTATGGAAAAAAATCAAGTTGGAGGTTTTTGTAATCACTTACGAGGGGTATCAACCTCAGTTTGAAAATAAAAGCTGACAATGAGAATCAGCATTAGATTTCGTTGTAGCTATCACTACACTTGCACACAATTACTTCCTGCAGCGATTTAATCCCTTCAGGTTTAAGAATATGCTCGTCCTCCAACCAAATTATTATACCCCCTCCCTCCATAATAGTTTTTCATCTGATTGTTTTAAAAGCTGGTGCCAAATGTTTAAGAGAGAAATCCGTTATTTATACTCGTGATGTATATGTTCCCTATCTCGAATTGCTTGCATAAGACCATTCTACCATGTTAGAAATTATTTCGGTGTAGTTCATTAACAGCTATATACAGTGTGTCCGTAAAGTCAGTCACACAAAAGCAACAACACAAGATAGAAATGTGAATCTTCACCAAACGAAAGTAAATCTCTCCAAGTTTGCACACCTGTTCAGTGCAGTTCGACATGGCTTCCGTTTGTTGTCCTATACACATATCCTAATTCATTCGACACACTACTAAGGACGTCAGGGTAACAGATAGCATCTCTGATTCTGTGTTTTAAATGGTCAATATCATTGATACGAACACTGTACACACATTGCTTGACAAGATTATTTGATTTTATTTATGGACGCTCTTTAACATCTAAGGTCATCAGCGTCCCACCGCCACGGGTGGCCGAGGTCGTTAAGGCACGGACTTGTAAGCGGGAGGTCTGGGGTTCGAATCCCGCCAGGACCGTCCTCCCTGACTGGGTTTTTTTCCAGGTTTTCCTCAGTCTTCATAACTGGCAAATGCCGGGGAGGTACCTAAACTTAGGCCTGGAACGCTTCCTTCCTTAAAAAAAAATATATATCCTTTCCCAATTTATCATTTCATCTCATGTATCATCAGTGTCCACCGCCTGTGTTGCCTCAGTAGTGAAAACGGGCGTTAAACACTACTCAAAAAAAAAAAAAACCTCATCAGCGTCCCATTCAACTCAGGGCGTGAAACGACCGACAAATTTTGCTCAGAGACTTCTCTTTCAGCCTTGCGGTTCTTTTTCGTGCCGTAAATGTACGACACGGGACCCACAGCTTTACTTCCCTTCTGAAGAAAGCCATACTTAGGATTTTTACGCCCTGAAAAAATCCATCAGTCCTGGCCGGGTTCGAACCCGCGTTTTGGGTTTAGGAGGTTGCTTGACAAGCCCCACAAGTAAAAGTCTAAAGGCGATCGTGGTGACCATGTCTTCCATCCATGAAAGATGACACCTTCGCTTTCATCTTGAATGTGTATATAATTGCAATATGTCAAGGCAGTTGTTTGACTTCACAGTCTGCTCCGTAAAGAAATGTGTGCCTATAATTTTATCATGAGTGAGAGTGCACCAGACGTTCTATGTAGGCATGAAGACTTTCATAAGTTCACATTCTGACGATGAACATGACCACACACATGGAATGTGGCCTCATCACTAAACACAATCTTCTGTAAGAATTGTCTATCTCATCAGGTATGTGTACAGCAAACTCTACAGCGGGTAGCCTGTCACAACTGCAGTTTATGAACTGTAGCTAGATTTTGAACACACCGATCTTGGGGCTCCTTGGTTTCAACACACTCGTCACTAACCGAAAGTCTACCTACACGTTTTTGCTCCAACAACGTGCCAATTTCCTTCAGCTGTGAATGTTATTCCTATGTGGCGGTCTTCACTGTACACACGGCGATATTCACGACGAACACGTGTCACGGATTCATCTTTTGCAACTCATAGGACGCATTCAACTTTTCTTTGCACTGTCCACCTCTTGATTAAATAGCGTGATCCGCTTCATTGTTGTGTGCGTCATTGTCTGTGCTTCAGAAACTCTTTGACATATTCTTCAACGTATCGCAGATTTCATCTTTTGATTTTGTTTCTTTTAACTATTATAAGTATTCAAAACTGCTTAATGATTTAAAAGACACGCTGTATTTAAAATGCATATTTTATGAGATTTGTTCCAATTTGACTAAAAAGTAATACAGATGCTAATAGCAGTATCCAATAAAATTATAGCTACCAAAAATCTCACCAAAATTCCTTTACTTCAAATTATGAAGTTGTCTGGATTTGGCCGCAGGCTCCACGCTATTTGGACGATATAATCATGAACCCTACCTTACTTGTATTAGCACAAATATCTGCAGTGGAGTATCCTGTTCTAGAACGGCATTTTTCGTACATTCTGTACTCGGCCGGGAATTGAGAAGAACTGTAATCTCGTCGTTTTAGAGGCAATTCCGTACTCACTGTCCCCTTGTATCGTCACGGTTCGATCGATGATGCCCACCAGCGTGTTCCCCTAACATAACTGTTATCACGTAGAGCTTGTATGCTGGAGATTCGCAGTTCCTATCTCTTCGGACCGCGACCGGTGGCCGAGGTCGTTAAGGCGCGGACTCGTGAGCGGGAGGTAAGTACCCTAAACTTAGGCCTGGAACGTTTCATTCCTTAAATAATTCCTTTCCCAATATATCATTTCATCTCATGTATCATCAGTGTTCTCATCTGTGATGCCTCAGTAGTAAAAACGGGCGTTAAACACCATTAATTAATTTTTTATCTCCTCGTAGATATAAATTGTTTATTTTTTATTAATGACCACTTATTGTTGAGAACGTTCTGGTTAGAGAGCATTAGGAAACAGTGATTATTTTAGTAAATTAAGCGTTCTTAAATATAACTTTGTTCTTAAAAAGGCATTTTCATGCACTGCTTTATTCTAAAGGAATGTATCGGAATATGTTGTTCCTTTGATAGTTCTAGTAACATTTTTTTTTCCGCAACACAATCTCCTTTGAGCTCGATACTTGCTCCAACGAGATTCCAATTACAAAAAGGCGTTTCAGAGTATTTGTAGTTATCATGACTGGAATATAAATTTTTACTAATTTTATTATACGAGGACTGTTTTTTTCAACCTCCGATTGCTCTGCTACGTGACCAGACAAGTATAAGGAGGTGCTACTACCCCACCATAACGTCTGCCAAGGTCAAGTTCAATACATCAGGCACTTCAACATGGCCGACATGATTGATTCTCCCATCAAGTGTGAGTTGCGAAGCGTCATTCGTTTTCTACAGGCAGAAGGGAATCGCGCAGCAGAAATTCATCGGAAAATGAGCTGTGTGTATGGTGCAAACTGTATGAGTGAGGGTATAGGAAACTTGAAGAATGCCGGAATGATGAATGTGGACGAGGACGCAGGTCTGTCACTTGTTCAACGAGTTGATTTTGTTCGAAAGAGACGGAAGTCTACTATCAGTGAGTTGTGTGTGGAATTTGTGAACATTTCAAGGTCAGCTCTGTACACGATTGTTACAGAACACTATCGCAAACTTTGTGCACGCTGGGTACCCAAAAAGACCAATCTCCACATGAGGGCACTGGAAAGCTCGTCTATCGATATGACAAATGTCTTAATCTTCACGGTGACTATGTGCCTGTACTGTACTTGACTCCTGGTAATAATAAACCATTTTGAGATTCACATTTATCTTTTTGTTATGCCCCACCGGAAGTTGGAGGAAATAATAGCTCTCGTATTATAAAGTGTTTCATTAATTCATTATAATTATCTTCAACGTCATCATCAAGATCAAAATATTTTTCCCCGATGCTTCCATACATTTTCGGACTTGTAGGATACCCCCCTCTCCCAGTCTGGCATCCCAGGGGTTGGAATACGTGTAAGGTGCGGCTCTGTTATTCCAAGGATAGCTGCCGGGGAGTGGAGATGTTAATATATGATAATTAGGCTAAATGTGACCTAAGTTCCCAGGCATTCACTTTAAGACCTCAGGGAAAACGCTTAGCTAGGCATCGGGCCTGGTTACCTTTGATAACCAACCTTATCTCGTAGATCCAATCCGGCCAGAGTTGATGGACTTTTTTCAGAAGGGGAGTAAAGCCTTGAGTTACACGTCGTAGATTTAAGGCATATAAAATAGCCTGAAACAGAAATAAGAGGCATCTGAGCAAAATTTATCGGTCTTTTACGCGCTGAATGGAATGGGATGCCAATGATCTGAAATGTTGAAGAGCGTCCCTAAATAAATCAAATAAATAAAAACTAACTTAGCTAGTAAACTAATCCAAGCGTGGATCGAACCTTGGTACTCCGCGTGGGAAGCACGAATTCTATCACCAAACCACGAGGAAAAAATTGTTATTCCATTCTCCTTTTAAGTCAGTTGTTAGTGGATATGTTGCAAATTAAATGCCTTTGTTCTGCATCCTTACTGCGTACTTTCCATGGCCGTACTGCAGATATGGAACAGCGTTAATTATACTGTTTTATAATAAATGTTTGTTTATAAATTTGGTGCTGTATAATACTTTAATTGTTTATTATGTTTGGCAAGGTGCCAAGCATATTATTGTGTATATTGTGAGTGTGTGTCATTGGTCAGTTGTTAATACACAATCATAAAATGGAGGTAGCAATATTTGAGATTAGAGCACTTCTAAAGCGCTAGTGGAAACAGGATTATAAAGCTACTGCCGCGACTCGAAGAACGTGTGACGTGGAGGAAGAAGAAGGTTTTTTTAGTGAGTATTGTAGCACAACGATGATTCCAGCGTTTCAGTAATAGAGAATAAAACATCACAGATTTACAGCGTCCTGAAAGAACTAAGGTATGGGATATTGAGAATAAATGCAGCGTTTTGGAAGAAAATCAGCAAAAATGTACTATTAGGCAGTCAGAGGAACTGGGTGCATTAAAACGTATCATGCCACATTAAGATATTTAAAAAAGCTGTAGGTAGATATGTACCTCATGAATGTACCTGAACAGATCCAACGTAGAGTGGATATCTGTAGTTCCTTATCTAATGGACGACAAATTTATCAGGAGAATTGTCACGTGTGATGAACTAGGGTATATTACCGCAATCCTGACACATCGAAACAGTGACTCGATTCCCGTCAGCCTGCCAAAGTCATCCCTATTAATGCTCCAAAGTATTGTTATGTGTCTGGTGGAATTTTGAAGTCTTGATTCACTGGGAATTTGTTCCAAACGGTGGTGCAGTCGATGCGAATCTTTGGAACGAGTTCATTAAGTTTAGAGACAGAGGTTGACAATGACCTTGACCTTGACATTGGAAGGGATCGAACTGCTAACACACCCAGAATAAATCCTTGATCTTACGGATTCATATTATATGGATCATTTGGAAAACATTGAAACATGGAGTATCACCGAATTCTTTGGGTTGGAATACCTCATGGAATAACAAACCTCGCTGAAAGGCGACTCTAGACTACAGAATATAATGGCAATTACTTTGAAGATTAGTTTAATTTCTTGTCAAAACACATTTTAATAAAACTGACATTACTTATGAATATTTATCCTGTTATTTATGACGCCCTTGGCTTTAGCATATAATCATACTTTAAAACGTTTTATTTCCTTTAATATTATGTAAATACATGCTTTAATGTATATTTCTATATATTAATGTTTTAAGTAAATTTACTTTGTAAAATGTTCTCAATTATTTTTTGATAAATTGTGATTGTATTTACATTAAGCTGCAAATGCGAGGGTGTAGGTAAGAGATATCCGAGTTTTAGCACCAAGCTGAACTATCTACGCTTACTTTCCTACCAATCTGGTAAATACAAATACTGTAACACTATACTTTATTACAAGTCAAGAAACCTTAACAACCTTGGACGCGAAGTTGACTTAGCATCAACCATACATCGCAACTGACCCCGAACTCTGCCTAGCGTTCCGACGTAAGCAATAGCAGGTGTCAGCATTGCAGTCACAAACTCTTAACACCCTCCCTTTGACGTCTTACAGGCTTACATTTATATTAAATTATCCATCTCTTAGCTATAACTTAATAACATTAAAAAGTCTGTTACGTAGGAGCTGCGTAAACTGAGCGAATGCCTCAGCAAGTCCATTATGAATATAAAATACAAATTAGGATCTTATTAATTAATGAAAGAAATAAGTTATGGCATTCCTGTGTAGTATTAGGGGAACAAAATTAGAATTCTAGCAAACTATAAGCATTACAAAGGAAAAGCCTCATTTTTAGAATATTATTATTATTATTATTATTATTATTATTATTATTATTATTATTATTATTATTATTATTATTGAGATTAAACCACAAAAATAAATGCACTATTAATTAAAGAAAATATATGAGCACTGATAAACAAAGCTAAACTGTGTGAGCATTTTTAAACATTTTTAAATGTAGCCATGTTTATGAACTGAGCCCTTGGTATCATCTTTACATTCATTAAAATAGACAAATAACAGAAAGTTTCGAGTTACATTGTATATTTAAGATGTTCATTTGTTTCAATAAAACAAAAACAAGTTACTATTTAAAAACAATTACAATGTACAAAGAAAATATACACAATCAACAATAAACAATCGAATATCATTGTATTTAAAATTTAATTTTTAATGTTACTGTAGTAAAAATGTTTTGTGAAGGTTATTACAGAGCGCTCTTACATACAAATATAATTCTAAACACACATTAGATTAATATTTCACATTTGATATCTTCACGATGATACCTTAGTTAAATATAAAACATATGCATGGTTATAAATATAGTTTATATATTGAATTAATTAGTCTTTTATTTTAAAATATACAGAAAATTAAACGCAAGAGCTCTTTTTAAATTGCGGTTTTCAAGTATACGCGCATTCATAATGGTCCGATTTCCCTAATTGTCAAAAACTTTTTTTTTTATTTGAAAGGCATGTGCCGAGTTTGCTTATAAAAACAAAATTCCGATCAATAGAGCGATTTTTAAATTTCGCTTTAATCCCCACTCGTTTTTCATGTGTACTTCCCTCTTAATGACATAATTGCCTGCTTTTCGGAAACTGCTTTTTTAATTTATTTTAAAGAAATAACGGAGCTTCGAAGAGAAAATTAAATTTGCAGCCGCTGGAGCGATTTTAATTCTTTTTATTTCATTTTAGGTTAACTCCACCTCTTTTTCTGGTTAATTGATGATTATATGTCAAGTTTCATTAAAAAAAACAAAAACAAAACAAAACAAAAAAACAAAAAACAAAACAAAAATTGCGACTGCTAGAGCGTTAACACTAACGCACGCACCACGCACGCACACACACATTTTTTTTTTCATAGCCATTTTCGGTGCCTAGTAGGTAGGATCGATGGAGATTTGAAGAAATTTCATGGATAAAACCGCAAATCCTTCAGAACTCGCTATAAGGAGCAGGACATATAAATAGAACACATAAATTCGTTGTTATCGCTACTTTAATGCACCAGCTTGACATAGGAAACACAATTTTCCTACAGGATATATATTTTTAATACATTCTATCTCAATATAAGAATACGATGCACGAACACAAAATTTGATTCCAGCAGAAGGTTTTGCACTTGTTTAAAAAAAAAAAAAAAAAAAAAAAAAAGCATCTGTATATGCAGACACTCGTTAAGTTCCTACTGAACATATGGGCTCCCCTAAAAATAATATTGGTTTTACGACGCGTTTTGGACATTCTCTAAGGCAGCTATTTCTCTCTGTTTACAGCACTGACGACTGTCATGTTGCGAATGACCCAGTTATCGTGAGCAGGAGGGCAAACTTGTGATAAAGACGAGTGTGGAGTGGAGAGGATGAAGAGGAAGCTGTGAGAGACATTTTGAGAAATGAACCAGCATTTATTGCTTTGTGGACTCTTCATACTTGCTGCAGGTGAGTGGAGGATATTTGAAAATTGTTCTTCTCTCTTGTGTAAGAACAGAAAGAAGTTAGTGCACTAGTTGAAGCCGAAACACGTTTTGCAAGTTTCAAAAATGCGGATTTATAATAACTGTATAAATCTTCACCTTCAACATTCTCAAATAAGCATCAAGTTTGACATCTATAATTTGTGTTAGTAAAATCCGAACGTAATGTTATTTATTAGATACAATATTAAACTTAACATACTTAACTGCACAAACATGTAAATTTAGTTTTACAAGCTATACACTGCTAATAACTGATACCCATTGCTGAAATAATTAACTGTAGTTATTGCTTTTATTGGTTGTACTAGAAGTAAAAAAAAAAAAAAAAAAAAAAAAAAAAAAAAAGCCACTGTTTCTCGCTGTTTTAACATTTTATTTAGTAAGCATATTTTTTATTCGTAATGGATATCACAACTAAGAAGAGAAGTAAGGTCAAAACCCTATATGGATTTAGTAATATGACTCAGAGATAGATAGCAGTTAAATGTAATGTAAGTTTGGGTGGTGATAATGATATAATTAGAAGGATAAATGAGACTGGGTCAATTTCACCTCAAAGGAAAGGACAATGTGGCCTAAAACGATAAAAGTCCAGAAAAAAAATTATGTCCCTCTAATCAGAACGAGCAAAATTCACTCTGAAAAAAATTTTTTGATTCACAAAATGATTTGGAGGCTGTAGGGGTGAAAAATCGATGCTTCATTAGGGTAAAGGCTGCTTCTAGAAGCTGAAGGAAAGCTCGAAGACGGGTCAGAAAACAGCTTTTGACGTGTATATGAAGAAAAGGAGATTGGTATGGACTGTAAAATATCAGAACTGGACACAAGAAGAGTGAAGATGGGTTCTATTTTCTAATGAAGTGCAGGTTGAACGTCTCGCATGTAAGAAGAAGAGATGGAACGAAAATCTCGATAAAGAACATCAAACAGTTTCAACAGAAGATGTTTTGGGGCTGTTTTTCACTCATGGGCATTAAATGTTTGATTCCTATTCACGGAATGATGAACATCGGCAAGTACATCCCAAGAGCCGCCCAGAACTGAAGAGTTTAACAGAGGAACTGAACACGGAAAAGGTAATTTTCCAGCAAGATATTGCCCCATGTCATGTATCATAGGGTAAAATGATTTTCAGTGTTTGGATTGGCCTTGAAATTCACCGGAAATTCAATTCTCAACCCCATAGAGAATCTTTGAGCGATTTTCAAGAAACAGATGAGAAAAATGGACTGCACCACCAAAGTAAAGATCGTTTGTGCTGTGATAAAAGTGTTTCATTACTAAGAAATAAGCGAAATATGTAAGGAACTTATTGATCCTCTGCCCAAACGAGTAAAAATGGTAATTAAGACCAAGGGTATACAAATTAAATACAAAACACTGTTTAGTAAAAAGTAAAATTCAAATTTTGTGAAATAACTAAAAAAAAAAAAGAATAATATCTTTGTTTGCCTTATTTGCGCAAGGCGTATGCATTGTGTAACAATACCTCATTGACAAAATTTTCAGATTTGATAAATAACTTGGCTTGATATTAAAGATGTCAAGCTCAGTGATGCAACGTACTTTATTTTTCGACACAGTCCCCTCAAGTTCAACGCACTTGCTTCAACTTTTCTCCATGTTCATGGATCCCTCGTGAAAGTAATTTTCTTCAAGCCTTAAAATGTTGCTTTACCTTCTGTATGATCTCTTCATTTGACTTAAATTTGAGTACAAACAGGAAATTTTTGAGTTTCGGGAAGAGATAGTAAATCGAGGGAGGGAGATCAGGTGTATAGGGTGGATGGAGAAGCATTTCAAATTGTAATTCTGTCAATTTGTCCTGAGCGACTCGATTTGAATGAACAGGTTATTTTTTCATGATGAAACAACAACGGTTTGTTTGTAGTTCCTGGACGTTTTTACCTCTGTAATGTGACAGCCATCATCCAAAAGTCACCTTAAATAAATCTGGTACTTTGACCACTGCACTCACCAGATCCGAAGTCAGCTGATTATGTTTATGCGGATATCTGAAAGGGAAAGTTACCAAGAAAACACGAGCCATAGAAGCCCTGAAAGGAAACATTAACGAATCAATTTATACGTACTCGTAAGAATTTTCACAAATGTGATTTGCAGGGTTCAACCCTGTATAGACGTAGCGGGGGCCACTTCCAAAACATTTCTCAAAAAATAAGACAAATTCGCTTCAAATTTTGCTGCAATATCTTCATTAGTATTAAGATTTTTAAAGAAATTCCAGGTTCGATAGCGACTGGGACACTCTGTATAAACGTTTATTCGTTGTGTACAACTGAAAGCACACATAAACGCTTAACGTCTATTCTAGCATAATGTTGTGCTGTACTGAGAGATATTTGTGAGAAGGAAACATGGTTTTAACACTTCTGTCCTCAATTTAATCCTTATTCCACTTTGCTCTACTCCTAACTTATCCAAATCTGGCATTAAAAGAAATGTTTGGTTATTTGTTAAACCTACTATAAGCATAAACGCAGCCAATTTGTTTGCTACTGCAGTCCTGCCAACTGCCAGAGAGTTCATTTGCAAGCAACGAATCGAGAGAGAAAGAAAGAAAGAAAAAAAAAATAGCAGCACTGGACTTAAGAGATATCTCCATGGTTACCATCCAAGCTAATGTCCCCATTTTCGAAGGAAAGCATCTAACACCAACTGGGTTTACGACTTTTTACGCCCATTTCATTAAAGAGGTCCAAAAGATCTGCACATGTAGTAAATAAACCCGGGTTTCGAACTCATAAACTCCTTCCATAAGCTACTCTGAGGAATTATTTCCTCCTATTTTCATTTCAAACGCCAGACGTGTTCAGAAAGTAAACCAGCAGAATTTTTAGGCGCAAGCACTGTCAGACATTCAGGAAAGATATTCTCCTGGAAACAAGAAACATACTAGTCAAAACTTGTCTTACGAATATTGATTAATTAATTTTAATGAAAGAACATCTAATACTTAAACGCTTCAGCCTATAAATAATTTGTTGAACCAGAAGTAAAAATGTACGAGGGCAATGAAAAAATTTATGAACACTTTTCTTCGATCTTTCGTTCTACAAAACGTGTTTGAAAAAAACAGACGTTTGGCAACCGCGCCTTTCTCTAGTAATTATTGGAATGACGCTCTGTGCAGATGGGTGTCAAGGATATGAGGTTTACGTGTGGGTTTGTGACTGCTTCTTCAATATTTTCTTCATTAGACAGTTCTTTTCTGTGTTTGCAGTGAAATTTTCAACGTTTAACGAAAATATCTAAAAAAATCTCTCTCTCTCTCTCTCTCTCTCTCTCTCTCTCTCTCTCTCAGATGACGCAGCATGTTTCCACTGCATTTACGTACGCTTTGTCTCGGGCTGGTAATATTGAACTCAAGACTCATCACCTAAGAGAACTAAATGAAAACCTAACTTGTCATACATTATGAGGTAGGCCTTGTAGCGGCTATAGTGTCTAACTATAGACACCTAGACCTATTCTCGGAGCTGCAAGAGCTCCACCTCCCAGCCATTCCCGAGCGATAGCTCAGAAAGCCGAAGGTAGTGAGCTTTCACAGGTATAGCTAGATAATAAGGCTCTCATGCACAACAGCATGATAGCTCCGACGGTTAGAGCGTGTGCTAGAGTGTGAAGATAGTGGTTATATAAACAACCATGCTCTCTTATGACATACATTGTATTACCATATAAGTGCAAGACTTAAATAAATAACGTTTGTATCTCTAAGTATACTGAGTAATTTATATAGAAATTGCACACATTTCTTTTTCTATTTCAAAACGAATGATGCTGCCACAGTTTATTATATCTCAAATGTAGAGTACTTTGGGAGTTTGTTGAAAATGTCCTCCCTACTGCATAAGGCGTAACACAACTCGGCTTTATTGTGCAAAATCCTGGCATACTGTTCCATCACATGGTTCACAGATGAAACATGGTTGCATTTATGCGGCTATGCGAACACACAGCTATTGGGTCATCCAAAATGCATATGCCATTGATGAAACATCTATGCATCCAGTTAAAGTCGGTGTTTGGTACATAATATCCGCACAAAGAATAGTGAGAACAATTTTTTGGACTAGACTGTGAACACTACAGAGTACCGCCGGAGTTTGTTGAGTCATAGGACAATGTAGAGCTGAGTGATGAAACAAGATGGCGCTACATGTCATACATCAAAACAACTCATGGAAATAAATGGAAATTTTCTGACGACCGGATTAATCTCCAAGAAGCTGTGGCCACTGAGATCTCCTGATTTGAGGACACTGGACTTCTTCTAATGGGATTAGTTAAAAATCAGAGTTTACACCACACACGCCCCAGACCTTGGACAATTTGAAGCCGAACATAACACAGCAGTTTAATGCTATTGATAATACAGTCCTCCAACGAGTGACCAGTATCATGGAATGTCGTGTTGAGTTATGCCTTATGCAGGAGGGAGGACATTGTCAACACTTTCAATAGAGATCAATTGGGAGGTTCCCAATGATACTCTACATTTGGGGTATAATAAGTTGTGGCTAGCATCATTCGTTTTCAAATAAGCAAGGAAAAAATGTGCTAGTGTTATAGAAACGAGTCTTTCGATGTTTGGATCTATAAAATGTAAGGAGTAAGGGTCCTTTTAAAAAGAAAACAGAACAATTTTAACGAATATTTAACATGACTTAAACTGGATGGTTAAATCTGGAGAACAACTTAACTATGTGCAACTGCATTATTTACAAGTAAACTTGCAAACGTAAACATTTTCAACTGTCTTGACTACGCAGTAGTTTATTTTCCTTGTTTAGCGAGGCTGCTAGTAGAATTCACTTACAGCAATGACAGAGCAAACAAAGCATCGTTAAATAAGGCCCCAGGTGTACGGTGTAGCTAATTCTGTCAGACAAACTTCTCATACTTGCACTAATTCTAATTAGAGACTCTGCCGCTTGCACCGCTGCAGATTTCGTAGCCTTCGGAACAGCTGTCAGCAGCCGTAAATGATCAAACCTGGTTTCCCAGGTAACCAATTATAAAGTTTTTAAAATGGGCTTTCAGATTTTTTTTCTCCATTAATGAATTGAAATAAAAGGGCAGGAAAAAGAATAATACTATAGTTATTATACAAAGTTTGATATTTTAATGCTACATTTGAAATAGGAGCATATTATTTTGTAATTAGGCACTGATTACCACCGAAAGTTATTCCGCAACATTTCTGCTAGACAGCTGTTTCACCGGCAAGCAAGAAGTAGAAGAATTCCTCAGAGATCAATAAGGTACGATGGTGAATAAAATATAAAGCGAATTTTTCTTTTATAATTCATTAAAACCAAATTAAATAAAAAGGCGGCAAATCTTCCGATATATAAGCCCGTTTTTTGTAAAGAATAGGAAGATTAATAGAAAATTGCGAGGTTTGCAGCTTAATTTTTTGATTTCTTCAAATGCAGAACCTCATGCAGAATATTATGTACCCACTCATATGAGATGCCCACCATCTCGGCAATCTCACTAATCTTAATGCGGCGGTCTTCTATCACGATACCATGCATTTTATTGACCACTTCTTCATAAGAAACCTCAATCAAGCGTCTGGAACGTGCAGCATTTGCGGTGCTCGTACGGCCACGTTTAAATCCATTTATCCAGTAATAAAGTGTCTTAACTGCTGCTACAGAGTCCTCGCGAACTTCCCTCAGCTCAGTTTGTATCTGGGCTGAAGTACTTCTTTAAACAAAATGTTTTATCTGAGCGATATTTGAGCTTATGCTTTTCTATGAAACTGTTACACCGATCATTTAAGATAACTGCCAATAAATAATTGCGCTTAGTGTTTGTTTGCAAATTTGAATAAACAATTACAAGAATCGCCCTACCCATAATTACGCCTCTTAACAGAATTTCATGCTATTTTGTTGACATTTACCATAATTACCAACCCGCCGCCGTAAATAAAAAATTGAAAATGGTTGACATGACAGCAATTATAGAAAAATATTAAAAGGAAATGAGAAATAAGTATGATGTACGATTTCATAAATACAACAGGACAAAAATGGAATTAATAATTATATAATATATATATATATTATATATATGTACACTAACCTAACCTCGGGTAAAACAGCGGGTCGTAAAGGTGGGGGTGTCAGGTCTAGGGTTCGATTCCTACCAGGACTGTCTTCTCTGAGTGAGATTTTTCCAGGTTTCCCTCAACCCTCACAAATGGCAAATGCTGGGGAAATATCCTGGAACTTAGGTCTGGAACGCTACCTTTCTTTGGGGGGGAGAAATCGTTTTCTAAGTTATCATTTAATCTAAAGTATCATCAGAGTCCAAAACCTTTAATAGCTGTCGGTCCTGGTGGTGTAGTGGTAACCATACTTGCCTCCTAAACGCAAGATCGCGGGTTCGATCCCGGCCAGGTTGATGGATTTTTTTGGGTGTAAAACTTCTAAGTTTGGTTTCCTTCGGAAAGGAAGTAAAGCCGTGGGTCCCGTGTCGTAGATTTAAGGCACGAAAAAACCTCAAGCCTGAAAGCCTGAAAGAAGAGGCCTGCGAGCAAAATTTATCGGTCATTTCACGCCTTGAATTGAATGGGAGGCTGATGACCTGAGATGTTAAGGAGCGTCCGCAAATAAACTAAACTAGCTAAAACGAGCCTTAAACACTATTCAAATATTAAAAAAAAAAACATGGAAACCGGATAACCCAGAAATTTACGTCTCTCTACGGCCCCACGGTCTCTGCTGTCTTTTAGCCGTAAGTATATATTGCTCTCACATAGTGGTAATTGTATGATTGTATGAAGGTTGACAACTCTGGAAAACAAACGAGGAACCACGTAAAGTGATGCACAGGGGGGAGGGGTAAATTGTAAAACATACACGTGAGCATGGAGGTATGGAATTTTGCTACTTTTAAAACGCCCGCCTAAGTCTACAGTATACACAGTAGGGACGGTTTGGACGTTTCGCGAGATCGAATTCTGAGTGTACCTACCACGAAATTGACTCTACTACCTGTATTCTCCTACAGATGGCTCTGCATAAATAAAGCGATTGCATAGTAAAATACAAACAGAAAACATTTATTGCTATTTTTTTAAACACATTAAGTCGCTACCAGGCATGTGTATGCAATCGAAAACTTAACAATAATGATTGCCGAACTAAGCATTCCGAAATATTTACTACTGACGCTAAAGTTTGCTATTGTTGGCACTAGCTGCTTTTGTAAATTAAAGCCTGCGATAATTTTCTGGTGGTATACTTGAAAAGGTTACAAATATGTTACCAATTTTGATAATGAATCGAATTCCACTCAATAATTCTGACCAAAATTTGCTAAAAGTTCCAAATTCAAGCTATTTCACTATTTGAAACTCTTTAAAAAGCTGAAAAGTACTTCGCCGAATAGTAAATAATACTATTATACTGAAACAATTCGCGTGATTGTTGTTATTATTATTATTGTTATTATTATTTTTATTATTATTATTATTATTATTATTATTATTATTATTTCAGGTTATGTTAGGCTGTGCATATGTGGCAAATTGCTGCCAAGAAAATAAAAACAGAAAAATTAACAAATCGAGGTATTATTTTTGTAGTGAAATTTGCTCTTGGATAATGGTTTATTTTATACAGTAACTTTGCAGGGCACAACTCACATTTCTTTATGATATTCTTCTTCCCTTTTGCCCATTTGATTACCGAGTAATGGGCATGATATGGTATAGCAGGGAAATATGCTTTACGGTAATTATTAAACTAAGCTACGCTTATATCAGAAAGGCTATATTTGGGGGGAGTTGTTATACTTTCTCAGCTAAACATAAAGTAGGAATTTAGGACAAAATAATACTAATGCTTAAGCATGCTTGACCTTCTTTCAGAAACCACCAATATGTGATGAATGCCGAAAACCAGATTTAAAAATAAAAGGTTTAACCACCTTAATAAATGTACACAATTACATTTTTATTTCAATATCAAATACGGAAACTTCGTATAGAGAGATATTTAAAAACCCGTACCACCTAAACAACTTTGGAAGCTCGTGGTTCAGTGAAATAAACCAGTGGCTTTATACTGAGAACTAAAAATATTATGGACTTTTTCTACTTCCAGTATAACCGGAAGTAGCTCCAGCTCTCTTATTTTAAATGGAATACCCAGCTTGTTTTTACATTTTCGAAAAATGCTCATTAAGAGCTTTTCAAAAAAGTATTGACACTAGATACTTCTGTACACAATTTTTGCTGCTAAATTAAGAAAACTAAAAAGTGTAGCAAATAATAAAACGTTTAATCTCTTTAGTCAGTGACAACATAAATACCGTCCTTTGTTTATATCCATGGAAACATGTTTATTGATACAGAAAACCTCATTTAAGGAATTAAATGTGACATCTAGTGTGTTAAAAAATTCGATCTGATGTTGAACAAATGCAAAGAATTCTGATTTTAATTATGATTGGCTATGGAGAGCAACGCTCTCATCAAGAGGCGGTGAATATTTAATGATATGCATTTTTTGGTCGATTTATTTATGGACGCTCTTTAACATCTCAGGTCATCAGCGTCCCATTCAAATCTGAACGTGAAACGGCCGACAAATTTTGCTCAGAGGCCTCTTCTTTCATGCTTGAGGTTCTTTTTCGTGTCGTAAATGTACGACACGGGACCCACGGCTTTACTTCCCTTCCGAAGGAAGCCATACTTAGTATTTTTACGCCCCGAAAAAATCCATTGGTCCTGGCCGGGTTTGAACCCGCGATATTGGGTGTAGAATATGCATTTGGATCGCAATCCAATTCCACACACAACGGTGACAAGGATCATAAAGAAATTTGACTCAAACTGGACTTACCAAGATGAGATTTTCCAAAAAATGCAACTGATCAGAATATTTCATTGGATGTTCTCCTCCGTGTGCAGAGAAGTCCAAAAGTTTCAATTACAAATATGTGTTGATAATCAAATATAAGTCAAAGTTCCCATGAAAATACTTAAAAGTATCAAGCAACATCCTTATAAAAGTATTTCAGAGGACAATCTCGATAGAAGAATGCAGTTTTATGAATTAATGATGGAGTGCATTAACAACAATCCAAATTTTCCTAGACAAACTGTACTCTCTGATGAAGCCACTTACTCCTTGAATGGATTTGTCAAGAGACACAACTGTCGATACTGTCAGACGTAAATCCACAGTGGATGAGGAAAATCACAACAGTACCCTCAAATACTGAAGTTTTGAGCTTGTGTCATTGATTCTTTCTGCTTTAGAGAATCGCTAAACGCTAATACAGGTTTGAATTCGTTTCAAAACCACTTAGTACCGGCTACAACAATTTTTTCTACATCCATTCAATCATGGGCTACCAGAGATGACATCTATTACAACAAGATGGAGCTCCAGCTCACTATGTACAGAATGTTCACAGCACTAAGACCAGGTTTTTCTACAACTATGGATTGGTAGAAGAGGTCGCATATAGTGGTCAGCAAGTTCCCCAGATTTATCGCTTTTGGATTTTTTTTTTTTTTTTTGTGGAACCATTTTAAGTCAGTAGTATATCGAGAAATATCCAATAACTTAGAAGATCTGAAGTGTGGAATAATGGAAGCGATGCAAGACATTCCTTATGATTGACTGGCTCATTGTCAAGTAACTGAGGGCTACCAGTTTGAACACACAATTTTGACATTGAGCATGCTTTGCTTTGGTTTTGTTAAGGAAGGAGCAGTTTATTATTCACCACACTTTTTTGTCTTCTTGATTTAGCAGCAATAAATGTGTACAAAAGTATCTAGTGTGGGAACTTTTTGAAAATATCTAAATGAGCATTATTGGAAATGTAAAAACATAAGGGGTATTGCATTTAAAACAGGAGAGTTGGAGAAAGTCAGTAATATATGACTCTCTCCATGCACACAGAGGTTTGTGTCATTGAGTCACGTGGTTCAAAAGTTATTTAGGTATGCGGGTCTTGTAACTCACTCTAAATACTTTAAAAAAGAAATATGGCTTTTCATTACTTAAAAACTTAATTCATAAAATTTACAGCTATTTGCTAATCACAATTTAACTGCAGTGATAAAGCGTCATCTAACGAATTTATTGAGGACTACAGCCAACATATGCTGCTTAACTATACTGGCATTGCAATTTATTTTAAAGATATTAACAAAGTTAAAACAACTGCTTTACGCAAAATGTACACTCTATGAGTTGAACTGCTTTTTTTTAATTCTCTCTCTGCATTGAAAACCTTGGACTTAAGCGTGTGCCGAACATAAACAGTTAAACTCACCATTCTCGAAATCTGGGCTTTACAGGATAAAACAAAACCTTTCAAATTTGTTAAGTCTTCCTGTTTATTTGCGCTTCTCTCCAATTTTACAATAGCCGTAACGTTGCAATAATTCTCAAAGCCACGAATTTACGAGAGCTATAAACTTGCCGACATTGAATTTTATACATTTCAGGAGGCGCTGTTATTGCCGAGGCAGGGATATTGAATTTGAAGGCTTTCCAAGACGCGACATCAGCGCGCTGTAGCGGCAATCTTGAAAAATATTTTTACGGCATGAAGGGACAGATTCACGACTGCATTAAACAGATGAAAAACGACTTGATGGAATGGGGGTCTTCTAAGTAGTTTATCTGCACCAATGAGGGGTTAACTGAGCGACTTTTCGAGATATCATTGGTTGTTACGGGAAACCGCTCTCATGTTATATTATCAGATTACGTCAGTCATTGGGTTTATGGTTAGCCGAATTTAGGTAGACTCGCCACTCTGAAATACTGAAGAAGCCTGTCGTGAAGGTTAAAGCAAAGGTTTATGCGTGCGTATAATACAGGATGAAAGAAAACATATGATTTTGTCACACTGGAAGAGAGGAAGTTGAATCGTTTTCAAACTGAATTAAAAGAAAAAAATCTTATTTTTCAACATAGTCTCCAAAGACTTAATATGAGGGAAAGTCAAAAAGTAGGTTTTCTTATTTTTTCGTAGCTAAACCAGTAAAAATTACTCAGGATTTAAAAAAAAAAACCGGTTATTTGAACACTACTCCTATTATGTATCTAATGTATAACTTGGTAATTGGACACGAGTGAATGTTTAAACCGTTCACTTCCGCTCACGGGCCAATTTTCACGAGTTTTCAGAATGAAGACACACGTGTTTGCATAACAACTTTTATGCAATTTGAGCGTTGAAATTTTGTAAATCTTTCCAAAATGTGATGTTATAATGTAGTTGGCATGACGTATTATATTGCATGGTTTCTGTACTTGTTTCTATTACGATATTATTTTGTTTTTGTTTTGAAGAATTCAAATGGAAATGACTGCTAATTCCGCAATGTTCGATATGGAAAATGTGAATATCATCCCAGAAAAAATTATAAGGGAAGCGGAGGTAGATGAGGGTTTGTTAATTCCTCAAAAATCGAAAAGATTATACGAAAAGGAATATGACAGATTCTGTACATGGAGAAAAGAAAACACATTAGTTCAACTAATGAATATAATTAGTTTAATATAATTAATGTAATGAAAATTGAATTTGTTTTGAAAAAATCTTGTTTGCAAAATTTTCACAGCGAATATATATATATATATATATATATATATATATATATATAGGTAATATAACGTTTATTAACTATAGGAAGGCGAAATGTTAATGCAGTAGATATCAGTACTAATGTTTTATAACGTAAATGAATGCACTTTTAACATTTACCAAGCAAAGTAATTATAAAATCAAATAGTAAGGTTAAGGTAGTTTCAGGTTAGTATAGAGAGATTATTAATGGTTCAAGATTAAGTTTTGAAATGAAAGAAATTGTAATGTGGTTAATTAATTAATTGCATTTTCAATGTTTTCGAGATAATAAGAAGTTAACTTTATGAAGATTAATTACTTACATTTATATTTTAGTTTTAAAACATTTGTTTAATAAAACAATTCTCGTGTTTGAATGTTAGTTTACTTGTTTGGGCGACGATTTTAGCTTTTTCTTACACGTAATCTCTATGAAAAAAAAATCCCCAGATTCTATGTGTTGATTGGAAAACTTCGGGGACGTTCGTATTCACAAGCGCATGCAGCGTGTGCACACTGCAATGGGCGCTTTGCCCTCAAACGTAATGGGCACAATCATAAGCATCTGGAAACAGATTTCTAGAGTGGAATAACGGTTTAGAACGCTTGGCTCTTCTGCTTAAGCTCTTGGGTTCAAATCCCACACATTTTTTTATTATTGTTTTTATAAGTGTATATTCAGAACATTATATTACTCTAATATCAAACTATTTTTTAACGTATCATTTGAGTTTTATGGCATTACCTTTACACAAAAAACGTAATCACAAATTAACGTATTCTTTATAAATAAGTAAATAAATACATGAACAGAAACATTTATCTTCTAAAGTGAAAACACATAGAAATAAACACAAATTAATATCGGGTGTATGAACACTCAATCTTCGGGGCAGAAATGATGTCAGATCTCTACAGTAGTATGGACAACATCTCAGGCTTTTTGAATTTGTGCCCATAAACCATCTTTTGTCCTTCGTGCAAGTGAAAGGAATTTCTGTGCAGCATTTAGATAGAACAAATACTGAAGGAAATATTATAATATTAATCTTAATATATGTTATGTTAAAGCTTTCTGTGTATGGGAAATAATATTACGTAATTAATTTGTCATAATATGTTGCAAAGGTTTATTAAAAATGTGCTTCATGTCCGGAGACGAACCTGCGCTCATAATCACAGCATCACTGCATACTCTGCCACAGAGCTAACGGAACTCACACATTAGACAGCATCTTTAATCCATGCCATATAACTCAACTGCTGCAATGGCTGCACAGCCTTGCTGGCTATCTTGTGAATCGCGCGCTGTAACGAGTAGGATTTAAAGGAATTTTGCGTTCAAGAGATGGTTCTTTTTTGTGGTTATAGGGTGTTCGTTGTTTGAAATTGTGTTGTGAAGGCGGTGATCATTTCATGGACTATTGGTTGCTAGGTAACCTTTTCTTGTGCCAGAGTAATATTTATAGCGTCATAAGGAGCGTGTTTTTATGCTAGGATTGCATAAAATGAGCTTTTCATAATAATACTATACAAACTGGCATCTAGATTGTTCAGCCATTTAAACACTTCTTTTCTAACACAGCCAAAACTGGCTACCCAGCAGAGCATAACAGGCCATTTACAAGATATGACAAAAACACTGGGACAAACTTTTCGCGCGAGCAACTCACAGCTAAACTAGAGCAATAAAGTTATAAAACATATGTCCGGGAATATCTGGTTTGTGAGTTAGTATTGACAAAAAACATTTAACACGTTTAACCGTACTGAGCCTTTGTTAGTTTCCATTTCCTGTTGATACCACTTTGTACAGTGTCTAAACAGCTCTATTACACTTACGGGGTAGCTATTTAGTTTTCGGAATTCTGCTAAGTAGATAAACGGCTCTTCAATAAAGAATGATCACAATTTTTTAAGGCTTTCTAGCGCAAAATGTTAACTTTACAATGTTTTATTAGCTTTTTTTTATGTTTATTTACGGACGTTCTTTAACATCTCAGATCATCAGGTCCCATTCAATTCAGGTCGTGAAACGGCCGACAAATTTTGCTCACAGGCCTCTCTTTCAGGCTTGAGGTTCTTTATCATGCCGTAAATGTACGACACGGGACCCCACGGCTTTACTTCCCTTCCGAAGGAAGCCACACCTAGGATGTTTACGCCCGAAGAAATCCATCGGCCCTGGCCGGGATCGAACCCGCGATCTTGGGTTTAATATTTATTAGCTTAATGCCTAATGTAGTACACATGGTACTAGTTATATTGTTGTCACTTCCGGTTCTCACCTGTGCCTTTTCAGCCGAGGCATAACGAGAATTTGTTCTTTCCTTTAGCACAGCTCTAAGATGGTTTAAAGAGATGAGGCAAATAATTCAAAGGATCTGAAACAGGGGCTGCCATTTGTGCTCTAATGGGGGAAAAAAAAAAACATTCACACAGCTATTGTCACTGTGACAAAGGAGTGTCAGGAAACATTAAGAACACTTCCAGAAATTCTGGGTGTCACCCACACTTGGTAACTGAAAAGCTGCACTTAAGACGTGCTTGTGCACGGTGGGTTCCAGGACGGCTCATTCCTGAACAAAAGATGTTCACGTCGGTTTGCGTTGAAGATGATGTTGCAGGAAGATGCGAATCTTTGAGACTGGGAGGGCACAAGGAATTACGGAATTGGGGGTCTACAACTACACCATAGAGTG
The DNA here is from genome assembly GCA_030762175.1 of Metallyticus violacea. Classification (NCBI taxonomy): domain Eukaryota; kingdom Metazoa; phylum Arthropoda; class Insecta; order Mantodea; family Metallyticidae; genus Metallyticus; species Metallyticus violacea. Next base: position 14,179,877 of record CM060834.1, read on the forward strand.
TAAAATCAGGCATTCGTTGCTGGAGAGCATTGTGCTATCATAAATATCTGAAAATGGGGGGGGAACCTGACATGAGCATACAAATTAAGAAAGGAACGGTAAATAATAGGGCTGGGCTCCATTCAGATGGTGGACCAGGGGAATAAAAAGAGCGCAAGGAGGAAGGTTAGGTATGCTTGAGAGATATGGATAGGAAGAAGACAATTCCGTAGGGCACAGAAATGGTTTATTTAGAAGTACAATTGGATTAAAACACATCAATACATCAAAACAGGGGCTCGCGTGGCTCAGACGAGGGACATGTCGAATGATTAAGATCACTGACGAATATGAGGGGAGAATTTGCCTCATCTGCGAGGAGGGGTATTTATAGACATATATTCTGACTGAATGTAAAGGCACAGAAGGATGGAGAGAAAAGTATCTACCACACTCATTTACAGGATCGAACAGAGAAATGTGGTAATTCCCATCTTTGCTGAGAGGTAAGAAAAGGGAGAAGGGATAAGGCACATTATTATGGTTTTTTTGCCATTAAAATAAATGCGCTCTTACTTATTATGTGGAAAAACCATGTACAGAAAATTGTAGAGCAGAAAGGCAGTATCAAGCAAGAGGTAGAGTCGCAAACTTTTTTTTTTTTTTTTTACTGCGCTGCATATGTCAACATTAAATCCGTCATGTTGGAGTCTGAGAATGTGAAACTTGTTTGTGTAGTGCCAGATGTAAACAATATCCTTTTTTGTACAGTGCTAGTCATAGTCGCTAGGTGTCTCTGATGTTCAATGTAGCATTTGTTTTTGAAGCCTACTGGATAGTACGGTAATACCGAACGCTTGTTTTGAAATTAGGCGAAACTTATGACTTCAACATGACGGTGCCCCTACACAATTTTTGCTTGCAACTTTAAATCACGTAACAGAACATTGGGTGACAGATGGATCGGGCGGGGTGGACCAACGCAGTACCCTCCACGGTACATCAAAAGTATGCACGTATAATGTTTAGTTTCCCGTTATGTACCAATACTTATTAGTTGAGACTGTACGTGCACAATGAGTTACATTTCATTTTGACTGGCAAATAAAGATTTTACATAACGTCAGATTTCAATTATAATCATGCAAAGCCCCTGTTATTATACTGTATCTGACCCCATGTTCCTAATCTTAAAATGGTTAGTTTGCCACTATCTTTGTATTATACAATTTCTGTACTTCGTTTTTCCACTCTGTACATATAAAAACTATATACATAAAAAGATATATAAATATTGTAGTACTGAATTAGTAGAGGCGATAATTTGATTGCAAGACACGATTATTATTATTATTATTATTATTATTATTATTATTATTATTACTTCCTTCATCATCACTAGATACTTTCACAAAACATACTGACAGCATCTACAATAATCACTGCACTTTCGTAATAAACAAGCGGAGAAAGAAAGGAAAAACGACGCACATTATTGACAAGGGGAAAAATCGATTGAGTCGGTAGGATTCAAAGAATGTGACAACACAGAGCGTTAAAGCAAAGCTGAATTCGTAACAATCAAAGACATAGTATTCTGCGTAAAAAAATGTCAGTTTGTTATAAGGACGCTCTTATTATTCTATATTCACCTGCTTCATTGGGGACAAGCTTCTGCAAACTAAAAAATTAACAATTACGTTCTCACTCTGTGCTTGCTGTTCTGGGAATCCCTGTAAAGAAGATTATAATAACAAAAATGCAATTATCTCAGATAAACATTATTAACAAGTGAATGAACAGAACCCATAACTAAAATAATATTCCTAAATTCAAATTTCATAAAAATAACCTAACCAAATAGCTGCATCCTTTATGACCAAGAACCCAACAAACTCATGCCCGCGCTTGGTAACTTTGCTGCTCCCAATTAACGCGTATAATTGGCGTTTTCAGTTCTGCCGACATGGCGAAGGGAGTTGGTAACACAAACAAATGAACAACGAGGGCAAAAGTAAACCAATCAGTTGGGCTTAGCCCCCCACCAAACGGGTAGGAGGGCTGGAAATTGACACAAAAATTAGCTGATCTCATTGTGAGGCCATGGTGTATTTACCCAGGCCGACTCAACGCTCACAGCAACGCGGTTTGCTAAATGTTTGGAAGATAAACAGATCTGAATCGTAGTTCGATATTCTTTTGCTGAAATGAAGTAACAAGGGAGGAATCTCATAAACTGGGACCACTCTGGGGGCTAGGAATACTTGTGTCAACTCTATGAACGGTGGGACATTATCCTTCATACAGTAGCTGCGTAAACTAAACGAATTCCTCAGCAAGTCGAATAACTTTAAAAATGAAAATAAAATCCAAATTATGGTCGTATTAATTAATGAAATGAAATAAATGATGTCATTACTGTGTGGTCATAGAGAAACAAAATTATACTATTATTAGTATATTATATATATTGCAATCTATACGTATTACAAAAGAGAAACCACATTTTTAGAATTATTATTATTATTATTATTATTATTATTATTATTATTATTATTGAGATTAAACCACAAATAGTAATGGTATAACTATTTATTAAATGGAATATATGATCACTGATAAACAAAGGTATACTGGGAGAATATTTTAAATATAACAATATTTATGAACTTACCCATTAACATCTTTACATTCATTAAAATATAGAAAAATAACTGGAAGTTTCGAGTTACGTTGTGTATTTAAGATGAAGATGTTCATATGTTTTAATAAAAAAAAAATCATGTTACTATTTAGAAAACTGCAACGAAAACGTTTTCTGAAGGTTATTACAGAGCACAAATATAATTCTCAAACAGATATTACATTAATATTTCACATTTGATACCTTCAGTGTTAAATGTAAAACATATGCAGCGTTGTAAATATAGTTTATATGCTGAATAAATTTGTCCTTTTATTTTTAAAACAATAGAGAGAAAATTAAAGGCAAGAGCACTTTTTAAATTTCGGTTTTCAAGTGTAACCCTCACTCCATATAGTCCAATTTTCCTAGTTTTCAGTAACGAATTTTCTTATTTTATTTAAATGGTGTATACCGAATTTTGTTATAAAGAAACACATATTCTTGTCGTTAGAGAGATTTTCAAATTTTGAGTTTCAGGTAAACCCTCAATTTTAATTGTTTAATTTCCCCGATTTTCATAAACATTTTAATTAATTTATTTTAATGAAATATACAGAGTTTCGTTGAGATAGAGAGAGAGAAATAAACAAACAAAAACAAAAATTGCGATCGGTAGAGCGATTTTTAATTTTTTTTTTTTTTTTTAATTTTTCTTTAGGTTAACTCCTACCCCTCAATGGTGCAATTTTGCGGGTTAAGGTTTGTTAATTGATGCTTATATGCCGAGTTTCGTTGAGAAAAAAGAACTTGCGACGGCTAGAGAGTTAACAGACACGCGCACACATGCCGAGGATGCCAAAATGTATACACCCTTTCACAGTAGATATCTATTTAATATATTTCAAAGTTGGACCGAAAAACAACAGGAATGTGTAGTATGATGTTCTGTAAACAGAAGTAACTCACGTACATTATGATAGCGTTGCTACGTAACAGGTAAATCAACAATGAACAAATCAAGTCAAGATTGTCGTAAACCAACAATGAGCAAAGGAAGCGTACTCCAATACTTCTCTTGCCTCTTAATTACCCATAAGTCTCTAGACAAACAAATAAAACATCTAAAAATTTAACTTTACCAAAACTAATATGAACCAAAATACTTAAAAACCTTTTATAATTACTTCATCTAGTCAATCAATTCACAAATCGTTAAACTAAGTTGCTGAATTCCAAAGTAGACCCCAATAGTCTCTAAATAGTCTTACTCTCATTATTATCTTGTTTACTAATAAAATAGTAGGAAAATTGCATATAAAGAAAAATTATCTTAGAAGAATCCTCCAAAATGTGTATTAAAATGCGATAGAGAAACCACATACTGTAAATTTCATCAAAAGTTTAGAATATCTCAACGTGTATGTAAATTTGTGGCATATTTAAAAAAAAAATTATTCACATTTTTTTAACGAGTGCTCCAGATTTTGTCGATGCATTTTGTTACAGTGAATTTATCTTGAGAGAATCTAAGCTCGAGGTTTTTATTTTGAATATTTAGCGAATAAAATCATAAAAATAAAATGCCCTCACAGCTATGAACGTCCAGTCCAGCATTTTAATTTTCGCTCAGTTGAACAGATTAAGGTCAGAAACAGATGCGGGTCGAGATTAAAGCAATTTACGGTATATACTATTTTATTTTTCATATAAATCTTTACCGCCACGGGTGGCCGAGGTCGTTAGGGCGGGAGATCTGGGGTTCGAATCCCGCCCGGACCGTCCTCCCTGAATGAGGTTTTTTCCAGGTTTTTCTCAGTCTTCATAAATGGCAAATGTCGGGGAGGTATCCTAAACTTAGGCCTGGAACGTTTCCTTCCATAAAAATATCCTATCCCAGCATATCATTTCATCTCATGTATCATCAGTGTTCATTGCCTGTGGTGCCTCTGCAGCAAAAACGGGCGTTAAACATTATTCATTCATATTAAATCTTTGGTGACAAACAGAAGACAATTGAAGCATGATGACATACAACATAAATTAAATGTACAATTATTAAAAACGCTCATTTGAAAATAAAAGTGTAATATATATTGAAATTGTTCTTTCAATATATACGAGAGTAGATCAATAAGTTTGTGGCCTAACCATTTTCTAGGTACGATAAAGACAAAAATATATTTCACTTTTCATTATAGTTTCCCTTTATTGTAATACACTTCTCACATCTTTGAACTAACATTTCAATTCCCCCTCCCCCAAATTGTCACAAGTCTTGTCTGTAAATGGGCATAGACAGCATCCATCACTTCTTCGTTACACTTCAATTTCCTTCCTCGAAGGTCCTTCTCGAGTTTGCGAAGAGGAAATAGTCAATGGCTAGCAGCTAGATCCAATCTTAATTTGATAATTCTACTTTTTTATACAGTTAATTTGTTAGATCTAAGCTTGAATATGTTTCTATTATAGGCAGTCCTTAAATCTGTTAAACTTGTTGAAATAATTCAACGCAAATTTCTAAAGTATGCATTTAAAAAAAAAAAAAACTTTTTCCCCCTAATTTAATTACTTGTGATACTTTACTTAAATTATTTCAGTACCAAAGTTTATCTCATAGAAGGAATCGTCACTTGTTACTTTTCCTTAAAACTATTATACAATAAGGTAAATGATCAAACCTAAGACAGTCAATATGCTTTTATCATCCAAATATCACACCAAACCAATATCTTTTATTGCAAGGGTTAATACTGATGCACATTAATGTTCTCCTGTGCAAACATTATATAATAAATTACATTATTTAACTATTGATATATTCAATATGAATATTACACTTTCATTTTATCATGTGATCATTTATTACAAAATATACATTGATTAACTTATCATTTATCAACATCACCAATTTTTATTTGTTTTTGTAATTTTTTGTCATGTTTGATTTATTATTTTCTTTTTTTATTTTCTTTTATTTTTTCATTGTCTTATAATTGTAAGGATTTTATCTGATTAAGTGAGCATTCTAATTGGGAAATCTTTAATGTTCACAAAGTAAATAAATAATAAATATTAAAATTACTGTATAAAATGGAAATAATAAACCACAAGCTCATAATTTCCTACCTAACGATGCAGACTTAGGTTTAATTGAACTAGCTAGGCATAAGAAACAACACAGTTTCTCTGCTGATAACTTTGGTAGTTATTGTATGAACAAGAAGAAAGAACAATGCTTTTGTTGTGTATGTAATGAAGAGGGAAGATTTTTATCCACAAAGGAGCTACTAAACCATGCAGGGGTTAGAAAAAGGGGCTATTGATGGACAACAGATGCAGAGTCTGAAAGTGAGATGGATATAGTTAGGGAAAACAAAACCATTTACCATCAAGTACAAAGGAATTTCATCCCAAATGAAGAGTTCAATGAAATTGATTTCTATAAAATACAAAGAGATTACAAAATCTGTCATCAGTGAAACGGGAGGCGGTCTACAAGAATGGACTTTTGTGACAGCGGCCAAGAAAAAGGACACGATATCTCTTTCTTGTATTCCTCTTTTATCGTTCATATTTCAAAAACTTACCAACATGTTCTTCTACTCATCTGTCAATGGGTTCCAAAGACCAGATTTCTGACGAGGAAAATGATGAATTTATGTTTTGTTAATGTACTACAAATTTGAGTGCTGTAAATGAAATATTATGAAGAGGTTGGCTGAATGAAGTTATTCAGTGCGCAAACTATGCAACTGAATATTTTTTAATGATTGTTACATTTTATGCCATTATCTACATGAATCCATCAGATTATTTTAGATTTCACATTATATTATATATATATATATATATATATATATATTAGTGTACTTCTTAATTTTCTGTGCAAATTTTCAAGAAACTTGAATCTTCACCATATATATATATCATGAAATGAAAGTGATAAAACAGAATTGGTAAAATTGTAGGCCGATTTCATGGTCTATTAGTAGATTTACAAGAGCTGATTTTGATGTAATGGGTTTGAATCCCGGTTAAGCCAACCTGTCTGAATAAACTTTATTTTGGAATTTTTCCTTACCCTGGGAAGGTGAATACCAGATAACTTTAAGGAGACAAGGACTCCGAGTTCATTGACGCCATCGTTAATTAATTTCGTATTATTTATGACTGCACACTTAACACCTATAGTGTTCAGTCCACAGCCTATAGACATCAAAAGAAAATATCTGCTGTGATTGATTAGATTTCCTTATATTCTTATACCGGAGTGGTCATAGATTCATGAGCTAAATAGCTGATATGATTTGGGTTTGAACCTTATTTAACGGAACGAATTCAAATAGAAAAATTAGGCTCACAATACAATGCTGTCAGGTTTTTTCCGCCCTATGAGAAAGCCCCCACTTGTTTACTGTACCGTGGAGGGGGTAGCAAGCCTACTTGCTTTCTTGTTAATCTTGCTGACTATCGCAATCGTAACGCAGCAGTTCCCGAGTGAGTGTTGTGTTGTTCCTATCCTAATTAATAGTATACATAAACTGAATTATGCCTCATGTATTTATAATGGCTCAGCGTGTCTTTATGTACGATTCATATGTGTTAACTCAGTGGTGAAAGAATCATAGGACCATTTTTTTTGTAAGCATACAGTCGATTCTGTTACTTATGTAAATACCAAATAACTCCTTTACTCAGAGAATTAACCGCCAGGCAGCGTGATCATGCATATTTTAAGAGGACTCTGCCACTGCTCACACTGGGAATAATTCCATGAGAAAAGTTTACAATGTGTTTCCACAGGACAGAGTTATTAGCAGAGGTTTGTGGCCACCTGGATCCAGGGATTTAAAATCCTACGGTCACTATCTCTGGGGTAAATTAAAAAATACACAAAAATAAAAAATCTTCACACTATACAAGAACTCGAAGATAACATTCTTCAGGAAATTACCCGGATGAACTACAGCAAATGATGAATAATTTCCTAAAGAGATGCCAAAAGGTGGGAGAATGAAAGCGAGAAGTTTCAACATCTCATTTGATTATTTCGTAATTAATCAGCCTTTTAAATTGATTTGTGTATAATTATAAGGCTGGTTTCTTTTATTGTTTTACTCTTCCGCTAATCACGGAGACCCAACTGGCCGGCTAGCCGGCTAACGAACGGCGCGCTCGCCCAAGGCAAAAAGCTCCGGGGAGGGGGGGAACAAAACTGATCGCACAGTGATTTTGGGCATAGATTGGCAGGCAGGCATACTTTCTAACCACGAATGTACACAAATGGTAAACGTAAACAATTCTCCATGACAACATATCTCCAACTAGCAGACTGCCTGGTATCGATAGCATCATTTGATTGTCTGAAAAGTTGATCATTATTTAACAAACACAACTTATTCGATCGCACCTTAAAACATTGAATTTATCTTTCAATAATAGCTCGTAAACCAGGCATTTCCGCACATACGTTCACTTGGTTCTTTTTTGGTGTAACATATTCTTGTACCAGTACTTTTACAACCTGTATTTATACACAGTTTTAATGAGCAGATTCAATAAATACATTAGTACCCTATTAGCATACAAACATTCATATGGATTAAATGTACACACATTTAAACTGCGGTTTTTTTTTTCATTTAATTTCCATACACTTAATATATAGGACTTATGTCATGCACGTGCATTAGAATGAACAGATCATGTTCTACTGTTAATGGGGCAAATGAGGTAATATCTAAACAAAACGACAGAAACAATTCACAATAAAATCCCAAGAGGGATGAAACACAGAAATCCAAACAAACGAGTAATTGAACGATTTCAAATCAGAGCAAAATGAATTATTTATTACACCAGGACGGGCTTTGAAACCAACCTAACGCACTCGACATATTGCCAATCAGCACACAAAAATAAAATTTAACTCAGCTCATAAGCTATTTTGAAGAACTGGTTAGATTGGGAGAAAATAAGACATGAGGCCTTCAAAGTGAGAAAGGGGTTGGTTTTTTTTTTTTTTTTTTTGATTGATTTTATTTATGGACGCTCTTTAACATCTCAGGTCATCAGCATCCCATTCAAATCAGGGCGTGAAACGGCCGACAAAGTTTGCTCAGAGGCCTCTCTTTCAGACTTGAGGTTCTTTTTCGTGCCGTAAATGTACGACACGGGACCCCCGGCTTTACTTCCCTTCCGAAGGAAGCCATACTTACGATTTTTACGCCCGAAAATTCCACCAATCCTGGCCGGGTTCGAACCCGCGATCTTGGGTATAGGAAGCAAGTATGGTAACCACTACACCACCAGGACCGACAGAAAGGGGTAGAAACCATCGGATTGGGCAATATTTGAACAGCGGGTCAAGGAAATAGCAGAACTATATGGAAGAGGCTCAAGAACTGCTTGAAGGATATAGACAGGCAGCATACAATTGCGCAATTTGGGGGAAAGATCTGGTTAGAGGTGAAAATTGGATTAAAATCTGGATGAGCGATGGAGCTGTACAGCCTTTGATAAAAAAAAGTAATCAACTCTTGAACGCAAAATTCTTCTAAGCTCTACTTGATACAACGCGCTGTTCACAAGGTATACAACGAAACTGTGTAGCCACCGCAGCAGTTGTGTTATATGACATGCACTAAAGACGCTTTCAGGTGTGTGTGTTCCGTTAGCTCTGTGGCAGAGTGTGCAGTGATGCTCCTTTGTAACATACTATGACAAATAGTTTCGTAATATATTGTTTCACGTACACAGCAAACTTTAACTTTAGCATATTATAAAGAATTTTATAATATTTTCTTCAGTATATATTTTACCTAAATATAATGTGCTATGCAGACTTGCTTGCATGAAGGACAAAAGATGGCTTAAGGGTATTGTAGCCTCTCGTTCACACTACTGTAGAAATCTGGAATCACCTTTGCAGGGCAGTTATAAATGCTGAGGGTTCATACACCCGATATTAATTTGTATTTTCACTTTAGAATATAAATGTTTCTGTTCATGTGTTTATTTAATTATTTATAAAGAATACGTTAATTTTTTATTACATTTTATGAGTGCCTTAAACGCAAATTATATTTTAAAATACAACACGATATTAAGGCAACATGATTCTATATACACACTTATAAAACCATTAATAAAAAATAAAGCAAAAGTGTTGTGTTGGATTTGAATCCAGGAGCTTACGCAGAAGAGCAATGCCTTCTGACTGTTAGGTCACCGTAATGTTCTCTTTCCAGATACTTATGCTTTGGGCCATTACGTTTGCAGGCAAAGCACCCACTGCAGTATGCACTCGCTGCATGTGCGTTGTGAATACAGCATTTACAAGTGTTCTCGAAGTTCTCCGGTAGACACGTAGAATCTAGGGATGACTCTTATTTATTTATTTATTTTATTTATTTTTTGTATGAAATACTGGCTATAAAAAAGGCACAGTAGGAGGACTGAGGTTTTGAGGAAAAAGAACCTGCCGCCTTCCTTTAGTGACTCTAAGAGAGGGCAAGGAACTTACTGGGCTCTGCAGCAGGCAAGGGTGAGAAGTAGTGTGTCGAAGGTGGGACAGTTCAGATCTGAAAATGCTGAAAACCGAGAGGAGCTGGGGAGGAGGAGACTAATTGAACTTAAAAATGTAGACGTATATTTATGATTATATACAAATACACATTTCAAATATATTTTACACATGTCTCATCGATCGTACGCACTTAAACATGACACGCAATTTGAAAGGAACAAATAATAATAAAAAACAAATAAATAAATGTTTTTATTTAAAAAAGGGAAGAAATGTATTTACAAATGTATCATTTATAATTATACCAGTTATAGCGTTCTAATCACAAAATACATTTCTTCTAGCTTCGTGCACTTTGGCTAGGAATATGCCCATACTCAACCAATTATAGTTTGGAAACAGCTCCCAGCATGCTGTAATTGCCTTAAAAATTTCCTGGAAACAGTGTTTATCTCAGATGTTCCCAGTGGGTACATTCTAACAGGATATGTGCCCATTCCTCATTCCCTCCACAAAATGGGCAGATTCTCCTACCAGAACTATCCATTATGTTTTAGCCTTCCAACGTCCCAATCTGAACTAGGCCATTCCTGATCTTGCCTTTATTCCCAGAACGAGCATATACTATATCTCTTTACCCTAAGTTATTTACTTTTATTCGTTGGGCTCAAGCAGACTTTCGTGTTACATTCTACCTCGATTTCTTGCCTGCTGATTACTTCTAGCCTTGTGTTAAGCTTCTTCCATAGGTTTTTATAATTTTCATCGCCTCATTGCCATAGTGAACCCAGCCAGGTCAATTTCATCTAGTCTTCTTTCCACCTCTGCAGCCCAGAGCTTGGTGTTATATTTCGTATCTGGTGTCTATAGCATCTAGCACGAAGTGTGGACTGGTCTCCCTGCACTAGTCTAAGCCAGTGTTTCACTGTCCTTGTTTTATTACTAACAATGACTTTATAGTTAACCCACCTTCCTCATAATCCCACAAACTGTAATTATACTTATGATAATGTATTCACTTGTTTTACTGGCACGGAGGTTACATGTTCTGGATATTTGTATTAAGCGATTATTATTATTATTATTATTATTATTATTATTATTATTATTATTATTACTATATTAAATATATAAAGCAATGGAGGTATAACTCATTTAAGGAATGTACGTGTTTGTGTACAATGAAAGGCACATACAAAGTTTCTAAAGATAATACCAAAGTGTTTAACTGATAACGCACTCTCTGTAGAGGCATTGCCTGCCCATTCTATTGACCTGTTTTTCTAGTAGTAGAAGAAACCAAAGTACTCAGGTATAAGAAAAACTGCGTCCCACATCACTCGTGCTTGGGCATGTCAGTGGCATCTGACGGAGACATTCTGCACCAACAAGCAAATTGCTCAGATGGAATACCAATAACTTTTTCTGTGTAGCAGCGGGCGACATTTTGAGGGGACAGCGGAGAGTGACGTATGGCCAAGGAGGTAGAAAGAAGGATGGCCAACTCAGGAACTGTAAAACAGGAACGAAAACAAGGGGGGGGGGGGAGAGGAAGTCAATAATTAATGTCCCGTCTATCTGAGAGTTTTTTTTTTTTTCTGCCTTTGCTAGAGAAAGTTTGTGGAAATAGGTTGGTAGGGCTGTAGATCACAGGGTCAGATGGTTTTACAGCAAAATGTGTAAGCGGAGGTAAGTTTGGAAGGAAAGTAGTTGAACTATCCAACTTTGTTATTTATAAAAGAGTGTTTTAGTCATTTTTTTCTTTGAAATGTTTACTGGCATAGTTTTTTAAGCATCAATTTACTGCAGGTGCTGATAAAAAACATGCACCCTTCGCGCCAAATAAAGTGATATTTTACTAAAGTTTATAGCTACCATTACAAAATCACAGTTATTTAACCCAAAGGGCTCATGTCGTTTCCGGAAGAAATGAGGACAACTGTGTTCCGTATTCTGACTGCAAAAACTGACAGTTTAATTTGCTTTTGGCGAAAATCCACCGGTCTCTCTGGACATAATAATAAAACATTTGAGTGTTTTAGCATATCTGCTACCCGGAAGTTATTTTATTACGGCACTGTCTCTACTATTCTTACAGTCTAATGCGGCCGCTGCTTAATTATGACCTTGTTCTCTATGGTCTAAAAGTTTTAGCGAATTCCGAAGCAATTTCAATGTTGTGGATGCTAATTTCATTGTGTTAGTAGAGTTTTTTGCTTTGATTTTTCTGCAGAGCTTTGCTTGATGCCCTGCCCCCTTGCACTTGCTGCCTGAGGTGGCACTTCTTTGCTAGCGAAATTTAAAAAGTGTAGAAGTTAAGTGAATTAAAATTCTAAATGTTATATTGCTGTATTTCTATCCCAAAGTGCGACTACTTGGTTCGAACAACCAAAATCTCAATGACCCGTAAATACTTTTAACTACAGAAATTTAAAATCTCAAAAGTGTAGTTGTCTTTAAAAGAATTTCAGCTCAGCCAAATTTATAAATATTATATGGACCTACTAATTAAAATATATTTCACTATTATTACGCACCTGTTTGCTACAAAACTTAAGAAAGGACTGGAAGGAAACCATGCATGTTCAACAACGTGTAAAATTAGTGACATTTTAAACTATTTTAAAGCTGTTTTGGTGAAGAGCAGAGGGACTTCAATCTGTTCAAATATGCTCCCATAGCACCTAGCGACGTTCTCACTATACAAGATCATCCTGACTGACACAGGAGAAGATTCCTCTGGGAGAGTTAGAAGATGCACCTAATGATATACTGTAATGTTGTCATAAACGGAAAATGAAAACAACTAACTATGTGATACTTAGAACTTTGTTTCACTGTAGACAGGCATTTGTTTATCTGCCGTTAGCTTAATACTGGTTATTGTTCTTTAGAGTTGTGAATAACAGAAGAAAATGCACGACCACATAAAACATTATAAGAAAAATGATTGTGTATTAATGATAAATAACTTGACTTAAATAATGTACCCATTATGTTTATCTAAATTTTCCTGTATTTAGCCATATTTAGTTATTCAAATTATGTAGGCATTATCGAATTAAATGTTCATGTATTTATTTGGTCATATTTAACGTTTTAAGGTCATATTTGCTTGCATATTTCCCGCTTTTATACGTCATAACACCCGAACCCTAATGACAAGACGCACCAAGTTTTCTAAACTCATCACTACATATAATTAAGCATTTTTTTTCACTAGCACTAATAAAGATACATTCAAGCTTCTGGACACATTCAAGCGTAATTAACGTATTTTTCATACTTTAATCTAATGTATTTATAAATCTTTCAGGTTGTCACATATCCTAGTATAACTGCTATGATATTATCTTTTCAACATGTGTACCATTTGCAATGGGTAGGCAATTTCCTTGGGGGAACTTTCTCGGAACCTGTATCGACGAGTTCTTCGGGAAAGAAGTACCCTCTTGGCACCCCTTCTACATTACATTTAATTACTTGCAGTATTAAAAAAGGTCACTTTAGCTTCACTCACCCTCAAATATACTTGTATATAAGCTAAATCCTCCGGTACTTTTCCTATGTGCACACATCAATCACTCTTGAAATGACTTCTTGACGTTTCACTGCATTTTAACGTCTCTTTCTCTAAATGCTGGTAGAATACCGCGCCGTTCCACTGCAGTTCCCAACAGCCTAGAAAGAGAGAGAAACAAAGAATTACCAAACTAACACATGATTCGCGATCCCGCGTACACTAAAATATAATTGAGGCAGTTTAAAAATAATAAGTTACAAAGAGTGTTAACACGAAATAATTACATCATTCTATATTATCTCAGTACAACATAAATATAAATACTATACAGGGTATAAAAAAGGCATTCCGGAACCTTAAGGAAACATTCCTCACATATACAGAATAAAACATATTTTCATTATTTTCTTGTTAGAGCCCTTTTTCTACACCTGTATTGTATGGCAGAATATTCAGAAATGGAACTATGCATAGTTCTTATGGGAACTTCGCATTTGAATGCCTCATTTTACTGTATATGGAATGAGTTCCGTAAACATACAGAACTGACAGAACATGCTCGGTGCTACGTCAAGCAATGAAACGAACAGCATAACAAGTAGGCTACATGGTACAGAATGACCACAACAACGGCGAACCTAAGAACTAAGAGTAGTTACAACACTCCACCCCATTAATCTAGAGTTAAAAGCTAAAGTTTACCTACTGTGCGTATTAAGCAATTGTTCGGTTGTGGGATTATTGTCTCAGGATAGTTATGTTGACATTCTACAGAGTAACAACGCGCGCGGTATTTTGAAGCTCATTGTTATCGAGCGGCGCTTTCAAGTCCTTCCCCTACAAGTCTTCTCTCCTGTCCTTGAACTTCGCTTCAAAGCAGTGCAGTAGTTGACATTCGTCTAGATGGGACAGTTGACTTTAGAACAACACATTTTTGTGTGTAAATGTTAACTATAAATACCAGTCAGTTCATAGTGTTCGTGCAGAATTTCATTTGCAATTGCATATTCAATAGTCCCTTCCAGTAAATAACTCACGAAATTGCGAATAAATTTAATTCTACTGAATCCGTGCATAAAAAAAAAAAAAAAAAAAACACGCGGAAACGACAGTTTTAACAATTGGTGCAAATTTGAATGTTCGCCAACAAAATCACTTCCGAAATCAGCACAAGTGGAGATTTCAGTGGGTTCTGCACTAAAGCAAAAAAATTATTAAACCTCGAATCGTACAAGTGTACACCTGTCCATTGATTAAAACAAGGTGACCTGGTAGCAAGAGTGCATTATTGAAAGAGCTTTTTACTTCTTTTTTCCCTTCATCTGTGAATCAAGGTTTAAAACGCTTCTATTCTTTTCAAACCAGTCCTGGTTTCACCTGAACAGCCGTGTGAACAATCAAAACACGCGCTTCTGGTGTACCGAAAATCCACATTGTGTACAGGAAACTCCTCTTTATGATAGGAAAGTTGGAGTTTGTTGTGCTGTAGGCGCAAGGTGTATTATCGGTCCGATTTTTGTGCGAGACGATAATAGATGCAGAAAGCGCTACAGAAAGTACATTTTGACTCATTTTTTTCAGAAGTTTACAGAAGCAGAGAAATCATATGGGTGGTTTTAACAGGATTCTGTAACTGCTCTTACAGCAGCGGAGTTCATGAATAAAATTAAAGAAGTGTTTGAGGACAGAGTGATTAGTGCTGGTGTATGTCCCTCTCGTTCACCAGATTTAACAGTGTGTGATTGTAGGGTTGCATGATGAACAGAGTTTATATAACAAACCTCACACATTGGAGGAACTAAAGCAAAATATCACAAATGAAATCACATACATTACAGTGGCCAAACTTAAACTTGTCAATCAGAATGTATTTTACCGTTGCAATGCCTCTTTAGCCGAAGATGGACTACATTTCAGATGTCTTCTACAAGATAAAAGTTTATATTCAGTTTTAGAAGCGAAGTTAAAGTACGTTCTCGGGCGGCCGCGACACGTCCAGCCGCCGAGAATAAAAATACCGCGCGTGCGGGATAGCTTTTACGTGAAAGCTCTGTATTTGCCATATCACACTGTAAGCAGGGTTGTAGACAAACATATCCAACAAGGAAATAAAGCATTTCAGGTTCCATGTTCAATATAACATATTTGCACCTTTATATACAAGGGATGTTTACCCAAAGCTTTGACACGCCTTTTTCTTACACCCTGAATTTTAAAATTATATGGTCTGAATATTGGACGTCAGTTTCCAGAAGAGCGTGGGCTATATAAATGGGTCGAGCCCAAGGTTAGCCTACACAGCAACGAAAATTACCATGAAAGACCTCCTTCATTTCCCCCTGGCAGAAGACTGAGCCTTCGACAGTATTATTGGTAGCTGGTCATTAAGCCTAACAGTTTGTCAATACGAACTAACAAACAAACAAATGTTGAGTAGGTTCAGCCTACGCTGTGAAGTGGAAAAGCTATGAAGAGCACATCCAGAGTCTAATCTTTTTGGAGTGGTAGCTGTGGTTCTTATAACTGAAGAAAGTGGATCCTTTTTACGATTTCTTCCCAAAAAGTATCATAAATGAATCTGATATATGAAGAGGTATCCGCAATAGAATATGGTTCCTGAAAACTCAATGATTTCTGCTGTAGTGCAATATTAACTGCGTCAATGTGACAAAACAACTTGCATAGCACACACAACAAGTATAAATAGAAATTAAGTACATTTGAATACAAAAGCCATTTGCTTTAAAACCAACATCTGATGATTATGCAAGAGACTGGCCCAATTACTTGTATTGTAGTTTTGAATAGTCCTGGTGAATAACCTTGTATCGGTGTGCGCGAGACAACTCTAGGAGATTTATGACGGGGGTAACTTCTCAGCTGCATAAATGTAACAAACAATTGCAAGTGAGAAAGATGAGAGCGGTACAACTGTGCAATAAATCGTCCTTATAATGTGTTCAGTGCGGAAGTAAGAGAGATTAGTTGATTGGTTTCCCTATGAATGTATAAAAAGAAAATGAACTCGATCAGAAACCACTGCTCATCCGCCAGGATTATTCAAAACAACTTTAATTAGAATGAAATGCTGAAAATGATTAGAAGCAAACCCCTATCTAAGTGGACAGAATTAATTTACATTAACCACATCATTACCTTGTAACTGCTTGAAGAAGAAATGTTTCTTAGGCGAATTCCTTACATTTTTTTAATCAAATTCATTGCATTCAAAGTAAAAATTAAACATATGTAGATATTATTATGATCCTTTGAAAGTCGGTCCTGGTGGTCTAGTGGAACAGTGGAACCAATATCGCAGCTTCAATCTCGACTAGGCTCAATGGATTTTTTTCGGACGATAGCTCGATGTTTTTTTTTTTTTTTTTTCGAACGATACTTCGAAAGGGAAGTAAAGTCACTGGATTCGTGCAGTTGAATTATAGCAAGTAAAGGAAATCTCAAGCCTGAAAGAAGAGGTTTGATTGATTATTGCTTAAGGGCGCAAAACTGCTACGGTCATTAGCGCCCAAACACATCAAGTACTGCGTCAGATATAAAAATAAATAAACAAAGAACGCAAATCCTGCGCATAACGAACGGACAGTAGTACTTGTGCAATAAAACTTATACCCAAAAACAAATAACAAGGGTATAAGGCGCCACAAACATTAGGGCGTTACTAAAACACAGCCGCAAGAGCGGAAAACCACAACAGCCCTGTAATGGACTAAAAACGTGCCAATAAAAGCACAAAGCAAACACAGGTCAATAAACAAAGACCGGTAGCAAAATTAATCAGCAAGAGCTGAAAACAAACCAGTCTTATAAAAGATTAAAATGGTAACAATAAAACCCCAAAACAAATAACAAGGGTAATGTGCAAAACAACAATTAGAGACTAGTTAACATGATTCAGCAAAAGCTGAAAAAACAACAGTTCTAAAAGAGTCCAAAAATGCCGTCAACGGTAAAAGATAAAACCTCACACCTTGCTCCAAAAACCACAAACACGGATAAAACGGAGCATGCGCTCAACAGCAACCACATCATCTGCGAGTAAGTCCTCAATAGAGGAGGGCAAACCAAGGCTAATTCTAAAAGCTGTCAGATGAAGACAATCAATTAAAATGTGACGCACTGTAAAGGGGTGGTCACAGTGAGGGCAAGCTGGAGCGGGTTGACCATTAAAAAGGTGAGAATGACTAAAACGGCAATGCCCAATTCTAAGACGAGCTAAAATTACTTCTTCGCGACGAACACCGCGAGAAGAAGTCGACCAGTTAAAAGGGGCGGATTTACATTCACGGAGCTTATTATTTGGGAGTAATTCCCACTCCTCGCGCCAGCGCGAAAAAATGGCTCTACGTAACGAATGTATAAAATCCCCGAAATAAAAACGCTGCTCGTACTCAGCAGGGTCTAAAAGAGCGGATTTTGCTGCAACATCTGCGGCCTCATTACCTGGGAGTCCGACGTGTCCAGGCACCCATAGCAGTGTTACCCTGATGCCAGCGTCGAAAAGGGTTAAAACTACATTCTGGACCATTTGTACAAGAGGGTGGTGATTGTACAGCTGTTTAAAACTTAAAATAGCACTCAAAGAGTCGGAACATATAACACTGTTCCCCAGCCCGTGATCAAAAATAAATAAAACCGCCCGATAGATAGCATACAGCTCCGCCATAAAAATAGATGTTGCAACGTTAAGACCATACGTAAAACTAGCCCCATTAAAAACAAAAGCACATCCTACACCTGTGTCAGATTTTGAGCCGTCGGTATAGATAAAATTCCAGCCATTAAAAGCGGATTTGATCTCGCTAAAAGAACAACGAATAATATGTGCTGCGGTCGAAGATTTCGGACAGGACGTGAGCCCGAGATGAACGGGGGCCTCTGCTAAAATCCAGGGGGGAGAAGAAGTTTCCCCGGCTAAGAAAAAAGCAGGTAACTCCATGTCCAAAGTCCGTAAAATCTCCCGAAAACGAAAGCCAGCGGGCTTAGGAGTAAAAGACCGAGCAGCGTAAAAACGATCAAAAGACATGTTAAAAAATGGCCCATTCGTGGGATGACGAGGTTGCGCAGCTAAGCGACAACCGTACGCAGTCAGTAAAACATCCCTACGATAAAACAACGGAGGTTCTCCAGACTCCGCACATAAACTCAACACAGGACTGGTGGGGAATGCCCCAATGGCAACACGGATACCCCGGTGATGAATCGGGTTAAGGCGACGAAGGATAGAAGGCCGCGCTGATCCGTAGACCACACAGCCGTAATCCAGTTTCGAACGGATGAGTGAGCGATAAAAGCGTAAAAGAACAGTCCGGTCAGCTCCCCAAGATGTGCCACTTAAAACACGTAAAATACAAAGAGAACGCTCACACTTGCCTCTGAGTTGCGCTATATGCGATGACCAGCATAATTTCCTATCGAACACCAAGCCAAGGAACCGAACTTCGTCTGCGAAAGAAAGTGCGTCTGGGCCAAGATGGAGCGAAGGTGGAGGATACTCCTTGTGGCGCCAGAAGTTCATGCAGACGGTCTTCTCTGCGGAGAAACGGAACCCGTGAGAAACACTCCAAGCGTGAAGGCGGTCGAGACAGCATTGGAGGCGGCGTTCCAAGAGACAGGTTCTCCGAGAGGAAAGATAGATGGCAAAATCGTCCACAAATAACGACGATTGTATTCCTGGCGGTAAACACTCGGTGATAGAGTTAATCGCAATGGCAAATAGTGTGCAACTAAGTACCGAGCCCTGAGGTACGCCGTTCTCTTGAATAAAATTAGATGATAAAACTGATCCCACGCGAACATTAAAAACCCGGTCCTTCATAAATTCCTGAATAAAAACAGACATACGCCCACGTATGTTCCAATCGTGAAGCGTTCGGAGGATACCGCCTCTCCAGCAAGTATCGTACGCTTTCTCCAGGTGAAAAAATACAGCAACCGTTTGACACTTGCGCACAAAACCGTCCATTACATGGGTAGTTAAAGACACCAGATGGTCGACTGAGGAACGATGACGCCGGAAACCACACTGGGCGTTCGTTAATAATTGCCTCGACTCCAACCACCACATGAGCCGTCCGTTAATCATTCGTTCCAACACTTTGCAAACGCAGCTGGTGAGGGAAATCGGACGGTAACTGGAAGGAAGATGTGGGTCCTTTCCAGGCTTAGGTATGGGAATGACGGTGGCCAATCGCCAAGCGCAAGGAAATGTGCCGTTACACCAAATAAAATTAAAAGTTCGTAATAAAAATGCTTTGCCTTCTGCTGGTAAATGCTGCAACATGGCAACATGAATGTCGTCAGGTCCCGGTGCGCAATGTCGAGAGGTAGAAAGGGCATGCTCCAGTTCCCTGGCGGTAAAAGGAACATTGTAACTCTCCTGATGGTCGGAGGCAAATGAGAAACCTTTCCTCTCAACCTGCTCCCTTAATGCGCGAAATGTAGCCGGGTAATTGGCGGAACTAGAAACATCAGCGAAGGTTCGCCCTAAAACATTGGCGACGTCAGTCGGAGTAGTGAGCACTCGATTTAAAACCCTAAGACCGGGTATAGGTGTAAACCTTGGTTTGCCAGCAACGCGGCGTAGCCGTTCCCAAACTACGGATGAAGGCGTTGTTCGGTTAAAAGAAGAGGTAAAAGAAATCCAAGAAGCCTTTTTGCTATCCTTAATGACTCGGCGGCATTTGGCGCGAAGTTGTTTGTAGCAAATCATATTTGCAGAAGTAGGGTGGCGACGAAAAACTCGGAGAGCACCTCGGCGTGCACGCAACGCATCCCGGCATTCATCGGTCCACCAGGGAACCGGCAAGCGTCTGGAGTGACAAGACGACCGGGGAATAGCCTTATCTGCGGCTGTGATGATGACCGTACGGAGGTGCTCGATGGCGATGTCTATAGATGGAAATTCACACCCTGAAAATTCGGCCAAAGAACGGTAGAGAGGCCAATTCGCCTTTTCAACGAGCCATTTTGGCGCGCGCTGTGAATGTGCGTTCGAAGAGAGTACATGGATCTGACACGGAAAGTGGTCACTGGAATATAAATCAGAGATGACGTTCCAGGTGAAATGTACAGCAAGTGAGGCAGAACAGATGGATAAGTCCAAGTGCGAAAAGCTATGAGTGCTGTCAGAGAGAAAAGTAGGTTCACCAGTGTTGAGAAGTATAAGATTGTGATTCAGCAAAAAGTCAGCTAAGAGGTTACCTCTTGCACACTCCGTGGTGGAACCCCATAGGGGATGGTGTGCATTAAAATCCCCCAAAAGAAGAACAGGGGGTGGTAGCTGAGACAAAAGATCGTCCAGGTCAACTGTGGTGATGGTGCCGGACGGAGGTAAATAAACATTGCAGACAGAAAAACTAAGGCCAGAAAAGTGAACTGTAGCTGCAGCAGCTTGTAAAGGAGTCTGGAGCTGTAGTGAGGTGCTGTACACGTTATTGCGAATTAAAAGTAAAACTCCGCCGTGAGCGGGAGTGCCATCTTCGGGAGGGAGATCAAATCTCACCGAAGAGTAACCGCGTAAATTAAAAGAATCACTTGGGCGAAGCTTAGTCTCTTGGAGACACACAAGCAAGGGGTCAGTAGAACGTAAAATTAACTCGAGGTCAGGTCTTCGACTACGGAGACCACGCACATTCCAGGAAAGGATAGCCATTGTTAAAATGAGATAAAAGAAACTAAAAATTTACCACCTTACTTTTTGGACGGTGCGGGGCGAAACAAACGTCCTTTTTTCAGTCGCGTGGGACTCGGTGGTTTTGAAGGAGCAGGCACATCCTGCTCCATCACATCCTCAGAGGGAGGGCTCTCCCGCTGAGAAGCATCCACCGATTCCAACGCCTGGAATCGGTTGGATGTAGGTATAGGCGGCGACGGCGACCGCCTAGCGGGTTTGCTCCCATCATGGGAGCGTGACCTCCGAGGAGGAGAAGGGCTCTTTTTCTGCTCTACCTGAGTTGACGACTTTAAAAAATCCGTACGGGTAAAACTCGTCCTGAACTTAATATCAGGGGCATTAAAAACAACCGCTTTGGGCTTCACGGTAGAGCGCTTTGGAGAACTAGGAGTAGTTTGGACCCGTGTAAAAACAAGATCGCAGGTCTGCGTACTGCTATCGCACTTCTTGGGCGCAAAAGAAGCTGCTGCGCTGTACGTGCCGGTCTTAGGCACGACAGGTTGGCGAGACTGGAATCGCTTCCGGGCTTCAGTAAAGGAGAGTTTTTCCTTCACCCGGATCTCCTGGATACAGCGCTCCTCTCGAAAACGAGGGCAATCGCGGGACGAGGCTGGATGTCCACCGCGGCAGTTGACGCAGACAGGAGCGGATGGGCATGCTCCCTCGTGACTTGCTTGACCGCAGGTTGCACAGATGGATACGGCAGTTTTACACGATATGCGAGTGTGTCCAAAGCGCTGACACTGGAAACATCGCAACGGGCTGGGGATATACGGGCGCACTTCTATCACCTCGTAGCCCGCCTTGATCCTCTGCGGCAAATCGACCCTGTCGAATGTGAGGAAAAGAGTCCGGGTCGGCTGTAGTTCCCCCTCTTTCCTTGCCTGCACACGATAAACTGAGGTGACCCCTTGGTCTTCCAGACAGCTCTGGATTTCCGGGTCGGACATTCCGTCTAGAACATTTGTGGTGACAACTCCTCGCGACGAATTCATGGTCTTATGTTTCTCGACACGTACGGGATATCCGTGGAGTAGCGTCGCCTTGAGCAACGAGTTGCTTTGAGACAGGCCTAGTGTCTCCACCAAAAGTGATCCGTTGCGTAGACGGGTACAGGACTTAACGGGTCCAGCTATGGCATCAATGCCCTTCTGAATTTTGAATGCATTTACGGTCGTAAACGACTGATTCTCTTCAGTACGACTAATGACTAAGTAACGAGGGAAAGACTTCTCGATTACTTCTTTTGCATCAACTCTCTTACGTTTAAAATGTAAAGGATTATTTTCCAGTACCATAGCGATTTATTCCTCCACCATTGCAACCGTCTCCGATGGCGGGCTGCTTCCTGGGCGCCACCCCGGCTTAGGTTACTGGCTCTGGCCTGAACAAAGTAACCTCAGGGTCACACCTTCCTGTGGGCTGACGAAGGGACCCAATCGCCTGCAGGAAGACTACAGCTCATGCAATGGCCCTTCCCCGGGCCTGGCCTTTACCAGGGGATACGCTCCCGTCCTACATGATAACCCTGTGCTGGGAGTTACGCCGTTACCCAGTCACATTTTACCGCGTCAAACACGGGGGCACCCATCAGACAAAGAACAGGGAAGTAGGACAAATAAAACAATAAAAGAGGCGAAATAAAAAGGAGTCAAACGCGCTAAGCGCGGACCTGAGGGAGCAGCTCGGGTGCCTCGGGGTCGCTACGCCCCGTACCCAATAAATTGGGCCCCTGAGGGGGAAAGAAGAGGCTTCTGTGCAAAATTTATCGGTCGTTTCACGCCCTGAATTTTATGGGAAGCTGATGACCTGAGATGTTTAAAGATGTTTAATAAAAATAAATAAATAAATAAAATGTTGCAAAATATTGGGGGCTCCAGGTGCCTAAGACACGAGCAGAAGATGAGGACACCGTTAGTGTTCCTTTGAACTTTTTTGAACATTTTTATTATCATATAAATGTTTTGTGTTTATCAGTTGCTTTATATACCAACTTAACAATAAAAAAAACAGATTTATGAATTTAATGTTTTAGAGAAACAGATCTCTAAATCGAGATATCAATTGATGTCTTTTCTTCTTCTTTGAATACTCTGCCTTTAAGCGGGTACTACAGCACTTTCACATGACAAAACACGATAATCTGTTACCACGCAGCAGTTACTACCTTTGTACCACAAACTATTGTTATGGATCGAAATACGATATTCGTTGTCATGGCAGTTTTAAGTGAATGTGTTATATTTTGCGAGGTTGGCATCAGTGACCTAGATCCTATGACGTCAATAGAGAGATGTACGGTCCCGTTGTCAACTCTCTTGTTATCGCAGCGTGCAACAATAGACCGGAAACTGTGAGTCGCTTCCGCTTCGCGCAGCCCTGCCAGGGTTGCAACGAAAAACAAAAATCCATGCTTCCTGATGTTCATTGAAAAGGATAAATATTCATCGCTAAGGAGTGGAAATATAATTCGTAAAGTACTCAGCAAGCGTTAAAGAGAGAAGAAAAAGACAGCAAAGAAAATGAAATAAAGGGGGGAATTTCGCTTAAATTAAAAACAGTGCTTTAGCGAAAGGAAAACACACAATCATACAGCTTTCTCTAGCAATAAGAAACAAATGAGCATTCAAAGAAATTTGATGAAAAAGAGGCTATCAGTGGCGTACTGTAACCTTATAGCTCGAGGAGCAACGTGATTTACAGACGTAATTGCGTGTAGTAAGGGACAAGCCTTAATGACCTTTTCCCCTGTTAAATTAGATTAGTCATTCAAATGACTGCTCTAAAGAAAACCACAGTTCTTCACTTAGAAATAATTCAATTAACTAGGATTCTACTCTCTCCCCATCTTTGTCTGTACATCCCTTGGAACGTTCGTAGAGACGCTGGAACACTTGGGAATATTCCTCTAGAGACAGTGTTAAAACACCGGTCAATTTCTTTTGGAAGGTCTCCGCGTCATCTTTTAACACAGCCTTAAGTTTTAGGTAGAAGAAAGAGTCTGCTGGGGTCAGATCCGGTGAATATGGTGGATGGTTAATCACAGTATTGTTTGGCCATAAACTGAGTTTTGGGTAGCAGAAATAGTCTAACGGTGCCAGATCCGGTGAATAGGGTGGGTGGTTAATCCTTAACTGCTTTTTTGGTGATAAACTGAGTTTTGATGGAGGATATGGCCAGATGTTAATCAAGTAACTGAGTTCTGGGTAGAGGAAATAGTCTACCGGTGCCAGATCCGGTGATTACGTGGGTGGTTAATCACAATAACTGATTTTTGGCGCTAAATTTAATTTTGAGTAGCAGATATACTGCCGGGATCAGATCCAGTGAATATGGTGGATGGTTAATCACAGTAACAGATTTTTTTACAATAAAACGAGATTAGGGTGAAGAAGTAGTCAGCTGAAGATTTGTTGAGACGAAAGCAGAATTTCAGAGCAGCATATTGTTCGTAGAGTGTCACCTCCATTTCATTGCAGGCGGAAATGAATGTGTCCGAACTTGCATACCTCTCATAGGGGAACCGAAAGCGACAACATTGTGTACAAGCGTTTAGATAACAAAACACTGTAACATTAACTTTTAGCGCGAGAAATTATACTTGCAAAAAAGATTATTCTTTGATGAACAGCTCCTGGGTGTGTATAGAAATTTTTGGAATCACAAACACGGCATCCATACAAATTCAGCTGTTGCAAGAGTTGACAGAAGGAATGAAGTATGAGAATTTTTAACTGAAAATATTTATGGAAGTCCAAATTTTGAGTAACAGACGAGGCGGTTTTCAATTTAGACTGCTTAACCAATGACAACAGCGCTCACACAGCATCCGCAGAAAATGAATGTATAGGCAAATTTAGCTGTAAACAAAATAGCCGCTCCAATTTTAATGCATGAACCTTTAAATCTGATAATGCATAAATAGGCGTCCCAAAAATAACACAGGATTTAATTTTAAAAAGTATATTTACTCATAAATACAATTATTATATAATTTCAGAGGGAAACTTTGCAATTAATTATGGAATAAAAGGCTTGGTAAATGTACTCCAAACTCTGTATTTTTTGTCAAATTTTATATTACGTTTCAGCACCACACTTTCTTAGAATTTATGCTTTCAATTCAGGGATCATTCTATTCTGTGTGTAGTTGTAATTTTCGTGCAGATGTATGTGCTGTGCTCAGATGTGCTCGAGAAACAAAAACAGAAACTGGAGGTTAAGAGAAGGAGGGAAATGGAATTACAAACCTGATTTTGGATCTAGACATTCTAACTTAACTAACTCCCAAGAGTTAGTCTCCCAAGAGACATTAACGAGAAAGGAAATGAGGATAGAAACCCGATGAGGATGTAGGGCTTTTGATAACCTCCGAGTGGAACGATATCTGGAAAATATTATCACATTATACACTGCGACCAGTGATACTTTCCCCCGCAGTGGGGGATTTTTGCTACGAGCAAGCCCTCACTCGTTTGCCGCGTCGTGGAGGGGGTAGCAGCCTGTTTGCTGACTTGACCTAGGCGACTATCGATATGGTAGCGCAGCTAGGATGTTGTGTACCGTAGAAAACCGTAGAAAACCAGCTACAATGGGCAACACTTCGGGAAGAAATTTAAATCGTATGTGCTGCAATCGCTGAGGACACTTTCGCAAACGTTGCTCAATCAGTAGTTCAACATACTCAGAAGTGTATCGACTTTTGAGCAACTGTTGTAACTGTAAAAGTCTAAGATAATTAGTGCTCATTTTCTGTTTGTGTGAATTCAGTTTTGTTATGTTAACATAGTATTTTCTTTGCTTGAAGTGTGTATGCATTTTTTGGCACACTCTGAATATTCAATAGTCATGTGTCAAAATTCTGGGTACCGCACGCTTTAAATGAGATCAACTAAAATCAACTGGTGGTCATCGGTTGGTCCATGAATATCGAACCGCCACGGGTGGCCGAAGTCGTTAAGGCGCGGACTCGTGAGCCGGAGTCTGGGGTTCGAATCCCACCATGACCGTCCTCCCTGACGAGTTTTTACAGGTTTACCTCAGTCCTCATTGCTGGCAAATGTCGGGGAGGTACCCTAAACTTAGGCCTGGAACGCTTCATTCCTTTATAAAAAAATCCTTTCCCAATATGTCATTTCATCTCATGTATCACCAGTGTCCACCGCCTGTGGTGCCTCAGTAGTAAAAACGGGCGTTAAACACTACTCAAAAAAAAAAAAAAAGAATGTCGATTATACCTATCAAAAATTAGAGTTGGGAGAGAGTCATGATAATGGAGCAGACTAACTACTGATTAATTTTGAATGCTATTAAACTCAAAATGCAAACTTTTATCACTACCAAAATTTACAAACTTGTGCATCATCCTGAAGGTTTTGAACAGTTCACAGTTTATTTTCTTGTTTTAAAGGAGTTTTGAGCAGTTAATCAAAACTTTCTAAAATTAGTATCGGTTTTCAAAAAATCCTTGCGCACAGTAGATTTGAGATAATAAACTCCAAAACATTTTTCATGTCCTTTACAAAATTCTCAATGTGTGATGCTCTTTGTCACGCTTCGGATATCAACAGAAAGTCTATTATTCAAACACACAGTTCAGCATGTCACCGATGGTGTTTTGTAACACGGTTTCCATACGAACTTTCATTTACAGGATGATCCCAGGTAGAGGAGGCAGAAAATATTCGTCCCAAATGTAATGCTACGGAAAAACATTCCCAGGGGTTAAGCAAGGTGCACGACAATAAAACAGAAAGATCTGATTACGAGATTACGGAAGTTTAGACATTTATTTTGGTTGAAATAGATAGGCAAATAGGCGATAACATAATTAGCAGCCAAAGTGAAAACAAAGAGTAATACCACTCATTATTAATGAAAACAGGTATTTAAGATACTTAATAATTTTTTATCATATAATTAAAGTACTTAGCTCACTTTTATGGTTAAAAGCAACAACAAGGCATTTTTTCAAGATATCACTGTCATAGTCTGCCATTTGCCAGAGAGAGCATTTTTCATTATAGAAAAAGAATATTCTACTTCACTGAAGTGATTGGATCATATTTAAAACAAGCTATTTCGGAAAGACTCATGCCAGTTACAACAGAACATTCACATTTCAAAGTAAAGTAATTTGGAATAGTCCTGGCAAATGAGCAAAAGATGCGCAGTAGTTTCTGGTCGAGTTCATTTTCTGTTTATGCGTTTATAGGGGAATTAGGTTAGTATCTCTCTTACTTCCGTACTGAACACATTGTAGGGACGGTTTATTGCACAACTGTACCTCTCTCATCTTTCTCGCTTACATTTGTTTGTTACATTTATGCAGGAGATAAGTTACCCCCATCACAAATTTCCTGGAATTGTCTCGTAGATCGATACAAGGTCATTCACCAGGACTATTAAAACTGCAGTAAATCCCTCATGCTCTCTCTTTCCTGGTATTCGTATGCCCGAGGTAACCGTGCGTTCCTTTCACTAAAGAAGGCTGTGCTATTTAAAGAGCTTAAGTGAATGTGTGGAAAATATTTTACGGCTTGAAAATAAATAATTGTATAACAAGTTTCTCAATATATATTTTTGTGAGAGAACATGCCATTTAATTGTTATAACTTCTTTTTTTTTATTTCGATATATTGAAATTCCTGATGTGCTTTTAAAGTGTGTAAATGATCACAGAAAAAAATCCATAACGATGCAAAACAAGCAAAATAAGGTTTTAAACCTTATAATGGGCAACAGATGTCAAAATAGGTCAAATAAAAACTGGCCCTACCGACCCCAATATACGGAAACATATTTATTTCTATCTTATTCTGAAATACTCGTATATCCACCAAAATAGAAAAGGCATTTTGCCTACTTCCGGGCTCTGCTTCCAATCCTGCGTCGTAGTCGGTGCTGGTTTAAAAAGTCCCGATGAAAATGAGGTTGGAGCGCCATTTTATTATAGTATTTACGCATCCCTACCATGGTAACCTGTTATGGGCTATACACCGTCAGCTTGGAAATGGCACAGAACACATTAATATTCGCATTTTCCATCCCTGATTTCGAACATTATGTTTATTGACTTTTCCGCTTAAGTGAAAGGTTGATCCGTTACTAAAAATCGCATTGAGGCCAAAACAACATCTTTCATGCGCTATCACAGTGCGTGTGTGTCACGAGGTGATAAAAGTTCAGGTAATCTTGTGCGCTTTCGCCACACTACCCAAGTTCCCTGTCGATTTCCTAGGGCTGCATGTATAAGCTACTCTGACCTGATATCCGGTTTTCCTTTATACAAGCACCCCTGCACAAACTGCACATACCACCTGCGAATGGAATTGCCGGAGAGAGGGTCTTTTGCAAATTCCGTGCGAAATTGGCATTGAACAATAGTAACGGACCGAAATTGATGATATTTTAGAGTACAAAACCCCTCTCCTTATTGTTCGCCGCCATGTTGCAAACGCTGACACCTGCTGAATGTGCATAGCAGAGAACAAAATTTGAGTGTTTATCTCGCCATTCCTGCTATGATAATAGTCGCATGTTTAATAACAAATTCACAAATCACCAACAATTGTTTTGGAAAGTGAACAAAAGGGGGCCATATTTAAGATATTATTTTTTTTAAATGTATTTTTGCAATTGGACTGAAGAATTTATAATTTTTATAATTTCTAGTTTCTATTTCTTTCCTGATTAGTGTGTTTTGACCGTATCCTTAGTCTAGTGGTTAGCATGATGATTACTGGCAGCAAGAAATCGCATTCATTCCCGGTACCTGTTTAAGAATTTTTTTAATTTAGGGAGATCTGGAATAGGCGATCGGAAGATCACAGGCCCTCTATCAATGAAATTGTAAGACGGAGATAGAGGTAGCAGAGATAGTCCGATCTCGGGCTAACATGTCATAGAGGAAGAGAATGGAGAGGTTAGTATTCAAAATCCTTAGGTAA
This sequence comes from Metallyticus violacea, assembly GCA_030762175.1. Classification (NCBI taxonomy): domain Eukaryota; kingdom Metazoa; phylum Arthropoda; class Insecta; order Mantodea; family Metallyticidae; genus Metallyticus; species Metallyticus violacea. Next base: position 14,209,175 of record CM060834.1, read on the forward strand.
TCTATTCGGAACACACTTTAAAAATAATTTCTTATGGGCCACCTTAAGATCAGATAAACTAAAGATAGCCCGTATTTTGAAAGCTTAAAAACTAATCCAAAATTTTGAAATGAACCTCACAATAGTTTATAATATATTAAACTTTACTAAAGACCACCTTTTTTGGTCAGCCGTGTGACTGCTGGTCGGAAGGCCCGGGTTTGATTCCCGGTATCCACTTAGACATTATCAGGGATCCAATAACCCTCGTGAGGACGATTGGGAAACTGTCTGATGAAGGGAGTAGCGTGATAGGCGACCGGCGGTAGGCCGGCATGCTGATCACATGCTCCCCTGCAATACTACCCTCAATCAATGAAGTCATAAGACGGAGGTCGCCGCGGCAGGAAAATGCCCATCCCCGGTAGCGCCAAATGAGTAGAAGAAACTACTAAATTTTATTACAAAAAGAGCAGTTTTTTGGGCAATTAAAATATTTAAATCAGAATCTGCATATTTATTCATGAATCTTTTTTCTAACTATGTCCTTTTTGAAAAAGTCTTCACATTCCACTTGCACAAATCTTAAGCGTAGATTAAGTGTCTCATATCAAGAATACATTTTGCACAAATGACAATACCAACTTTCCTTTGACGTCCGTAGACGTCCGTGCAATGCTACTGCAACCCTCTAACCTAACCTAATATTTGTGATTTTGTGTCATAACATAGAGGTTGCTCTCTTCACTATAGAATATACGAAAAACATTTGTTGTTTAATTGCGATATGATAATAAATATATTAGTACAAAAATCTTTCAGTTGTTCAAATAATCATGTACATGGAATATCTCAGTAATTGTGATTTTACTTTTTAAAAGATCGGAGTGGACGCTAATGATTCTAATTCAGAAGAGATACTTTTTTTTACAGGTACTACAGTCCCTATAGGGCTTGAGTCTGCTCTACCACTGCTGTTTATCCTATATTGTCTTTATTGTTATTTGCTTGAGAAGCATTTGAAATCACAATTAGAACGAAACGTGGAGGTTTGGTTACAACTGGTGTACTCTTACAGCACGATAATGCAAAATCTCATCCAGCTCATGCAGTGACACAAGAAATTGCAGATCTTCATTTTGAGTGTATCCCACATGTTTCTTATTCACCGGATCTGGCACTTCCGATATCATTTCTTTGGACCACTCAAAGAGGCGCTAGGCGGCAAGAAGCTCCACACTGACGAGGTGAAAGACGCGGTATGGGTGATTACGCTATTAGTCACTAGAACGATTTTCTCTTGGAATCCAGGCATTATTGAAACGCTGGAACTGCTGCATTGAACTATGTTGAAAAATGAAAATGTTTTCAATCGCAATGTATGTATTTCAAAAATTAAAAATATTAAGGTAACTTTTTGATACCGTCTCATATAATTCAGGAAATCTACACAATTAAGATATGCAATACTGAAGACCGGAAAATGTTACCTTAAAAGTGATCTGTGTGGAGAAAGTTGGTTTTGGGATTCGCTTTCCTTCTTGCTAAGGTTTCAAAGATCTGAGACTTCGTTTGCCTTACGTTTATCTTAGGATAATAATTAATATTTAACTACGGCTTCTCCAGCACAGTTGAAAGTTTAACTCCGCAAGGGGTTTGCACTAACTTTCTCTTAGCACATTCAGTAGACACATTACGCAAGTTGTGTGATGGTTTTAGACTTTCCTTACGTTAATTTCTTCTGATAGCTTCCTGACCGGCTTGTTAGTTTAAGTTCGGTTCAGTTTCATGTTTCTTTAAGAGAACGCACACACCTTAAGGGATAAAAAATACACTTGTTCATATTTAGCAAATTATGTTTTATTATGATATCAACAAACAACTTGCACGTTTACCAGCAACACTTCAATAAATTTTGAATAATATAAATCACACCTTTTTCTGAAGCTACGTAACATTTTTCATATATAATTAGATACACATTTTTCTCAAAGACCTCAAATAACTAAGCAATATTTTTTTCATCTTACATTGTTGATTGTGTTGATTTGGTTTATTTGCGGACGCTCTTTAATATCTCAGATCATCAGCGTCCCATTCAATTCAGGGCGTGAAACAGCCGACAAATTTTGCTCAGAGGCCTCTTCTTTCAGGCTTGAGGTTCTTTTACGTGCAGTAAATGTACGACATAAGACCCCCGGCTTTACTTCCCTTCCAAAAAGAGAGCCATACTTTGGATTTTTACGCCCGAAAAAATGCACCGGTCATGACCGGGTTTGAATCTTGGGTTTAGGAGGCAAGTACGGTTATCACTACACCACCAGAACCGACTCATTTGACATTAATAATTTATTTAAATTTTATTATTTACTGCATTAATCATTTTTAAAAATACTAACTAAAATTAATATTTATTTTTAGTTAATACAGTCATACATGTACAATTTCCAAACTCTGTTAAAAAGTAAAAAACAACAGTAAGCTATTAAAATACTTTTATTTCTCAACATAAACATGGCGATCACTTTCCATCTTCGACCGCCACGGGTGACCGAGGTCGTTAAGGCGCAGACGTCTGGTGTTCAATCCCACCAGGACCGTCCTCCAGGCAAATGCCTGGAAAGTACCCTAAAACATGCCTTAAACGCTCTCTTCCTTTAAAAAATCCAGTTTATAATTTCAGCTCATTTATCATCAGTGTCCACCGCGCGTGATACTCAGTAGTTAAAACGGGTGTTAAATACACACAGCGGAAAAGAAAAAAAAGTTTCATCGTTTAAGAGGGCCGAACAAATGGAAGTCCCTTGGGGCAAGGTCGGGGTTATATGGAGGATGCTCAAAGAGTTCCCACTAAAAATATCGCTGAGTCTCATTTATCTTGTTATCAGTATGAGGACGTGCATTGTCAGAAATAGAAACACGCCTTTAGTGAGCATCTTGGTCGCTTCCGTTTAATAGCCCCACGAAGTTTCCTGATGATGTTACAATAGAAGTAGACATTTACAGTTTGTCCTTGAGGTTGGAATACGGTGAGCGGTATACTTTCGTGATCGCATAAGACTGTGGGCATCATATTTCCGGCGGATAGTATCGCTTTAAATGTTTCTTTTTTTCACATGTGACGCAGGATGTTTCCACTGCATTGATGGACAGTTTGTCTCGGGCTGATAATGGTGAACCCAAGACTGATATCTTCACAAAATAAAAGTTAAACATCTTAAATGTGAAGATATGGAGTTTAAGTCTTTAATGTCTCTTGAAATATCTATCTAATGTATTCTGTTAACTTCGCATATGCATACGATCGACTTTCCGGTTAGGTATTTGCTTTAAATGTCAATTCCTGTAATTGAAAGCTCCACGCGATTCGGAATTGTTTCTCGTTGCCTTGGTTACTATGGTTCCTCTCCTCAGACCTCCATATTACTTTGCATTACTTTTAAAAATAGCTTTTTCTAGTAACAAAATCTTTACACCATTTACGTCTTATCAATTGTCATTTTTAGTTTTTCCGTTTGAGCATCTGTGAAAGAAGAGCACGTGCTTTATGATTAATGTAGTGTGGTAAAATGAGAACTGCATTATCTCTTTAAGAGAGATAAAGGGCCACTCGCCCTTTCTACTTTGAAGCGGCGTAGTTGTCACCAGAAAGAAACTCTGCTAAAGTTGGTCACAGGTGAGACTGTTCTTTCCCATTATCGTGCTGCTGCTTGCTTTTTATTTTAATTTTCCAGAGTGAATTACGAGGTAAACCCTTTACCGCAGCTGCTATCTGCGTGCGTTTCAATAAAAGGATTATGCTTACCACGGCACGCATTCAGCGGTCATCATTCCAACGTTTTCGGTTATACACTGTGTAAAACTGAATTTATAACACCCAGAACAGTTTTCATCTTTTGAACTGCTGTTAGTGTTGTGCTTTTTCAGTAGTGCTAATGCCAAACGAAACCATTGGGCGTTTCTTTACACCGTATGGGCAGATGGTCTGTGAAACCCGACCTCACTATTCCGTCCCTGCTGTTTTATACGTCAGTTGCACCTGAGAAATATTTGATCCCCTTGTATTTTCAATTCCTAACACAAATAAGACCTGTGTTCCCAATTTGCAGACTTAGGACTGACTGTAACATCACTAATTTAAACGTCTCAGGAACACAATCAGGTGCAGATATATATATATATACTATTAATAGAGTAATAAAAACTTCTAAAAAGCATAAAAACTCATAAAAAACACTCAGAGTGCAATATAAAAAGGTTCACATAAAATTTCACACTAAAAACCGTAAAATTGAACACTAAAATCACACTATATTTCGAGCTTGGCTCTCGGTTCATTGGTTCATTTTCATCACGTGACCAAGAGCCAAGCTCGAAATATAGTGTGATTTTAGTGTTCAATTTTACGGTTTTTAGTGTGAAATTTTATGTGAACCTTTTTATATTGCACTCTGAGTGTTTTTTATGAGTATATATATATATATATATATATATATATATATATATTTATATGGTCTATCTCCGAGGACCAACATCAATATAAACCTTGGCAAACACAGCACAGTTTTTCAGGTAGTAGTATTTGCTATCCCGAACTATGTCCTTAGAGGACCTGCGAAAGATTACCATGATAAACAAATTCTCGTCTTCTCAGATAGTCAAAATACCTTAAAAGCACTTTCGTTCGACAAGATAAAAATCTAAACTGCTTTGGGAATGCCTAAATGCCCTGACTGCCCTGCCATCTAGCAACAACACACTGCCACGGGTGGCCGAAGTTGTTAAGGCGCGTACTCGTAAGCGGGAGGTCTGGGGTTCGAATCCCGTCAGGACCGTCCTCCCTAGCAGGATTTTTCCAGGTTTTCCCCAGTCCTCATAAATGGCAAATGCCGGGGAGGTACTCTAAACTTAGCCATGGAACGTTTCCTTCCTTAAAAAATCCTTTCTCCATGTATCATTTCATTTCATTTCATTTATTATCAGTGTCTCCTGTGGTGTCTCAGTATTATAAATGGGCGTTAAACACTATTAAAAATAAAAAAAATCAGATCAGTTGGCAAAAAAGAGTGTTGATAAACCTACTTTGACCCTGAACCCGCAAAGACCCCAGTTAAAACATGGATTGAGGACAAACACCAACTAAGGTGGCATTATGGACAAAGACAAGCTAGGAAATTGGCCCTAGGTCCTACCAACATTCTTTCGACATATCTTCTAAAACGGTACAAAAGAAGAATAAGGAAAATAGAGGCGTTGATTACTGAACATGGTAAGGGAAAGTGGGACTATAAAAGATGAACCCACTTGTAAAATGTGTAAACAGGACGAAGAAACTGCCTTGCATATCTGTTTGAGTGTCCACTCCTAGTAAGAAAGATACTTGCTGTTTATATGATCAGGGAAGACCTGAGAACGAACGCTGACATTGGAAACAAAATACTGCAACTTGTCCAAGGAGCAGACTTTGGGTAGCCTTTTAGGCTGATGTGCAGGAGGTCGTTAAACTCCATAAATCCTCCGTTAAGTAATCTAATCTAACATTCCAGGTAGGTTAAAATATTTCACCATAAAGTGTTTTAAAATTCTGGCCTAAAATCATAACTACAGTTGTATTCGTTGAAACCTTAATGATGGATCCTGCATTTAATCTAATCTTGTTACACGATCTTGCTGTACATCAATTATTGTTTATGAATAAAAGCTTCTCTTTCCCTCCTTGCCTGTTTAAATGGCAAAACTCTATTGGTACGCAGTTTTAAGTACGTTTCGCTTTGTGTTTATTTCAAAACTTCTATATAATTGTAAATATTGGGATGGTTAGTATTAAATATTTTTATACTATTCATTGTCATTGCTGCAAATTCTTATATAGAAAAAGTGGAATCCGGAGTTGTTGTGGGTGAGCAGACATTGTCGAATGCGTCGTCGATAATTGTGGGGTACAAAGTATGCCGGCGACTCAGCTGGCGTGAGGCTCGTGCAATCAAGTAACAAAAGCACATTATCGTCAGAGGCATGACATTATCGGCGTTGCAACAGTTACGGGGTTAAAATTACCCAGTAGCAACGCGTTTCCAAGTGCGTGCACTTATGCAATATTTTGTATCAAGTATTTTATTAAGAGTAGTGGTTGTGCTTTGTATCATTCATCAAACAAAAGTGATTGTGTACGAGTTTTAGATCAACACTGTACATTTGCCTAAGCGTGTCCTTCGTTTTCATACACGTTAATCCGCGCCAATGCATCCACGTTCAACTTATGATTTTAACCGCTACGTAGGTTGTTTTGACACTACGCAGGTTGTGCTGTAATTAAATCAAATTTTCCACCATTACAATGATTTTGAAACCATAACCGTGAAAATGTTTAAGGTAAAATGTTCAATTATATAAGAACATATGATTTTTTTCATACATATAAATATATGTAAAATATGTGTAAAATCCCATGTAATCAAGCATTGGAAGTGTTAGACCACAAGGTCTTTAAATGTACTAGAATCAAGGCGATCAAGTTAAGCGAAAATGCAAATTGTTAAGCCATTTTAATTTAGCTTGTTACCTACCAATTTCCCGAAAATGTTAATTTGCTGCACCCCTCAGCAGTATATGTGACATATCCATAACATCATTCGATTATCTAATTTATTTTCGGTTCGGAACTTAAGTTGTTAGATTGACCTTTATATGCTTTGAAGTAAAATTTCATTATAAACTCAAAAACTAAGGAATTTGTTTTATTTATAGACGATATCTCGGATATCCTGTTAGCGCAGGAAATGAATACCCCTGAAGTGGCCGGTACATGCATTCCTGTACTTTTGTATATTGGTGATCTAATTTTTCATCTCTAACAAGGATGGCTTGCAGAAAGACATTTACATCCTAGAAGAGTATTGCCTGAAATAGGGTACAATAGTAAATGTTAACAAAACCAAAACAATGACATGTGTAGGAAAGTTGAAAAATGGTACTACAATGGACGAGAATTATCAAATTATTATTATTATTATTATTATTATTATTATTATTATTATTATTTAGGAGTAACCTTGAATATAAGGGGGAGGGAAATGGAACATGTTTTATAATAATAAAGCATGAGGTCAACTAAATGAGTTACTATGTGTTCTGACTTGCGTTCCAGATATACCAGTAGATAACTAGAGAGAATGTAAAATCCTATGATCAAGTCTGTCGTTATATGGAAGTGTAATATGGGGACGGGGAAAAGCTAAACATGTAAACAGAATGGAAGTCGATTTTTGGAAAAAAAAATTTCGGGGTCTCCAAAGGAACTTCAAACTGTAGGGGTCATGAGAAAGGTGCGTTGCTATAAATAGTAATACAAGGACGGTGAAACACTTGGCTTAGACTAGTGCAGAGAGACTGGTCCACACTTCGCGCTAAATGTTGTAGACACCTGATACAAAATATAACACCAACGTTCTGGGCTGCATAGACGGAAAGAGGACTCAGAGAAATTGTCAACGAAGTAATGCAAATATTAAAAACATGTGAAAGAAGATTAAAACAAAGCTGGAGGATATCAACAGGCAGGAAATCCAGGTAGAATGTAACACGAAAGTCTGCTTGAGCCTATCTAAGAAATTAAATTAACCTGGGATAAAGAGGTATGTATGCTCGTCCTAGAGAGAAAGGCAAGATCAGGAATATCCTGGGTTAGACTGGTAAGTTGGAAGCCTTAAAAAATAACGAATAGTTCTGGTAAGAGAATATGCCCATTTTGTGGTGGGAATGAGGAATGGGTACTCATTCTGGTAGAATGTATCCACTGGGAACAACTGGGATAAACGCTTTTTATGAAAACTTTGTAAGGCATTTAGAAGACCTGTTGCATACCTGTTAAGGCATGTTGGGACCTGTTTGCGAATCACACTAGTAAATTAAATATGTGAATATCCTTAGCCAAAGTGCGCGAAGCCAGGAGCAATTTATTTTATATTTAGAAAGCATAAGCTAGTGTAATTATAAATAATATATAGGTAATATGTTTCCATTCATATATTTGTAAATATCTTTCTTCCCATTTTAATATTATTTATTTATTTTTATTAATATTGTTTTATTTGAATTACTATTTGTTCCTCTTTCTAATTGTGTGTCATACTTAAGCATGGATCATAGACGATACATGCATAAAACACATTTGTAATGTGTATATAGACTTTTATAACAATAAAGACACAGCTACTACTACTATCACTACTTCTTCTTCTTCTTCTTTCCCTGGAAAATCCCTACTATTTTGTTTTCATTACACAATTTAAAAATTCACGTTTATTTGTAGTTATCGACAAGTAACCTATCGTTTGGTGTGTTTGGGAAATATTCTCTGGTAACGTCGTGTATATTGAATACTTTATATATTAATGTAGCATCACTACTGTAAGTCACAGGTTTGTAGTTTTGCATGCATAGTCTGTTTATTAACACTTGTGGTTTGTTGTGGTTGTATTCTTGATTTAATTTTTAACATTTAACTTTATGAAACACAAGGTGCATGCCAACATGAAATACTGTTCTGCAGGTCTTTGTGACGCCTAAATTTGTATCCATGGATCACAAATAAAGACTTCCCCATCTCACTTCTCATTGCTCGTGCACAACTGAGTACTCTTACGTGTTTCCAGTTTAATCTTTACACTCTACATGTCGTCGTAGAACGCGTTCTATGCAGTGCTTGGTTTTATCCTGTCCAAGAACGCGTCCCTGAACTAAATGAACATGAATGATTACACCACAGTCACGCGGTAATCTATCGCCTTCTTTGGACACTCAACTGAGTCGGTAAGTTACCTTCCAACTGTAAAAATTTTCCTTATTGAACTGTGTATACCTGACTACGTAAGTCATGCGGCAGTATATATGAGTGCTGTATTTTATAATCTTACATTAAAACATAATAATTTAATGTAAACCATCACTGACTTTCACCAGGTTAAAAATCTTTCATGGGAACCAGATAATATGCTGTGGTCCCTGAAAGGGTTGGTGGCAATGAATTACAACAAAACAAGCGCTTTATCCACGCTCAGTGCTAGGGGTGTGTGCCGGAGGGAATGTAATGATTGGCATTGTTAATCGCAGAAATTGGCTTCAACAGCACAATCGTATGAAAGTGCAGTAAAATGCGATAGGGGCGGCCATGACGAATGTTTTTTTCCTCCCACCGCCGCTCTGATTCCATTGCCGCTGCTACAATTTTATTGCTGTTACAGGGGGCTTAGAGACATGCCATGATACTTTACCTCGCATGTGCAGCTTTTATATTCCGTATCAGTTTTCTGCCCTTGGACGTTACGTTATGCTGAATAAATGGTAATTAGCAGAGAAAGGGAAACGCGAGGAGGGCTGGTCAGTGAAATTTTCAGGAGATGACTTTATGACAGTTGTGAGCTGCATATTAAAGCGTTAAGTACTTTAATCAGTTTGAGCTCGTATGCTTTGCGTCATTATTAAGGCAGCGATTCTTAGGGTTTATCTCTTTTTGCTCTTTGCTATAAAATACACCCTAAAATGCTTTACCTTGTATTTGACACTAACAAAACATGTGTGAAGAATTTGTTTGAAAAAAGAAGTCCCCGCCTCCCTACAGGTTCTCTGTGTTTTACTCTTTGTAGATGCCTTGCAAAATTCAAATAAAAATTTTACATGAGTGACCTATACTAAGCATGGAGAAAGCTGTTAAAGATATATGTATATATATGTATATATGTGTATATATATATATATATATATATATATATATATATATATATAGTCGCAGCCTCTGGTAGATCATTCGCTTTTACATTATTTAACTTGACATGAGGTTGGGCACCTGATTCAAATCCCTAAAAAGCTCTAACTTCCTAAGTTAAATTATACATAAGGAAATAGTAATACAATGAACTGATGCTACTGCATACTTGTATATTCTCTATACCACCATATTACAACGACAATGTGTTACCTATAGGACGCTGTTACAAGGAGTTTTGCATCTTGATCCGCTCACGTCTCTCTAGAGACTGGTGCTTTTCCTTACCAAAACGATACTTCCAGCATCGTTCTGCTCAATAAGCCACGCATCTTCCACGAACGGCTGCGGATGGCAGCGGAGAAACCCGAGCTACTCTGGTCAACTAATGTAGGCAGATAATTACCATGTTGTTCAGGTCGACCCGGTGGCTGAGTTGGTTAGAGCATCATGCTACCAAAGGGAAGATAGTGGGTTCGCTTGATGACTTTTTTTAAATTCATAATTTGTCTACGCATTTCTTACTCTTATAACGTTACCTTTTTTAAGGAAGACAACGCGTTGAAAAAAATTGCAAAAATTATATTTTATCGCATAACACTATATTTTAATTTTCCAAAAATCAGTAATTAAAGGAAGAGTGGAAAAGAGTGTACTCCGTGCAAATTTTGAAGTTAATGATGCATTTCATACCAACATTTGTGTTTAGGGAGAACTTTTCCCCGTGCAATTTTTCCTAATCCACCACCATATGTGACAGTGAGGGTTAGCAATGGAAGGATGAGGGAAGTTTTGCAGTTTTAAATAGTTCTTGTGAATGCCCTTGTATCGATCTGCATGAGACAATTCTAGGAAATTTGTCATGGGGATAATTTCTTAGGTGCATAAATGTAACAAACAATTGTAAGCGAGAAAGATGAGAGTGGCACGACTGTGCAATAAATCAGCCCTACAATGTGTTCAGTATGGAAGTAAGAGAGATACTAACCTGATTCCCTTATAAACATATAAACAGAAAATGAACTGGACCAGAAACCACTACACATCTTTTACTCGTTTGCCAGCACTATTAAAAACTACTTTGCTTTGTTTTGATCAACATTTTCATGATGTGCTGAAAGGTGAATGTTCTGTTGTAACTGGTATGAGTCCTTCCGAAATAGTTTGTTTTAAATATGCTCCAATCATTTCTGTGGAAGTAGAACGTTCTGTTACCATGATGAAAAATGTTTTCTATGACAAGCGGCTGACTATAAAAGTTGATTGTTTGTGTGTGTGTGTGTGTGTGTGTGTGTGCATTATCTTAAATACCTATTTTAATTAATGAGTGATATTAATCTGTTTTCACTTTTAAAGACTGCATGTTTTAATTATATTATTGCCTATTGTCAGTATTTTAACTCCTTTTTGCTTGTCTATTTTAAACAAATAAAAGACTGAACTTCTGGGCTCTGGTAACGAGATTCTATTACTATTGTATTAAAACTCATAAAAAAGTGAAAATTTACAAACATGCATACTTTTAAAATATTTTCTTAAAGAAGACATAAAGTAGCGTGTTTCTTCTTGTATCTAATTCATATTATCTTGTAGCCAGCCTTCTTCCACCTCCCTTTTCTATTATGAAGTAACATTTCCTCGCCGCTCCCTAACCTCCGCACAGAGCTCCCTCACAGCTGGGCCGGGTTCCTAGTGCCGTGCTTGTCAACGTCAGCAGTTGGAAGAGGCTTCTCCTTGTCAAAAGGAAGGATCAAATATCCTGCGGGAGCACTTTGCTACACGTTCAGCTCTTCCCCAGAGACCTGAACATTCGACCGCTTAATAAACGTTCTTTGCACCATGTGACACACGTGTGTCCAAGGGAAGTTCTTTATGTAAATGTTGAAAGCAGATTAAATGTCAGAAACGTACAAAGTACGCGTTTTCTTACATATTTATTTCTACTGTTGGCATTTACAACCGTGAGGGAATTTTACCTTTACGGCAGAGTCCTGCCTTTTCCTGATATCAGGTCCAAAAAAACCAGAAAGGGTTGAAAATGTCATTTCTTCCTATCTCAATGAAATTATACAATGGAAAGTGATTTACAATTTTTGTACTTTATTTATTATGCAACATAGTTCAATGCATATCAGATCTCTTCATATACTCCCCACCAACGTCAAAGCATCGTTGTCACCTTCATGGTAACTTCATTATAGCGTGGTGACCTATTGTTTGGGAGTATTACGTCATCACTCGTGCACGGCTGCCTCAATTCTTGTAGTTGTCCAATTATTTAACTTGCTGCGAATCCTTCCTTTGCGTCAGATTTGGACCTCTTTAACATCTCAGGTCATCAGCGTCCCATTTAATTCAGGCTTGAGGTTCTTTTTCGTGCCGTAAATGTACGACGTGGGGCCTCACGATTTTAATTCCCTTCCGAAGGAAGGCATACTTAGAATGTATACACCCGAAAAAATCCATCGATCCTGACCGGATTTGAACCCACAATCTTGGGTTTAAGAGGCAAGTAACGTTACCACTACATCACCAGGACCGACATGGCGTATCAGATAGAAAGAGGAATATGGTAGTAACGGCATAACAATTAAGTAGCGATTCCCACTTTGCGGTCATAGTGTTGCTGATGTGAGGTCGGGCATTATCATATTAAAGGAACACCCTGTCGACCAGTTCCCCTTTCGTCAATTGTTGAATTCTGCGTCTGTTTCGGAAGGACTGTTCACAGAAAGTTATTTGAAAGTAATCTGAAATCTATATTGCCAAGAAAAATACTTTGTTTCAAGAAAATACTTCAGAATTGTACAAATGATCGATAATACTTTTGATGACTGAGCAAAGTGTAAACGTGGCGATAAAGTACGAACTTCTATCTTTGGAAGTGAAGGACTGAAGTACCTTCGCCCCGAATTCTGAGAGTCTCACGGCAATCATGAAACAGACGGAGCCGCGACATATACCGTCAAGAAAAACACGTTAATCAGCGAAATATTTTGGTCCTGTGGGGTGAACATTTAATTTTTATTTTATAATTGTCTAATTCTGCCAGAAAACTATATTATCTCCCCCAAATGCACCAAATAATTCTATTTAATTAAAAAACGTGTTAATAAAATGAATAGGTTACGTGTTTTAATTCATATGCTGTGTAATTAAACGCTGCAAATGAAGGAATTTTGTTTACGCGTAATAAGCAGTGTTTTAAATACATACACACACAACCAGAACGCTACGTGGTATGGGTGAGGTGGCTGCATTTTAATTAAAATAGTTACATGCTTTCCAAATTACACATCAGCGATTATTGCACCTGTTGATTCCTTTCCGTTGTTTAACCGGATCATCTCATTACTATAATGAAAGGATATCAGCATCCTTTCTGTGTGTGATGAGTGACTTTCTTCATGATAGTGTTGATACCATGTTTTCTTTAGTTTTTACACTTCGCGTTAGATTTTAGTCAAGATGTACTTTAAGAATATTGATTAGAACTATTTCACGAATAAAATAATAATTTAAATACAATTCCTCTAAACTTGGCTTACAAAACTACAAAATAATTGTATATTTCTACTTAACTTTTTCAAGCAATCTTGCAAAAGACGAATGTTGAATATAGTATAATAACTAAGTATTCATTATTCGGCAAAGTGAATTAATTGAGCCACTTGTGTCCCATCCAGGGCTAGGGCCTCCGCAAGCGAGGAGGCTAATGAATTTCTCACATGATGAGCTAGTCCATATGAGCTTTTGTCCCTGTGAGTTTGTTAAATCTATAATGCTTACAAGTTTAACACAGTTTTACCAGAAGGTTCAAATGTTGAGTCTATTAAGTTTTTGTGTTATAAGTTTGGTATCACTTTCACTATTGGTTTCGGTTTATCTCTTCTTTCTGCAGCTCTGTTCGTAGGCTCTTCCAGGTACTGCGGTTCCGTGCTACGCTGGTTCAGTGTGTCCCGACTGCTTTCGTGAAGGAGTCTGCCCACCTCTTTCTCTCCTACCGATACCTAGATTCCATGTGGTAACTATATGTCATCATCTGCTGCTTAGTAGCCTTGCTACATGTCCGCCCCATTTCCACTTCAGCTGTTTGCACGTTGAGCCACGTCCCGACATCTTTCTTAATTCCACAGATGATATTTTATCCACGATGATATTTTATCCCTAGTACTTTCCGTTCCACTTTACTTTGGCAGATTGTAATATTATTCTCTTGAGCTTTTATTATGCTCCAAGTTTGGCATCCTTTGTGCCCTTCAATTGTATTCTCAGATGAAGCTTGAATGAATTTATCAAAAGACACAACTAGCAGACATAAATCCACAATGGATGGAGGAAAACCACAACATTTAATGTTGGCGATCATGTGATTGGTTCTTTCTTCTTTAACGAAACGCTAAACACTAAAGACTTTCTAGTACTACCGGCTATCGCAAATTTGTTTCCGCATTCAGTCAACCATGGGCTACCCCGAGATGCCATTTATTTCTAACAAGATGTAGCTCAAGCTCACTATGGACAGAATGTTCGTCAGCACTAAGACCAGGTTTTTCTACAACAATGGTTTGGCAGAAGAGGTCACAGCGAATGGCGAGTAAGATCATCAGATTGTCGTCTTTGCACTTCTTTTTGTGGGGTAATTTGAAGTCGATAGTATGTCGATTAAGACCCTACAACTTAGAAGAATTGTTGTATCGGCGGTGTAAAACATTCCTAAACCCTGGTCATTCCTTAAATGGTTTCTATGATCAATTGGCACGCTGTCAAGTAGCTGAGGGCTACCAGTTTGAACACAGCATTTAGACGATGAAATAACTTTGTTTTATTTTTGTTAAGGTAGGAGCAGTTTGTTATTCACTACTCTTTTTTGTCTTCTTGGTTTACCAGCAATAAACTTTTACAGAAGTATCTAGTGTGCTTACTTTTTGAAAAGCTCTTAATGAGAATGGTTCTTAAATGTACAAATATATTGGACATTCAATTTAAACTAAGAGATTTGGAGTTAATAATATCATTAAGTCGGTAATATCCCTTTTGAGTTTTCAGTTTAGACTATTGCCTCACAAAGAATTTCATGTCACTGAATCGCGTGTTTCAATTATTTAAGGAATGCGAGACTTAACTGTTATCTGAAATATCTGGTACAGTTCCACTCAAAAGTTTGTAACATTGTTTACTTATCCTTACCCGGAGAAAAATTCTCTGGAATTCGCAATTAATTCATATATATAATGTAACAAATTAACAGCAATTATAAAAGCCCTAGAATTCGAAATACAGCGATTACAAGTATGACTTTCTCTTAGTGTTTTATCCTTTTCTGCTTTTATAATTACTATTAATTTGTTACATTGTTAATAGTGTTGCTATATTTTTCTTTTACTTTTTTTCTTTCACACACATGTATATGTGTGTGTGTGTGTGTGTGTATGTGTGTACACACTAATCTTAACGCTAACTTCAGGTAAATTCTAGAAATCGATGCACCCAGTAGTTTGCTGCTGCTCGCTATGGCCTGATGGTCTACGCTCGCCTCCTTTTCGTAAATACAAGTTGATAGGTGCGGGTAAAATACTGATTTACCACGCACTGTCTTATTGGAATTAAAAATTAATTAATACACGCACTAATCTTAAAGCTAACCTCGGTTAAATCCTAGAAACCGGTTGCCCCAATGGTTTGTTGCTGCTCGCTCTGGCCTGACGGCCTACGCTCGCTCTCCATTTCGTAAATATAAATTGGTAGGGACAGGTAAATCACTGTAATGGTAGCGAATCTCCTTTGATTCCATCAGGAAAAAAAAAATAGTAAATATCAATTTATAGCGGATTGTGCGCCTGGTACTATGTTAGCGAGTAAACCATTGTAATGGTGGCAAATCTTCTTTAACTCCGGCAGAAATAAGTATCAGTATATGAAGATTCTAAACCTAACTTCACAATTATAGCATGAGGCTCTAACCGTCTGAGCTAGCACGGCGTGCGTGGTACCTTCGGCCTTCTCCGCTATCGTTCGAGAGTGACTCGGGACTGGAGTTCTAGCAGCTCCAAGAAATTTTCTGCGGGTAAGGAAAAGTCATTGCCTATGGAAGAGTAGGTATTACTGCCACGCTCATCGTATACCCAGCTGGTATCAAAAGAAGCACCAAATATTTTATAATGACCGTTACTCAATATTCCAACAGTAACACTGATAAACTCTACGTTTATCTTAGACTGCTAATGACTGAATTTATTACATCACTCCACGTGGAGTTTGTCTATTGTTAAATATTAGACTACTATTGGCTGAAACTAAAGTATCATTGTTGCGGTAGGACAGAAAATCTCTATACTTAATTATCAATGTGGCGCCGTAATTGTTACCTACTCGAAGTGAGCTGAATGGGTACACGATGAACGCAGGAATTATACGTATATTACCTTCTGAACAAAATTCAGTTGTGATTCAAAGGAGTTGAAATCTTTCAATTTCAGTTGGTAAATTTGTATAAAATAACAATATGCGACTGGATTTACACTAATTTCCAACTCAAAGCTGTTGTGCATTGTTTTGCTAGTTAGTGGTAGTTTTCGGTTAAGTGGCCGAGGAATGTGTTATGCAAATGCATGCAAAGTTAATAATCAGACACAAATATCAGTGTGATTCATATGCCCTTCTTCTGCAAAGTATTATCTCATTTCTATGAAATTATGTTGTGTTGCTGTAAAATCACACCGCTTTTGCATGCCACTGGGCATTGTCACGCATTTACATGCTCGCCACCACTGTCATGTTTGCTATAATATTCACTTACCTTAATTAACTTCTCCTGCTTGCAGAGTTATGTGTGTACATTACTATTCGTGTACGTGCAATAATGCTCTATGTGCCAGTCACTCCCTAAAGGGAGGCAAATAACCGCAACCTTTGCTTACGAGTGAACTGTTTCTATTCCGCCAGATGAATCTAAATAAAACCTCGCATAATCTGTCCATCATAACTTTATAGCAAAATATTCCTACGCGTTTAGCTCTCTACCATTCACCTTGTTGCTACTGGCCACAGAGAACGACCATCAAACTCGACTGCTATTTGCAACAATGCATCATTTGTTGTGCACGTAAGTTAGGTCTCTTTCGCATAAAATTTCTTGATTTTGAAGAAAACTTAACTGTAATATATTATTTCCTTTATGCTATAAATAATAGAAGCCCACCAGACAGGAGCTGTGTAAACTAAAGAAGTAACACTACTGAAAATATAAATATGTATTTAATAAAAACAGAACTTTCAGGTTTAAAATATATCCTTTTCTCGTATAATTTTTATTTTATTTGCGTGTCACATTGTCAACTTAACATTTACAATTATACTTACTTGTATAACAACTAAAGCGGAATGTGATTGACATTTAAGCTACAAAATTCATTTTAGAGGTCCCATTGCTTGTTTTTCTATGTTCCGAAACCGTTGTGTTCTCTCCACCTGCATTTATTGCACACTTTACATTACCAAGGTTGATAGAATGCATACATGATGTCTTAAAATTTGTACATTGCTCCAGATTTTCATGGGACTCGGCTTTTTCCGCTGCCGTTAAGTACTGAGGCAGGGGGATTGCCGCTATCTGTAAAAGTTCGATTATTCGTCCATACTTTTGCACATAACACCAATAAGTTAATCGCTTAGCGGGAATAGCCAATTGTTAATGCTAACAATAACACTCCCTCCACTCCCATAATGCCACATCTCACTCCGGACAACTTCAATCGACGTCCTTGCCGATTAGAAAACAATCTTTTTTCAGGTATACTCCCGTTCCTAACTGTCCGATTTCTCTGATTTTTAGGATTCTTCATAATTTATTTAAATGGTATATTAGCAAACAAACAACCAGGTTTTTAATTTTGGGGTTTCCGGTAAACCCCCCAATCATAATACTTTGTTTTCGCCTATTTTCAAAAATTATGTTTCTTATTTAATTTCAGTGGCGTATACAGAGTTTCATAAAGAAGAAATATGGCGGGCGCCAGAGCGATTTTTAAACTTTAGCTTAGGTTAACCCCCCCCCTCCTCGATTGTCCAGTTTTGCTGATTAACAAACTCAATGAATCGTTTGTTATTTGGTCGATAAGCCGAGTTTCATTGAGAAAACAAAAATTGCGACCGCTAGAGAGCTAAGAACCGCACGCACGCCCCCCCCACGTATATATGCTATGTGTGTATATATATATATATATATATATATATATATATATACCAAATCTGTGACTTTTTCTTTGTGTTTTATCCATTTCCTATGTATAACAATAACTAGATATGAAGAAACAGGAAAGTTTACTCAGAGATAGAGAGATGGCAGCTATATTTTTGCATAAAGCGCGTATATCACCTGCTTTAAATCTTACATATTCACATATTTTTATATTCTTTCTCTCTCTTTCTTGTCAGTCCTGGTAGTGTACTGCTAACCATGCTCTTGCCTCCTAAACCCCAGATCGCGGGTTCTATCCCCGTCAATATTTTCGGAAGGAAAGTAACGTCGTGGGTTCCGTGTCGTAGATTTACGGCACGATAAAGAACCTCAAGCCTGAAAAAGAAGCCTCTGAGCGAAATTTACCGGCCATTTTACGCTCTGATTTGAATGGGACGCTGATGACTGAGATGTTAAAGAGCGTCTATAAATAAACTAAATAAAAAAAAATTCTCTCTTGCTTACTCTTGTTGCGTGTTTAATTTGTTTCCAGGCATTACGTTACTTTCAATATTCAATATTTATTTTCACTACGTTCACTTGTCTTTTTGCCTATGAAGGACACGAGCTGTTCGAATTATTGCGATAGTAAATCTGTGACATTCCAAGTGCTTTATCGTTTTTCTTCTTACTTAATTATAATTATTTTAAGTTACATTTCATTGTGTTATTTTTATTTTCATTCATATTATATATATAATTGTATATATATATATATACAATTTTGTCATTTTTGATGTTTAGAAAGCAGGATTTGAAGTACTTTTTCAAAAAGTCTTTTCTTGGTGCGACCATAATCTTTCCGAATTCGCTAAAGGGAGGGGGGATAACGGAGGATAATCAGTTTATAAGCGATACTATTTCGCGAGTTGTCCATTTAATTACAATAATAATTAATTCTTTTATTGATCTTTTTCAAAGTTGGATGCCTGCACCTGCCCCAACGAATTTGCCAACCTTCAAAGGCATGCTGGAAACAATTATTTTAAAGACCCTTCAAAATCTCTCTCCAGCCATGACCACCGCTTCTGATGATGAAAACTACCTTCCAGGCAGCTGTTTTTTCAAAATGGAGAAAAGAAAAAAGTGTTACGGGGCTAAATGTGGGCTATAGGGAAGATGAGAGATACAATTCAAAATAATTTTTTTATGATATTCAGTAAAAATATTTGCGATGTGCGGCCGTGAATTATCATAGAGCAGCATCCATCTTGTGCGGATTTGTGACCTTGCAAAGTTTTCAGGTCATCTCTGTAATATTGCCCTGTTGCAGTTGTATCTGCAGGTAAGATATGCTGGTAATCCGTTCCTTGAATATTGAAAAACGAGATGACCATAACTTTCCCCAGCAAAAGCAACCGCATTAGCATTTTTTGGTGTTGCTAACCATGCACATCTTTCCTGTTTGCCCAAGTGTAGAAACGAGGTAGCCAAATTTCATCATCAGCAAATACCTTTGACAGAAACACCACTGCTTTGGAACCCACCTGTTGCACAAACAGTTACAATATATGGGGAGGCCCCATTGAAATTTTCAGAATTTCTGAGTCTTTTTAATGTTATTACACATCCAGTCTAACAATAAAAGCCGAGCTGAAAAGTGTTTCTTTCGTTAGAGCACAAACTGGAGCGCGGGTTCATCTCCCTTTGAAACTGATTGCCTTTCCTTTAAACGTTTTAAACCATATTCGATCTGTGCTGAAGGGAATAGCAGACTCTCCATAGATCTCCTGTAACATTGTATAAACCTCAGCTGGTGATTTGTTGAGATTAAAGCAGAATTTCAGAGCAGCATATTGTTCGTCACATGTTGCTGTAGACGGGTCTGAACATGTCTCAATTTGCAAACCTCTCGCACGTAGGAACTATTACCACGTGTACACTACGCACTAGTCTAACAAAATATTGCATAGTCCACTTCTAGATCAATAAATTATGTCTGTAAAAATGATGATTATTTTTTATCGAACAGTCGTGTAAAACACCCCGATGCTGCCAGGACAGAAACGTTTACAATACGCAAGCAACCATCTCTCCGCACCAGTTTTATCTTCGCACTGTATGAGAACTAATGAAATGAAACGATATAAAATGGGAAGGTGGAAAAATTCATGTAAACAAACTAACAATTTCAGCATTGGCCTAAGCGACAAAGGGAAATCACGAAAAAGTTGGCAAATAACAACTTTTATGGAGCCCACGATTTAAAAAATAAAGCATGGTAAATAATATATTTGGAAATATAAATCCCTGCAATAATTTGTATTAAATATTTACGTAGTTAAATTAGCAGCAATTGTTTATATATTTATTTATTTTAGTAATCTAAAAAATTGTTTGTTAACATAAAACAAACACATTTAATTTATATCCATTAAGTTAAAATAAGTTAATTAAGGTAACCAGGAAGTGTAAATCTAACAAATAATGCAACAGTACACATTTTACAATGTATCTGTGAAATTTATAAAGCTATCAATATGAAATTTTTATGAGATATTAAAAACATTTAACTAAAGATAGTCGGTAAATTTTAATTCTGTAATGCACATAAAAAGTTTTTTTTAACAAAACAAATCTTAATTCCCGATAACTTAAAAATTTGACATAAATGTGTTTCTTTTTTCTCCTCTCAGGATTGGATGGACCAATCTTGTTGAACATTTGCACACACACAATGTATGCAAAAGTAAAATGTGGTAACTAGAAATATTTAAATATCACTATTAGTTGATAAAAATCATTACCAATAAGAAATGACAATAATTCCTTTTTTTTTTTTTTTTTTTTTTCGAAATTTGAAAATTAAATTTTCAAATTTAATTGCAACCAGCACAGATATATTATTTTAGTTCCCAGAATAACATGTTGTCAGCAGTTTAAGTAAAAAAAAAATATTCCAATAACAAAAATGCATGATTATGTCACAGTGTTTTCAGTTTTTTAACAAGATTTTATTTTCATTTAAATTTTTTTTAAAAAACTTTTCATGTGCATTAAAGAATTAAAATTTACAGAGCATCTTTAGTTAAGCTTTCTTAATATGTCATAAATTTTCATGTTAATACTTTAAAACTTTCTGAGATACAGTGTAAAATGCACACTGTTGCATTATTTGCTTGATTCACACTTCTTGGTTACCTTAAAACATGTATTAGAGCATAAAATTTAATACAGAAAAGTTTAAACCTTTAATATCCATAAGTACTTTTTTAAATTTACAAAATTCAGAAATATTAAAATGTCTCAAGCTAAAGGTGTAGTCAAATTAAACGTTTTATTTAATTAACCCACTGTGTGCCAAATTACTTTATATTAAAACGGAAAGTTAAACCCTAACATTGATCAATTAAATTGTTTTCCACTGATGCCGTGCTTTGTGCTAACATCAAAAGTACATTGAACAAGACATCTCCTCTCCCATGTGGTGGTGATGAAGTCTCTGAGGGGCAGTTGTTCCCGACACACATGCAGTTTATCCTCCCCAGAGCCTCGTGATGTAGAGAAGTGTTCTTTGCCTCTGGAGGTTTGTCTACCCAGTAGTTTATACTTTTAAACTCGCCAGGGAGTAAAAAGATATGCTCGTCATTCGCATAGAGTCATCCGGTTCTACTTCCAATATACCACTGCAGAACTATTCAGAACAAGTTCTATCCACAAAATTAAATTTTTCCATAATAATTAGCTTTTAAAACGTGCCATAGGTGAAATTAATGCCAAAAATAATATGGAATCAATTTATCGGAGATAATAAGCTTAACATCAAGTTAGGTACACAACCCGCCACGTATGACCCAGGCCGTTAAGGTGCTAACTCGAGAAAGGTAGCTCTGAGTTTCGATTCCCACCAGGACCACCCTACCTGACCGAGACGCTTCCCAGGTTTTCCTCAGTTCCCATTAATGGCATATATCAGGGAGGTAATAAAAAAATTAGGCTTTGAACACACCTATCCTTACAGAAATTCATTTCCTAATTTATCATTTCATATCATCAAAGTTCATTGTCTGTGATACCTTAGCAGTGAAAACGGGCGTTAAACAGTATTAAAAAAGAGTACACTCAAACTAATAGGTTAAACAAAGCAATAAAAGAAGCTGTGAGCCACCGTACTGTAGATTATCTCCCACAATCCGGACCCAAAATAGCTTCATTTCTCTTCTTGGCTTTAGTGCTTAGAAATTCTAATGTCTAATGATGAATGATGCAAAATTAATTGTTATTTTAACAAACTTAAGAAGTAGGATCATATCCAGAAACGCGTTGAATGTTATCTTTCAATTATAACTCATAAACCGGGCATTTCCGTATATACCGAGGGTGCCAAAAATGTATACACACTTTCACATTGGACCGAAAAACAACAGTAATGTGTAGTGTGATGTTCTGTAAACAAATGTGACTCACATACATTATGATAGCGTTGCTAGGTGACAGGTAAATCAACAATGAATACATGAAGTCAAGATTAGCGTATGATATTCTGTAAACAGATGTAACTCACATTGCGCTATGCTGGCGTTGCTACAACAAAATGGAGCCAAGCTTATCGTTTGAACAGCGGAAAGCAATTTTGAAGCGTATTGGACAACTGAGAGTGTTGAAGTTCAAAGGCAATGGAGACGTGTGTACAGAACAGAACCGCCAACGTGAGTAACAATTGCACGCATTCGAGACAAATTTCAGCTCATGGTACCACATGCGATGTTTACAAGGGTAGATCTTTGGAGACCTCGCACAGTAACAAGCCCCGTGTCCTCGTCAATGGTTTTGGAACATTTTGAGCACTCACCGCAAAAATCTACAAAGCAATGTGCACGTGAGTTTCCACCGCTTTCTCCGGATCTAACTCCTTTGGACTTTTACCTATGGGGAACTCTTAAGGATGTTGTACACCGTAGAAAACCAGCACACTGACAGCACTTCGGGAAGAAACTGAAACTGCTTGTGCTACAATCACTGAGGATATTTTCGCAAAAGTTGCTCAATCAGTAGTTCAACGTACTCAGAAGTGTATCGACGTATCAACGTATCGACGCATTTTGAACAACTGTTGTAACTGCCAACTTCTAATATGATTAGTGCTCATCATTTTCTGTTTGTGACAGTTCAGTTTTGTTATGTTCCCACACCTTTTTCTTTGCTTGAAGTGTATATACATTTTTGGCACTCTCTGTGTGAGTATATATATACTCATATACTCACTTTGTATTTTAGTTATCTACGAGAGTCATTTGAAAAATTCTGAAGCACAAAAGACGGCATACTTTTTGAAATTATTCTTATATTACAACATATTCTCTCTTGACACTATGCACTTTGTCTAGCGAAGCTCCAAAGCCTTTAACTCATCAAGTAAGACAGTTTGCTTTAGGTTTCTTAGTTTAGAGAACCGATGAAATATCGCTAGAGTAAAATCAGGTGAATAAGGCGGATGTGGCAGCAAATCGTATCTCAATGACTCATGTGAGTTTGTTTGTTAATTTGGTTTATTCATGGACTTCCCTTTAACATCTTAAGTCATCAACTTGCATTCAATTCAGGACGTGAAACTCAGATACATTTTGTTTAGAGGTTTCTTCTTTCAGGTTTGAGGTTCTTTATGAGCCGTAAATATGCCACGAGACCCACGACTTTACTTCCCTTTCGAAGATCCTGGCAGGGATTGAACCCAAGATCTTGAATCTACGAGGAAAGAGTGTGAGGGTGAGCATTGTCTTGATCCTAGATGAATTTTCGCGTATTATGTTTTCAGTATGTCCAAAAGGTTAACATAATACGCTACAGTGATGGATGTTCTAGTGCAAAGATAATCGCGTACCAGCACACCACTGGCATATCAGAAAACCGATACCATGCAATTCCCAATTGATTTCAAACAATCGCCCTTATTATTGTTAAACAATCGTGATGCTTATATTTTCCCACGTGTGTAGTTGGTACCCATGCATCATCCTCGGTCACAAAACATCGACGGGCTCTGTTTGAAAACGGGCCAAACTTTGCTGAAAAACAGCTGTAGCTACTGGGATTCTTGACCAATTCACGTATTATTGCACAAATGTTCCTATGAAAGTTAACAGGTCTTGATAACAAAACTACTCGGGAACTGCTACTGCAATCTGTGGGTAATTCCGGGAACTTTTCAAATTATCGCATACTGTTTTTTGCTTGGCTATTTTCAATATTTATAATGCCTAAACTTCCGGTTTAGCCTATCTCATTGTTGGTGGGCAAGTTACATGCATAGATATGCGTTTCATCAATGAAATACGCTATTAGAAACCAACCTAACTTGTGCGAACATAAATTTTGCGACACTTGGTAGTGCCCTCCAGGTAAGTAAACATACAGATGATCACGCAGGAGCCAAAATAATAATAAAAAGGCGATGAAAAATAAACGAATGAACAAACATTTATGAATTGCGTTCGGTACACAAGCACAAGGGAGGTGGGAGTATAAACAACAACGTACGGTTGACAGACTTTCGTTTAGGAGAGGTACGTATCGCTCTTTTTGTATATAAAAGTTATTCACATTTACAAACGCAGTTGAATTTAAAGTTTTCGGTTTAATTCTAGTTCAGTGGTTAGATATTTAATGGGTTGCTATAAATGCGACATTGTTTGCATAACGCTCTCATTTCCGAGTATACTAAGGCCTCCAAATGAAGTCCGTAATATTTTTGGCTGCATCTGCAGTTGAAAACAGAGCGTGCAGGCATGGAAAATGAGAGTCAATAGTTAAGTATTGAGACACGGAACTTTGGCCACCTCTAGTGAAAGCATTGTTGCTGCGTCCAAATTGTTGAATCCTTGGTGTTGCCATGGAAAGCTCTGTTGTGTTGTTCATTTTCCTGCATTTTATGTTTTAAGTCTGGAAAGTGTGAACGTTCTTGTAAGTGCTATGGAAATTCAGAGAGAGCATTTTGTGTGATGATCTTGTGTGATTTCAAATGTGGTTTAAATGAAACACAGTCACTTGAACGTTTGAATGGGACTTAAGGGGATTTTCTCCTTCAGGTGCTAATGTGTGCTGCTGGTTTGGAGAATTAGAGGGCGGCAATCTCTTAAAGATGAAGAAAAGTGTTGCAGATCAACACTAGCAGCGATTGAGAAGAACTTCACCTCTGTGGAAACAATGATCAGGGAAGATCCAAGACTAACCTACAAGGACATTGAGCTAGCATTAAAGATCATCTCGCCGAGTGTTTCAACCATCTTTCATGAACACCTAAAATGTCTTCAATATGGGTGCCCCACAATTTGTCTGAAACAAAGAAATTCCACAAAGTGGAATGATTCCAAGAAATGCTGCAAGATTTAACTTTGGAAAGTCTCACCGTGTCTCAGATATTGTTACGGGTGTCGAAACGTGAATATATCAGTTTGATCCATAAACCAAACGCCTGTCCTCCATTTGGGTTTTCCCTGATGATCAACCATCCGTCAGAGTCAAGAGGAGGTACCGCCACGGGTGGCCGAGGTCGTTAAGGCCGCAAACTCGTGAGCGGGTGGCCTGGGGTTCGATTCCAACCAGGACCGTCTTCCTTGACTAAGGTTTTTTCCAGGTTTTCCCGGCGTGCTCTTTCCAAACCTTAACGAATTAATGTAATCACAGATTTGCCATTTCACGAAGGAAGCGGAAACTCTTTGACAAGAAATCCGTAACAACTTCTTCAGTTCCATAGCTATTAAATCATTGGAAGAAAATTTTGCACTCAACTCAAGAGAACTATATTCGAAAATAAACAGAAAAAATTAACCACCAAATTTTATGCTGAAACTCGGGTAGGTAAATTACTGAATGTTAGTCGTATATCCATAAACGAGAGTTTTGTTCCTTTCGTTGTAAAAGAGAGCTTTTGTGTAGTTTTAACTGCAGACTTGATATATTTGGTAGAATTAACTGGACATTAAAACATTTTTATAGCTTTTTTATTGTTGCAAGACGTATTTTCAAGAAAGGCAGTAGTGCCAGCAAAATATGGTGGTATACGATGTTTTCGATCGTAATTTATTTCCATTGTTTTCCTCGGAGAGAACAGGATGACATTCTTAAAAGTTTTTATTGTATTAGAAAGTGCGTTACTGCTATTTTATAAGCAAGAGTTCAGTCGAAATGGCCCTTAAAGGGTTACTAAAGAATTAAGACTCGGATACAGCAATTTTAGCTTTAGCAAAGATGTGCAGTTATAAGATATGGTTATAGTACCGATGTTAAAGTTTATGGTGTAATATTTCTCCTACGTTATGGTTATGGTGTCTAAATTTGTTCTACAAATTACTGCAAGGTTTTCCTTTTTCTGAAATTGAAGCTATTTTCTCCTTGTTCAGCGCAGTCCTCGAGTCTATTGTGTTGCTAAGACACAGTATCTAAATATACACCACAATTATATAGTTCTGTTTTATGTTGCTTATTGATTTGGTTTATTTACGGACGCTCTTCAACATTTCGGGTCAGCAGCGTCCCATTCAATTCGGAGCGTGAAACGGCCGACAAATTTTGCTCTGAGGCCTCTTCTTTCAGGCTTGAGGTTCTTTTACCTGCCGTAAAACTACGACCCACAGCTTTAGTTCCCTTTCGAAGGAAGCCATAATTAGAACTTTTATGCCCGAAAAAGAAATCCACTGATCCTGGCCGGGATTGAACCAGCGACCTTGGGTCTACGAGGTTACCATTAGACCACCAGGACCGACTGTAGTTCCGTTTTGGTACACATAGTCTACAAACTGTGCACACGTGAATGTGGATATTTTCTTTAACATTTTATCTGCCGAATTCAGTTCCTATCAGAAAGTTTGAGATCTGTAGTGTTTTCCTATGCTGGAGACCAGCGATCAGATTTTTAGAAAATTATCATTCTGACTCTTTGTTGCTCCCATTTGGAAATATTGGCTGTTCAAATGAACCTTTTAGGGGAAAAGGGCACGCTTTTAAATACGGAATTTAATTAATGTGTATATAAAATGAATTTCAGTACGTATTGCCTAAAACACAGTTTCAAATGAAATTGAATAGTTTTAAGATATAAAACACTGAAGAAAAACACTATAACTCTGAAATTAAATGTATGACATTTAAGAATCACAGTACAGTGTGTCGGGAAGAATCACCTACAATAAGAAATGTGAATATCTCCTTACTCGGTTAAGTTAGAAATGTGATTTTCAACTTAACTTGTGTAAAGTTTTCCCAAATTTTGTAAAGATGAAAAGTATTAGGCTAGTGCGCCTGCGCGAGGCAAGACAACACACAGAGTTTTGTTAAATGGCATCACCACAAGTCAAAGCACACTACACGTTAACTTTAGGGCTATCATGTTCTATTCCATTACGACATGTGGGTTTTCTTCTTTCCATATTCTACGGTAATGGCGGGACACTTTACCAGACATATGAAAGGGGACTTTATCTGAGAATGCGACATGATTGACAAATCCATTGTCATCATCAATGTGAGACAACAATGAATTGGTGAACTCGGCCCGTATGGGTTTATCATTTGGATGCAACTCCTGCACAATTTGGATTTTGTTTGCTCTAAGTCGCAATCTTTTATGGACAATATCGTAAACAGTGAGTTTTGGAATAGACAGATCTGAACTGACCCACCGAATTGATTTCTATAGGCTGATCTAAAATCTTGTCTAACATCTTCAACTTCGGCTGCATACAGCTTCCCTTATTTCTGAACACAGAACCTATTCCTAACAGCTGATTGTGACATTTACAATGGTGTAAAGGCAGGCAAGCATTGCTCTTGCGACACACCTGCCTTGTTTGCAATCAATCAATAGCCACCAGTCTTTCTAATTGAGCTGGGTATTTTTGCTTCTTGGTTGAGTTTTCAGCAGGGACGTGTTACTTCTCTCCTAAATTCAAATGCTCTTTGACTTTCTTGCCATGTAATTCCCGATGGGTGTGCCAAGCACCAACAACTTCCATGTTCAAACCATTTGCAAAAAGATTCCATCACCACTTCTGGCTTCGTAGTTGCGGACGATAGCTTGAACATCTACAAAGCCCATTCCCACGTTGTAATTCCTTCCGATGTTTGACTCTGGAACATCATACCTCTTTTTAGATTGTCTACATAATCGCTTTGTATTTTCCACTGACATGTGTGTTTGAGGCCAGAGTAATTACATTCGATATGCTATCTTATTCCGCTTGAAAGATTGAAGAAACATTCATTGTCTCACACTACTTTGGAAAATTATGCATACAACTTCCACATGTTACCTATCTTCTCCTTTTCAAAAGCTATCTTCCTCTCATAGTCTTAACACACGTTCTGAAACCCGGCATGTATTATTGAACGTCAATTTACTCATCATCATTCACCGTAACCCCTGCCCGTCTCTGTAGTGCAGTCTCTGACATCCCTGCCACGGGATGTCAGAGACTGCCGAACTTTAGGAGCATTTCATAAGAAATTGTTTAATGTTATTAGAAATAATCATTGTCCTAGATTTAGACTACTCTTGTTACAATGCATGCATTTATTTGTTTCACCTGCTGTAGAATTATTCATTCTATTATGTATAATACATAAATTGTCATTGCTGGTACTTGTATATTAGTGTTGTTTTATTTTCTTATTTTTTGTTCTTCTTAAGTTAATATTTTTCATTGTCAATATTTATGTATTAGCATACATTTATTTATATACATGATGTTTTACAATTGTCTATATGTGTACTGGTATTGTCAACTTTACTGTCAATGTTGTGATTGTAATATTGTCGTTATACTTCATGTAATTATTATTAGATTAGTACAGCGGAAGAGAAGACCTAATGACCTTAGCTCTACCAGAATTAATAAATAAATAAATAAATTCCACCTACACAAACCGAGGGTATCAAAAATGTATACACATATTCATAGTAGATATCTATTTAATGTATTCCAAAGTTGGGCCGAAAAATAACAGTAATGTGTAGTATGATGTTCTGTAAAAGATGACTCACAGATGATAGCGTTGCTACGTAACAGGTAAACAAATAAAGCCACGATTATCGTAAAATCAACAATGAACAAATGGGACTAAGTTTATCGTATGATGTTCTGTAAACAGACGTGACTCATATAACGTTATGCTAACTTTGCTACAACAAAATGAAACTAAGATTATCGTTTGACAGCGGAAAGTAATTTTGAAACGGGTATTGGAAAACCGGGAATGTTGTTGAAGGAACAGTAACTGGGCCAGTGTACCTGAACATGACACGCGCATCCGTCTTACACGCTATTCATACACTCTATGGAAATGAGGAATTTTACTTTCAACGGATTGGTGCACCATCACATGTACCTGCGTACCTTAATGACAATCTTCCAAGGCACCGGAAAGGACGAAGAGGTCCGATTGAGTTCCCTCCGCATTCTCCGGATCTAACTCCGTTGGACTTCTACATATGGGGAACTCATAAGGATGTTGTATACCGTAGAAAACCCAGCTACATTGGCAGCACTTCGGGAAGAAATTGAAATGGCATGTGCTGCAATCGCTGAGGACACTTTCGGAAACGTTGCTGAATCAGTAGTTCAACGTACTTAGAAGTGTATCGACGCCGAGCAGTTGTAACTGTAAAAGTCTAAGATGATTAGTGCTCAACATTTTCTATTACAGTTAATTCAGTTTTGTTAACACAGTTTTTTCTTAGCTTGAAGTCTATATACATTTTTTGGCAATGATAGTCAAAAAACAGCCCTTTCGTCCTTCTTCAGGATATTTCAATAACTCAAGGAACATTTCCGGGGCCTTTCATCTCGTACTGTCCCTGTAGCTGTGAAATTTTCTTTCCGTTCCATCAGCAAGTCATATTAAAGTGAAAAAATTAAAGTATTTTTGAACCCTAAAAAGTCTATAGAAATAACCTGCACACTATTGATGAACTGAAAGACAATGTAAGAGCAGAAATTAAAATACTTTCAAAAGAAGAATTTTTGCGTGTGACTGCAAATTTCATCAAAAGATGTCGGGAAGGACACCACTTTGAGCCACTACTGTACCAGGTTAGGAAATAAAATAATGATTGTGTGCATGCCATAGATTAATGACAGTAATATCACGTGCTTAAGCCAAAGAGTCACAAAATAAGAGAAAATAGTCAAATGTAATGAATAACTAAGGAATTAGCGTTGCTGACTACTGGCTGGGAGGCCCGAATTCGATTCCCTGCTGATCACATGCCAGCCTGCAATACTGCCCTCTATCAATGAAATCGTAGAGAGAGCAGAGATCGCCGCGGCAGGCCACGGCTCACCCCGAGCTATAGTGCCAAATGAGAAGAAGTTAAATGTAGTTTATCGCTGAAATATTTTGTATTCTTTCGAAAGATTTCAAATAGTAATGGAAATTATCGAAGAAGAACGTATAGGCACACTGTTTCATAACGAACCCGAACTGAAGCCGCTAACCACGTGCTGTTTGTCACATGCGGACAATGGGATGGATGCGTTTGTTAATCTTATTCCGGGAAGATTTAGTCACATAAAAAGTACATTTATATGATTAAATGACGTCAATTTTACCTACCTTTGAAACTATTGGGCGTCTAGGACAAGAATAAGAACAAAAAGGGTGACCATTCATGGATACCTCCACTTCCGGTTATTACCCCGTTTATAAATGCGTGACAAGGGCGACTCGAGAGAGATGCTAGAGAGGACCTAGGGAAGTCATATACCGTACCAGGCCAAGAGAGAGAAGAGACAAGACTAGGGGCTTAGCCACTCTGCCTCGGGACTCAGCCGAGCTGCTGAAACACCAAAGACCGTCATCAGTTAGTTGGCCTCAGCACGGCATTTCCCAAGGTAAAGGAAGATCCGTTATTATCATTTTATTGATAATCAGACCCCCCTCAGTATAAAATAAGTCTAAAACATAGGAAGGAACTTTCTTTTCCAAACCTCTACCATCTTTCCTTTGGAGCTATTTCACCATTGTTCAAGATAAGACTCGGTATTGAATATGCCCGAGCTAGGCTTTCTGAGGTTGGTGATAGAATACTGGGAAAATTAAGGATCAAGAATGGCGGTGTTTACTTTGCGCTCTCCTACGCCGGCTTTCTCGGATCAAGCCTGACGCGTACTTGCTGTAGCTGGAGATGCCTATTCTGCAGGTTTTCCAGAAAACCACTGTGCTAGAGCAATAAACGCATTGCTCTTAAAGGAAATTGTGTAGAAAAATAAAAAATACTCTTGTTTTCATTGTCCCCCTCAAAGCTTCATAGTAACAAAGTACGCCATCACGCCACTGCTGTGTTAAAATCACTTGTGCTCGTGCAGCGCTCTTCTCTATCGACTGTGACATCGCACGTTCCCCATTCTTGTTAAAACATATTGTACTCAAGTGCAGGTAAAGTGGAATAACGTAATCCTCTGCGATTTTTCTTTTCTTTTTTTGCTTCTACCACTCCCGCGAATGGTCAATTTTTCACGTGAATGCAAAAGATAAAAGCCTTCGCGAGGGGGAATAAAAAGAGAAATGAATGAAATTTGTTGTGGAGTGAAAGAGGAGGGATATTTTCATAAAACGTGGCTGTTGGCAGCACTAGAATGGTGCGGCGCAAGGATTTTAAAGCGTGCACCTGAAATGGCGATACAAAAGAGTGGGTGTGACACGGCAAAAGCTGCTCGTGTTTTATGGATACTAACCATCTTCCTGTATTGCCTAGATTAACTCCATCTTCCCTACAAAGAGCGGTGCTTTTGTGCTCATAATGAAGTGCGCGATGCGTCCGTCACTTTAGGGTGGGAAAAGATTAGCGCCAACCTTGCTAAACATAGTCCCACTAAAGTGTCCTCACCTTCATTTTGCTGCAGGTAGAACTGAACATGTCTCAGCTTGCTCACCTCTCACTGGCGGCAACCGGAATTGACAACAAAGAAACTAGTACCACTTGAGCATTAGGCATTATCTAACAAAATATTGCAAAGTTAAACTTCCATCGAACCTGCTTACTAACCACCAAAAATGACAATGAAAAAAATATAGTCTGTTAACACTCAAACAGTCACAATACTTGCTTTTTCTCAACGGAACTCGACATATGATGATCAATTAACAAACAATAACAACGAATGTTGTTGGAGAACAGAAAACAGTTAGGTCTTCAGTTTCTAATTGGTTAATTGCCATCCTTGTGTGCGGTTATAAGTAGAGCCCGGAAGTTCAGACATTTATTTATTTTGACTGAAATAGGCCAGCAGAAAATAGGCAGCTATAAAATTGAAATAGACATTTATTAAAAGTGAAAAGAAAGAGAGCAACATCACTCATGAATGAAATTTATAGGCCGGTTCACGCCATGAATTGAATGGGACGATGATGAACTGAGATGGTGAAAAGATTGCGTAAATAAAAAAATCAGGGATCGCTTTAACCACAATACTTTACTAATGGTTTTGTCCTCAAAAATGTTCTCAATTAAAGATAACATAACATCAACTGAATGCAACACAGTCTGATGAAAAGAATTAATTTTACATTCAAATCCGACAATTCTTTTAAAAATGCTGTGATTGCTTTATCTCTGTGCATTCAAGGTGTTTTTATATATTGTATGCTCTATAATTCTCTAGGGATTCATTGATCACTAATTGTAATTTTTCGGGTCATTAAATGACATTTCGTGCATAAGATCGGCTTTTTATGCAGTCCATTACCTGTCGTTTTGTGTAGCTAAACGGCTTTTTAAAGAAAACCGTTTTTCGCCCATAAAAATATAAAATATGGTTATATACTGTGCGATAAGCGAGGGGGCTTTTCCTATGAACAAGTCCCCACTCGTTTGCCGCGCCGTGAAAGGGGTAGCAAGCCTGCTTGTTTACTTGTTAGCCTTGCAGACTTTTGCAGTGGTAGCGCAGCTGTTCCCGGGTGTGTGTTTTTCGTTTCTTAATTCGACAGTATACATAAGTGTATTATACCTTGTGTAAAGGTACAGAGTGTATTTATGTAGGAATAATATTTTTTAACTCATTGGTGACAGAATCATAGGAACAATTTTCTTAGCTGTTGCTTATGAATACAGAGAGAATTAACCGACATTCTACAGGACTGTGCCACTGTTCACACTGCGAATAATTACAGGAGAGCAATTTATAATGTGTTTCCACAGGACAGAATTATTAGTAGAAAAATTTGGCCGCTCGATTCCCCGATTTAACAGCCTGTGATTTTTATTTCTGGGATGAATAAAAACCTGCTATGTACAAGACGAACCTGTACACGGTACAAAAACTCAAAAATAATATTCGTCAGGAAATTTTCCGGATTTCTTAAAATGAACTACAGCAAGTGATGAATGATTTCCTAAAGAAATGTAAAAATTGTGTGCAGAATGAAGGCGGGCAGTTTCAACACCTCTTTGATAATTTGATAAGTAATGAGTCTCTTAAATTGATTTGTGTATTGTTATATTGATTTTGCTTTATAGTTTTACCATCCCGGTAATCACCGAGACCCCGCTGACCTGCGAACCGGCTAAGGAGCGGCGCGGCGGGCTCGCCCATGCGCAAAACATTCCGGAAGAAAAACAAAACTGATCACACGGTATTATTAATTGGTGACATTCCAAGCCGAGGTTTGCAAAATTCATATTTCTTGTACAGACCTTCACAGAGATTTTCTTTTGCAATTACTTCAAGTTTCCTTTCAGTAAGCATGTTGCTGTCTGTTTCTTGTGGAAAACGGTCCCGTTTTGTTTTTTGTTTTCTTTTTTAATCTATTCACCAGTTTACAAACATGCATTTGTGATATGCAGGAACACAGGAGAACTTTCTTTCATGTCTTCTTCTCACTTTTCTGAAAGAATTTGTTTTCGTATAAGGTCCATGAAAATGCTGTGTTCTAAGTTGTACTGACTTTTTCGCGTAACGAGGGACTTTCAAAAAGTTTTTTAAGTGCCACCTTAAAGCCCAAGCTAAGGAATAAATTCGAAAATTTCACAATTCTTCAAATTACTCTCCATCTCTCTCCACACACGGTTATAAACGGCGCAACCACTTGTCAAAAGCACTACGATACTCGGATTGAGATATTGTCAACAGAGCTGAATTTATAGTTTGAGCAAGATCCTGCACTCGTTTAAAAAGTTTTCCAGCAATGCAAAATTTACTCTAAGAAACAACCAGAAGTCGCACGGTGCAAGGTCAGAGCTGTAGGTTCAAGCAACTGGATTTTGACGGCTTCCAATTTCCGCAAATTTGCAGCTCTTCTGTGAGGAGGCGCATTGTCGTGCAAAAGCGAAATGCCTTGAAGTTCCTGTCTTTGGACCCGCAGCCTCAGCTCTTCAAATAAAGGATCAAAAATATAAATGTCATAGTATTCTCCATTCATTGCCATTTCTTCTGAAATACGACTGATGGTACACACAGTTGAAGAAAACAGTGAACATTCACTTCTGAGAACAAAAATCTTGTAGAAGAACAAACAATTGGTCTTGGGTCATTCTCATTCATCCGCAAACAGTTCTGAGCTTTTTGGGGGGCGGAAACCAACTTTCATTACCAGTGCATGTATCCGTCAAATGTTTATGACCATTTAGTGCAAACATGCTCAGCAGTTTCCTTTCACACTTTCTTCTCTTTATTGGTTAGAGAATGTGGAACCTCATTGCACAAATTTTACGCAGCTTTAAATATTCATGGAGACTGTCAATACTGCCAACAATAATACCCACTTCCATTATTAACAATTCAACAGTATTATGTCAACTTTCCTCCTCCAAGTTCCTCACTCTTTGAGCTGTTCCCTCGTTTACAGCATTCTAAGGCCAGCCAGAGGGAGGGTAGTCTTTCAAAGTCTCTCGCCCTTCTTCAAATGATCGAATCCTTCTTGCAATAGCATCAAATGAACACACTTGATCACCATCAACAGCTTACTTCCAGGGTGACGGCGGTCATTAGTCTCAAAGTACGTTTTTGGCCAGATGGCTGCCACATTCCTGAATATTCTGGATACCACCTCGTATGTCATATTTACCAACTTAATCGTCAGGTTCCCATGACCCACCTTGTGTAAATGAACAGCTGGGCGATACACTTTGTTAATTACTGCGAATTTTTAAAAAGATTTATTGATATTGTAAGACATATGACCATCATTCTAGCAAAAAAGGGTATACATTTATAATTTCATAATTTTAAACACTTTGCATTGAAACATATAATTCTAGTAACATATAGATTTGTGCGTCTATAAATTTAAAATGCATACTTGAAAACACCGCCCATTCAGAGTAACAAACCTTTACAGACACCTAAACTCAGGCTAGAGCATGGAAAGTGACGTCATCAGTGATGTCCGGATGGTTGCGGGAATATATTAGGTAATTAATAGCTGTTGTACGCCCGTTACCGCTCTGCAGCATCGGCGGAACGGCTGTTAGCGTTTCCGCAGTTGACAGCACTGCCTGCCATATGCACGGCAACGCTTCACCCGTTTGATGTTATGTTTGGTGCATCGATCTCGAAAAGCGACGCCAGAGACATCTACCTGCCACAGTTTCCGGAGCAAAACAAGTGACTACACATCCGCGCGCGATGAAATGAGAGCAATATTTCCTTCAGAAGCTTTTCCCGCACCCCAGCGCCATCTAATGAATCGGAAACGCGATATGGGATGACGTCGTTTCCAGCAGGACTGCTCTAAAAATTAATTGCGCATTTTGCAGCGGCTACAAAGGTAGGTTTGCTTTCTAGAGCGGAAGTAATATCACATCTTCCGCGGAGCCTAAAAGCGAGGAAGAAAACGACTGGATAGGATAACTGCCCCACCTTTCAAGCTGTAAAAGTGTTTGTGGAGTTACATTAACAACTGGCGTCCACAGTTCTTTAAGAGGCAGTTAAAAACCGATAGCTTTTAATGTTTTTCGTGGAGCATTCGGCGTAACCACTGCTTTCTGTTACGTCTATCTGGACATAAACAAATATGAATATATCACTCCCCGGTGCACGGTTAAGTAGAACTATTAGTGCTACAAACAGCTGACGTAACGCATTTAATTGTTAGCTCTGATTACTATTCACAAATTTCATCATAAAAATTTTGTACGATAACCGTCCCGTATTAGTCGGGACAGTCTGTCCCTTATTTGTGGCAATGACTTATCTGCATAAAATGTCGCTAACAATAGTTCTCATGATGTACTGCTAAAAAATAGTTTCATGAAAAAATTAAAAATTACTGATAATTGACAAAGCACTGTTTATATTATCGGTATACAACTGCACCAATGCTTGGGGAAGTACAGTAAACGATTGATGTAACCGACAATTGAACTGCGCACTCTGCGCTCTCTATGGCAAGACGATACCAACTAACTAATTGTATTTACTGTTTTATATGAATGTCGCCAACAACATTGAAAACTGCAAACGCTTATGCTTCAGTCGAAAGAATGTGTTACAGTTGTGACTCTGGTAGAAGTCAGTATTGTGCTCTGTATTTGTAAAATACAGCGTAGATGGACAAAGCATTTTGACAGGACATAAAGCAGGAATGAAAGCAGAAGCAATCCTCCAATTACGTTACAGAAACTCAAACATGCCTGTAGGTACCAAAAACCGTCTATGAGGCATTAATAAGATCTCAATGACATAAGGGGCACAAATTTGGGGATGGGAACAAATTGAGAACATAGATTCAGGGAGGGCATATTTTCTGAAGGGAATTTTGTGACATGTGTATTAGTAGATAAAAATATATTTCATTAGATTGAAAATATTTAACTAGATTGAAATGCTTTTAAAAAATTTGACAGACTTTTAATTATGTTGACATGTATTTAATTAGTTTAACAAGTACTTAATAAATTTGAAAAGCATTTAATTATTTTTAAATGTATTATAAAAAGGTTTGACTGATATTTAATTAGGTTGAAATGTATTTAACTAGCTTGGCATGTATTTAATTAGGATGAAAAGTATTTAAATAGTTTGACAGACATTTAATTAGTTTGGCATATATTTAATTAAGTTTATATGTATTTAATAAGTTTGAAAAATATTTAAATAGTTTGGAAAGTGTTTAAATAAGCTTAACATTTACTTAATGAGTTGAAATGCTACTAATTAGAATGAAATGTATTAAATTACATTGAAATGTAATTAGATTGACATGTATTCAATTTGTTTAATAT
Source organism: Metallyticus violacea (assembly GCA_030762175.1). Classification (NCBI taxonomy): domain Eukaryota; kingdom Metazoa; phylum Arthropoda; class Insecta; order Mantodea; family Metallyticidae; genus Metallyticus; species Metallyticus violacea. The sequence goes on from CM060834.1 coordinate 14,246,312, forward strand.
GTACTTAATTACGGTGACGTGTAAATAATGGGAATGAAATCTATTTTATTAAATTGAAATGCATTTAATTAGATTGAAACATTTAAGAAGTTTGACATTTGAAATGTATTTAATGTATTTAATTAAGTTTACTTGTATTTAACTACTTGCCATATATTTAATTAGGTTAAAAGGCATCTAATTTTTTTAATGATGTTTTAACTATTGAGGCATTACAGGTGATGCATGTGATAAATAATAAACTGGGAAAATACTTTTTTTAAAAAAATAACGGGAACGTTTCAGGCGTAAGTTTAGGGTAACTTCTTGGCATTTGCCGTTTATGAGGACTGAGGAAAACTCTCAGCCAGGGAAAACGGTCCTGGCGGGAATTGAACCTCAGACCTTGCGCTTACGAGTCCACGCCTTAATGACCTCGGCCACACATAGGGGTTTTGATTTGGCTGACATGCATTTATTTAAGTTGAACTTTTTAAATTATGTTGAAGTGCATTTACTAACTTTGACACGTATATAATTATATCGACATGTTTATCATTAGATTAACATGAGTTTAATTAATATACCATGTATTTAATAGTGTAAGTACGTATAAGCTGTAAATATTATAATTTCACTATATCTCTCGTACCTTCGGGTATAAGCAGATTGAAGAAATGTTTTCAGAATTTGACACGTTTTATGTTCAAAATACTTCTGTACATGATATAAGTTATGTTATATTATGTTAGCGTCAATGTCGTGAAAGGTTACCACAGATCATGTATATCCCTGCATGTTCAATAATCCTTCTCATTCATTTCCTTTCTATATCATATTTGGGAACATATTTTAAGCTTTCCCTAAGCCTCTTTTAATATATTAGATTTTATATGTATGAACTAAATTAGCGAAACCGAAAGAGTATTCAGCGCCCCTTGAAAATTTTAAAAGTTTTATTCATATGGAATCTATATAATTTAAGGTGTAAAGGTACTGAAGTTTGAAAGATACATAGTGGAATATTGTTGACAGTCAGTGTGCTTTAATGATCCACGGGAGGACGACCCAATGGAATGTGACTGTTTTTAGAACCTTCTTGTGGGACACTCGTATAGAATTAAATAAAATATTTAACATGACAACGAACACATTCGTGTAATCGGCTCGGAAGTGTACAATAAACTCACTGCAATAAAACGTGATCAATATCCCTAATTTCACGAGTTATGTTTTCTTTTAACTGCATGATGGTCGTGGCCTGTTACAGTACACTTTACTTTTCAAGTAGCCCATTAAAAATAATTTGCAGCCGTCAGACCGGGCTGGCCAGGCAACATCAGCAAATCGAGAAATTGTGCGAAACAGGATCCGCAGAGTGTTTCACGGGCGGCGTGAGCTGTGGTACCATCCTGCTGGAACCAAAACTAATTTTCATCATTATCATTCATCTGTGTCCAGTGCTGCCAGCATTTCTGACACATAAGTTGTATAGTTACACAGCAACCAATACCGTAACTGTAATGCAAAATCGCTAGAAACAGCAGCGTTCTGAAAGTCGTCATACTCCATTAGGTCGCTTGCAGTTTTTAAAAAATACGTTCAGATTAATAAATTGCATTGTGCTATTTGTTCCTTGAAAAAATATTTTTATTTAATTGTATACGAGTGTCCCACAAGAAGGTTCTGAAAATCATTATAATTCATTGGGTCATCCTGTACACATAAAAACGCTAACTATTTGAGTCTGATTCCAGGTGGTTGACATTCTCTTGTTCACCGCAGAAAGGGAGAAAAGAGACAACGAATAAAGTAAAACAGTCTGAGGAAAAATAATTTTGTATAGATGACTTATGCATTTTTCATATGGTACTGGAATATAATATGATTTCCATCGTATGTGTACAAAGCAAATACCATCAAGATCAAGAACAACGTGTTTGCAAAATATGTAACAAGTGCAAAATAAGGACATACTCTTTAAATGAACTTATCCAAGCGAACAAACAGATCTGTTTGCTCAATAGAGCGATTTATTATAAAATAACACAGGTTATTTTCTAGCGATTTATTTCAATTTGCAATTATAAATGAACGGAGAGCATGGTTCAATGAATGTTGACTGCAGTGCAGTTAGAAAAGACCAGCATTTTTACACAAAAGAAAAGCGCTTCATATTTGTACACGGGAGCAAACGACATCAGCCTTTTGCAGAAACACAGGGGGGAGGGAGGGTGACTAATGTGTACATGAGGGGAACTTTGTGTTCAAATACCACTTTGTCGCTACAGTAACACAAAAGAGAACAGAGAACTAATGAGAGAATTTGTTCTAAAGAATACATGCAAGAACAAAAGAAGAGAAGAGCGCAGTTTACATGGAGTAGTAGGCGGTTGTGTGTGATTTTCTGCATGTTTATTGACAAGCAGTCAGAACATAAAATTACCTGTGTGTTAGGTCGGAAATATGTTTACGATATAATGTCCAATACAAATTTGCTGTGTAACGTACCATTGTACATGGGGACTTTAGTATGAGAAAATTAGTAGTAGTAGCAGTAGTAGTAATAGTAGTAATAATAGTAGAAATAGGTAGTAGTGGTAGTAGTAGTAATAGTAGTAATAATAGTAGAAATAGGTAGTAGTGGTAGTGGTAGTAGTAGTAATAGTAGTAATAATAGTAGAAATAGGTAGTAGTGGTAGTAGTAGTAATAGTAGTAATAGTAGAAATAGGTAGTAGTGGTAGTGGTAGTAGTAGTAATAGTAGTAATAATATTAGAAATAGGTAGTAGTAGTAGTAGTAGTAGTAGTAGTAGTAGTAGTAGTAGTAGTAACAGTAGTAGTAGTAGTAGTAGTAGTAGTAGTAGTAATAGTAATAGTAGTAATAATAGTAGAAATAACTGCAAACTAGGCAAACACTGCTGAGAGATTTACACTCTCATTTGCTTTTGATCTTGAGTCAGAGGTCGCGACCGTTACTTCTTTCAAGCACAATTCTTCCCTCAAAATGTGAAATTTGCATCCCCATAAAATGCCCAGAGCTTCGGCAGTTTCGGGCATTTTTAATCCGCGATCCTCCAGAACCACGTCGTTTATTTTATCGATAATTTCTGATCTGATGACGGTTGTTGGTCATTCTCTGCGTGGGCTTCTTCCAAGCTTTCGCGGCCATGTTTAAACTCAATGGTCAACTTGCAAACAGTTAAAAATGATGGTGCAGAGTTCCGTAGTGTGTTTTGTCATATCTGTAAAACTTTCTGTTGTATCCATACGCTTCTTTACCAAGTACTTAATAACACAAGACAAGACATTCCATCTTTGCCGTTTTTCCATATCACAGCCTGTAGCGCAACAAACACCGCCACGTGTGTCCGAGGTCGTTAAGACAAGGACTCGTGAGCGGGAGGTCGCGGGTTCCTTTCTCACCAGGACCGGTCTCCCTTACTGTTTTTTTCAGTTGTTTTCTCAGTCCTCATAAATGGCAAATGCCGGAGAAGTACATAAAAATAGGGTTGGAACGTTTCCTTCCATTAAAAAAAAAAAAATAATTTTCCTATTTATCATTTCATTTCATGTATAATCAGTGTCCATCATCGTGGTGCCTCAGTAGTTAAAAACGGGAACACTAATAAAAAACACTGATTTGTACATCTCGATATTCCCATTTCAGATTTTCAAAAATATCCTCTAAGGCCGGTGATGAAATAGGGTCCCCCTGCTTTACGCCTCTTCTTAGTAGGAAGGGCTTTGCTTCTATCTATCATTATTTTTGTATCGTTTCTCATTACTAGGCTTAATAAATTATTGGTCGTGCAGGCCTCAGCGTGTGGGTGCCGTATTAGATATCATTTAGACTTGACAAAAAATAAAAATACATGTCTATTTTGGATCCACCGCTGACAGAGTTGGGATCCACCACTGGCGAATACTTATTCTCTCTCCTGCCACTCTCTCAAGCATACTTGTCAAAGGATAGCCAACATAGAGAGAGATTACAGGAAGAAAAGTGCGCAGACATACACTTCATGTATGCTAAAGCCAACATCAGTGCACTTGAGCCTACAAATGTACGAGGGCTGCTCCCTAACTCAGAAAGCATGAGAGTATGTGGAGTATGGGCAGCAGGCCTAGCTTGAGGAAACGTGTGTTAGAAAGAGTGTTGCCTTATCTGGGGTCTTCAACAAGATTGACAGCGCTATCTCTTCGATCACAGTCACAAAATTTTGAGATAAGTAAAACAACATGATCTCCATTACACATTTTATAACCACTCTCCAACACATTCTAGGGTTGGCGAGAAAAAACATTGATCACGTTTTAATGTTTACTAACTTCGCACTTTGAATTCCCGTTGTTTTCTTGTAGAGTCAAAGCACGATACCTTTTAGCGGATTCAGAAGAAATGTAGCTATTGCGGCTGTACCTATTGAAAGATTTTTGAAGAAATGTTCAATTCTCCATCAATCCTACTTTCTAGGCACCAAAATGACATAGAAAAAATGTTTCCTGAAGCAATTACAACTACAACTCTCTGGTTTTAAATGGAATACAAAATATATATTATTCAAATTTCGCATAACTCTCATTAAGAGCTTTCAAAAAGAAACCACACCAGATACAAGGGCAGTCCATAAGTTTCCGGCCTAATTTTCAAGGTATGATAAACACAAGCGCTAGATTTCACTTTTCAGTTATCTTTTATCATAATATACTTCTCACATCTTTGAATTTTCATTTCACCCCCCCCCTGCCAAAATAGCTAGAAGTCTTGTCTGCAAAATGGGCATAAACAGCATCCATCACTTTTTCGTCACATTTAAATTTCCTTCCTCGAAGGTCTTTCTTCAGTTTTGAGAAGAGGAAATAGTCACTGTGAACTAGATCTGGGCTATAGGGTGGATGGTCCATCTCCTTGAAGCCACAATTCTTCACAGCTTCCTTTGCAACAAAAGCTGTGTGCACAGGTGCGTTGTCGTGAAGAAGGCGCACACCACCACTCAGCTTTCCTCGCCTTTTCTCTTTGATGGAAGCACGTCGTCTGTGCAGTAGGCCAGCATAGTACTTCCCATTTACTGTGGTGTTCCTCTCCTTGAAGTCAATGATGAGCATTCCTTCACAGTGCCAAAAGATTGTGGCCACGATATTCTTGGTTGACTGAGTGACCTTGGTCTTTAGAGGCGGTGCTTCGCAAGGTTTACACCGCTCCATTGATTCTCTTTTGGACAAGGGACCATTGCCACGGCAGAGCTCCAAAAATGCCTGACAACAGATGACTCGTTACTGCTTTTGGACTGAGGAAAGAAGTCTGGGCACCCATCTTGCACTAACATTATTAATGTTTAAATGTTCATGAATAACTCAAAGAACTATTGTTTTAGAAAGGCCCCACCTTGCTGCTATTTCTGGAACTTTGAGCCACATAATTTCTGCACAAGAGCGGTGTTTTCAGGAGTGAGCACCTCCAAGGGCCGCCTGCACACTCTTCGTCTTCATTGCATTCTCGATCCATTCGAACAAGTTTACCCCATTCTTTTACGGTAGAATATGAGGGGGGTGCTTCCCCCATATACACCGTCCAATCGCTGTTTAAATTCATTTGGAGTAAGTCGTTCTTTTGTGAAGAACTTAATAACAGTTCGAAACTCCGTTTTGAACATGTCACAATCTTCTACACATAACCTTCTTTATGCAACAACTGAACACAGTAGAGCGGAAGTTACAGCTGCAATTATTTACTTAACAAACAGCTAAACAGAAAAGGGTTTTGTGAAAGCGATAATCCTTATTGGCGAGGCCGGAAACTTATGGGTCTGCCTTCGTAGGTGTTACGGAATTTTGTGACTATGGACTTAATATGATTAACTATACCCCAGAAACGAAACAGCAGTCTAAACAGTGGCCCGCACGAGTTAAACGACTCCTCTGGAATGATGACTTCAGTTTTGGGGGCGCAAAAGGAATTCTCTTGGTTTACTACTTTGAGAAAGACAAAACCATTACTAGAGAATACTACACAGACTTTTGGAGAGACCGTCTATCGCGGAAAAATGTTCTGGAACGACGAAAATGGTGTTGTTAATGACAATGTACCGCGCTCAAGACGAATTGACAACCTATGTTTTGAAATGCTTCCGCATCCACTCTATTCACCTGACCTCTTTCAATAGGATACTATTTACTATCGAAATTCAAGAACAGTTTGTGGCTTTACAAAAATTTAAGTCAAACGAAAATGCCATAAATATGCTTTGGCTGCTTAATTATTAACTTATGTTCAAGATAAATGTTGATAACTTTCCAGATGACAAGAGCATAATGAAGTAGAAGCGGACTTGGAAGTAGACAAAGAGAAAATAGCAAGACTTACAATTCTATATCGCTCTTATATTTTCCAAAACGCATTGCTGTGAAAGAAATAACTGTCAAGAATCAAGAAGGAAGATAGATTAATTAATTTCTTTTCGAGGGAAAAAATGTAAAAAACATACAAATAACCTAAATTCCTAGTGGACTCTTTTGAGGCAGAACGTTAGAAGAAAGAGTACTCAGTAATATGTGCCAAGGTTTGTGTAAGAAATGACCCAAAGAAAGGCTTTTTTCTCTGTGCCCCCCCAGAAGAGCCGTCGGAATTCACTTCACGCATCTAGGCTTCATATTCTTCCGTCCGGCCTTCGGAATAACGTGAGATTTATATGGGGCCAGAGCTGACCATTGTTCCGTGCTAAGTCCTATCAAGAACTCGTAGATAAGTGGCCTTGCTTCAAGCAGTCGAGTGGAGGGAGGAAAAATGTGAAAAACGTTTTGCGCAGCGCTCCTGGCTGTGATCCAATACCGAAGAGAATGCTATAAGAACTACCGGTTAAATTAACCGAGGTATGTCATGACTTGTTTCGTTCAAAACGAATCTTGAACACTTTAGTCGGAGTGTTATTCCTATGAGAGAACTATTTGCATGAATACTTTAGGGGAGAAATAAGATCTGGAATGCTTTGTAGGCACATAGTTCGGTATCTTGGAGGAGGACAAAGGACAGTCATTTAGAAATCAGCAAAGTTAGACCTTTTGTACAAGTTGGCAAGTTGTGTGTTGATAACAAAGCCAGAAGCTCCGCATTTATAGGCATGATAAATAAAGTGTGTTCTGCTATCCATAGTTTACTAACACTAATACTTTGTTATGTATTTTAAATCATTTTTCTCACCAAAAAAATGGAATTCTTTCCTCATCGCCTTCTAGCCTACTGTGATGGTATAGAGGCGACGATTTTGCTTCTAAATTGGAAGCCAGGTTCGAATCCAGTTTGCATTTAGCTTCCGGAGCGAGTCTGTATATACTTGATGTCTGCTCGGTATCACATATTTAAATCCTCTTCTGACTCAGAAAGATGACATTTCTTACTTACCAGAAGACTGTAAGGAACAATATGGCTTTTGAACTGCGAACCAGGTTCGAATTCTGCTTGAATCGAGCTTCTGGTTTCAGATATTTTTATGTTCATGGTATTTTCTCGTGTATCACTATGTTTAGCACTATATGTCCCCAGGCCCTTTGCCTAGTCATTTAATTTGCTGGAATTCAATGATGCAATCACTCATTTGTTCGTTTATTCTTTTGTTCATCTTTTATAGGTCATTTCCGGATAAATAGCTTTTAGTAAAAAAAAGGTTATTTATTTTTTATTTCAATTATAAGCCCAAGTTTTCTTGAAAAAAAAGAGAAAGGAATGTTTTATTATTCGAATTGGGTGCCATTTAGTAACAAATTATTTGCACAAAAAGATACAAGTTATAAAACACATACAGAAAGCTGTTACATTGAAACATTCTCAGAGATAAACTTTTTGCAGAGTTTTTGATTATACAAGAACTACATATAAATATTATATGTCTTTGGTTTTGTTTTTTCTTACATAACCCTACTTGACATGTTTTGCGTTTAGCGGCTATAGATATTCCTTCGTTTGGTCGATGGATATGCATAAAAACCGTTCTTCAAGAATATTTATGTAAGAAAGAACAATTAGCACATAATTTCCACACAATGAAAGTACCAAGTAACACAAGAAAGTACAACTCACTGACAAAGCCTTCCTCAAACTATACAAGCTGCTAGCTGCACGCATCTGTCACTAAAATAAATTACATACAATTATTAATGTGCAAACCTTATTACAATAAACGTTCTGGATGTAAAAGGTATCTAAAGCTATTGGAGTTTACAATGAAGAGTACATTTGGAAACATTATTTTATAATTGTAAAAGAGAACTCAAATTACTGAAGTATATAATGATAAAATAAAACAGAAACGCAGATGTGTTTAATCAAATGTTAAGGATGACTTTTTACTTGTTTATTTATTTATTATAATTTATGGGGAGTGGAGCGACAGTTTTGGCCAAAGCCACTGTTTATCTAACTGCAGCACTGCGCATTCTCTCTGATCTGTGTATTTTACTAGCTCCTGCATGGTGCGGTAATGCTTTTCCTTTAGACGAGTGTGTATGTGTGCCATGAAATGGAACAGATGAATATCAAAAAGCGGGGTATGTAGAGCGCGAAGGCAATCTTGGGCTTTCTAAGACTCGGAAGTCCTTTGTCCTTATTTACGACATGTGAAAAGCTGTCGCCATGAGTGATCAGCGGTGGTTAACTGTGATACATACCTCACACTCATCATAAAGTGACTATAAAATAAAGTTTATTTATATACCAAAGGGAATAAAGATTTCCTTGCCCATAGTACAGCTAGGTGTATGAAATATACAACCCTCCTAGAGTGATGCTTATAGTCTTCAGGGATCATCTCAGCCTTAAAGACAAACCGTAAATACCGACCGCCTTCTACTGTACCATCCTCAAGAAAGGTGCGTTTCTCTTGCATGGCAACGCCCGTCCTCAAACTTCCAACAAGAGAAATTAACGCTGCAAAATGTCAAGAGGGAAGTCCTCGAGCATCCTCCGTATAACCCTAACATTGCTCTAAGTGACTTCCATTTTTGGCCCTGTTAAACACCATCTTTAGAGTGAAACTTTTCTGGACGATGAAGCTATAGGAAGCCTACTTCCGACAGCAACTCAAAGAAAGTTATGCTGCTAGAATTCAGGGGCTTGTGAAACGGTGGGAATGGTTTTTAATGCCTGTTTACTTCAGAGACACCACAGGCGGTGGACATTGATGATACATGAGATGAAATGATATATTAGGAAAGGATATATTTTTAAGGAAGGAAACGTTCCAGGTCTAAGTTTAGGGTACCTCCACGGCATTTGCCATTTATGAGGACTGAGGAAAACCTGAAAAAAAAACCTCAGTGGGGGGAGAAAGGACCTGGTGGGATTCGAATCCCAGACCTCCCGCTCAGGAGTCCGCGCCTTAACGACCCTTATATATAAACATATTGTACTGTATACTGTTGCGAGTCGGTCCTGGTAGCGTAGTGATAGCAATACTTGCCTCCTAAACCCAAGATCGCGGGTTCAATTCCAGCCAGGACCAATGGATTTTTTCGGGCGTAAAAATCCTAAGTTTGACTTCCTTCGGAAGGAAATAAAGTCGTGGGTTCCATGTCGTACATTTACGGCACGATAAAGAACCTCAAGTCTGAAAGAAGAGGCCTCTGAGCAAAATTTGTAGGCCGTGTCACGCCATGAATAGAATGGGAGGCTGATGACCTGAGATGTTAAAGAGCGTCCTTAAATAAACTAAAAGTAATAAAAATAAAGTATAATGTTGTGAATACTTAAACTTATATCACTACTGGATACCATGTTGTTCAAAGTTATCGAGGCATTCGTTACCTTGGGTAAAATTGTGTTGCTGTGTACATTTAATTAATTAAAACGAATATAAAATGTACAATGAAATAGAAATAAAGAAAACTGGACCTGCCCGTCCTTATACAGGTACCAGACATCAGGATGTATTACAGATGTTAAAATATGTATAAAAATCTGTTATGTGCTACAGGTGTGCTAAAAGGGCTCTAGCAAGGAAATAAAGCAATTCCGGACCCATATTCATAATATATTTTTATTCCTGTATATTTGAGGAATGCCCACCTCCTTGGTCTAGTGGTTAGCTTTACTTAGGAATTTTTCTACGTGAAGATCTGAAACGGAGCTCATCCAGCCTCGTCAGGATAATTGGAAAACTGCCAGATGGAGAGGTGGCGTTCTTTGCGAAAACCCCGTAATGGGTGACCGGCGGGAGTCAGCATGCTGATCACATGCGCCCCTTGCAATACTGCGCTCTATCAATAAAGTCGCAAGACGGAGATAGTGGAAGCAGAGCTCTCCGTGTTAGGGTTGTAGCGTCAAATGAGAAGAAGATTGTGATGAACGTTACACCTTGTATAACAAACAGTTTCTTTATACGAGGGTAAATCACGTAAAATTACAAATGCATATAGAACTTAAACAAATAAGAGTAATGAAATGAAAAACACTTTTATTTCTCAATTTAATCTCCCTGTACATTGAGACGCTTGCCCCATCGTTTCTGAGGCCAGGGGTCATATATTTAGTTGCCTGTTGAATGATGTTTCAATTTCAATGTGTCTTCTTATATACACTTCAGCTGTCGGTCAGCATCCTGGCTGCTCCCCATCAGAGAGACAGCTGTCGGTCTCAAGCTTCAGCTGGAATTTGTGATAACATTAGGTTAAAGTTAAAAGGTTACAATAATTTCTGCTTTTTCTTTGTAGTGTAGAGTTCTTTCTGTGTGCTCTTCTTTTGCTTCCTTCTTAGTGTCTTTCATTATTATTTACTTCTTTATCAGTTGCACTTATATGTACTTCAAATGTTTTCCTGTAATCTTTGTGTTGTATTTCCCAGTTTCTTCTCCTTTGTACTTTTCTTCTTTCGACTTCTTCCTAGCTACCAGTACTCTGCCAATTAATTTTTTTCTGCTGGTTGTTATTTCTTCTTCCCACTCAGTTTCGGTGTTGCTAATCGCTTCTATCGTTACGTTTGGGGTTGCATTCATTTCTTCATCTCTTTCTATAAGTCTTTGTGATCTTCTAAATTGAACACTTTTTGAATCATATGCTATTCTTTTCCTTCCCCAGTTAAAGTATCTAGTGTTTCTATAAGCTTCCATTATTTTAACGTCTTATTATATTATATATTTTGTTTTCCTGCCAATAATCTTCTTTTCTCACTGACCATCTGCGTGTAGCTGGGACATTCAAATATTTCTGCTCCGGTGTATCTTCTATTTTGTAACTGTCACAGTTACTAGTGGACTATAATTTCATTCATTCAAGACAAATTTGGTACGATCCATGTCCCGTAATTAACTTACTAAACCTTTGGCAGGTGAATGTGTTTTAATTTAATTCTTTCTTTTATTGATAGAAATATTTTATGAAACCTTCTTCCCTCGTCTATCCTGTGCTCTCTTCCTGCCATTCCTGCATTAAAGTCTCTTGGGAATGGCAGAAGGAGTGGGACAGGATAGAATATTCAGAATATTCAAAATCAGAACTGTAGGAAACAGAAAATCATATGAACTGTTAGCACGGATACATCTATCAACCCTCCGTCGCACGGACTCCCTGATGCGCTGACGTATTCCTGGAGTATGTCGGCAGTCTTGCAGATATGAGCACGAAGACTCTGTACACCTTCGGCTAATGAATAGATCTTATGAGCATCTGTTAACTCCATATCTGTGTATCCCATTTTACTGTACCTGGAACGACGTCCGTAAACACACAGAACTGACACTACGTGCTCGGTGTTACGTCAAGCAATGAAGTGAGTAGCATAACAAGCGACTACATGGTATAGAACAAGTACAACAACTGTGAACTTAGGAACTAAGAATAGTTACAACACCTCCACTCTATTTAACCAGAGATAAAAGCGAATGTTTACTACTGTACGCATAAGCAAATGTTCTGTTATGGAGTTTTTGTCATAGGATAGTTATGCTGACATCTAGCTTCATATCACAGGGAGTGGTAGACAAAGGACTCTAACAATGAAATAAAGCACATCGGACCCATGTTCATATAACATATTTGCTTCCCCAAAGTTTTGGCATACCATTTTGTTACACTCTGTAGAAAAACGTATGACGTATCAATGGAGGTGTAAATAATATAATTTTACGCCAGAACATGTTGCGAAAGCGCATACATTTTACGTCTTTTATATGTGTTATAGTTACAAAAAACAAAATGTCGCTTAACAAGGTATAAGTTACGCTGTGCTGGGACTAGCAAAGACAAGTTCGCACATGTTTTATAAACATCCACTATCTTGCAATAACATCCACTGTTGGTACCACCAGTCAAAGACACTGATTCTGTAATTTGAGCCGTCTTTGCACGGGCTCATTTGTTGCAATATGCCAAGTCCCTGTTTTTCTTCTTCTTTTCATACCAATGGTACCCGACTCTCCGTGTACTTTCTTTCAATAGTTTAGGCTGATGCGGAACCATCGACAATGATGATGTCATAGCCCTGACTTGCAGTAACTGAATGCGTGTCTCGATTGACTCAGAGAAGAGTAGCAGCAGCTTCGAGGGATGTATAAGTTTTTCGGTCACGTGTTTGGAGAGATTTAATAGGAACTAAACAGATCCATCACAATAGATGAAACTTGAAATCGTTATCGCACACCAGAATCCAAACAATGGACACAAGTCGCTTTGTTCAGCGCCAAAGAAGACAAAGCCGTACCATAAGCGGGAAAGCGGATGCTAAAGGCACTTTGTTCATTATCTTCAAAAGGGCAAACAATAAGGGGAATATTAGTCTCATCTTATAACCCAACGAGATGCCAATATCTGAGAGAAGACCTGGTTTGCAGAAGAAAACATCGTCTTTTACAGGTAAACGCACATGCCCACTAAAACGCTCTGGCAATGGGCAAACCATACTATGTGCTCTCATCCACCTTACTCCCCGGATCTGACTCCCAACTTCTATCTCTTCCCAAGCGTTTGTCTTCGAATCAGGAGGCGATAGCTGCTGTAGATGCCTATTTTGCAGACCTTCCAGAAAACCTCTACAGAATGGGATAGCGGCGCTGGAGAATCGCTGGCATAAGTGCATTACTCTTAAAGGGGATTGTGTTGAAAAATTAAAATACTCGTGGAACATCCCTTCCACGTTTTCATTGTTAGGCCGAGAGCTTTTCACACGCCCTCGTAAGTTGTCTTTGTTGCTTTGATCTGGCAGCACTGTGTAAATAGAGGCGCATATCTTTTTTTAACACTTTTGTTGTACAGTGAGATCAATAATGCCCCCCTTCATTCCTTTGTCGCGTCGTTGAGGGGGACCAAGCCTCTTTGCTTACTTGTTGACCTTGCTGACAGTCGCAGTAGTAGCACAGCTGTTACCGGGTGTGTGCTGTGTTGTTCGTTTTTAATTTGACATTATTCATAAAGTGCATTATGTCAACGTGTCTTTATGTACGATTTAAATGCGCTAGCTCAGTGGTGAAAGGATTATAAGATAAAGCTTTTTAGCATACATTTGATACTGTTACTTATATGAATACCATACTAATCCCTTTTTCAGAGAATTAACCGACAGGGAGCGAATCATGCATTTTTTCAACAGGACTCTGCCACTGCTCACACTGCGAATAATTCCATGAGAGCAATTCACAATTTGTTTCCACAAGACAGAGTTATTAGTAGGAATTTGTAGCTCCATCGTCCCCCGATTTAACAGGCTGCGATAATTATTTTTGGGGTAAATTAAAAAAATGCCGTGTACAAGACGGACCCGCACACCCTACAAGAACTCAAAAGATAATATTCTTCAGGAAATTATCCGGATATCTTAAAATGAACTACAGCGAATGAAGAATCATTTCCTAAAGAGAGGCCAAAAATATATAGAAAACGAAGGCGGTCAGTTTCAACATTTTATTTGATAATTCGGTAAGTAATGAGGCTCTTAAATTGTTTGAATATTGTTGTATGATAGTTCGATTTATTGTTTTACCTTCCCGCATATCATCCCGGCTAACGATCGGCGCGCCCGCTCATGGACAAAACACTCCGGGGGAAAACAAAACTGATCGCACAAGTAGATAAGAGATAAGAGGTGCATCACAGCATAAATTGGCGCATCTACTAGAAATGTACTCCAAAATTGAAGTACAAGGAAATGATTTTTTGTGGGCAAAACGTCTATGGAGATTTAATATTAATTTTGGCTGTGTATGGGTCAAACCTAAAGTTACGAATCCATATTGAAATGTTGTCAACATAGATCAACAATGTCAAACACAGCGACATTCCGCCCCAGGTTGATACAAAGCTTTCAAGCTATCGATGAGAGGCTGTAGCAAAAATTATAACAAAGTTGGATATAATAAATATTGCTGTCATTTGGTTATCTGGAGTGTATTTCTATCGCTAGGAAATCGAAAAATTAGTGAAACGTTCAGATAAGAAACTGAGTGACTGTGTGGGAAAATAGTGTGGTGTATCTGTGTGGTCTATCATATTGTAAATCCTTGATCAATATAAGTTACTTGTCGCAGAATAATCAACGTTTGAAATGACCTATTCCTAAATCCTGACTTCAATTTTTTTAATTGTAAGAGTTTTAAATACAACACTCTGTAGAATAACTTTATTTCACAGGTTCCAATTACTTCAAACAAGTTTAGAGATTACAGAAGTAAAAATTATGTCACATCCATCTTACAGTCCCAACATAGTACCAGTTAATTCTTCCCCTTCCTGACTGTGAAGGTGAGCGAATTTTCAGTTCAGAAAAAACTGTTGTAACGATGAAGAGAAATAGACTGCAGATCCGGAAAACGAATGTCATGGGTGCTTCCTGTAACGGTTTCAGAGAGTAAAGCGTTGATACGTTTTCCAGAAGAGGACTTTGAATATAAAACCCATATATGATTTCTAGTTATCGAGTATCACAAAACTTATCTAGTGGTCTTTGTAGTAAGCAATTAATTTGCCGAATAGTTTTCTGCTGTGAGGAAATCACTGCTTAAGACCGCGTAATACCAAGAGCACAAATATGATTTTCTCCTTTACCAAAACACATAAGCACAAAATAAAATACAAAATAATAACGAGCGAACTTACGGGCAAAGAGAAAACCAGAACAGGAAACAAGAGCGCCATTATGCACTGCATGAAAGAAAAAGAGGTATATGTCAGGAACAGGACACGGACTAAAACATAAAACGAAAAATAAGCCACATAGTTGCATATAAGAGAGCAAAAAGATACCTGAGACGATGGCAATAAAACAGATACAGAAAACGATGAGAAAAAGAAAGAAAGGAAATGTGAGCAAAAAGGAATAAAAATAAGATAAAAAGCAGTCAAGGAAGCAAAGGGAAATTTTTATTATTTCACTTGGTGGGGTTTCAAACAGACATATATGACTAACCCAAAAACACATTCTCCTTTTATCAGCATAGGAAGCTGTGAAAATCAATATAAAGTTGTAAATATAATTTATCCCTGTTTATATGTATAACAAAACATAAATTTTCAGTAGATAATGTTGGAAAATTAGCTTTAGGAACGCAGAGTTATAATGGTTTATGAGGGAATTCCCTGGCAATGAATTCGTCTGTTTCAATGACATTTTCTTGCCAGTTCAAAAGCAGCACAAAAAGTGTTTGCAAGTGAAAATGCATAATTTAAAGATACTCACCAAATTAAACTGTTTATCGTGAAATTAGGCGAAAATATAAAACAATTGAACATATATTTTTTAAAATTAATACTGTTACAAAATATACCGTATTTATGCAAATCTAATGCCCCATGAAATGTAATGCGCACTATAAATTTTAAACTTAAACCATGAAAAAAAGATTTTGACATATTGCTGTACGGCGTCTTATAGATAAGCCCGTCCGCTTCATAAAACGATCAGAACAAAGAATTTATAAGTGGACTATTGTTACATCTTGCAGCACGTAGGACAAAATCCATCACTCGTGCTGTTGCCAGGATAATTGACTTAGGTCATAGAAGAAAAAGTTATTTCTTATGATGTTACTAGTCACAGGTTGCCCATTCTTCCTCCTTTCATGTATGATTTCCAAAACTTTTTCTTCAATGTCCGGATGTCTTTCTTTGAGAGGACCAGTGGATTTCTTCCTACTAGCTTTAGTTACAAATAATGCCAATTTCTGTTGCCACACAAGCGAACGTTGCTCTCGGCAACATTGAACTATCTGCCTGCCTTTCTGTTAAACCCTTTTTGAGCTAAAGAATTATTTTACACTTGAACGAACTACGGAACGGATTTTCACTCAAATGTAATGCGCACCAAAGTTCTGAATACTACAAAAAGATACGAGTAAATAACGGTAATTGAACTGAATTGTCAGAGACAGGTATTTGAGTACTTCACTCTTGCTCAAGGGCTGGCCGTTTGTGCCTACCCCCCTGTACGTACACCTTTGGGGAGTGTGAGGGAGACACGGATGGTGTACAACATCCTGATGCAGGCGGAGACCCCTCCTACAAGCAGTTTAAGCCCCTTCCACACCAGAAGCTGAGGTAGAAATCTTCCCTGGCACTAAAATCCTAATGGAATGAAACGTGAAATAAGAGAAAGCGGAAAATCCGTGATAAGAAAGATTAGTCCACGTATTCGCCTAAGGAACTATGGGAAACTACGAAAAAACTGAAGGTCAGGATGGTCGGCCTCATAGGATTTGAACCCGAGTCCTCCCGAATAGTTCCCCACCCCTATTTCCCAGATTTTGTCCCATGAGCCTTTTTTCTTTTCCTAATCTCAAAAATTGACTTGAAGGAAAGAAATTTTTGTCGAAGGAAAATGATATCTGTGCTATAAAATATTTAATAAAGTTCGAAAGTATTTTTTTTCCTGAAATAATAAAAAATTGAAAGCTCACTGGACCAAATTTATTGAGCTCAAAGGAGATTATTTTGAGAAATAAATTTTTGTTCTTGCAAAAAAATTTATGTTGTCTTAGCAGATTTATTAATTCGCCCTCATGCGTCACAGACAGCGCACAAATGAAAATATTTCGATTTGTCAATATATTAACAAATACGAGTCAACACAGTAGTTTTGGGCGAGCTTAATCTTATAGCCTTAAAGGATACCTTGCCACTGCTGGTAGGTGAATATCAAATAACAGATACCTAAGGGACATGTTGAAAAGATAATTTTAAGAATAAACGGGTTACTTGTGCTTTATATTATTCAGTGACAAGGATGTGTTAATGAACTATTA
Organism: Metallyticus violacea; assembly: GCA_030762175.1. NCBI lineage: Eukaryota > Metazoa > Arthropoda > Insecta > Mantodea > Metallyticidae > Metallyticus > Metallyticus violacea. The sequence continues at coordinate 14,263,506 of CM060834.1, forward strand.
AATTTTCATCGCTTTATTATTTGATTCAAAATGAAAACTCCTGTATTTTGACATTGAGTATTACATATTTTTTGTTTTCATTGCAGGTAAGGAAGACACTAGTCTATCGACATTTCAGAGGAGGTAGCAACTTGCATGTAAGTGTCTTAATTTTTTATAAATTTATAATGGTTCTAATCAAGCGCTGTTTATTGAAAAAGAATCTTTATAGTTTCTTCAAAGTTGACACGTGTTTGTCTACTGTAAACTCTTGAATGCACTGGCAAATATACGAAGTAATGTCATTAAATAATATTTTTATACTATAGTATAAAAACTCTGGCCAGTTCAATCAAGATCACCCAAGTAAATCCATACTCTCGCTCTATATCTGTCTCTTTCTATAGTTCTCAGCCTGACGGAGAGCTGTCCCTCCCTCACTGCTTCAGAACAGGTATATATAGCCCAGGTTAGTGTCCAGTGAAGCTATAATCGCGATTAACGAATGTTATTTGTGTGTATTTTTATCAGCTTAAATGCAGCGATACACGAAGGATCAACGCGTCCAGATTCTGAAAGTGCGTTTTAATTACGATGAACGCTATGCAGAGACAGTTCCAAGTTTTTGTGTAATTTTTGGTAGACGAAAAGCGCCTTGTATAAACTGGTACGACATTTGAAGATGCAGGATCGACAGAGAACATCAAATCACCTGGACGTTCTCGTCGATCGGTAGAGAATGTTACCCACGTCAGACAGAGCGTTGGTACAAGCCCATTGAAGTCGATTCTCCGCCGTTCTCAACAATTAATCATTCCGAGAAGCAGTTTGCAGCGAATTTTAACAAAAGATCTGTGTATGCAATCTTTTAAGATGAAACTAACACAAGAGCTGAAGCCGAGGGACTATTTTCAGCGTCTAACGTTTACCTCTCTCGTAACGGCGAACAAAATTGACCACCGAGATCGTGTGATTTAACATGAGACTAAAATTTTTGGGAGTATCTGAAATCCTGTGTTTATGTGGACAATGCACAAAACCACCCTTCAACTCAAGGCAGGAATTAGACATGTCATGGGTGAAATTTAGCCCCAAGACTTTGGTCTAAAGTTGTTGAAGATGCGAAAGTGTGCCAACGAAGCCGTGGAGGACATTTGCCTGGTGTTTTGTTTTATGTTTAATGGCAGCGTTTGTGTTGCACATTGACTTAATAATATTAGTACTTTTCAAATAAATGTGTTTTTATTGTTAAAATAAAATTACATTCATTATGGGACACCCTATATAACTAATCTTAACGCTAGCTTACTTCTTAAGTCTAACAGGACTCACTCATGCGAGGCTATTTTGAAACTCCAATCTCCAAAACTGTTGTTTTAACCATGTTACTTTCCAATCTTCTGTTTATTAAAAAACAAATAGGGGGGTTATTTGAAGTTACCTCTCATTCGTCTCTTCTTTGAAGTAATACTCTGTAACAAATCTGAACTTTGGTGAGCGTCGCATTTGCCATCAAGAAAGAGGTTTTTACAGTAGTAAAAACATATTACAGCGTTCTCGCTTCCTTTTAAAGTCGAGTACCACGGTTAAGTTAAACGCTGCAAAGGCACCACGTCTGAAAGCGAGAAAGGGCATCTGTTGTCTGAATCACGGCCCAGTGTTTATCTACATTTAAAAGCAAGTACCACGTGTAACTCGCATATTCAGAATGTGTGTTTCGCGTTACTTTCTGACCGTCACATTTAAAGCTAAGAGCCGAGAGCAAGTCGCACATACAGGGGCCATGCTGGAGTCCAGAAGTACATTAGTATGCAAGTAAGGCAAAGAGCTTTTGGCGGTGCGATTCTTTTTAGCATTTGCAGACGTCGGCACTATGTGTGTGGACCAGGTTAGCTAAGGGTCGAAGGGGGAGAGTGCCTTTCTAGCGAAGTCCTAATTACCACAGAAGCGTTGCGAAAGAGCGAGGATTACCAACCTGCAAAAATAAAGATGTCGAAAGCCAACTACCTGCATTTGCATGGCTTTATCTGCTTTTACTCTTTTCCTAAAGATTTCTCATTTAATGCATTCCAATCATCAGTCATGAGCACAGAGATATTCATATGTTTTCCGGGCGCAGTGGTTGGAGGGGAAGATAACGCTGGGGTTATTTATTTCAACAGTATTCAATTCAAAGTTCATAGTTGTCTTCTCTAAGTAGGCGAAGTGTCGTCTAACTGGAGAGCAGAGATAAATTAAATATGTCCACATACACAACTATCTACTTCAAATACAAAACTTTACAAAAAGTTTGTCGGGGTTTACAAAAATTACTGCACATAGTTAGAGGCCGAATTAAAAAAAAATATTCATAAAATGTCTGTATTGGGATTGAAAACACTTCAATTTTTAACATAGGCTTCAATAAAGTCAATGTAAAAGTTCCAGCGTTTCACTAATGCTTGGATTCCACGAGAATAAGTCTTGTGACTGACCATGCACACCACATATTTTACATCGTCGTCATTGCAGAGCTTTCGGCCCTGTGGCATAGTGGTAACCATACTTGCCTCGTAAACTCAAGATCGCGGGTTCAAACGCGGCCAGGATCGATGCATTTTTTCGGGCGTAAAAATCCTAAGTATGGCTTCTTTCGGAAGGGAAGTAAAGCTGTGGGTCCCTGTCGTACATTTACGGAACTTCAAGCCTGAAAGAAGAGGCTGAAAGAAGAGGTCTCTGAGCAAAATTTGTCAGCCGTTTCACGTCCTGAATAGAATGGGACGCTGATGACCTGAGATGTTAAAGAGCGTCCTTAAATAAAACAAATAAACAACATTGCAGAACTTCTTGCCGCCTAGTGGCTCTTTGAGTGGTCCAAACACATGATAATCACAAGGTGGCAGGTCCGGTGAGTAATCAGGAAATGAACATCTGCAATGAGGTCTTGCATTACTATGCTGTAAGAATACACCCGGTGTGAACCTTATTGATGACTTTCAAGCAGACCACAAATGACTCGCTGTTAACGTGTGTGTCCTCTGGGCATGTAATGTTCTATGATTAGGCCTTTAGAGCCCCAGAAGAATGAGCATCACTTTACTGCCAGATACAGTTGTGAGGAACTTTTTTCGTTTTGGATGAGAAATGCCGACATCTTTGCTGAATCGGTTGGTCTCTGGCTGAAAGCATTGAACACCAGTGAGCAGTGTTTCATAAACACACACGACGTTCTTTCGGTTCAGAGGTGAGTTGTTTTGGTTCTGTTTGTGGTACTACAGAATGTCGTGGTGTGCAGAGCCACAACAAATCTTCAATTCTACAGCAAACAATCGATTCCGGAAGAATTGTACAATTATGTCCCATGAAAATATGTTTGAAAAATGTCTTTAAATCCCCATCGACCCTAACTACAAGGTTTTCTCAACTAAACTAAGCATATGTCATTAAAATAAATTGAGAAAAATATTTTCTAAAAATAAAAGCAATCGGGTAATTAGGAGTGAGGGTATACCTGAAAACCGATTTGGGATATAAGCGAAATTAAAAAATCGCTCTTGCAGCACTAATATTTGCTTTTCCGCAAAGAAACTCCGTATACATCATTTAAATAAAATAAGAAAAATAGTTTCTAAAAATTAGAGAAATCCGACCTTTAGGAATAGGGATATATCTGAAAAATGGCATTTAAAATGCACTCTTACGTTTTATTTTCTCGCTATATTGTTTTAAAATAAAAGGACAAATTAATTCAGCATATAAACTATATTTATAACGATACACGTGTTTTATATTCAACAGAAGCATCATAATGAAGACAGGAAATGTAAAATATTCATCTAATACGTGTGTGAGAAGTATAATTGTATGTGAGAACCCTCTGTGATAACCTTCAGAAAACGTTTGCGATATAGGTTTTTAATACAATAAAATGTAAATTAAATTTTAAAGCCAATAAAAATCGACGGAACTTTCGACTCTTTATTGTTGATTGTGCATATTTACTTTGTACATTGTAATTGTTTTAAATAATAACATGTTTCTGTTTTATTGACACATATGAACAACTTAAAATATAACTCGAAACTTTCTGCTGTTTCTATTTTAGTGAATGTAAATATGATACCAAGGGCTCAGTTTATAAACATGGCTACATTTAAAATTATTTAAAAATACCCACATGGTTTAGCTTTGTCTATCAGCAATAATAACAATAACAATAATAATAACAATAATAATAATAATAATAATAATAATAATAATAATTCTAAAATGTTTCTCTTTTGTAATACTTATAGATAGCAAGAATTCTAATACCACACAGTACAGCCGTAACTTATTCCATTTCATTCGTTAATAAGGTCTGATTTGGATTTTATATTCATTTTTAAACAATTCGCTTAGTTTACGCAGTCACTGCTTGATCGACTTTTTTCTGTTTTGTTTTCTGGCACGGAAGGGGGAAATAATGTGTATTCTGTGATATTTATTAATGTAATATTTCTCAATTAAATAAGTTATTACTATAAGAAGCTGTTTTAGTGAATTACTTTACATTCATGCAAAATGACAAACAAAAGGCATTGAATTAAATTTTACTCTATGTAGACATTTTTGCATACTAAAGAAAGACAAAAAAAAAAAAAAATAGAATAGTTGTGAAGGAATATATACACAATAGAGACAAACTCCGTAATTGGACCGTCTGATGAATGAGACAGGTCACTTGTGACTGTAAAATGCAGGTTTGCCTAGATCCCAATCCGCAGGGAAGACCCATCCGGTATACCTTAAAGAACCAGTATATCTATTATTGCAAAGGCTGGCAAGTTGGACAGCAGCTCAAACACCCACTCTACAACCCAGATCTGGCACTCAATGAAGATTACTTCTTCTCTTAACGAAATTAATATCTTTGGGGAAAGAAATTTAATAATGAGGATCCAAAGTGGCTAATCGGATCATTTCTACTTGGAAAGAGTTCTTTGAAGAGAATGGGGAATATATTTCTGTCATCTAAAGAAGTTAAGCAGGCAGGAACATTTTGAACGTTATATGATAGTTCGTTTGATATGAATTGCGCACTGTCCTGTTGGCAGAGAAATATCAGTATTACTACGTTCATCCATGAATATTTTTACCATGTCACATTGCTTTATGCTCAAACTGACCTAGGAAGCTGCCAGAGATTGAGTTACTGTTCTGAGCTGTCAAGGTTATGGTAATATATCTAGTTTTATAACAGTTGACAATTCTGTCGATAAACCATCCAGATAAGTGATATACAGTCTAACAAAGGTTGGGGAACCATGATTTATATTAAACTTTGTACTATAATAAATTTAAATATCCTAAATTTAATGGTAATATTCATTTTGCCCTAAAACCAATAGTAAGTTTATAAATAATTGTTGAATAATAGGTAGATGGTTGGAGGCGACAGAGGTGACTCAGTTAAAAGTGGTGTTTTATGACCATGCTTGTGCTAGTATCAGATGTACATACATACAGCTGATCGTAGTGTTAAAATCAAACATCCATTTAGAAAAATCAAATGTGATGAACATGTAAATACAATTAATATTTTTAACACATTAAAGACTAAAATTAGATACGAGTTCGCAACAATATGAAGCCACTTGTTCATGACCAAGAGTTTACGACGTCTTGGATAAAAAACAGATACACGACATTAAATTTCACAGACGAAAATACTAACATATTTCAAGACGAATGCAGTAATATTAATAAAGCTGAAAGTGAAAATTACAGAAATAAAATTGGTGTTTCAATAGTTAAGTATCATCTCCATAGAAACTCCTCAGAAACTGAATATCTGTGCAGAAACTTAAGAATACAGAAAGAAAATAAATTAAAGAACTTTTAACAGATAACAGTACTGATTTAAAAATACTCTTATTTCTCAAAATAAGCTCCCTGTCAATGTACAGGGAGGTCACTTGTCCCACCATTTCACAAGCCTCTGTAATCCAGCAGCATAAAATTCCTTGGGCTGCTGCGATTTCCCTTACTACAACTTCATCATTAGGAAAATGATGTTTAAGAGGGCTGATAAAGGAAGTCGCTTGGAACAAGGTCAGGGCTACACGGGGGATGCTCGAGGACTTCCCACATGACATTTCACAGCGGTTCATTTGTCTTGTTAGCAGTATGAGGATGCCCATTTAATGCAAGAGCAACACACCTTTGTTGAAGAACCCTGGTCGCCTCCGTTGAAAAGGCCTGATGGAGTTTCCTAAGGATGTTACAGTAGAAGTCGGAATTTACGGTTTGTTCTTAAAGTAACATCTAGCCATCATTGACTGATGTACTCTTTGCTTCTGGCTGGTGAATCCAGGACTTATCACCTGTGACAATTGGGCTGACATCGTTGTGTCCACCATGGTGGCGATTGAGATGCTGTAATGCCAGGTCCATTCTTTGAATTTTTCAGTACCCACGATTCCCATCTTGTACAAACCTTGCATACATTTTCAGGTAGGCCATGCCATATGCACCAATAGCAACGGCTATAGTGTGTATAATAGCCTTCTCTCTGCTCGGATTAAGTTTTCAACTCGTTGAAAATTCGCCTCTGCGGCAATCTCCATTCGCGATGTTAGTCTTTCATTAGTGTCCGCACCGCCACGGGTGGCCGAGGTCGTTAAGGCACGGACTCGTGAGCGGGAGGTCTGCGGTTCGAATCCCGCCAGGACCGTCCTCCCTGACTGGGGTTTTTTCCAGGTTTTCCTCAGTCTTCATAACTGGCAAATGCCGGGGAGGTACCTAAACTTAGGCCTGGAACGCTTCCTTCCTTAAAAAAAAAAAAAAAAAAAAAATCCTTTCCCAATTTATCATTTCATTTCATGTATCATCAGTGTCCACCGCCTGTGGTGCCTCAGTAGTAAAAACGGGCGTTAAACACTACTCAAAAAAAAAAAAAAATTAGTGTCCGCCCTTCAGTGAACCCAATAGTAACAGCTTAACTTGACAAACACTTCTCACTATAGATAAGAAGCATTTTTTATGAACATTCTTTGACTCCATTCCATTTTTCCCTAAAGTCATACAACGGAGCGCTGCTCGAGGGTTGTGTACATAATCACAAGGCACCGCCATCTTGCAACTGCTGTTTCATCGATTGTAAAGTGTCGAATTGCATTACTTGCTAACGGACTAATACTATCATGTATTGTTAAAAGCCTCAGGTGCCTCATTTGAACATACAGTATTATAAAACAACTTGTTTTACAATGATTTACCATTGTTCTCAACATAAAATATTGTATTTTTTATGATAAACAGCCGAGAGCTAAGCTTAGGTTCATGCATAGAGATGGTTTTAAATGAATTATTTCTAATGGGAACACATTTAGAAACTATGCCGTGCCGTCGACTTAGGTCTTTAGTCAGAACACTGAGAATCCCGTACTGAGTTGTACGAAATCCCAAGTTTCGGGTGGGCGTCAGAAAACAAAGACGTTGATTAATGATGGACTCAAGCCAACTGCAAGAGTTGCTACCAGAGAGTGAAAGTGATTGATTGAGGAAAGAAACCAGCCAATGAGGAGGAAGAAGAAGAAGAAAATGGAAGAGAGAATGATAATGGCAGCGGAAAAAGGTATCGGCGAAGGCGCAAAAGGTTACAAAGTTCGTAAAACCTAAGCCCGGGGCAAAGAACCGCTCATATCTAAACTTGCTAATTATGTCTGAGCTGTAACCAGATGCCTACTTTCCTTTCCTTATATACTTTTGCAATAACAGTTTAATCTATTATTTGAGATTTTGAATGAATTAAATTATATCTTTTTTAAAATTGAGATGTGTATGTATGATTGTTGCTCTATACCATGCACTTTACTCGCCGATTTCTTTCAAATTACCCGACATTCTTCTAAATATACCCTCCATTTGAAAACAAAACAAATTCTTATGTTAAAACCACATAATAATAAAATAATAATAATTATAAGACCTACTTTCCTTTTCTTATACAATTTAGCGTTTATTCTATTAATACATAGTTTGAATGAACTGAAATGTATTTTTTCTTTGTGTTTTGTATTTTATAGTAACAGCGTTGTGTATACTACCCAATTTACACACCGATTTCTTTCAAATTAGCTGTTATTCTTCTAAAAAGACCTCTATTTTAAAATAAAATACTTTCTTCTCTTAAAAACAAATATAATATAAATAATAATATAATAATAATGTGTTCTTTCTGTTCTTATATAATTTAGCATTGTTGGAAAAGTTTATCTATTAATTCAGTTTTTGAATGAACTGCGCATTCCTACACTTTTTGTATGCTGACGATCTAATTCTTTTTTCTCTAACAAGTGATGGTGTGCAAAAAGGCATTCATATCAACAACATTACTGCCTGAAATGGGGTGTGGTAGTAAATGTAAACAAAACCAAAACAATGACTTTTAAAAATGGCTACGTGTATGGTAGAGATGAAAAATGTGGCTACAGTGAACAAGAACTACAAATTGTTAAAACTGTTTGTTATTTGGGAGGGAAATGCAATAAGCACTTGTGTTATTAATTATAAAGCATGAGGTCAACTAAATGAGTTACTACGTGTTGTGACTTGCGTTCCAGATATCCCAGTAGACACTGGGATAGGGCAGAGCTGAATAAGCAAATAAAATTCAAGTCGACTTTTGGAAAAGGGTTCTCGGGCTCTCCAAAGGAACGCCAAACTGTGGGGTATTGAGGGAGGTGCGTTGCTATGAATAGTAATACAAGGTTAATAGTAAAACAAGGACGGTGAAATACTGGCTTAGACTAATGCAGGGAGACCCGTTCACACTTCGCGCTAAATGTTACAGACACCAGATACAAAATATAACACCGACGTTTTGAGCAGCAGAGGTAGAAATAGGTTTAAAAGAATTGTCCTGGGTTGAATATGGCAAGGAGATAATGAAATTAATAAAAATGTATTAAAGAAATTTACAACAAGCCTAGAGGATATCGGTAGGCAGGAAATAGAGGCAGTCCCTCGAGCCTACCAAATTAAATTAAATTAACCTGGGGTAAAGAGGTACAGGGAGAAATGAAAGATCAGGAATGACCTGATTTAGACTGGTAAGCTGGAAGGCTCAAATATAACGGGTAGTTCTGGTATGAGAATCTGTCCATTTTGTGGAGAGGATGAGAAGTAGGTGCATATTATGGCCGTTTTTTTCAGGGAACAGGTGAGAAAAACGCTGTTATCTTTTTTAGGCAATTAGAAAATCGCATGGCATACTGGGGCCTGTTGGCCGATCGCACTAATTGGTTGAATATGGAGACATTTTCCTAGCCAAAATTCGAAGATAGAAGCAATTTACTTCGTGGCTATAGCTAGAATAATTATAAATTATATGTGATATGCCTATTACCAATCATATATCTGTAAATACAACTATTCTTTTTTTTAAAAAAGCATTATTATTATTTCATGTGTTCCACTTTTTAATCGTGTACGACCAATACATGAAATATATTTGTAATGTATATATGGAATTTTATTACGATACCACAACCACAGCCACCACCCCAACACCCCCAACACCGTGTTATTTACTCGCCGATTTGTTTAAAGGTACCTGACATTCTTACAAAAAGATTTTCCATTTGAAAACAATAACAACATTGTTATATACTTTAGCAATGTTGGAACAGCTGAATGAGCTGAAAAGGTGTGTTTTTTTTTTTTTATTGAGATGCGTGTATAACAGCATTACCTATACCGTGCATTTTATCACCGATTTCTTTTAAATCAATTAGCCAACATTGTACTAAATATATCCTCCATTCGAAAACAAAACAAAATTTTCTCTTAAAACCAAATAATAATAATAATAATAATAATAATAATAATAATAATAATAATAATAATAATAATATTGTGAACCTCTTTAAACTATATTTAATAACCGAAAGAGCAATTAGAACGTTTAGTTCCATACTTTGTTCTGAAACATGCATTTTGGGGGTTCATAATTAAGACCAATTGTTGTCGGTTATGTTCATCTTAGTTGCCACAAAGCAGCAATTGTCTTTGTCTTCAGTCTGTTTCTATATGCATTTAAAATATATAATACACATAAAATATCCGCAGTATTTCACTTACAATTAAAATACTTTGACCATATTTTTTCTAGAAGTTTCTAGGGCAACTGCTTTGTAAAAACTGACGTTGTATTAAACAATTTATATTTTAATAAACAATGTCTTAAATAAAATGCAAAAAATTGGGGTAACACTCACGTGTACCTAAGATGAATATTTTCGCAACACAATTACAGAACACGATCTGTTATCAGCACTATTATCGCAGTATGTGAACATTTTTTATCACACAGTAGAGATATGTGATCTCTGAAATTTTGCTTCCGTCTGCAGAAATCCGGGATGGAAGACGCGATCGATGTTCTGCCATAATGAATCGCACGCACTTCGGTGATTCAAAGAGTTTGAGGAGGGCCGTAATTCAACAACAAAGCAGGGCGGTCCAGGTGCTCCAACTACTGCAGTGAACAAGACCATGATTAACACAACTGTCGCCATTGTTCGGGAAGATCGACAAATAAGACTAGCAGACATGTTACAGATTTTCTGTGTACCATTATGGTCGCATATGAGAAGCGTCTGTGTAAGACCGGTTTAGATATTGCTGATGGTGCAAGTGAAGGTGTCGGGGGCTTCGGCATGTATGGCGAGGCAAACCTGAATTACATCACTACAAATGACGAGATTCACTTCACTATTACGACTCCAAAAGCAAAGAGGCGAGTTCAGTTTGGAAATCACCTGGTTCCCCGACACCAAAAAAGGCCAAGTTGTTCCGTAGGCAGGATTTCGTTCGAATGTCGTGGGATGGTTCATCAACATGAAGTCCCCCCACAAACAACGTTAATTGGGGAATATTACTAGACTGCTATGAGAATCTTGGCCAGAAATATTCAACGAAAACGCTGCATCCTTTTGGTTGGCACTTTCATCAAGACAATGGAAGTCATCGAATGTCTACCCCACCCTACATACAGCCCGGACCTAGTTCCGTATGCCCTTTTACTGTTCCCTTGTCTCATAAACGAGATGATGGACCAGCATTTTGATTCATCAATGACTAGCATGAAGAAGGCGGATGCGGTTCTGAAGACGATGTCAAATACGGTGTCCAGCACGTTTTCCAGAACTAGCAGATGCGTTGAGCCAATTGGATACAACTCAATGGAACTACTTCGAAAAAGATTATACACGTAAGTAAAAAATAATTTTTAGTTTTTATTGATTAGTCCTCATATGAAACATGGAATGAAATGATGATTTGGGAATTCTAAGTTTAGAGTACTTCTCCGGTATTTGCCATCGATGAGAACTAAGAAGAAAATGAAAAAATGAAAAAAGTCCTAGCGGGTATGGAACTCCAGATCTTCCGTTCCCCAGTCCGTGCCTTAAATGTTGGATTAATGATTATAAAGTGACAAGTGCCGTAATGGAATTTGTTTAAGTGATATAGAGTTGTTAATCCATAGATGGCAAAAGAGTTCGTGTTATTTCCAGCTAGCAATGGCCAGGTCTTCCTTACCGACGTCAAAGCATGCTCATTCTCTTTTTACAAATTCTAGAACGAAGCATGCACACAGGAATCAACGTGAAAAGCAAACGTGTGATCTACTCGAGAGCTGCTTGAATCTGCAATCAGAACAAAACCTTGTAGACTACTCAGGTGATGGAGTAATGCGAATCCTCGCTCAAACTCGTGCAACGGATTTGGATTTGGAGTGTCTACTCATGCAACATGTTGCCTTGATCTACCACTGGGCTACACTCATGTATACGGCATTCCCAAAGGGTTGTTAGGTGGGTTGAACATTACGCAGGTGTTGTTTCTCGAGAAATCCAGGCAAAATGTTAAAAGGAAAAGCGTTTTCAACCTTGTTCTACATACCATTTGAAAACAATTAAGGTAGCTTTCTGACTCACTCATATGTCCGCAAATATTAATTTCATTCTATTGTGTAGGTTCAAAAATATTCAATTTTAATACAGACATTTCAAGGTGCAATCTGACACAACAAAAGTTATATAGCACATTATAAGAAACTGGGAGGAAAAACAGCCTGTTAAGGCAATCGACATTATTTGGAGAAGTTGATGGTTGTACTATTTAAACCAGATTAACACTTAAAACACAATGTTAATGTAAAAATTATATTTAGAGTTAGGCTCTTGATCACAGCAGAGGAGGACAGAGAGAATTCTATAAAATTAATACATGAAATATTAATATCTGGGTTAACATGACTATTTCATTCATGTGACGCTATCTTAAAATCGATCAATGAAACGAAAGAGGATTTTGGCTAATCACAGCCGGATTAGGAGTAAAATTATCGAAAAAAATTATAAAATCCGTTTTAACATGCGACATGCATTTATCTTGTAGTTAATATAACCAACTGTATACCTCCACTATATAATTCTTAAACACGCTTCACTGACCATTTTTACTAGGGGCGGTGGGGAGCTATTGATAGCAACAAAAGCATGGACAATCGACAATGGTTTCTTTCATCGCGACTGAAAGATTATTATCATTGCACTTTACTCATCGTCATTCACAGTAACCACTGCCCATCTCTGGAATGCATTGCTTTGGAGACTGCCAAAGTTTAAGAATATTTCTTAAGAAATTATTTAATGTTATTAGAAATAATCGATTTCCTTAGCTTTCGATGCATTATGTTGTGTTTGTGTTTCTTCTTATTTTTGCGTTAATATTTTTCATTATTCATGTTCATGTGTTAACATAATTGATTTACCTCTTTCATGTTTTACATAGGTTTACATGTGTACGAATGTTGTCTTTTTAATATTTATATTTTAATTGTGGTATTGTTACTGAAGCTCTGCGCAATTATTATTGGATTGGTCGAAAGGAAGAGAAGGCTTAAGAAACGCTAATGCGGAACGGGCATCCATATTTGTTAGTCTTTCTAGTGACCTTTGCGGCGGTAACATTGATATAATAAATAAATAAAATTACAAACTTTCACATGTATTAAATTAACAGTAACGTTGTTTTGTTTTGATTTGTTTTTTTTTTTTTTTCATGCTTAATTCGAATATGATTTCATATTTTTTCCATCAGGCAGGGTTGCATTATGATACACATTTAAAGTTTAAAAGAATTAGTAATTAGGAAACAAATTTTGGCGTACTTAAAAAATTGAATATTTTGATTTTCGGTCATATTTTGGCTCCAAGATGTCTCTCTTCATGGTCTAGCAGTAGTAGACCTGTATACAGCACTTCATTTGCCTTGGTACCTCTTTTCCACAGCAGAAATGTGCTGATGAAAACGCTCACCATGCTCATCAGAGACAGCAAAAGATTTTTGGGAAGAATTCCAGCTGAGTCCAAAACGTGAATTTTTAAAGACATGTTGTACCCCATCTCTTTGTATGAATTCACAAGATCACTCATTATTTCACTATAGTTTTCTTCTTTGTTATTGCTAAGAAATTCACAACAGATATTTTTTAATAATTTCAAGGCTGCTTTTTCTGGTGGATGTAACAGTTCTTCAAAAGGTTCATCATCCATTATTGATTTAATTTGCACATAAGATCATTAATAGCTTCTTGAGTTAAAAAGTGAGGTTCTGATGAGCAACTGGCTTAAATGTAAGTTACTCCTCTCGTTTCTTTGGTCTCCAGTATGAGCTGGGTCGAAGTTATCACATAAGATTATGAAATCTGGACACTTTGGTTCAGGGTGCTGTTCACTTGTGGCACAGATCTCATTGCAGATACCGTATTGGGATAATTAAATGTGCATTGTTTTGGATGTGATTTCTTTAATGTTAGTTGAATACAAATAACAATTTGTTCAACAAGCGTCATGTTTCCCTTAAATAATAGGAACTGCAAATGGTACCGTTTTTCCATCCAGTGTAACACGTGATATTTGGGGCTAGTTTTTATCAAAATCACCAACTTTACACCCAAATCACAAGAGCTGTGCACAGAGACTTGAAAGTTAGTTCACCATACACGTAGCAGAAATGTTTGAATGATTGAAACACTTCCTTGCCATATTGAAACTAATAAAACAGCACATGTGTTGACGGGCTCACTGTCTGCTTACTACCACAACGCAATGTTTAAACGTATTAGAACGTGAATAAACCTGCAGTGTTACCAACGTATTCCGAATACAATTACAACTTCCATAATTTACAAAAATTATAACCAAGAAAGCCTAGTATACGGAAATATATTATACAAAAGTTACTGTCAAAAATCTAGGCCTGATGAGAAAATTCTGATAAAATATTTGAATTCAGAATTAAAAAAAAAACTGCACTGGAGTCAGTATTCAGTTTTCTTGTGAGAAAAAATTATGTTGAGTTGTGTTCAGGTCGACAAGCCTTGGCTTCAAAGATGTTGTCCTGGTTAATAAAATTGTTTATAAAATGTTTGTCTACTCTTCAATTATAATCAATCAATGAAAATTTACCGCAGATAATGTGTAACCAGCTATTTTAAACAATCTGAGTTGTCTAATAGTGCACGAAATTAAAATATAATCGATTATAACATTTCATTGGTTATTAATATTAGAGCAATGTTATTTGCATATTTCAAAATTAAATATTGTTTAAAACTCCCAACTCTCAAAATAATGAAATATTTGTTGGAGGTCGCATGCATCTAGAATGTCAGAAGTTACCGCATTGTGACTGTTTCTATGAACATGATCACTATTGTATCAGCCATTCTCCTCCTTTTTTTATTTATAGGCCTTTACTCTAGCTCCCCGATCAATAATCTTGATCCACATATGGAAATTCGTCTTTCACACTAGTCGTGTGTTGCAAATGAAGAATCAGGGTCACGGCTGGGAATCTACAACTTCCGGGCTGACGCTCTGCCGTGCCACTCTCCAAGCACGCAATCTCTCAACTGCTTCTATACATCCCGGAGATCTCCTTAAGGTTTCTCCATGGTAGATTTGTTCCTTAAGAGGCTTGTAAAGTGTACTTATGACCTTCAGCGTATAGAGGGGTATAGAACAGCGTTCTTTCTCACTACCCGTGTGTAGGACGCAAGGTATGTCTGGGGTATACAGCATCAGATCAGCCCGGGAGGTTGATAGTCAGATCTCAGCAGTGACCCGAATTTTTCAAGTCTAATTCTTCACTTCCAGTCTTGATCCATTTCCATAATTTGCTTTCCTTTGGACTCAAGGTTCGCGATTTCAAATCTACCGATGTCAATGTATTTTCAGTACGTAAAAATTTTCAGCATAAGTTTTCCGGAAGGGTTTTAACACTAGAACGCCCAATGGCGGTCAGTTGACAGCTTTTGATTTCCAAACGCGAATATTTTCACTGTTTTAGAAGTCTTTTTCTATGGTTTTGTGACTTTTAATCCCTGTCAATGACGTTTAGCTCACCAATTTTTCTTTTTATTTCAGGCGTTTTAAAATAACAGCAAATTTACCATGGGTTGCCGGAGGCGGTCAATTGACCGCCTCGCCTTCTTGCCCGCGTTTCTTACAGCGTGTATGCGTAGTTGTAGCTCCACAACAAACAGCGTAGTGTGCGAGTCATTGTTTATCAGCTCTTGTATCCGTGCCTAAAATTTCGCTTAGCTTTTCAATGTCATGCAGCTTTCATCGACTACTGTCACCATCACTCAAGGCTGTTTATTGGGACGAAGGAATGTCTTAGGCCGCTAAACGCAAGACATGTCAATTAGGGTTATGTAAGAGAAACAAAACAAAAGAAGGTTATTCGACATGTAAAAATTTTGTATTTGGTTCTTATATAATAAAAAAGTGTCATACCAATATCTCTGAGAATGTTTCAATGTAACACTTTTCTGTAAAGATGTAACCCGTATTTGTATAATTTATGTCTTTTTTTGTGCAAATAATTTATTACTACATAGCATAGAGCAGAGCCAATTCGTATAATAAAAGTTTTTTTCGAGAAAACGTGCGTTTATAGTTGAAATAAAAAATTAACAACTCTTCTTTATTAAAAACCATTTAACCTGAGATGATCTATAAAACATGTGCAAAAGAATGAACGAACAAATGTGTGAATGCATCATTCAATTATCAACAGACTAAATGAATAAGCAAAGGGGCCTGAGGACATAAAGGGCTAAACATACGTGATACGTGAGCAAAAACCATAAACATAAAATTTTCTAAAACCAAAAGCTCGATTTAAGCTGGATTCAAACCTAGCTCAGAAGTCACATTGTTCCCTGTCCGGTAAGTAAGAAATTTCATCGGCCTGAGCCAGAAGAGCACTTAAATACGTGATACTGAGCAGGCACCAAGTATATACATACTCGCCTCGGAAGCTAAATGCAAACTGGATTCGAACCTGGCTTGCAATTTAGAAACAAAATCGTTTCCCTCTATACTTCACAGTAGGCTTGAAGGCGATAAGGGAAAATTCCAGTTTTCAGTGAGAAAAATGATTAGAAATACATAAGAAAGTAACAGAAGTCAGTTGACCGCTAACGGGCGTTTTAGGGGGATGAAGGTCGGGCTTTCTAGTGTTAAGCCGTGTTGTAGATTTAGGGCACATTAAAGAACTCCATACTTGAAAAAAGAGGTCTTTGAACCAAATTATGAACCGTTCCACCTCTTAATTTTTATAGCATTTTGATTTCATTAATTGACATTTCCTTATCACTTTATAGCTCCTAGTAAACCATACATTTCCTGACTTTAATTGACTCAACAGTTTCTGAAATTATTACGGTGTAGTTTGACAGCGACTTACATCTCAGCCTGTATTATTTTCATTTATTTATAAAGTCTGACATGCAGTCAGATTCTGTTTTTACCATTTTCGCAAGTGTTTCAAAGACATCTGGAAAAATACACAATAGAAATGGTTAAAATTCCCTTTATAGAAAATATTCGCGCGCTACAACGAGCTTGTTAGTAATTTAGCGTGTTTTTTTTTACCAGCCGCAGAAGGAAATCTGTTTTGGCAACTCTTCAGAGCTTTTGCGACTTTCCTTGCACACGAACCAAAAGACGTCGTTAAATTTTATGCTCCCTGCACTCTGAAATAATGCTGCAACCTTTAGAGACATCTTTTGAATGATCTGAAGCAATATTTCCTGGAGCAGACGACAATTCTATGTCTGCGTGCTTTTATTCATGTTTGGTACTGTTCCAACAATACTAACGGCCCTATACATAGACAATGAAACATCTTTTCAGATCCGATGGCCTGTGCGGGTCGCTGTTATGGGGAAACTAACAGGAAAACATGTTTCCAGGACGGAAGGGAAGTGTCCAGTATTGGCCATTTTCTTTTTCTAGGGCGCAGCTCCGCTTTAAAACAGCCGACGGAACACTGTGCTCGCCTCCTGAAATTTTACTGTGTGCCTTCAAGCGTATCGTGATTCTTAAATGCTTTGTATTTATTCTTTTGTCATTTTTCTGAGCCAGACGTGCGTTTTGTGTACTTATTCGAGCAATTGTAGATGCATAAGCGTTCATAATATCTAAAAATCCGCTAGCAATCTCAAGACACACAGAGTTTATAGGGTCAAAGACATTTACAACTGAAGGGGGTACATAAATTACTGAGGTCGAAAATTCGTTGTTTCAATTAGCTTTTATCTCAACCTAAAAAGATGTTACAAAGCAGTAACTTTTAAATTTAATAAAGATTCTATTAATGACTGGCTTCTTTAGTTTTTACCAACCAGAGGAAATTTAACCGTTAAAATTAAAGACTTTTCATAGTTTTTAGGATTTTTTCAAATATAGTGAAAACATATTACATGTTTATTAACTTCTCAAAAATGGTTCTGCAGTTCTCGTCTCGTTCCCATGTTTTAAAGCTGGCCGGGGAGCTGGAGGGGAGGTCAATACGAGTTAAACTCTCGGAACGTACGGAGGACGAGTTCTTGTGATTTGTGTGCCAGTGTAAAGTGTTCATTAGGCGGCGTAATATTGTGTATTAATTATGCCTGAATTGAGGTATTGTATTCCCCAAGGAGTATTTAATAACGAACGATTAATGCCTACGTACAGAATCGGCCCTTGATGTTTGGAGATTGTTTCAAGAAATTTCGTGATATTCGTATTCCAAACAAAGTTAAATTCTCAGACTAGTAAATAAAGTTTTTGAAAGGGAAATGTTATTGATAAAACCATACACAGAAGAAACATTAGATAACATTGAACATGTTGCATACCGCCAAGGGTGGCCGAGGTCATTAAGGTGCGGACTCATGAGTGGGAGATCTGGGGTTCGATTTCCACCAGGACCGTTCTCCCTGATTGAGGTTCTTCCAGGTTTTCCTCGGTCTTAATTTAGGCCTGGAACGTTTTCTTCCTTAAAAAAACACTCATATCTCAATTTATCATTTAATCTCATGTATCACCAGTGTCACCGCCTGTGATGCCTCAGTAGTAAAAAGGGTGTTAAACACTACTCAGAGAAAAAATCGATACAGTTCAGAAATCCTTAACCTGCTTCATGAAAAACCCCGGCAGGATTAAAATAAAAAAAAAAAATTACAGAAACAATTAATAGTGATAGATGGGTGCAGAATATTTTGCAACCCTTTTGCAACCCTTTTTCCATGAATTTACTGTAACGTAGGTTCGCGACTTTCCAACACTTTGCAACTGCAGAACCCATGTCATCTTGCATGCAAATCATGAAATATTTCTTCACTAACAACTTATGTCCCCCTCGGTTATGCCATTTAACCCCCTGTGATGTTTTAATCTTGGGAGCATTAAAGGAAAAAGTGTATAAAACAAGTCCACACACATTAGTAGAGCTGAAAAATTGCATTCGTGAAGAAATGTGTTCCATTTCCGCAAAGCGTATTAGTGATGTCACAAATGTATGGAATATGAAGGGAGGCAGTTTCAGCATCTTTTTGCTTGATAATGATGAGTAAATGTAGCTTTTAAGTGTTAGCAATAACTTAACGACAATCATAGCTGCGGACTTTCTGACTCCTGTTCACAGCAGTACTGGCTGAATCGACAGACCGGCCGTTATGCTTGAAGCGGTACCGCCAAGGAAAAATCACCCATTACATTATTGTATTAAAAACAATTGTAAATGCATTATATCCGTGTTGTATTTTGTTAAATTTCTCTTGTAAAAATAGCTTATCAATTCGCACTCTTTTTGGAATGTTTACAGCACTTGCAACCTTATTCCTTTGTAAGTTCAAATGTTTTCTATTGGCGTGTATCAGTGTAATTTTACTAGCAGTAATGTACTGTGTGTTTTAACGTTTAACTAATGAATTTATATAAATATGTTACATAAGTATTTACTGCAAAACAATGTACATTACGTTATAATAGCTGTGGTTTTCTAGGGAACGTTTTTCATTTTCGGTGGTTTATGGTGGGATTTTACTGTCAGTTTGGCGGTTTCTGGAATGAGGTTGTTGGCAATCCTGCGTCATGGGGAGGAGAATGTATCTCGTTAGTGTGAACGTTTTTTTTATAGAGTTTAACGTCCTTTTTACTGCTGGAGTACCACAAGTAGTGACACTAATGATACATGAAAGGAAATGGTAATTTAGGAAAGAGTTTTTTACTAAGGAATGGAGCATCACAGATTTAATTTGGGTACCTTTCCGGCATTTGTCATTTACGAGGACGGGAAACCTGGGAAAATTCTGTCAGGAATGCCGGTCCTGGTGCGGATCGAACCCCCCCCCCCATGCCTCCCGCTCACGAGTCCATATCTTAACGATCTGAACCCCTATGAGAATTAGTGTGTAGGCTAGCCTTCGTCTCATTTAATTAGATTATGTCTGCCCTCTTCTGAATTTTTTAGAACCTTAGGCCCCAACAGGACTGGAAGGCAAACGATATCTGTTTAAAATGTAGTATTTTGCTATTTTTGGTTGTATTGTTTTATTTTGGACTACTGTAGTTATTTTAACGATAAATATAATTCACTGCTACTTATTATTTTAAGTCTCATTTTTAAATTGCTTCAATCGTATTTATGTCATGCGAGACCGTATGATAGCTAGCTAGTTTTTTTTTTTTGAGTAGTGTTTAACGCCCGTTTTTACTACTGAGGCACCACAGGCGGTGGACACTGATGATACATGAAATGAAATGATAATTTGGGAAAGGATTTTTTTTTTTTAAGGAAGGAAGCGTTCCAGGCCTAAGTTTTAGGTACCTCCCCGGCATTTGCCAGTTATGAAGACTGAGGAAAACCTGGAAAAAACCCCAGTCAGGGAGGACGGTCCTGGCGGGATTCGAACCGCAGACCTCCCGCTCACGAGTCCGTGCCTTAACGACCTCGGCCACCCGTGGCGGTAGCTAGCTAGTCATTCATAACTGCTTTCCCTCTATATCTACGTAATTATCAACTACAGTGGTATGGAACTAGAATTATAGAGAAAGGGACAATAAATAACCAGTGAAACATTACAATTAATTTCAGGAGTAATTAATGTACATGCACAGAAAAGAGGCCGGAGGGTTGAGATTATATACAAACCGATTTAAGGGCGAGTCATGGAGGATCAACTTTTTTAATATTGCATCCCATGTTTAGCGAAAATGAGATTTTTCATTAATTTCGACGTCAAGGCCTCAGTGTACCTTATGAAAAAGGCCACACTTTGCGAATCGAGCGGTCTAAAATCCTCAATTGTCCAGTGCTGAATATTTTCATCGAAAAGAACATTTCTACGCTCTTGAATGTTGGTACACGATTATAAAGCGAAGGACTAGGCCATCTCATTGTCGTTTTAGGCTGTACTTCTGTTATTACATTCTACATTATTTCCTGTCACCACCATTGGAGGTTTCCCAGATCTCTCCTCACATTTAACGGGCGATTTTTCTTTTTTAAATTCAGCAAAGAGCTCGACATGTGACACATAACTAGTCTTAACTTAGTATTATCACATTTTTTGAGGGTGGCTGTAGTTGCACCACATTCCTGAGCTGTGGTGCTAGTGGCGAGTCATTGAGAGTTCAGCTGCAGAAGCGGAAAGTTATTTGTGTTAGTTTTCAAGATGGAATGGGGTGATTACGAAAACGTGTAGTTGTGGTAGCTTTGCACAAGTTACACAAATACCCAGGTGAGATTTTCAAAATTGTCCAGAAACTGAAAATAAGCAGGAGGTTCGTGTACCGCACTGTGCAGCGCTTCCTTGAGATTGGAACTGTGCAAGATCGCCACAGACAAGGAAGATCACGCTCTGTGTGTACCCCAAAATTGGTGAAAATAGTAGTGGCAAATGTGGGAAGAAATCATATATGGAGACAGACAGTGAGACAGACGTGAGCTTAAAATGTCTCGCACATTAAGTAGTGACCTGAGACTCCGTGCTTACAACCGACGTAAAGGACACCTCTTCACAAGTAAACTAAAGCGCCAGAGACTGTTAAAAACAAATATTAAGCAGCACATGGTCATCGAAGAATCCATTTACTGATAAAAAAAGGTTCAGTGTTGACGAGACTTTCAAAGTTATGCCAAGTGCTCTACAGAAACCGCTGAAAAGGCGTCAAGGGTCCAGAGGGGCTATCATCTTGCATCTGTTATGGTGGGGTGGGATGTGATTTAAGAAGGTACCATGGAGCTCCATTTCTGCGAAAAAGAAGTCAAAACATCAGCCAAAGTGCACCAGGATAAGCGCTATAGATACCGGTCAAGAACCTCAACAACAACCTCTTCCATGGACAAATCTGGTGCTTCTAGCAGGATGTAGCCCCAGCACATAAAACTCGCACAACCCCCTAGGAGAGACTTGAGGTCAAGGTTCCTGACTTTAATTTCCATCTCGGATTAGCCTTCTGCAAGTTCGGCTGGACTACGAATTGTGATACAAGCTTCAGGAGATGCTTGAAAGAAGAAACATCCAAATATTGAAAGTTTGAAGCTTTCTCTTCGGAAGGCAGTAGCAGATTTCCCAATGAAAGTAATTTAATAGACGATTGGCCACAAAGATTTAAGGACTGTGTGGTCATGTTGAATAATTATATGTAATTTTGGTTTATTATATATTCATTTAACTAATATTATTAGGATATTAAAATATTTCAAACCATTTTCTGTAAATTTATTGGAAACTTTGCGACAGAATTTATGTAAGACTAGATAAATGAGAAACATCTCCAAATGTATATATAGAATTGTAAAATAACTATGACTGAATTATCTTGCATTTAAATACATACAAAATTGTTCCACTCAAGCACCCAAACTATACTGCTCAGAGCAACGGAAAGGCATCTCTGTTATTGTTGTGATAAGCAAGGATGGGGCTATTACGCTATATGTTAGTTTACGGTGCGTTTGACGCCACATTGTTATGTTTGAAAATTATCCATTGTCCGTTTAACGTAAGAACCAACCTTAATATAAACAAAGCATGCTGTATCACTACATACTAGCTGCGACCTACAGCGTGCATCACGCGAGTAAAATAAATATTGATGTATTGACTACCATAGTAGGTATGGATGGACAGAAATGAAATAATAATATTAATAATAGTTATAATAGTAACAATAATACCAAATATAACAATTGTAGATATCCCATAAAATGCATTTTGCAGAATAATTTTGCTATAAACTGGCGATATTATTGGCTGCTTGGCTCCTGAAGTGAAGTGACAGGAAAAGAATCATAATTATCTTTGATATCAGCATCAACATAGACCACAAAGTGATCTCCGTTATCCATATTCTAGATCAATAATTTTTTTGACAACATACCTTTACTCATCCTAAATCTTTTCATCATCTTTCTCAAAGTAGTTCCCGGCACATGTCCCAGCGTGGCTCTGTAGAAAGGTGGGCCAGGGACATAATTACATGACATCCAAATGGCATGGAGGAAAATCTCTTTTATCAAAACTTATATTGCTATCATTCTCTCACAAATGCGGCGCAATCGTACGTTGGTGTTCTAAACTTCAGGTTTATATGGAACTCTTCTAATTCAGCTATTAAAGTAAGCCTCAAGCCTTCTGCAGTCAATTGAGATACAGCAATGAATTTGTGAATCTTTCAACCGGTTTACTTTCAACCTGTTTAACCCCCCCCCCCCTGATGTATCGTGATATGCATATAATATCTGTCGTTTTGTACAGAAAGGAAATTTGTCTTTCTATTTATTTTCTAATTTCATTCATAGAGACAAGATACGTTTCTCACTTCACACGTTGTCAGTCAACATGTTTTTCTCAAACCATAAAACCTTCTTAATTTTGTGTCGTCTTGCTGAGTAAACTCCTATGGCTTTCGGTTGATGAGGTCAAATCGTTCATCTTCCAACTTTACCGTTAAACTTAAACACGAAAATAGAGTCTTCAATAAAACGTTCACTTAATATATTGCCATAAAAAGATAAGCTTTTTTGTAACTTAACAGTTAACACTGGAAAAAGCAAACTTCCCACTGATAAACGGCAAGGAAACCACTCAAATTCCGAAAAAAAACCTTGTCAGTTAAGCGTGGTATCAGTAACCGCTCAACACCTGGTTCCTAAGAAAAGAGAGAATACCGAGCTCTGGATGTGGGCCGTCCTCCCACTGAACCAAGAAAACGCATAAATAAGCACGAAAAAGGCTAACCCATCTTTGATAAAGACAAATATAAGTCCTTTTAAATCTTTGCTGGCCCATTTAAAGCGTAAAATTTTCCAAGCTGGCTCATGAGCTCCCCTCACTAACAAAGGACCCGCATGATATCGCTACTGTAGTAGTGAGGAATTGGGTAAGATAGAATTAAGATCTAATCGGTTATATGTCGCAGTTTTCAAGCATTTTTTTATTTAAAGGTTGACAATGAGAAGAAAAAATGATAAATTATTATAGCATTTTCTTTTTGGATGCCGGGCCCATCTGACCCTTACTGATGGGCTCCAGGTGGATATAATTTTTGACAGATTCTTCACAATTGCCATCACAGCCTTCACCACTCCTTCTAATGATGGAAAATGTCTCGCACGTAAGTATTTCTTCAAGTTGAGGAAAAGGGAAAAGTCAAATCTGGACTATACGGAGGGTGAGGGAACCCATTCCCATTGCTTTTTGAGATATTGTGCACAAATACTTGCGAAGTACTGCCATGCATTATCATGGTGCAGCAACCATTCTTTGGCGAGTGTAATTTCCTTACAGAGTTTTCAGGGCATCTCAGTTACAGTTGCGGGTGCAGGTACGACATGCTGGTAAACCGTTCCTTGAGTATTGAAAAGTAATATATCCAAATATCTCCCAGCCGAAGCAACCATTTTTGCTTCGTTTTGGTGTTGGCGATGATGGAGATTTTCACACAGAGCTTTGCTGTTTTCTCTCAGGATGGAAATGATGTAGGCAAGTTTTATGAACGGTAATTAACTTTGAAAGGAAGATAAAGAGGAAGTACAATAAAATATAAAGAAAATTTGTTATAATAATTATTACAGTTAAGTAATACTATTAGTGATTATTATTGTTAATGTTACCGATGTTAAAGTGATGAATTGGTAGGGTAAATGTTGCATTGATAGATTTCAATTAGATTCGGAAACAAAGAATATAATTAGTGTTCTAAAATAGATAGATGTAGGATATAAATGTGAAATTTAGATGACTATATTTATAAAGTTGATATAATATAGAAAGATGAGATAATATGGAAAATAAAGAAGCATGTATAAGATCAATAGGTATATAATAGTTTTATACAAAAATAAACAGGAATAAAGACATATAAGTATTAAAGTAAAAGTATGTCAGAAATGTACTGGCCACCAGCACAGTTTCTACCGGATACCGGTGAATAGTAGTTAATTAATTTAGCGTTATAGATTAAGTGGAAGTAGCACAAGTAGTAGTTGGTTTCCAGTTACTGGAATTACTCGTTTCCAGCAATTAGGAAGTAGTTGAAGGGAATGTAATTTTGTTATTTATTAAATTTATATTATTTTAGTAAATTTATAATTGTAACCTAGGTATATGTATCATCTGAAAAATAATAATGTAATTTAGAAATAAAGTGTAAGAGTTTGCAATACACGTCCCGGTGTAGGAAACAAGGTACCGAGATAGTATTGTAGATAATTATTATTATTATTATTATTATTATTATTATTATTATTATTATTATTATTATTATTATTATTATTATTATTTTGCCTAGTAAGTACGATCGATACAGATTTGGATAGATTAGTAAGAATTATTTCCATTGATATAACCACAATAGCTTACATTTCTGCGGAATTGGTTAAAAAATCTTAAATTGTTTTAAACTGCCCATTACCAAATAAGGATACGTGTTAACATGTATTGCTTTTTGGTGCGTTACAGACACCTCCTTTCTTTTGTTCTTCACCAATACCACGGAAAACAAAAAAGAATCAATATGGAAACAATCAAAAGAAGCGGAGATATATCGATTCTCTCGCTCCGCTGGGGAAATGGGAAAGCGTCGCAGCTGATATGATGCAGTGTGCTAGGAGATGCTGAAGGAAAAAATAAACAGCAGCTTTCACTCCTTAGTGGTGCGGAAAATTTACAAATTCTGCACGCACTGGTGAACACGGCTTCTTTGGAAAAGTGATAAACCTGCAAAGACACCAAATACACAGCACTTTCTGTGGAAACCACATGGGGAACAAAAAGGTGATAAACACTGCGCAGTCTTGCTACAAGAGCACGGTAAGTAAAGCTCTACAAGAAATTAAGCGAGTACCAGCAGCAGTTTCAAAAGCGTATCGCGCTTGGCTGAATTTACCTACAGAAATAAACAAATACTTCAATGGTAATTTAAAATGCAAATGCCTCGTTATTTGAACTGTTGATAAAAATTGCCCAATTAGCGAAGAAAGTAATCATTTAAGACGGGCAAAAAGAAATATACGAGTATTATCACAGGTTGAACTTTGAAAATGCTAAAAATAATCTCTCGCTCTTCCTGAAGGTATTACCAAAGACTTTAATAATATGCAATATTGAGTAACTATAAAAAAGAAGGAAATATAAATTATTAGCTCAAAAATTACATTTGAAAATGAATTTGCAAATTATATTCTTTTTCTTGGCACTGTCCAACCCAGAGTGAGGCTTGGCCTGCCGCAGCGACCTCTGCTTCCTCTACCTCAGTCTCACGACTTCATTGATAGAGAGCAGTATTGCAGAATCCATTATGGGCACAACGCGGGTGGCCCGTTACGCGGCTTCCTAAATCGAAGATCGTCACCTTTCCATCAGGCAACTTCCCATATAATTGTGGTTGGACGTCGTTTCAGACCTCCCTAATTTATAAAAAATGTTAAGTAGGTACCGGGAATAGAACCCTGGCCTTCCGGCCAGTAGTCAGTAATGCTAACTACTAGACCATACTTATAATTTTGCAAATTATGTTATACATATTTTTTTCCGCTTATAATAGATTTTAGAATAATCAGGAGCTATATATGTATATATAATTGTATATAGAGAGAGTATCTAAAGGTTCTTTAGCGTGCCAACAGATAGCAGTACCAGGGTTGCGCGCGCAGCGCCAGGGAGCTATTACATTGAACTATCAGCGTACCAAGCGATATCGCTCTATTTACATTGGAAGTAGTGCAATCGGTATTTTGGATCACGTGCATACGTGCGATTTTGTTAAGGACAGAAAGTTGGAACAAAGAGTTAACGCAAATTTGTGCTTTAAAATTGGGAAATTGACCATTAAATATGCTTCGTAAGCTCTGAATATTTATAATGGCTAGACGAAACGAAACCTAAAATACATTGAAGAGTATGTCAAAGAGTTTCTGAAACATAAATTGCGTGCGCATGCAACACAACAGTGAAGCGAATCTCGCCATTGAGTCAAGAGGTGGACGGTGCAAAGGAAAGTTCAATGCGTCCTGTGGTTTGCAAAATTTGAATTTCTGACACGTGCTCGTCGTGAATGTCCCCGCATGTACTTGAAGAGCCGCCACATAGGAATCACATTCACCGGTGGAATAAGCAACTGAAGGAAACTGACAGCTTGTGAACCAAAAACGTTCAGGTAGACCTTCGGTTAGTGATGAGTGTGTTGAAGCTATACGGGGATAGCTACCTAAGGAGCTCCAAGAAGTCGATGTGCAAGAAGTATGGACCTGAAGAAAACTACAGTTCGTAACGTTTTAAAGAAACGTCTCAAATTTACGGGTTACAAACTGCGGTTGTTACACGCTATCCGCTGCTAAAACTACTAGTGTAAATCATTTCCGAACACTCCTCGTATATTTACAACCCTGATCGAAAAGTACAGACATACAAAATTACAGTACCCTTTTTGCAAAGTAGTGGAGTGACACATTGATAAAATTTCTGGGGTTTGAGGCTGTGAAACTTTGTGAACAATGTGGAGATGTCTGCAGTGGTGATATAAGAGCGTCTAGTGAGAATATGAGTCAATCCGTTTGTACCAGTTCGGGATCACTAATGAGAAGGTGGGTAAGGCTTTAATGAAACAGACGTGTTCCTTTTAAGGCTCTCACCTAGGAATTGAAAGTCAGCAAATATCCTTGCCACGGAGTTCGAAAATGTCTCAAGCTGTGTTTAAGTGGTGCCAATTAAAATACGCTGTCTAGTAATGAGGTAAAATAAACAGTGTCTTGCTGGCTGCAGTTCATGAACAAAGTATTTATCATTTCTTTCTGAATAACAAAGTTCGTGTAAGTGTTTTGATTGTTGGTTTGGTTTATTTACGGGTCGGTCCTGGTGGTATAGGGGTAGCCATATTTGCCTCCTAACTCCAAGATTGCGAGTTCAATTCCGACCATAATCGATGGATTTTTTTCGGGCGTAAAAATCCATACATTTACGGCACGATAAAGAACCCCAAGCCTGAAACAAGAGGCCTATGAGCAAAATTGATCGGCCATTTCACGCCCTGAACTGAATGGTACACTGATTACCTGAGATGTTAAGGAACGTCTGTAAATAAAACAAATCAACAAAAAAAGCTTATTTATCGCAGTTCAATCCTGGCAAGGATTGAAACTACGATATTGGATTTACGAGGCAAGTATGGTTACCAGTACACCATCAGGACCAACGTGCAATGGTGTAAGAAATACAGCGCCTTTATTTGGAAGCATAGCCGACTAAACGGGATTTGCCTGTGCTGCGCTGTTTCTAAACAGTTCTGTTTTCCCCCTCCGCTTTCCCTCCTCTCCGTGTGCCGAGTAATCAGTTGACGCGAAGTCTTTGTGCTGTACAGGAGTTGAAAGTTGTGGGACCACGTCTTTCAGTGTTAGTGCTGTTATAATGTCAAAGGTCCGTACACTTTAGCATACAGAATCTTCATGTTTGATTCCAATGTGACAACAAACTTATGTACAGAAGGGAGGTAGTGATTTATAGACAGATTCCCTGCTGTTGTGCGCCTCACAGAGAATCTTGTGAATAGATTTAGGGAAACGGGACCTGTTCTTGATAAGTAACGGAAAATAAAACGCCTTGTTCCGACGGGGGAAAAACTATAACATCGAAGCAAAGTAAGAACGAAGTCCAAAGAAATCTTTGAGAAAGTTTGCACAGGAATCAGAAATTTCGCAAATCTCGGCTTGGAATGCCTCTAAACTTTTAAAATTAAAGCCCTATAAATAACCGTAGATCTGAAATTGTAATCATGCGATAATGCTAATGATCGCTCTATTGACCCGAGTTGAACATTTTTTTTTTTTTTTTTTTTACAGGAGAAGCATGGTTGCATTTATATGGTCATGTAGTGACACAAAACAATAGATAGTAGAGTGCAGGAAAATTCGATCTTGTACACGAAATGCCATTGTTTGACCAAAAATTTGGTGCTTTGTATGCTGTGAATGCTTATACAGAATTATAGAGCTTGCTGCAATTTCAGAGGAAGATTTAACGGAAAATTTCTTAAAAGATGTGAGAGATGTTTGGCGGCACAAAGACATCGTTTCCAAAATCTTCTATGACGAAGTTACGTGGTTATTATGGTTATTACTTAAATGAGAAATCTTGACGCTTGACTTTAAGGTAACCAGGAAGTGTAAATCTATTAAATACTGCAGCAGTATACATTTTACACTGTATCTCAGAAAGTTTTAAAGTTATCAATATAACATTTTTGAGAGTAATTAAGAAAACTTAACTAAAGACGCTCTACAAATTTTAATTATTTAAATCACATAAAAAGTTTTTCACAATTTTTAATGAAAATAAAATTTTGTTATAAAACTGAAAACTTTGTAACATATTCATACCTTTTTCTTATAAACTATTGGTGAAGTTGGAATTGTTTTTTTATTGAAACTATAAAGAACATGCTATCCTGGGAAGTACAATAATATATCTATGCCAGTTGCTTGAAAAGAAAGTAATTTGAAAAATTTGAAAAAAAAAAAATCTTATTGGTGTTGATTTTTATCAACTAATAGTGATATTTAAATACTTCCAGTTACCACAATTCACATTTGCATACATCGTGTGTGTGCAAATTTTCAACAAGCCAATCCTGAGACAAATGCACATCTATGTCAAAATTTTAAGTTATCGGGAGATAAGGTTTATTTTTGTTTAAAAACGTTTTATTTGCATTAGAGAATTAAATTTTACAGAGTGCCTTTAGTTAAGTATTCTTAATGTCATGAAAATTTCATATTGATAGCTTTATAAATTTCCAAGATGTAGTGCAAAATGTATATGCTGCATTATTTTCTATATTTACACTTCCTGGTTACCTTAAGGGACTGTGAATATCGGACTCCGCCGGCAAACAGCGTAATTCTCGGTGCTAAGCAAATCTCCGTTAAGTCGGCCACGCGTCCAAATGAGGGGTTTGTATGTTTAAAAGATAGTGGATGTGTAGAAAACTGAATAAAATAATTCAAAGTACTTAGTCATTTTACAATACTAACTCATTTTGGAAAAGCATGTGCAACCTGAGGATTAACAACATTACGTATACTATACACTTTAGGGAAAGAGTTTTGAAAAGGTAGTTCATACCTAAAGTTTACAGCCGGGAGAGATTCACTTGCTGGAGTGTATAAACAAAGTGGCTTCTCTTTCGCAACTCCGGAGTTGTGCCGCCCCCGTAATCCCCCTGCCGCAGCGAGAGACAATTTGCAAACAGTTGGTTCGCCAAAGCACAAACATACACGTACACTGCGGTCATAGAAGTCGTTACAAGGTTCGTGAGCAGCGTGTTCCACACCACTTTCGTGCAGATATAAGAAACAGATTGACAGAAGGCTGCTTCCTTTGTTCCCATACGGACCAAGTTTCCGAACTGAGTTGCCTTCAACTCTGCAACAGGCTGTGACAACTCTATGACATATAAGCGCTCCCTCCATGATCTAAATGAGAAATACAGGGTGGGCTATAAGTTACCACCCATTTTAATGAAAAAAATGTACAATGAAATTAACATATTATTGAAACTAGAACTGTGTTCATTTCCTTGAAAACTGTCCACCCTGGTAATTGCTAAGATACCCGCTTAGCACTACTGCACACTCCCTCAATACAGCTGAAATATGCTCCTTTAAATGTATTCTATTGTTTATTTTGCATATTGTGCGATATTTTGCATTGACTTATTGTTCGTTTCGATGTGTTCAAGTAAACAGGGAAAGGTGAAAAATATATCATTTCAGGAATTTCCTTGTGAGAGTAAATTGAGAGAAAAGTGGTTGAAAATTATTTCCCGCCAAGATGATTATTGCAACTTCATAACAATTCTGTCTTTAGAGTATAGCTTTTATTTTTTAGTTTTACTGCTAATTACGACAAGAGAGGTTGAAATTGTTATTATGGTCTATTATTTAATATTTTAATTTAGGAATTATTGGTGGACTTTACCAACCGCCAAACCACAGAATACGAGGACGAGAGTTTCCGGCCTAGCCGATAAGGATTATCGCCTTCACAAAATCCTTATCCAGTGTCACACCTTGTTGTTAAGTAAACAATTGTAACAGTAATTTCCGCTCCGCTGTGTTCAGTTGTTCAGATATAGTTGCATAAAGAAGGCTATGTAGAAGATTGTGACATGTTCAAAATGCAGTTTGGAGATGTTGTTAAGTTCTTCACAAAAGAAGAACTTACTCCAAATTAAATTAAATTTAATTAAATTAAACAGCGATGGGGAAGCATCACCTCATATTCTTCCGTAAACTTTTTAGAATGTGTCGAGAAAGCATTGAAGACGAAGAGCGCGCAGGTCGGCTCTTGGAGGTGCTCACTCCTGTAAAACATCGCTCTTATGGAAGAAGAAATTTTGGAAGACCGGCGGCTCAGAGTTACAGAAATAGCAGCAAGGTTGGGCCTTTCTAAAGCAACAGTACTTCGAATTATTCATGAACATTTAAACATGAATATGGCTGGTGCAAGATGGGTGACTAGACTTCTTTCCTCAGTCCAAAAGCAGCAACGAGTCATCAATGTCAAGCATTTTTGGAGCTCTGCCATGGCAACGAGAGAGAAGTTCTGCAACCCATTGTTACAGGAGATGGAAATACGGTCCCTTATTTATGATCCCTTGTCCAAAAGAGAATCGATGGAGTGGCAGGCGTAGACCTGGCGAAGCACCGCCTCTAAAGGCCAAGGTCAACCAAGAAGATCATGGCCACAATCTTTTGGGACTTTGAAGGAATACTCATCATTGACTTCAAGGAGAGGAACACCACAGTAAATGGGGAGTACTATGCTGACCTACTGCACAGACTACATGCTTTCATCAAAGAGAAAAGGCGAGGAAAATTAAGTGGTGGTATGCGTCTTATTTACAATGCACCTGTATTTTTTTTAATTATGTTTAACGCGCCTGTTTTTACTATTGAGGCATCACAGGCGGTGAATACTGATGATACATGAAATGAAATGATATATTGGGAAAGGATTTTTTTTAAGGAAGAAAACGTTGCAGGCCTATGTTTAGGCCTCCCTGGCATTTACCATTTATGAGAACTGAGGAAAACCGGGTAAAAACCTCAGTCAGGAAGAACGGTTCTGGCGGGATTCGAACCCCGCCCGCTCATGAGTCCGCGCTTTAACGACCTCGGCCACCCGTGGGGGTGTAGGTCTAGATTGAAGCTACACGATTGTTATTTATAAAAGGGTTCCTCAAATTGCTTTCCATCTCTGTCGATATAATCTGCAGACGATCTTGGACGCTTGGGCATACTTGTTCGTACAATCGTATATTTGCATCGATTTCTTCAAAAACATGTTGAATAGCTTCTTTTAGGTCCTCAACTATTTGTGGTTTTGTAGCATAGATTTTATTTTTAACATAGCCCCAAAAGAAAAAAACCCAATGGTGTAAGGTCTGGCGATCCTGGGGGGTATTTCTATCGATCCTTACCTTCCAATAACTTTGCCATGAAAGGATTCATCAACGTAGTTTCGTACAGATAAGGCATAATGTGGTGGAGCCCCATCATGTTGAAAGTACAGTCGTAATGCATTTGTAATGCCCTGGAATGAATAGATAGCTAACATTTCGAGGTACTTCTCTCGAGTGACTGTGCTATCAATAAACCAAGGCTCAACAACTCCATGACATGAGATTGCACCCCAAATAATAACACCAGATTGATTGAGCTGTTTCTCAAGACAAATCTATGGTTCTGGGTATGCCAATAGGTGCAGCTTTGTCTATTGACGTGGCCTGTTCATTTGAAAGATGCTTCAACACTGCAAATTATCTTAGAACACAACCCATTGTCATTTATCCTGATTTCATAACCTCGCAATATTGAATTCTATGATCAGGATCATCTTCCAATAGGCCATGTACACCCTCTGACCAAATTGAGTAACATCTTAAATGCAAAATACTTCTAAGTCCTACACGTTACAGCGCGCAGTTCTAAAGGTATCCAGTACAGCCGTGTTGTGTTATATTGCTTACACCAAAGACGTTGCATAGTGTGTGTGTGTTCCTTAGTTCTGTGGCAGAGTGTGAAATGATGTCGTGGCTAAGAGCGCAGGTGAAATACTTTTTTTTTTAATAAACCTGTGTTACATATAACAAATTAGTTTTGTAATATTGTTTTTCTACACAGAAGATGGCTTACATGCACAAATTTAATGCTGTAGCCTCTCGTCCACACTATTGTAGAAATCCGACATCATCTATGCCGCGAAGATTGAATGCAGTTTTTCATATTCGCGATATTAATTTGTGTTTATTTCTGCGTGTTTTCACTTTAGAAGATAAATGTTTCTATTTATGCATTTATTTAGTTATTTGCAAAGCGTATATTAGTTTGCGATTACGTTTTGTGTGTGCATAGGTAATACCATAAAACTTAAATAACACGTTAAAATATAATATATTAAAGCAATATAAAGTTCTACCTATACACTTAAAAAATCAATAATAAAAAATTTTGTGTGGGATTGAACCCAGGAGCTTACGCAGAAGAGCATTATCTTTTAAATCCCTCGGTCACCTCTACTCTACCCTAATATTTTCCTTCCTGACGCTTATGCTTGTGATCATTACGTTTACAGACAAAGCCTCCACTGCAGCGTGCTATTCGCTGCATGCGCGTTGTGAATACAGCGTTTAGGAGTCCTCGAATTTCTCTGATCGACTCGCAGAATCCGGGAATGGCTTTGTGTGTGTGTGTGTGTGTGTGTGTGTGTGTGTCAAAGGATGTACAAGACCAGGTATGTAACACTTGAATTTGGCAGCATGTAAAATTCTCCAAACAGAATTTTTGAAACAGCCTGTTTACAAGACAGCCTGAGAGCAGATTTTTTACAACTCCGGATAATCCCTGTGAAATGTCTAGCTTACTTTCATGACTTAATCTGACCTGGGGCAGCCTGTATTCTGAAAACGTTCGGGATAGAACGTTCATTGTCTTCCGTGTTGGTTGGATATGTTGAAATGTTTATTCCATTCTCTAATTATTATTATATTATAGCCACCTTTGTAATAGGTTTTTAAAGCAAAGACCCTTTCGGTAGTTGTGAGCATCTTCGCAATCGTGAATCAACAATATCAAGCGAACTTCAGCTGTTTTATTTAATACTAATACATAAGAAGCTGTCAGGTACAAACAAAATACGAGTAATTTAAATCGATGCGAAGATCACAACCAAATTTATCAATTTCTGTTCACAATGGATAGTGAATTTTGGCTCATTCTGTATAGCAAGACGAGAAAGCATTTGCTAAATTTTTTGTGTCAGTGGCGGCTCGTGACATAAAATGATGACGCAGTCCTATCTTAACAAAGGAGTTCAATTTGAAAATAATGTTGATTATAAAAATGTACTGATATTCACAATTAGAGAATGGGTCGCCTAATTCATTTTATTTTTGTTTTTCAGAGTTGCCACCAGGTAAAAACGGAATGCATGTAAAGAACCATTTGAATTAAAACACAATTATTTTATACAGCAATACTAAGCGAACAGCGGGGCTTAACAACATATAACCATTAGTAACTACAAATCCTGATAAAACACACAAGGCACAAAATCATAAATGCATACAAAGTTCTAGATACTTTTGCGGAATCGTGGGTAACATCGTCCGCCCATTTAGCGCTTACCTACAGCGGCGTGAAAGTTTTTTAGTTTTATTATTGTTTGCAGTATCCAGCGAACGTCATTTCGCTCCTGTTGTGAATATCTTCTTACGTGAACATTAACTGTGATTTGACTCCAGCAGTTTCGCCTGTATAATCCCTCGCGCAACCTTCATATCTTCTGAAGATGACTTATTCTCAAATATGATGCACAATTATATCTTCTCACTGTTTTAAGACTAATTATTACACTACAGAATGCTTGTAAAGTAAAAATTACCATACTTTAACATAAACTACGAAACATCAGAGACACTATGGCAGGTGTATATACGAAAATTAACTTTTAAAACAATATATTGATGTACTTACACAATATTCGCTGTTTGTATGTCATTCTTTGTAAATGTAATAATGCAGCTTAGGCACTGGAATGGCGCCATAGAAACCACACAATCACTTCTATATAGCTGGAGCTGAAAGCAATAACAATTAAAGTAATGCGTTAATAATCTAAAATGTTGTATTTTTTGTAGATACAGGCTGTAAAACAAGTGGCTAGACAACAATACCAAAGCTCGACCTTTTTGAGTTATGCAAGCGAGGCAGCTAGTCAACGACACACATTTCTCCCCGCCCTAGGAGGTGTCCCTGTCCGTCTCCTTTTCGGCTGTATGTGCTATCTCGGAGCATAAAGAAAGCGTCTACTGTTACCGTGAAACAAGTCACAAGTACAGCCAAATTCGTTCTGACAGAGTTGGGGTGTGCCAGAGGATACAGGTGTAAGAACCATGACAAAGCAAGCGCGTTTGTATTCAGCACTCAGAAAATTTGAGTTAAACATGGAAAACTATTAAATTAATAATAACGTGTATACTAAAAAGACTGGTCTAGTCGGAATGGACCTGCTGTACCTGAAAAGCCTGACGTGGTTAGTGTTTCTCTGAAAAAATACGTAAGGCATTCAAAACTTTTGCAACAAACATATACATTGTTAGACAATAATGAATATAAAATAAATAAAAGAGCTGGCAACAATGAATTTAAGCTATAACAGTATCAGAGTTACCACCTCTTTAAGCCAAAATCTATTGTCACATCTATGAATACAAGTTTTGTTGAAAGGGGAGTACTTTCCTGCTAACACTAGTCTTAGTTGGGATATGTTATACATGTTAATGAACTGCACCGGAATATTTTCGGAGAGTGTAGAGATGATATAAACAATTTCAGATAGACAACGTATGGTACACAACTAAACATAACGCAGTTTTATGGTGTAGAACATGTTGGCATCAGACACTGATAAGTCGGTGTTAAAGCCAAGCCAGGTGAAAAATTAGTTTACAATGTCTTTAAAACTGCCTGGGGAACTTAGACATGACGATTTTCCGCAGCTCGATACCAGTGTTTTCAAGATTTAGTGCCGTAAAAATCGTTCAAATCTCGAACTAATCATTTGACAGTGCGACACTGAACATCTTTTAACTGCCTCCTTGCATTATGTAGCCTGCTCTACAGAGAGTTCTATAACTGCTTGTGTGACGTAATACATAACGCAAAAACTGATGTTTCGCATACCGCGGGTTCAATTCTTGATATGGTGTTCATTTTATTTAATATGAAGTGCTCAAATACGGGTACTAAATAATCATGAAGGACAATTAGACAAAGCTTTCAAATTTGATTCTCTTTCTCAACAATGAATATATTACCAACTTACAATGGCTAATAAATTCACTATTAACATGATGGCTAAAACTTAATGTACCTAACACATACTCAGGACACGATACTGATTGGTAAATACAATAACAACTACATATGAATTGGTATGTCAAGATTTAACTTAAAACTACTGCATTATTAGGCCATTCAGAAAACAACATAAAAAGTGATGAATGAGAGTTAAACTCGAAAACAAATGACCATCTCCTGCTCGAAAGTTAATGTCATTACTATGGCGCTAGAAACCTCCCTTTGTTATCGAGTGTTATGCTTAGGAGGGGAATCTTCATTAGTCAGTGGCGTACTGGCGCTTTAGAAACTTATAGCCATAACCTGGAAATTTGAACAGATAGGCAACATGTTTACTATCTCAAATTGCTTATATAAACATCTACACTCTCTGAAATTATGTCTGTGAAGTTAATTAACATCCTGTACATAGTTTTGTTTGTTGTATTTCATTTATTTTGTATTTTGAATAACTACAATCTGCTAGCAACTGTGGCGTAATGGAATGCCTTTTCTTGAATTGAAAGGTTCCCTTACTTGATCTAGCATTCTATCTGTAAGCCTTAAATCTGTATTTTAAGTCTTGGGCTTAGAAACAAAACTTGAAGTGTAATGGGTATATCAGTGTATAAAATATGAAAATTTGTCTAAATGTCTATTTTGGGCGCTAATGACCAGAGCAGTTTGACCATATTCAACATTAAGTGTCTACTGGGGGTGACTTATGAGTTACAGAGGCACATAATGACAGACATTTGGAAATTAAACATCGACAACTGTGCCAAAATCATATCAACATTTACTTTGACTCGAAACATGTTTGCGATATTTCTTGTGATAGCAGGC
The DNA here is from genome assembly GCA_030762175.1 of Metallyticus violacea. Classification (NCBI taxonomy): domain Eukaryota; kingdom Metazoa; phylum Arthropoda; class Insecta; order Mantodea; family Metallyticidae; genus Metallyticus; species Metallyticus violacea. Next base: position 14,300,601 of record CM060834.1, read on the forward strand.
GAATTCAGTTTAGCATAATATTTTCAATTATTCTAACAATTACAAATGAAAACACGAGGTCATGTATGCGGACCTGTGCCTGTCAGCTGTAGTTTCTCAGCATTCAGCAATAAATTAACACCAAGTGTCAGATTGTGTTGCAGAGCAGTCTGATCTGTTAAAACAGCGTCCTTTGATTTTCTATAACCTATACATATCACAATAATCCATAACCTTCTCTCTCTGGCATCGAGCTATGGTAAATTATTTAATGTTTTACATAATTTGTTGTTCATTTTTAGGCAGTTTAACGTTTTTACCAACATCTGGTTCAGCAGAGTGCTGCTGACTCAATTCTTTAAGCCATATCGAGCAAATTTGAACCTCTCCGCACATGGATGTCCCATTTCACTTATTCTGCATAAACAATTATACAATTGAGCTTTTTTCCAAACCTACCACTTTCCATTCGTACTTGTGGGATCTCCTCCAGCCTGGTGAGAGTGTATGATAGTGTAGCCAACTTCTAAGGTTGGTTGCCTGAAAGGGACGGCTATATTATTTATTACAAGGATACCTACCGGGGAAACAATACATGATAATTTGACCGAATGGGTTCAGGGTACTTTGTGACCTAAGTTTCTTAGGCATTCGCTTGAAGGCCTGAGGGATAGTTTCTGCAAAATATCTGTCACAAAACTGGCCCAATCAGAATCGAACCCGGAACCACCGCTTAAAAAGCACAAATGTTGCCACTAGACCACGGTGGTGGTTCTTAAGGAAGAATTAAAAAATGAATAGTTAAAATCATGTAAATGATGTTTAAAAAAAAGTTTACTCCTAACTTACCCAGTTGTCCAATTCGACTTAAAATTAGCCGCTTGGAAATTTTTGTATAACGTTTCTGAAACCAGGGTATGTTAATTGTTATCGCAAGTAGGAATCAATCCTTTAAAGCTAGAAAATGCATGAGTATACAAGTACAGTTAACAAGATGATAATCTCACAACACATAACAAAAAGGTATTTGTTTATTATTAGATTTGTATAGTTTTTTTTCAACAAGTAAATAAAATACTATTTTGTATTTTTTTTAAAAAAAATATTTTTATATTAACATAGACGTGTGCCCTAGTGCTATATTTATTTATACAGTCATGTTCGTTTACCTTGCTTCCGTAAATTATTTCAAATTAAACATTAATTACATTTCTTGTTTCAAACATTTAACACTTTACACTGGAAAATTCAATAGGGTCTTTTCAATAGCAAACATGCAATTTACAAAGTGCATCTTTGCTGCAGAATTGGAATGGCACGGTTTATTTCTGTTTTAATGTTGGCAAAACTTAGATGAATGAAAAAGCATGACTAACGTTTTGTGGTGTTTATTTTCATTTTTAAGATCAATGTTTTTTGCAGTTTTTGGAATATTTTTTTTTTGTTTCGATTTTATTCATGTTAATAAAAACTGCAAGAGCAATTAATCAGCACTTTTAGTATGTTGTGTTCAGAAGTACTGCTTAACAATAATACGCGTCATTCAGCAACGTTTGCGCTGCCAACTCTAAAGCATTACGGTCATGGGTCAGTGTCGGTAACGCGTGTTGTAGTTGTGAATATTTTAATTTAAAGATTATTTTTATTTTATGTAACATTTATTGCACATATTATTGATAAAATATATATAGGCGTCTATTGCATTTATTTCAGAAATAATTTTAAATATTTACATTTTCTTTTCGAACACAAGTTATTTGCCTTCATTTTTCTCGTCAATAATCTAAATATTTACATTCTTGTACTTCATGAATGAGCATTTACAATACTTTTTAATATTTTTCAAACATTATTATATATGAATAAATTTTCATACTTAGTGATGATTAACAGTCAACAGGTTAAATTATGTGGCAGCTTCTCGTAAAAATCGCACATTGTCAACAACTAAAAACCTAAAACGTGCATGTTATAACGTCCCATGCCCTAGAAGCTAAAAGCCTTTATTTACTAAAGTGTAACAACATAGTATGCGATCTTTTCTCTTTCTTTCTTTCAAAACCGTGGTGATACTTTAAACCCAAACATTCGCTACATTTCGTTGTGCAGAATAATTGAAGAAAGTGTTTCGCTTTCACTTAATCGTTTTTCTTACACTGCGCGGGCCTTGGTCAACTTTTCTTTCCTTATTGCCTTGCACATGCTTACAAATGTAAGCAGTTTCAATTTTGCCAGCGTCTATGTTGCTTTCGCTACGGCCAGCAAAAGAGATGAGGCGGAGAAAAAAGAAAAAAGAAACATCGAAGGAATTTACTGTTGGCAATGTTGGTAGTAGAATTTTCACCTCTGCCTCGGGAATTGCTTAAGAGGGCGAACTCCTAGAATGTAAGATCTGCTTACAATGCAAAGAAGCATTTTGAAGAAATATATTCACCCGTCTTTTATCTTTACTACTTTTTAATATTACAAACCTTTTCTGGTTCCTGTTTACGCGGAATGTGCTCATTCGGCAATTTCAAATGGAAAGTCAGCATTTAAAAATAAAGCTCATTAGGATAATTTTGTATAAATCAGAGTTACTACGGCCAAAAGAACAGTAAATTAACAAATAAATAAAATAAATGGTCACCATAGACACCATTTTAATTAAAAAATTCTGAAACCTATATTGAAAAAAATAACTTTCTCTTGCCATATTATCAAAAAAGCTTAGCTGTCAGCTGTTTGACAATGAGCTAGTAGATCATAGAAATAATGTAAAGAAGGGTTTAACGATGCTTTTGCATGGATATTCCAGGTCTTCTAAGCTGTTGGGTCTTTCTCGGCACACTCCTGACTTCAAAATAGTCCCAAAAAGTAAATACCACAAATATGGGATCTTGCCGGCCATTCTATGTAATCTCTCCTACCAATCCATATTTTGGAAAAATTGCCTTGGATGGCCGAGATTGTTAAGGAGCTAATATGAGGATCATTTGAAAAAGTCTCGAAAGAGAGCACTATATGTTGGCGTAGCATTTTGTTCTTCCGTCTGCTCTCCTTGGTATAACGTCATCCCAACCCCAGAAGTCAGCTCCATCTTACCAGGCTGGTGACTTTAAAAACGTGTACGTTACTCACTGTGAGTTACATGTACCGGACAATAATAAATATATAAATATATATATATATATATATATATATATATATATATATATATATGTCAGCAGTGAGCTGCTAATATATCTTGCATATGATTATAATGAGAGATTTTAGAAAGTTTTCGAATACACTTACGTTGCAAACAACAGGAATTATTATTTCTCCACATAAAAGTGTAACACGTTGAGGAAATATGTTTAACACTGAAAACCTTCCCTTCAGAAAGTGCAGAGGCAAAGACAATTCCAAGTCACTCATGTAAAACACTAGAATGGTTTATGTGGTCACATTCTAATTTTATTCCTTTATCATTTTCTTTTTTCCTTATCCTTATGGAATTTCTAATATTTTTAACTTCACCAGGTACTACAAATCACTGTTATACGATGAAGTCGGTTTCTTTGAAGAAACCCACTGTGTATTTCTAGTTGAGTAGTGTTAACGCCTGTTTTTACTATTGAGGCACCACAGGCGGTGGACACAGATGATACATGAAATGATATATTGGGAAAGGATTTTTTTAAGGAAACGTTGCAGGCCTAAGTTTAGGATACCTCCCCGGCATTTGCCATTTATGGGGGCTGAGGAAAACCTGGAAAAAGTCTCAATCAGGGAGGACGGTCCTGGCAGAATACGTACCCCAGACCTCCTACTCACGAGTTCGCGCCTTAACGACCTCGGGCACCCTGGTGGTGTGTATTTCTAGTATACATAAATGTTGTTTAAGTCGATATTTGTCCAACGCCTTATATGTATGTCACAGATTTGACCGAATGTTAAAATCAAAGTTTGTCTGTATGATCAATTTTCATTTAACATGAGAGTATGTTAAAACCAACTCTTCTGGTGAGATTTTTTAAGAATTGCAGTGCATTTTGAGAGTGGGAAAGAGAACAAACGTACCTGCCAAAACTTTGTCACCAGCAATAAAATGCTGACTTTGACAATAAAATTAACGCAAATTTTTTAAACTAAAAAATAGAACATATAATATAGAGGAAAACGTATAATGTGGTGCAAAAATATAAAATATATAACTTTTGAAAAATATGTAATAATGACTATAGAAATTGCCATAGCTCTGGAAACTGTTTTATGTGTATCGTAATGCGTAATATCTATATTTACTTACACATTATTGAAATTTAAAATATTATACTAACTAATAATTAAATTAATTGACGGAGCTTTAAATTTAATTTTAGATAGGAACACATGTAAGTATGAACACTCTCCAACAATGTGTGGTTACGGAACTTCTGTGTATATGTACTCGCCAAACGCTAGGAAGGATCTCAAGCAAGAACATTTCTGTGCTATGCTTAAAAATCTCTTTAGGTTGAGAGAGAATGCCTTGAAAGATTGTATGTAGATATTTGCCCTTTGCAGTTTATTATTTATTGATAGTTTGTAGATTAATAGATTTTAGGAGAGGAAGGCAATCTCTCGAAGATCAAAATCAAGCAGAACGGCCAGCTACAGCAACAATGGATGAAAGCAGAGTGTATGTTACGGTAAGATCATAGCTATACATATTATCATATTTAAGAATTCCTGAAATAGTAGCAGTGAAACGATCCTAAAAGGAAAACTTCATGTCAGGAAGCTCTGTAATCGTCGAATCCGGTACCACCTCACAGATGAGCAGAAGTCAAATGTGTGGATTCCAGAAAATATTGGAAAAAAATTGTTGGAGAAGATCAAAGATGCATATTTAACACTAAAACAGATAACGAACGTTGCATATATCAGCATGGTCCAGAAATTAAGTGCAAATTATCGGTCTGGGTCTTCCCAGGAGAGAATCCCCCAACAAAAGCGAGGTGAGAGAAAAGATGATCTGTTCTTTCTTCTCAGCTGCTGGTCACATTGTGACAGTTCCACTTGAAGAACAAAAGCATTTTAAGACTGGTCTTGTAGAATTTTGTTGCGCCACTACAACGACTCTGAAGACACTGTACTGGAAATAACTCAATTTCTTCAGAGTCTACATCTACAGCCCAAATCTGCTCGATGCGATTTTATTCTATTCCCAAAAATAAAAGAAAAGTCAACGATGTGAATCGCCTGAAACCGCACAAAGAATGTATTTATCTAAAGAACCATGTCGTTCAACATTTACAAAATGTTTCGAACAGATAAGACTTTGTATAGAACTTAATGAATAGTACTTTGAAAATAGGCATTCTTTTAAACTGCATTGCTTCCGTTCTCAAATGACTCTCGTTTTCAGCAATAGCAGAAGTAAAATTGTGTACTCCGGGTTTATGCTGTCGAGAGCTGCCGCTGGTTTGCGGTAACGGCGTACTGCTGCTTTCCCTTTGCGTATGTGGGCGTATGAGTGGGCGAAAATGTGTATCATTGGAGTCGATGTTCACAAGCCCTAACGAAAACAACATATATAATTAGCAAACATAGTTCACTCCAAAAAGAGTGATTTTACAGTTGCGGCATAAAGCAGTTTATTTCAAAACTAAAGTGTTATACATAGTGATAGCCTCGTAAGCTACATCGGGGAAGTAAATATGTAATATTTCTGCTAATTATATAGAATATTTAAACGCCGAGAACGAATTTTATGTAAAAATTAATGCATTATAGTATGACCTAATCTCATGTTTTGCTTTAGTCACAGAAAATAGGAAGCAATTAAACGTATTTTCAGACACATAAAGAAATACTAACCAATTCTAATACCCCAGGTATCCTCCAAGAGTCTTTACGACAGTCTGACACCTGCCAAACATGAATCTTATCATCTTTTTTTACATAATGAAGTTCGAGTTCATAATTCTACACACTTTGTCGCCTCCTATAAGGTGGTCAAAACAGAAAATAACCTAAGATCGTGTGGAAAAAAAATCTTAAAATAGAATATACTATACACATTATACCACGGGAAGGAGCCGGACTTCATAGCAAAAGTCCAAAATTGTACACGTGTTATGTTCAATGTGTCATAATGCACAAACATTTTCAATCTGATTCAAATTTGTCTGAATTTTGCGAAAATAACCACAATTTGGAATAACGTTGCACTAACTGATTAGATATTTATGACCTTGAGACACTCACCATACAGTCCGGACTTGAAGGCGTCTACAATCATGTAGACAGATGGTTCAAAAAAATTTCGTAGCAGGGTGTGAGTATGACGGGGGAGGTAAGAAGGCAAAATCATTTCTGAGAGTATCTTGTAACAATTTATTCCAATATTCTTCCTGTTATTTAAAGATTTTCCTTGTAATATATTTTGTTTTTCCTATTTCTTTCCGTTATGTTACTCTAGTACATCTCTGAGGCTCACTTATCAATATTCTGTTTTCATTCTTCTTCTTCTTTCCTTTATTTACACTTCCGGTTATGCGACTTATACACCACTTACTGCCTGTGCCAGTCACCAGTCAGGGAACTGTCACTCTGGACACATAAAATACTTACGCATTCTCAGGGATTCCCTAAACAGATGCTCAGTCCTACAGGGCCGCTCTGTTGGCTTCCCAAACACAAAAAACGCAGACACACATATATAGGGAAAAAAAGATGAATAATGAAATAAAAGGTGAATTCACGGCAGAGAAATACTAACACAGCATTTACCCTTTCTTAAAATTGATTGGGGATAACAGTCGAAAATCTCTGTTAGGTTAGTCAGCTGCAGGATTTGAACCTAGGATCTACCGGATACCAATTCCAAGTGATAGCGGCTGAGTCAACCCACGCGGTCATTTGCATAGTAATATTTGCCAGTAAATTGAGTAAACATAATTTGCGTCGTCCTGTAGTTCAGCTTTTATCTTTGCGAACGCAGCAGTGTGTTGATTTTGGGAAGCTTTGCTCTTCATAGCAGTTGGTGAAGGCAAGAGTTCCCCAGAGTAGTGTTCTGGGTCTCTTGCTGTTTTCTCTGCACATCAGGGGCATATATCGTGCTATTAGCCACAGTAAATATCACCTCTCGCTGACAACTTACAGTTTTACACACAATCTCGAACTAAGGACATTCATGATGAAATAACGAACATCAACTAGACTCAGTTTATTCATTGAATACTCTGGGCCTTGGTCTTAATCCCTTAAAATCGCAGGCAATGTTGTGGGACACCAGCAGTTGCTAATTTCTGTTGGGCAAAACATGTTGTAGAAATCTGCGGGAAATAAGTCCTCTTATCCACACTTTTAAAAGAGTAAAAGTGTCCCTACCTAGAACCTTAAAAAAGACACTGGTACAATCCCTAGCGATGTCTCACTTCAACTTCTGTGATTTTCTGCTCACAGACTTAAACTCTAACCTAACGCAAAAACGACAGCGTGTTCATAGTATGTGCATACGTTACATCTGCGATGTGCGTCTGTTTGATCATGTAACACCCTCCCTCGTTATGTTGTATTAGTTCCGCTTGAATGACCGAAGAAACATTCATTGTCTTATCCCAATTTTCAAAATTATCCATACATTTTCTCCATCTTATCTGCTTCCTCTCGCAACTTTAAAACACGTTCTAAAACCTGGCACATGCTGTTATTACCATAGCACCAAACGTCACTTTACTCATCATTCACAACCCGTTTCTGGAATGCTATCAGAGACTGCCAAACTTTAGGATCATTTCGTAAGAAATTGTTTGTTATTAGAAATAATCGATAACACGTGTATTAGATTCCTTGTTACAATCAAGACATTTGCCGTATTTAGGCGAATCTAATATGCACCTTTTTGTCCTAAATATTAAAAATTGTGCAGCGCATTAGATTCGAGTGCAAATCCGCTCCACAGCTCGCCGCCAGCTTCATTCATTTATTACGTCATAATGCACTGCAGCAATTCTCGACTTCATTACATTTATCGTTGGTCTATTATTGAATAGTAGGTAACCACGAAATGGAGAGAAAACTGAGAATAACATCTTATGACGCTAATTTCAAGAGTAAAGTAATTCTTTATGCTAAGGAAATAAAATGTTAACAGAAAGGCAGGAAGAGAGTTCAATGTAGTTGAGAGTTACGTTCACTTGTGGCGGTAACAGAAATTGACATTATTTACAACTAAAGCTGGTAGGAAGAAATCCACTGGTCCTTGCAAAGGAAGACATCGTGACATTAAAGAAAAAGTTTTGCAGTCGTACATGAAAGAAGGAAGAACGGGCAACCTGTAACTAGCGACATCATAAGAAATAACTTTTCTTCTTTGACCTACGCAACTGTCCTGGCAACAGCATGTGATGAATTTTGTCCTACGTGCTCCAAGATGTAACAATAGTCTACTTATAAATTCTTTGTTCTGATCGTGTTATGAAGCAGAGGGGCCTATCTCCCGTACAACAATGTGCAAAAATACTTTTTATGATTTTCAGTTTCAAATTTGGGGTGCGCATTACATTTGATTGCGCATTAAATTTGCATAAATGCAGTATTTGTTTTATCCTGCTGCACAATTATTAATTGTATCATGTTTATTGTTATTAATATCATAAATGTTTCAATCTCTTCATAGTATTGTCAGGGTTTATCATTTTTATGTTTTAATAGTACAGGATATACACAAATGATTATAGAAAAGAAGAAAACTGTACAAGTATTTAATATGGGATCCATTTGTGACACGGCATGCATCCAGCCGGTAGTTCATTTCTTGTCACTCGGATGTTAGCATGTCTGGTGTAACTGATCCAACTGCTGCAATAATAATCCGTCTCTACTCAGATAGGTGTGCAGGTAACGTTGGCGCGTATACACGATCTTTATGTACCTCCACAAGAAAAATTCACCGGGAGTCAGATCTGGGGACCTCGGGGCCTACAGAGAAAAACCAAGGCGTCCGGACCATGACAACCAATCCAACGATGCCTTTATGTAGGGGCCTTTAGAACTGTAGACGACATAGTCTCTGTTGGAGATGTTTTCTTAACACCTTCCACACTGTCATTGTTGGAATTGTTAGTTCTCGAGTCGCCAGCCCCTCAGATTTTTTAGAACTACGCGCGAAAACTGTTCTGACTCTCTACATTCTCATGTGCAGCACGCGGTCGTCCGGAGCTTTTTCCTTTACAGAGTTTGGATCTGATTTTACGAATGTTGTTACCAGAAGGGGCGTTACGACCAAATCTTCGCCTATATGCCTTCAGGATTGGATTATGTTTAGCGATTTCCAAGACATTAAAAAGTTTTCCCACGCAAGTTGTCTTATTTTGTTCAATTCATTTCCATAACTACAAAATAAAATCTGCCCATGTAGAATTTTCAAAATATAATGTATACCCCAGAGAAAAAATATACGTTTAAAATCGTTATACTCATTTGTGTACAATGTTTATTTATTACCATTATATTATATACGTAGTTCACATATGTATGAATTTAATTGTTAGTGCTTATATTGTTGTTATTCCTTTTATTTTTCTTCTTACGTTAATCTTTTTCAAAATTCGTTTTCATTATTCATGTTTATGTATTAGGATACATTTATTTTTATGTAATAGCATACATTTATTGATCTATTTCATGTTTTACATATTTTTATATATGAACAAGTGTTGTCCTAGTTACTGATTATGTTACAGCTGTAATATTATTACTAAAACTTATTGTAATTATTATTAGGTTGGTAGAGCGGAGGAGAAGGTCTAGTGGTCTTAACTTTGCCAGAATAATAAATAAATATCCCGCACCTGTGAATGAAAACTGTCTCTCATGTAGTATGAATTATGCTAATATCTCATACTTGCTTATTTCAGGGACTGTACTACTAATGTGCTAGTTTTTTGCGTTTCCTAGCATTTTTTTTTAAATTTGCGTTCTAATTCATTTAATATTTTATTCAGTGGGTACTGGTACATTCTAATTAGCCTTTTCTAAAACATTCATTAACTGAACATTTATTTGTTTTAAGCCATTATTCTGCTAATGGCGCAATAATTGAGTAGTAAATGGACGTCGGGTTATTTATGTATTCATGCATTAATGCAAATGCTTTTAATGTGTCTCTGTGTGTGATGTACAATCGACGAATATTTGTCCGGGCCAGGCAGGCTGTGTGTTTTGCCTATTCAGCTCTTGATATGTATGCACGTGACATTGCGCTAACATACTGTTACGATCAGTCAAAAGTTTCCCTTCCACTCAACATAGGACGACAGAGAGGTTGATATACTTGGGAGCTGGAGAGATGGCTAGTCAGAGGAATGTGCTGATAACGTAGGAGCGCATTGTTCATGGGGTAGCGCACGTGTAGTAAACAGAGCCTGTGCTTGTGTTATGTGCGTTTAGAAAACATTGACAGGCTGAAGTTAATATTCCCTAACTTAATAAAATATAATTGAACAAATTCATAGACTTCATTTCAAGTCACTACATATCATAAACTTGTTACTTTATGTTCATTTGTCTGCTTATTAATGCATACCATTAATAGAGATTTACTTTTTAATTACAGCAGTGAACATTTACAAACTTTGTGTTGTGGTTAATATCGCTGACGTGTATTTACAAATATCACAAAGGGAGGATGTCTCCTATCCGCAATATATAACAGAAGTCGGCTCTTATGTTCAGGAGTGAAGGAAGAAATGTCATAAGTTTATGTTTCAGCAACACTACCATATCAATTTCTCCACTAATGCTTTTTTTCTCTCTTAGCAAGTTTTACTTTGGACCACACAAGCTCAATGTATGTGGGCAAACTTAATGCTTCATGACCATGTAATTTTAATATTTCGTCAATGCGGAAGACTTTCCCTTGACATTTATGCCTGGATCTCGATCAATGTGTAAAGTTTGGATTTTATCATATCTCTTGACGAACGAGGAACGTTATTTTGCAGCCAAATTTCACCTTTTCTTTTACAGCGTGTTCCGAAAAGAGTTTGTTTTCCTGAATATTACGGAGCATTATCCTTAACCACAACACTCTCCTCTGGGAGGTTGGAAACAACTGATTGTTAATCCAAAGCTCAAAGTTTCTGAAATTCATTTGACTATTACAATCTCCCGAGTTTTTGCCCGTTTGTAAAATTAATAATGAATTCTTCACAAATGCCTTTTGGATCCTACATGAACGACAATGAGACGGTTACCGAAATTCGGCTTAGTCAATACACTTGGTTGACTTTCATTTTGTTAGTTTTCCTAATTGTTAAATTATTGCACACCCATTTCATTAATCTCTCTGTCTCTCTCTCTCTCTCTCTCTCTCTCTCTCTCTCTCTCTCTCTCTCTCTACACACACACACACACACACACATATATATATATATATGTGTGTGTGTATGTGTGTGTGTGTGTGTGTTTGTATTAAAATGAAAAATAAACAGTTGTAACAATGTAACTAAAATAATAAGAACTAGGGAAGCATAAATATATTATATTTATATTGTACTGTATATACACAATAGTGCGATTCTGTTCCTTAAAGAGGGACATTGCATTTAGATACAGGATAGTTTATGTTTGACTTTTCAATTAACATTTACCTCTAATTTTGACACGCACTTACAGTACGTGTCTCGTAGATAATTCACGGTGTTTAGCAGCCTTTGAAGAAGTCTCCAAGTACATCGACAAGAAGGCCTATGTGCACCTCGTCACTGTTCGATTGGGCAGGGCACACGCATCCAGTGCTTTCCGTAGCTCTGCGTGGCATTCTTGTGCATTCCTAAAGTGGAGAAATACTATTTTAATACACACACATATTTATTTTTCGTGACCACTGTCGCTCACCAACTGTACTTCGGGGTGTGCTGAAACAAGCAGTTCTTCTCATATACACAATCTGGTGACTTTATTCGAAAATGCATTCCATACACTTTCAATCGTATATCTTAGATTTGTTGTGTTCTCCCTTGTCGCAACTTAGCTATGACTTATTCCTTGTACTTCTTACTTATTATTGAACGAACATCAGTAAAGGCCTTCAGTTTGAGTGATAACCTAAGTGTCCCGGTTTAGTTCTGGCCTGGTCTTTTTCTCTCTGACTACCAAACCCTAACCAACAAACGTATCTATGTGAAAATCATATCAGTACCGAAGTGTTATGCATCCATGTGCGATTAATCTCATTGTGGACCAGATTTTGGAGAATTTCCTGCACGTGTCAAACTTGCCGCCGTTGTAATCCTGTACGACACGCGTTCAATGGCACATTACATTCCTGTAACTGAATGGAAAGCAAGGGTTTCTGTGGGATGGGCCAGCTGGTTTCTTGAGCATTTCGAGACACACAGCAATGTGCACAACTTGGCCAATTTCCCCAGAGACGGTCCGCGGAACAAGAAAACAAGGAGTTTCTCCCGCTCTCTCTACAAAATATGGGACACCTTGTCCGGAGTTCTCAAACCGTGGGGCGAAGGGGGGAAAAGGATCTGGTAGTAAATACATTCGTTTCAATAATAACACTGAAGAAATTTCCAGTTGTGTTTGTTGTGGTCAACATCACAGCTGAGGGTGGAATTATTTCTCTTTCTTGTTGTCTTTAGTCGACAGTAAGAATTATTGTTTAGTTAGGCTGATAATTAATATTTAATTAAACCATAGAACATATTTATAGAAGACAAAAAGTAAAGAGACACCTTAAATCAACAGAACGAGATAGAAATGGAATAGACGGAATATTACAAAACATTATTATATAAAGACAATATAAATGACATGCAAAATGAAGAACTGGAAAAAAGGATAGTAGATTTAATAACAATGCTATAAAAGAATGAATAATAGAAAAGCTCCTGGAACATAACATATCATAGTAGAATTAATAAAGTACGTAGGATTGATATTACAACTACGCCTATTACATTCATTAAATATGTGTTGGAAAAATATCCAAAAGAATGGGAGATAACTAAAACTATCTCAAAATTCATAAAGAGTCAAAAAAACTAATGAGAAAGATATATAGTGATAAGCTTATCAAATATGTATGCAAGGACCATTACCTTTAGATTAAACATTAGTAAGGAACAACGTGGATTTAGAACTGACAGGTCCCTATACCTCTAGTAAAAGTCAGAAAAATGTTATTTATAAGCTTATATATATAATATAAAAATTATAATAGATGTAAATGGGAAGTTAACAGAAGAAATAAAACAATTGTAGTGTAAAACAAGGATGTAATCTTTCTCTAATGTTATTTTATATATACTCGCACATATATTATACGACATTGTTAAAGAATGAAATAAGATTGCACATAAAGGAATTGACTACGACAGAATAAATCAGTAAATATTTTGATATTTGCAAATATAATCCTTGACAAGGAAAATAGACTACAAAAAGCAAATTATCAACCAAATAAAATAAATAAAGAGTGCAATACGATAATTTGAAAGGCTAAAACAAAAGTTCTGAGGTGTATACCCAATAAGAACAAGTGTCACACTTTCAATATTTAGGCTGTGGTGTCAAGTATGAAGAAGGCCATGGTATTAATATAAAATGGAAAAGTTCCAAGCTGTGTGTGTGGAACAAATATAAATAATATGAAATACAAGTGAGAATAGACACATAATTAAGATTCTACGCAACCATTGCTTTACCATGTATTTTTTTATGGAAGTGAGGCTTAAAAAAAATGAAATGAAATCGTTTCTAGTTGGGGAATCTGACCTACGTCTTTTTTATTTTATTTATTATTTTTTTAATGATGTTTAGTGCCCATTTTTACTACCGAGGCATCACAGGCGGTTGACTCGCATCTGTTCGACTTCATGTGAAGGAAAGAGAAAGAGGAAGGGATATCTAACTTTTAAAACTAACTCGTCATCTTTTCACGCATGCGCTTAGCGTTCCATCTATGTTAACAACATACTACACTTACAAAGTTCCGAAGCCATATTATGATTAAGCTTAAATTCAGCAGCCCATATTTAACCGTCGAAAACTAAGAAGAAGAATCCTTTAATGTGGAATTTTGTAGAAAATGTTAACACTGGTTTGTTTACACCATCCTCACAAACAAGTGACTGCACTTACGCGTCTGAAACTTTACACAGTGCCATCTAAAGGTTGATGCTTAACAACTATCATAGTAATTTTGCCATCTTCACGACATCTCTGAACCAGGCCGAGAACTTTTAGAACATCCCTTGTATTTACCAAAATTTCGCAAACTTATATATCTTTCCTGTATTAGTTTTAATTTTTATCTATTTTTTAATTTTCCATCCTTGCTTAGTTAATTAAGACACTTTTTGGTGGTAAAACACAGATCAAATAAATATTTGAGCGTATGAGAAATCTAACGTCCTTACAGATGGATTTTAAGTGTTCTTCTTGTGGTCTGTCATGAGCTAGTGGAAAGCGGGATTCAATTGTTTTACCACTAAGTCCTTTTGGAATGGAACAAATGCAGGCAGCGGCCGAAGTGTTCTGTATATGCAAGGAATATCCCAGCTCTATAGCAAAACCCTGTCAGCCTCCTGCAATCTCTCGCTCAAGCAAAGGGAGAGGCGAACTTTGAAGCGAATATCCTGACCGTTAATTCCCAAACTTAAGTGCTTCGCGTTAAAACGCTGGAGAAGTTTAAGTGCCTTGTAAAAGCTTCCACATGCTTGCATCAAGTACTGCTATCGCCAAAATTGAATTATGATCGCATAAATAAAACGCGAAGACGGCTCACGCGTTTTCCGCTCAGAAATTTTCCTCTTCCTTCTGGAAAAGTCAAATGTGTAGCATAACACATTGTTTGTGAACACCCTCGGGGCGGATAAAGTTTTCAATAATGTTTTACAAAAAGCTTAAAAGAGGAATTTCTTCCAAATGTATGGTTTCTAAATTAAGTATTTTCGGAAATAATGAATCAAAGCTTTCCGGCCATGACCTCGAAAGTTTGCACTCTGACCACGACTCCTAAAACAAGGCTTGTTGAAAAAAATTAATTTTAATCAATCCAAACTGTTATTAAAAAGAGAGAACTTGAAGGCCTAGTACATCTTAGGAGGTAAAACAAGTAAATTTTTGGATTTTATATGAAAGCATGACGTTTTCTCTTCATTATATCGTTTGAATTATCTCGATAACTACCCTAGAAATATATTAATTATTAAACTGCTGTGGCCACTTGAAATCTGCGTTGACACTCCCAAAGTGCTCCTTAATATTCACTGCCAGTTTACAATGAAGAGAAATTTCATTTTCAGTAAAGGAAGCTTCCAACTATAGAGAGGAAGATGTGTTTCCAATATTTATTTATGTTATCATGAAGAGCCGCTGTTTTACCCTGTACCAGGAATATGGAAGTAAGCGCACCTTACAAACTCTTGTTCAGCTGGTTGAGGCAGCAAATGTATCTGTCAACCGGTCAAGCCACAGCTCACCAGTGAAATATGAGAGTGAGTCTGAAAGAAATAACTTCACTTCTGTACGAAGTTCAAACAGAGGACTCAATACCTTTCCCCTCGAAAGCCCCCTAACTTCATGGGAAGTAAAAGAGAATCGTGTTCAGCTCCCATTTCATTACAGAAACTGAAATAATCGCGAATTCATAGCTCTGGACTTAATGAAGTTGACAACTGTCATTTAAAACTGTCTTTAGAGCAACAGACATCGTTCTTGCGGATAAAACCTCGCGATGAATGCTACAATGTACAACTTTTGCTTCTGGGCTACTTGTTTAATCTTTGCAACAAGGTCACTGTGTTCCGCAGTCATGAGAACAAACACGAACACACTTTAAATTGGCCTATTTTGAAAATATTTCATTTGAGGTTGTTCGAACAGTGAGCGATTCACAAAACAAGAATTCTTCCTTCGCTGTTTCTCCATTTATAAATCTTACGTAAGCAAGAAGATAGCCATGTTCATGTCAATAGTTGACTAGGGTGAATAGTTCCTATTAGCTGCTGCTTAATATTTGCAGACAATCTAAAACTCTTCGGACATGGTGTCATTGGATAATGGCATCACTTCAAGTTGTTTTGCTGCCTTGTCCCCCAACATTATTTAAACCATCTCTCTAACTGCTGGTAAAATTAATGACTCCCCGATCGTGTGAGGTTTTCCTGCCTTAGCTACTCTTAAATTCACTTCATAAGATACCTCCAAAGCCTTCATGTTAGATCTGCAAATGAGGTTTTTTCCCTTGATTACAAGTCTGATAGTTTACTCTGAAAATATTCCAACGACTTGTGTTTCACATCACCTTGCTTGGCGTCAAAACGACGTTTTAAAAGGAAAGATCTCATCGAATGATTTGAACGTGTTTCATGACAAATCACACACTGCACTCCAATAATTGTGAAGCCATTTGATAAATAGCTTATATTGTACTTAAGTACTGCTTGTGTACTGGACTTTTTTTTTTTTTTTTTGCTTTCTTGTACAGTGATGTCCTCTGTTGGATGTTTAGCATTAGAAGTAGCGGCTTCTGCCAGAGTGGATTCATTTACCAGCTTACACTCATTTCTCCCTTGGAGTTTTTCGAGCAAAATCTTTTAATTGTAAAACAAATGTTAATTTATCTTAATTGGCGAACTTTTTACGTACCACCGGCAGAAGCTCACGAACTCCTAGTTTAAATTATTATCAAAGCCTAGAGCGCTTGCTTCATTTAAAGCAAAAGTTTTCCTTTGGTTTGCGGAATTTAAAAGGGGCCGAACTTCACTGCAAGATGACGAGAGAAGTGGGCGTCCGGCAACGGCAGTGACTGAGGAAAACATTTATAGAATAGAAAAAATGGTACGCGAAAACAATGAGACAGCCTTCCAGAATGGATCGCCAGCAATATCAAAAACCCTGAACGGCCATTTTCGTGCCAGAAAGGTTTCTTCCTGGTAGGTGCCCCACGATTTGACAGAGGCACAAAAGCGGACGAGTCGATTGGTATGAAGAAATGCTGCAGAGGAAGGGAGCTCAAGGCGTGTTTCTGATGTCATCACGGGTGATGAAACAATTTGACCCGAAGCCCAAAGTCGGCAGTTTTGGATCTTTCCAGATGAGGTCCATCAACGAAAGTGAAGCGGGACCGAGGTGTTGGGAAGAAACTGCTCAGTGGTACACACAGCCGAAAATGTTTGACAAACTCGGAGAACGCCGACTGAGGAGGATGCTACTTCAGTATAACAACCATCCAGTTCCTGGAGTCCACAGAATCGAATCCTGACCTGGCTCCATGCCATTATTTGCTTTTCCTACTGCTAAATAAATTGCATGCGAAGAAATTGATTTTTGCAATGAAAATGAACGTTTCACCCTTGAGGAAAATGAGTGACAGGGGTTATTTGCTAAGTTGTTTTTGAGGATAAGAAAGGATTACGCCCAACTGCAGCATTGATCAAAATCCTCTGCGAGCCCCTCCGATCCCTAGGAGTTGCAGCTTATAATTTCCAGCAATGAACAAAAAATCAGTTTTGGGAAAGCCGAAGAAACTGCTGCGAGTTACGAAGAAGTTTTTGGTGAGAGAAACTTCAAGTCTGCAGTTAACTGTTAACGGGAAATTGCCCGTTCAAAACTTGGTAAACAAACAAATGGTTTGGGTTGGGCTTATTGCAAATGCATGAACTATTCTAACGTATGATTGAAGTTGTTGAAAGCAAGGGCGAACTAGTTCAGTGAAAGGTTTAATTATCT
This sequence comes from Metallyticus violacea, assembly GCA_030762175.1. Taxonomy (NCBI): domain Eukaryota; kingdom Metazoa; phylum Arthropoda; class Insecta; order Mantodea; family Metallyticidae; genus Metallyticus; species Metallyticus violacea. The sequence continues at coordinate 14,318,283 of CM060834.1, forward strand.
TATAAAACTGGTTCTGTTTAGGTGTATGCCGAAGTTGCGGATTTGCAGTGACATGTTCTTGCTGTACCACAGTTGTGTTAATGACTTCATTACCCACTCACCCCGCCGCCAAAAGGATGGGGTCGTAATGTAGATTACACTGAGGTCGCGCCCGGCCATCTTATTGAAGTTCGACCCTCCCCCTGTAGAGTCAATATTGTTTGCTAAAGCCCGCGCATGCGTGAAATTAAATCTTGCCGGGGAGCCTTGATTCCTCTTCCTCGCGAACAAAGGTTCCACGATAAATACCGAACCGCCCTGCATTTATTCATACGGGCAAAGAGAACTTGCGGAATCCAAACCGCACCGTATGCAAAATGTTGTCAGCTTCAGAGTTTTCCACTGCATCTCAGAACTGCACTGCAAGACATCGCTAACCACTGACGCTCCTTTAATGATCCATGCAAGGAGTGCAATCAGAATAAAGGGTAAACTCTATAAGCAGAACAAACATTTAAGAAATAACACTTTGCCTTTATTTTTCGTTTTCTGCTAGGTGTTAATGAGCTAGTCCATATGACTGGGACAGCAATCTCCTTCCACGTTTATATTTAACCGAAATGTTTTTTATTCGTTTTATTTAAGGACGCTCTTTAACATCCCAGGTCATCAGCGTCCCATTCAATCCCAGGTATGAAACGGCCGACAAATTTTGCTCAGAGGCCTCTTCTTTTAGGTTTGAGGTTCTTTATCGAGCCGTAAATGTACGACATGCGACCCACGGCTTTACTTCCCTTCCGAAGGAAGCCATGCTTAGGAATTTTACGCCCGAAAAATGTAATTTTGAGTAGAAAACAATATATTTTTTTTTTAATTTTCTGGATTGTGCATACCCTCCCATTATGTGCGCCCCTGACATGCATACGTTCCAGCGCAACTAGATTTTTCACATCTTGTTTCATTTCGAATATATTTGAGGTTTCAGAGTTAGGTGAGACACCCAGTATATGTGGACATGATGCAGAAAGATTTAAAATTTAGTTCATAATATAGTTGCAATTTTACTCTTTATTTGTTTTGAAAAGTGTGTCGATGATGCTCTTCTTTTGTTTGGTGTTTCATCACACTCCCTAAGAAGACACCAACAGTAGTCGCCCGTCATCGAAGGGGTATCAGTGCCCTTGATACGATAGTAAGGATGTCTTGGTGATATCGCTCACCCTGCTCATCGCTTACGGCATCCAAACTTTCCGGTACGAAATCAAGATGTGAATGTAAAAAGTAAATTTTAGCGACACCCTACACCCTGTGTTCTCATAGTTCTCCAACAGATCATTCACTAAAGAAGCATAGCTATCATCTTTTCTGTTGCCCAGAAAGTCATTAACAATTGCTTTGAAAGAGAACCAAGAGTAACAGCGTAAGATAAGAATTGCATCATGCGTATTTCAACATTACTAGACCATAAAATCTCTCTTGGAGAACATCTTGCCGTCGAGTGACTAAAAGATCCAACTACTCCCATCTAGCTATTATTTTTAGAACTTCTACTACTATAATACTTCAGAGAAGTTAAACAAAAGAACAAGTACATAAACAAAACCTGTAAATAAAAGAACAGAAAATAACCAAAGACAGCATAAATAATTTAAAAATTTAAATTACTTAAAAACGTTACATACTAGCATGTTTTAAAAGGCTAGTTGATATATGTCATATCAGATCAAAATAGTTGTTAACTACACTAGGAGAAAAATTATTTTGATTGGATTTTCTACTGCTACGTACGCTGTTGCCACATTCCGTTTTCAGCGGCTGAACTCCAGACCATCATCAACTTCTTCTTCCTGCTCGTATATGATTTAAAACATATTTTACACCTCGTATTTATACTTGGTATAGTGTATTTTTACATGCATGACAAAAACTCACATGTCCTTACATAACCGAATATTTTATCTTAAATATTTTCCATGGTTATGATTTCAAAATTATTGTAACGGAGGCAAATTTGCTTTAACTGCTGCAGAACTTACATAGTGTCATCTAGCGGTAGAAATCATAATCTGTACTTGCGTACATGAAAATGACGGGCCGCGTAGGAAAATGTGCACTTTTGATCGAAAAGCCTACAGAATTACTTTTGTTTGCTGAATGAAACAAAGAACAAACACTATTCTTAATAAAATACTTGCATACGAAAATTTAGATTAGTGCACGCGCTTCAAAACGCCTTGCTACTAGGCAATTTTAAACTTTCTAACCCCGCAACTGTTGCAACGCCGATGATGTCATGTCTCTGACGATAATGTGTTTTTGTTACCTTATTGTATAAGCCTCTCGCCAGCTGAGTCGCCGGCATAAACACGGCCCAAGTTTCAATCACAAAGTAATTTCTCTCTTACTATAGTGTCAATGTTTTTTTTTAACATTTTCCAGTAGTGAGAGAATATGCTCTTGGGACATTCAGGGTGAATTATTCAGAGGAATTTGATTTAGCATTAAAATTTGTATTATTATCTAACCTTTGCTAATAGAAAATTATGCGTGGGTTATTATTCACATTAGCGGGTAGTGCCAACATAATCACCAACCATCACCAACACTGTTACTTAAGCTTTAGTGCCAATATCAAATATTCCGGTGTATTTACATTTAGCAGTAACTATTATTAATGATTCCCGTTGTTTATTTAAAAATAATAATAAAAGTTCCGGTTTGGATTCAATTGCCATCTCTTTGTTTATACAGAGCCATCTAAGGGAGAAAACAGATAATAAACCTAATTTCCTGACTGTGCATTCAGAACTCGATTCCGCGGAATACGAAAAGTATCCTTACTATATGTTCTTATGCTGTGGAAGATATACCTACACAAAAAAAGAAAACAATTATCTTCCTAACTTTTCATACCAGGCTTGTAAATTTTAAATTCGCGATCTAAAATATAGAAAAGAAAAAAGCGGAAAAAAGTGCAGGAAAAGTAATGAATATGGAACAATTAGGTACAGTTCTTAGAAAAATAAATTAAAAGCTTTTTTAATCTGTTCCGACACATATTCTGACATTACCGTGTTAGTTGTTACCGTTTGTTTGTTTCACCTAAATAGATTATCCTCTCTTTACACGCTTTCAATTATTTCAAGTCCTACATTCAAAGCATCTTTACGCTGTGCTTGCTCCGTTCATTTGTCTTCCATTACTTGTGTCTGTTTACCAATAGCAGGACAGCTAAGTCCCCCCTCCCCACCAGAACATTTATCTTGCCTTGGTAGAGTAGCGTTCGGGCGCTGTAAATTTTGGAAAAGTCAGTTCTCATTACCAGCCAAAACGTCGCTGTGAAAAATAACACCTGTAAAATATTGCACTAAGGAAATTGAAGCCCAGAATTTGGTAGTTTCCTTTTTAATATTACCACTGGACTGCAAAAGCACTGTGTGCTGGCCGAGCTCCAAGGGAACTGCAGAAGAACATGACTTACGCCCTTAGGACCAGGTTTTGTTGTAGTGTTTGTTCCACAGCACCGTTACGCTTTTGTTCTTGGGAAAACTTTTCTATCGGCTATGAACTATCGGTGACGTTTACGACCTTAGCAAAGTAAACGAGCGGCGTTAGCGGCAGAAAGTGAATTTCTGTTTTACTCTGCGCCTGCACGTTATCAAAGAATACTGACATAAAGTCAATGATAAACTTGTAAGGGAATTTTCATGCTATATAACGTTCAAACAGGTTCTAAAAGATATACCAATAACCCTTTACTAAATTGTACGGTATAAACAATAAAACTACGTCATGCAGGAGCTGCGTAAACTAAGAGAATTCCTCAGCAGGATAAATTTGTGAACGATATTACAGAGCGCTAGAACAGAGAAGTTACATTTTGAGTTTACAAGTAGTGACTACCAGGAGCCCACAATTCAAAACTCTCACCTCTGCCTATTTCTCTACTCTTATAGAAGACGGGCCAAGCCAGTGTAATGGTCGCACGTTTTTTTTTTTTTTTTTTCAGAAGCTTTGATAATATAGCGATAGAGATTCTCTGTCTTACCCTACCAATAATATTTTAACTTCAGCCAATAGTAGTGTAGGATTAATAGCAGCCTGAAATTGTGTACTAAGAAGGGAAGTAAATCAAATACTTAAAACGTTGTACCGTGTTTAATTATATTAGATTTTAGATAAAGATTTTTATGGCAGGGAGTAGATTATATTTTATTAAATTTGATTAAATTATTGAGCTTGAAATTGGAAATAATATTTTAGAAGGTGAATAAATGTAGCATAATAATATGTATTTGAGAAATAAAGGAAGAAATAGTTTGTAGAGGCTGTAGCTAGCTAAAAACAGTGGCATAGGTAGAATAATTGAAAAAAAATTATTTAGGACCTTGGGTTGGGTCGGAGCCTGGTCCCTGGAATTCCATTAGGCTGCTACTGATGAACCGGGGACTGGAGACTGATGCAATTAAAGTAGAATATTTGTATTTTGTTTAATTATATTAGAACTAGATTAAAGTCATAGTACAATAACAATTATTATATTTATATTTTTGTGGCCGAGAGTAGTCATACCTAAAATGACCTGGGAATCGGTCAGTTAGGTGGACGCCCATTGCTATTTTTGTGTTTTTCTCTTAGCTTATCAATAAATTTCATTAATTCAACAGCAGACAAACGCACTGCAGCCGAGGAATTTACGTGTTATTTGTTGGGCTATCGTCAAAAGTTTGCCGTCCCTTTAATACCGGCTGGGTATGTGATAAGCGTGGCGGTAATACATTCACAGCTGCTATCTTCACGATAAAGCTTTTGTCAAAAAAAAAAAAATCTTATTCTATAACTTGAGGCGTATTTCTTAGTATTTTTAGCTTTGAAAATTACTCTTCCTTTAATATTATAAGGATTATTTTCTATGTATGGTTATAAATTATGAATTATTTTGTTATTTTTTTTTTTAATCAACTGAAAGAAACGTAAACGTTAAAGCGCTTTTAGAGAATTCCGAAGTAATGAAACCTACATTTCAGTTTTCAAGTATACCCCCCCCCCTTCCTAAAGACCCGATTTGCTTGATTTCAGAAATTATTTTTCTTAAATGTTTAAACAGGATATAGAGAGTTTCGTTGGATTTTTTTTTTTTTTTTTTTTTTTTTTTTGAGTTTCATGTAAATCCCCACTCATAATCTGATTTCACTGATTTTCTATTAGGTTGATGGTTAAGTTTGTCAATCAACACTGCGTTGCTATCACATTGTTTGCTGTCATTTGTTATTTAGAGAGTTGTGTATATTGCACTATGTAGATTTGAAGAAAGTTTACTCTATTTATGAGCTAAATATGGTGTGGGTATCAAATGGAAACAAAAAACAAACAAACAAAAACACTTTCGACACATTTTTCTTTTTGAGTTTAATAGAGTAGTAAATGAAGCGTAGGCGAGTCGAAATATTTGTACCGTCTACAGGGAGAATGTCATTGGAAACATCACGGCACGAAAATGGTTCTGTCGTTTCAAAGAGGGCCACTGTGACATGAGCGATTCTCCACCCTCAGGAAGACCATCAAACTTTGATAAAGGTCTTCTGAACTCCTTAATCAACAATTATCCACATGAGTGAACACGAGAATTAGCACGTGTAATGAATTGTGACCAGTCAACCATCGTGCAACATCCATCGATACCGAACGCTTTAAGTAAAAACAACAAGAATCAACGGGCGACCATTTGTGTATCTCTGACGGTTAGCTCGTGACATCTGCCATTCCTGTTCAAGATTATTACTAGTGATGGAAAACGATGCCTCTATGTCAACATTCAAGAAAGAAATGGCCGAGTCCTTTAAACAAACAACAGTTTCTGTCCATCTACAGAATGGCGTCATCATCTGGCGTCGTGTACTACGAGTTGTTTCTTATAACTACTGAAATGTATTGTCAACAACTCAGATGCCTTGAGGCTGCAAATGAAGAAAAAAGGTTTAGAACACTACAACACGATAATGCACGCCCACATTCCGCTAGCATGACGAAAGTAGTTATTCACGAACTTGGTTGGGGAGGATCCCACATTCCCCATAGTCTTCAGATCTTTATCCCTCAGTTTGCAACTTTCCGTCCTCTATCAATCTTCGAGGAAACTCCTTCGATAACGAACATATAAACCAGAATATTTCTTAAGACGTGGAATCAAGAAACTGCCCCAGCGTTGGGAAAGAGTCTTACGAGGATAGGTCCAAAAGTTTCCGGCCTAACCATTTTCTAGCTATGATATAGACAAAGTATATTTCTCTTTGCAATATAATTACCCTATATTGCAATATAATTCTCACATCTTTGAATTAACATTTCAACCCCCCCTCCACAAATAGTCAGAAGTCTTGTCGGCAAAATAGGCATAAACAGCATCCATCACTTCTTCCTCACACTTACATTTCCTTCCTTGAATTTTTAGAAGAGGAAATAGTCACTGGGAACTAGATCTGGGCTATAGGGTGGATGGTCGATCTCCTTGAAGCCACATTTCTTCACAGCTTCCTTTGCAACAAGAGCTGTGTGCCCAGGCGCGTTGCCGTGAAGAAGGCACACATCACCACTCAGCTTTCCTCGCCTTTTCTCTTTGATGGAAACACATAGCCTGTGCAGTAGGCCAGCATAGTAGTCCCCATTTACCATAGTGCTCCTCTCCTTGAAGTCAATGAAGAGTATTCCTTCACAGTCCCAAAAAATTGTGGCCATAATCCTCTTGGTTGACTGAGTGACCTTGGCCTTTAGAAGCGGGGCTTCGCCAACCATTGATTTCATTTGGACAAGGGATCATAGTAGAGGACCATAGTTTCATCTGCTGTAACAATGTTTTGCAAACTTCTCTCTCGTTGCCTCGGCAGAGTTCCAAAAATGCCTGACAATGGATGGCTCGTTGCTGCTTTTGGACTGAGGAAAGAAGCCTAGGCACCCATCTTGCACTAACCGTATTCATGTTTAAATGTTCATGAATAATTCTAAGGACTGTTGTTTTAGAAACGCCCCAACCTTGCTGCTATTTTTGTAACTTCAGTCGCCGGTCTCCCATAATTTCTACTTCCACAAGAGCGATGTTTTCAGAGTGAGCACCTCCAAGGGCCTACCAGCACGATCTTTGTTTCAGTGCTTTCTCGACCCATTCGATAAACTTCAGTCCATTCTTTCACGGTGGAATATAAGAGGGAAGCTTCCCCATATACACGTCCAATCGCTGTTTAATTTCATTTGGAGTAAGTCCTTCTTTTGTGAAGAAATTAATGACACTTCGATACTGCATTTTGAACATGTCACAGTCTTCTACAGATAGCCTTCTTTATGCAAGTATATCTGTACAACCGAACAGATTCTAGCGGAAGTTACAGCTACAATTATTTATTTAATGGATAAGGTGTGACACCAGATAAGGATTTAATGATGGCGAGGCGAGAAACATATGGACCTACCCTGGTATATGATAATTCATTTCTGCCAGCTATTCATCTGAAATAGAAACTTATATCACAGCCTAAAGACGCAAAGAACTTATGCGTCAAGTTGATAATTATGTAAATGTTCTAATGTATAACGCAACAATGTCTGAAATCAAACGCCGCGTGGTACATTGTTGCATTTCTTTTGTTGGACAAAATAATATAAACTCCCATCGAATATGCGATAGGACCACTTTGGCTTTGATAACAGTCTCAATAGTCCTGGAAGTTCATGTATATAACTCCTGGATGGTTATCATTGGAATTCTATACCATTCTTCAAAAAGAAACCGTTCAAATTTCTTGAGCTTTGGACCCTTACTTTGTTTACTAATAAAGAACACGATGAGGCAATTGTGCAGGCAGGAGATGTATAGTTTCCTTCTCTTGCTGCTCAAATTAATCTTTCTTGCACAATTCCAGCTGTATACATGAGGGCAGGGAAGACCACGAAGAAGAAATCGCAGTATACTTGGACATTAAACGGTGGATATTTTTTCGCAGGAACTTTTATTTCGCCCAGATAGTTTTTCCCACTGCTTCAAGCATGTCCCTAAGGGCTTACAGTCTGGATGTTTACGCCCTAAACAGCTTGTATCGAACCACAGTACTCGTAACTGACATTATACCAAAAATAAAATTAAAGGAGTACTTAAATTACAAATGCGAAGGATGTTTTATAAAGAATCGTCGTATTTTTTTACATTTATGGTTTTTCTCGATAAAATTTAACTTCAAAATAATTTGTACCCACAGTACTAGTCTTAACTGCTGCGACTTCTGGTTCCCACTGGCGATAAGAGTGAAGATGAGACATGTTCAGTTCCGCCTACAGCAAAATGGATGTGGCACACAAAGCTTCCGTCTAAACTCAGCTGAGGCCTTGCAATGCTTCAGAAGGCCTATGGAGAGTTGGTTCTTCCTTATAGCATAGCTAGAAAAAGTTAAAAATGTATAAGATAGGAGGTAATCAATTTAAATGCAAGGTAGACACATTGTTCTAGGCAGAATTCGAAAGACATTGAAAATGCAACTGTAGGAGCTGAAGAACACTTTAAAGTTTAAAATAAATGTCATCTGTTCCAGAAAAAAAAGAAAGAAAGAAAAAATGCCCGGTGCAAACAAAACTGAAATTCATCATAAAAAATGCACATGTTAATTATTATTCCTGCGACAAAAATACTGTTGACTGTCGCCTAATATAAACATGAAGAATAGTTTCAACTGTTAAGTTTGTTTTGATAAACACGGTAAACATTCAAAGCGCTTAAACCAAGTCTCCCAGGAGCGTTTAGAAATCGGTGAAACACCCTGCAGATTTCTCTCTTCCATTTTCCTTGTGCCATTTTCTTCCGGTTCCGTGAACAGCAAACTCTAAAAGTTAACTCTAAAAGTTTGCTTCATTTATTACCCTTAGCGCGATAATGCTCAACTCTATTGGGCAACTTTACTTTCTACTCCCGTAGGAAAACATTTCTACTTTATATTAACAGTACTTGACTTATTAAACCTTTTTCTGCAGACTTTTCAAGAAATAAGAACCTCGAAAGGAAAAAAAAAAAAAATATTTCCAGCTACGGATAGAGCTGGTTTTGCAGAAAGGGGGGGGTATTAATACAGAGAGCAAGGAGTTTGAACTAGTTTTCGTATAGTATTTTAACTTCCTACTTTAAGCTTCTGTGAGATTTAAGCCATATATTTGGGAATGAAAGCAAAAGTAGTAGTGTTATTTTCAAAATCAGTAAATAGCCTAGACAACCCTCCAAATTAGTGATTTTATTTGCATTTATGATGACTCATAATATTTTTGCATGTAAAGAAAGAGTACAATGACTGGCGCTGCTAAAATTCAAATTTAAATTATTATATGATCAAAGCAATAAACCGTCGGACTTGGGGGTGTAAGAGCAATCATACTTGCCTGATATACCCTGCTCACCTTTCATGGATTTTTTTGGGCGTAAAAATCTTAAGTATGACTTCCTTTGGAACACAAGTGAAGCCATGGGTCACATGTCGTAGATTTACGACATGTATAAGAACCTCAAATCTGAAAGAAGAGGCCCGTGAGCAAAACTTATCGGTCATTTTACGCCCTGAATTGAATGGGACGCTGATGACATGAGATATTAAATAAATCAAATACTACTACCCCTACTGCTACGCAATAACGCCGCTGTAATGTAAAATCGATCCACAAATCGGGACTTTTAGATAGTTGCTTTGGTTCTGAAATTTAATTCTAAATATTTCAGTGGCAATGATTTAAAAATGTATTCTATTTTTCTCCATCACCTCAACATTTTTTGCAAATAAATAATGAAATTTTCATATGTCCTTGGAGAAGGGTGCGAAATACAGAAATTATATTTTAAAATTAAAATAAACTGGTTTTATTACCAAGTTCATGGTCTCGGCTTTTGGTCATTGAAAAGGGTTCAATCTTTGTTCACCAGTTTGAAAATAGCACTTCCCAATGATGTTACTCCTTGAAGTTTAATAGGAAATTCGTTCCTACAGTATGGGCGATTTTTTTCGGACAAAACAATCATAAAAAAACTTCTTTATTTTAGTGTACATCTCACTCTAGGCATACTTGACAATATAAAAATACACATCAGAAATCTGATATAATCGCCGCGTACATCGTGTGCCCTACCGGCTTACTTTCAGTACGTAACAATGGTGTATAATTAATCCCAAGTTTTTTCAGAGCCTTTGAGCTCAATTGTTGAGATAGTTTCTCTGTTTTACCGCAATAAAAATATTTTAGCTTCAGCCAACTAGGATTTAACAGCTTCCAAACTCCATGTGGAATGGTGTAATAGTTTCAGCCAAGATTAACAGCAGGCAAACGTACAGCTGCGAGAGGGTTTATCATTGTTATTGTTTGGATATTGAGCAACGGTCATATCCAAAATGTGTCGCCTTTTTTGGTACCGGTTGGGTTCAGGATGAGACTGGCATTAATACACACTTTCTGCAGAAATGTAACTGAAACAGTTGGAGTGATAAACACGACTGACCAAGCTCAATTGCCTGCGTCAGTGGAGCTTTAACTCGAGTCTTATGAGGGCACGGTATTATTCCCATAAGAACCATATTAGTTGTAAAATTGAATGTATGAAAGTGTTTAAAAACAACTGAAATTTACACCTCCAGGCATTTCAAACTCCCGACTAGGGAAAATACATGCTTTGAGGAGATGCTGGTATTCATCAACAGATGGTACGGCCTGCTGAATGACGGCGCCTCTAGCTGTGTGTACCGTAGAACAGCGAGAAGTTTTGTATAGTCGCAGAATGTAAAACCGAGACAAATTCATATAACGGCGTTGGAAAGGTATGATGATTGCTGTAAGGGGGGCGCTCTAAATGTTCTCGGCCTGACCAAGAAAACACAAGCTATAAGACAGAATTTTTGTTTTTATTTTTCAACGCGGTAATCTTATAAATCAATACGTTTAGTACAACGACCTTGCAACTTTTCAATACCTTCAGTATAAAAAGATTTGTCCAACTGTCTCAGCTTCAACCTCAACAGTTGAACAGTTGAACAGTTGAACAGTTGAACAGAATCTTCGTTCAACAAGCCGTTTCCTTAGATCTGGGAACAAAAACAAATCGCTGGGAGGCGAATATGGGAGATGTGGAAGCACTTGGAATCATGCAGTTTTGCAGCAACAATTCTAGACGTGTGTGAAGGCGCATTATCATGGTGAAAGAGAACTTTTTTTCGCAAGGTGTGGACGTTTAACCTGAATAGCATCCTTACAATTGGCTCAGTAGTGAAGCGTACCTCTGATGGTCCTGCCCTTCTGGAGGCAGTCTACGTGTATCACACCATGAGAATCGCAGAAAACCGTAGACATAACTTTTCCTGCAAATGGAGCTGTTTTTGCTTTCTTTGGTGCACTTTTACTGTTTCCATTCACTGTTTGGGCTGCTCCTTCGTCTCTGGCGTATAGTGATGAATCCAGTTTTTTATCTATTGTTATAAAACGTCGAGGAAACTCACTGGAATTGCGTTCAAGCAAGTCTAAATACTTTTGCGAAATGTTCATTCGAATGCATTTTTGGTCAATTGCTAACAAACGCGACATCCATCGAACGGAAAGCTTTCTCATACCCAAAACTTCGTGTAAAATGCAGGGATACGGCCTATTGGGGTCTTTGCAATGTCAGTCAACTCGCATACCTTCAATATCCGATCATTCAGTACGGTATTGTGAATTTTTGTCACAAGTTCGTCGGTTGTAGATGTTTTGGGACGCTCTGAGCTTTCATCATCTTGAATGTACATATGACCACTTTAAAAGTTGAGCTGCCCACTTTAACTGTCAAAGGGGAAGAATCGTTTAATGTGGAATCTAATTGCTTTTGTGTTTCTGTTGGAGTTAAGCCCTTTACCACGAAGTACTTTATCACAGCTCATATTTCACTTTTATCCATTTTGTAGAAAATGTTACGCTAGTTTGTTTACATGATCGTCATAAACAAGTGACTGCAATTACGCGTTTGAAAGCTTTACATCGCGTCATCTAAAAGATGGTAATTAACAACTGTCATAGTAATTTGGGCATCTTCATTACATCTCTGAGTCAGGCCGAGAATTTTTAGAACATCCTCTTGTACCACTTTCTGAAATATAAAAGTTTGCCTAATAAAAATCTTAATGCATGTTGTTAACTCCTGTGAAATTCTTCAGCTAGGTATATTTCTAAGAAACTTTCATTCTTGATTTGCAAAATATTCAGTGGAGAAAAATGGAAGACATTTATATATGATAGACTCTGAAAAATGTAGAATTCTGTTTCAAAAGCAAATTTTCAATTTGTAAACCTGTGTTATTAATAGACTACTGTTATATATACACTTTGAAGGCTGTGTTAAAACAAATGAGAATATAACTAACTTATTTCAAGATCTATCTTGGCAAATTGTTGCCTAACTTGTAAACTTTCGCCTTTTTCTTCAATTTGGCGCCTAACTATTGGAAAAGTACTTTCATGTGAACTAATAATATTCTATGCTTTCGTAATATACAGAATAACGTGAAGTGGGCATCATTAGTTCCTCAATGCAGGTGGGGTTTTGTTGGCATGGAGTTGGCACCGCCGATGATGAGTGCACGACCAGGTGTGGCTGGAGGCGATTTCCTGCATATTAATTTCTGAACCGGAGCCCCATAAATCGCTAGACGTGCGCATTAGTGGCTATTTCAATTTATTGCGCCGCTGAATCTGTAAAGCCAATTTTCTCTCGGCAGCACGAAGCGCGCGTGTTTACCGGACGCCGATGTGGTGCCGAATTCCTAGTGGCTCATGGTGTGTTCGTTTCCTGTTGTTTTGCTTTATGATTCTTTTACTTCCTGATTTTTTTATTACTAGATTCTAGTGTCTACTTTTTTATTGATTTGTTTTATTTACGGACGCTGTTTAACATCTCATTCAATTGAAGCAATACCTTTTGCGAGAGGCAGTTTCTCTGCTTAAATACACCATCTCCTGGTTTTATTCGGAAGTGCATTCCATACTCTCTCAATCGTATGTCTAAGATTTTTCTTGTTGTTTCTTATTCGCAAGAAAAAATAGTGCCATGACTTATCCCTCGTATATTTATTTATTTATTTATCTGCGCTGCCAAGAATTACGGCTACTCTACCAGGCGAAAAACCAATGAAAGTACAGAGTACAGTATACATAAATATTTAAAAAGCCAAATTAAAGATGTATAATGCATGTAAATATTAAATACTTTATCAAAGTCAGAAAGTTACTAAAAATAATGTTAGAATTTCACTTGTTTTTCAATAATTTTTCTCGAGGAGGAGGAAGAAGAAAAAGAAAAAGAAACAAGGGACTAACTGTTGTGATTCCCAGAATTGAGCCGACAATTTAATCTCCATTTCAATTGCTTTTATTTCTAAAAATCTCCGATTTCAGAAGGAAGGGAGTTTCAAATTCTTAGAACTGACACGCTGAATGAGGTTGAATAGAAATGCTTTCGGTGACTAGGGATAGACAGTAACGTCTATTCCAGGTTCGAGGTAGGGACAGGTATACGAAGCAAGAGGCGACATACTAAGGGGCGAAAGTGCGGAGGATTTTGAACAGGAGCGTAAAGGAATGGAGAGTTCTATCTGTATTTAAAATTAATGAATAAACACGTTTTTTTCACTATCTAACTTTACTCCTTTCCGAAAAAATCTAGTCTCTATTTTTTAATAAATATGCATACTAAATAAAAATAAAATGCTAACAACAATGTCTTAATATATTTATGGAAGAATGTGAGTGAAATGAAAGAAATAAAAAGTTTCAACGTTATAATGAAAACATTAGAGTTAATGGTTATGCAGTATTGCATCACTGTATGTACTTAACTGCAGCAACTGTAGCCTAATTTGATAGTTAAACGTTAATAAGAACTTCTCTCAACTCAGATCTTTAAGAAGGAAGTGGGTAAGTTGAAAAAGTTTAGGAATACTATGCCACATGAAATAGAAGCGTATGGACAGTATAGCGTTACGGAAGTGAAGATATGATGAAGTTTACGAACCTGAGTGGTAAAGTTCGTCTTCACTACCCCAAACACTGAGCAACAAATGAGGGTAATGTTCTTTGTTCATCGTTCTGTTAGGTAGAAAATTGTCTGTCAACGATCTATTACTGTAACTTACTTCAAAAGTTTCCTAGCAAGGACTTCTCCAGCTCAAGGAAATTGTTTTGTATGTGGAATAATTGCGGGAGAAGTACAAGTGGGAATATTCATTTCTCCCGTACTACAGCACAGAGATGAGGGTGTCAGACTTTAATTTTCCCTGCAAGCTTAAAACACCTGCAATTTATTATTTAGATATATTAGTAGTATTATCCACCCCTTCACAACAGTTGCATTAAAATTTTGGACTTTCCAACATATTGGGCGCCTCATTCAAAAATAGGGTATTGGACTGTATTTTGAGAAAAAAATAGAGAGTGTTCTGTTTAGAAGTATCGAGAAATAAGCGATCATTTTAAGTTTAAATAATTGTTTATTAACATATGATGTTGCATAACTTGATGTAGAAACTCTCCAGTTTAGGAAAATACTACCAAATGGGGTGGCTCAAGCGATAACGCCCAGGCGGTCTCGGATTCATTCCTGTTGGTGGGTTTCAGTGGTCTCTTAGGTGAATACTGGAATGCGTCTTTCCTTTCCATAAAATTTAAACTTTTTCATTTCATTCCTTCTGTTAAAGTGGAAGGAGGGAAATTCTTCCTTACTCCTTGTAAAATGGGGGTCCTTCGGTTCAGTGCTTCAACAGTCTAGTCCGCATCTCACAGTCCCTGAATTGTAACCTTCCGGTATCTTCCCGGAGGTGCCACTTTTGGGCATAGGCCAGACCTTAAGCACGGATAAAGTACCGAAAAATTTTACCAATTCAATCTAAAGTCGCTCGATCACGAAAGTCCGTGATAGGCAACCGGCGAGGTGCCGGCACGCTGATCTCATGCCCGCTATCAATGAAATCGTAAGACGGAGTAGTTATTAGACATTCACTGACGACTACTTTAAAACCAATAATAGTATCACAACAGTGGAAAACCGCCTGTGGTGCCTCAGTAGTAAAAACAGGCGTTAAACACTATTAAAAAAACAACAATGGAAAATGTTCAGCAGTTCTGTTGCATACAACAATGCATAGTAACTTATAGATAAAAAATCTGAAATTGTTGACATTAAGTAAGTTAAGTGTAAAAATATATAAAATCTACTGGTCATGCAATAAATGTTTCCAGTAGTGTATAACGACGCAGGGAATATTTCACCGTTGCACAGAACTACTACACTATTTAATGAAATCCCATTCTGAACTGCACAATGCAACTGCCCGAGACGGCAGAAATCCCGCTCGCGACTGACAGGAAGGGAGGAGAATGGCGCTGGGCCTATTCCACCAAAGTATGGTCTAATATGTACAAATGTGTTAGTGCATGTTTGTAAAGTAAAGTTTGTAAAGTAGTAAAACGTTACAAATAACGTCATATAAGAACAAGATGGAGGAACAGCTGTTTGCCATACCTTGAATTTCATCAATTTCAGTTTTTGAGAGATGGCAGAAGAATCGAGCTTCCCGATTGCTCTCGGGCTAATTATTTTATTAGTCCTTTTGATCCTTTATATTTATATTATTTTCATTTCATGTAGCAAGAACATTAAAAATGCATAAACTAAGATTCTGGCCTAAAATATGCATTTGAAACAGGAAGCTCAGATATCAGTTATAAGTCGTACTTTAATTGCACTCAATGTAATTTTTTATTGTACACAAATATCGAACTATCCTTTCTTTATACATAATTTTAATAATTTTAATACTTTTTAATAATTAAAATGCTAATATCTGTAGTTATCAATATTCTTACACTTGTAGAGAAATTTATATGAATTACAAGTACACAACTAATACTAATACTTCTGTGGAACACAACAACGAAAAATCACTTGTACACTTGTAAGTATGGAATTGTAAAGTACAAGTGTAGAAGAAATCTTTGTGGAACAGAATTTTATTAATAACTACAAATTACAAGTTCATACACTTGTAATGTATTAGATCAGAGCATGCTTTTGTGGAACAGGGTCCAAGACGGTTTTTTTTACCAAGTAGGAATATATGCCCCCGTTAAAAATGGACTGAAACCGTTGAAAAAGATGGATATTACATTGAAAAATAAGAGTTTAATAATGAAATTTATTGCTACACGCTGTGTAAAGAGGAAAAATAAATAAAATTAAATTAAAATGAGACATTACTTTTTGACTGCCCTCGTATATATTTTCCCCTTTTATTTGGCTGTTTAAATGAAAATTTTATTCGTGATGCCCTCGTGAAATCTAAGAAATAATCTTCAAACGTAATTCGTGTTCTTGAATCTCTGAAAATGAGTTCCAAGCTATAGGCTAATAAATAGGAATAAATTCGGCCATAAGGACGTTAAGCTAATATCTGCAGCAAACCAGAGACATGAAGAAAATATATGTGGATTAAGACGGCGTATTAAAAATAGCTATAAAGCTGAGAACTCGGCATAAACTGCAGAGAATCGTAAACTTGACTGCTTCATTAACTTTAGACGTATATTCATAATTAAGCCACAATATACGCTCTGAATCCGGATTTACTACGAGAATAATGGCATCTCTTCTCCTGGAAATGTCTCTAGAACACATATTTATATATACAAGAGGTACTGCACTAGTACAACATTCACAGAGAATGCCATAAAATAGAATGTTTTGAAATCTAAATGTGGTTAAGATTTATAAACTCTAATTGCACATACTTATATAATAATTTAAGCACCACTCATGACCGTATATGAATGTTTTAATATATTTAACACAGGAAAAACAAACCTTAAAAAGCTTTCTTCTATTATATTGAACTTTATACATTACTGCAAACATTCCGTTACCTCAGTAGAGCTTGGCTACCATCTCAACATTTTATACATTCCAAGTTTGATGAAAAGATGAAGATCCCTGCGTACCACGTTTGGACTGTATGGTGCATGCCTCAGTGTGGTAAGAGTGAACATGGCAATGGCTACTGTGATGACACGTAAATATTGTGATATGACGTTGTTTTGTTGCAAGAAAACATTTAGTTTTGATTTAAAATGTTTCGCTCTGAGTTGTTTCACCAAACCTTTGGCTACCACACGTCGATCGGATCGGCTATCTGTGATCAGCTGAAAGCGACAAGAGGCCTGCCTCACTTGTACAGCCCTGAAAGGCCACGCCTTTTAAGGTAAAATGTACCGCTGAAAATGTGCTTCTACAAATTCAAGAATAACAAATAGCGTTACAAAACTTTCAATGTAAGGTTTACATGTTGTACAGGACTGATTAATAGCAACACAAAAATTTAATAATTTTAAAATATAATACAATATTTTAAAATATTGTTTCAAACGATAATAAATATTTTAAAATAAAATATGGTTTTCGTGTTTTGGGTTTATTTATCAATTTTAACTTTAGGATATACAATAAACTTAAATGTTCATAATGATAGGATGTTTATTTATGAATAAAATGGCACGAAGCAAGTTATGCTAATTGGCCTGATGCGACTATACATTTTAAAAAATTAAACATGTGTGCAAGTAGGGAAAGAGAAGTTAACTAGTTAAATGTATTCACCGACACAAAGAGCGGTAAGGATTTATCACCATATGAAATATTATATTTTATACTGGGTGATATCTCAAAACACTCTTTACTTAAATATGTGTACAAATATTACATAGGCTTAACATTATACCCGAACGGGACATAATTTCTTCGTTGTCGTCACTATTGGATATCAAATCACCACTAATATCGCCCTCTTCAAAATGTACGCCTGCCTTAAAAACATTAGGGGAACAACTTGCGGTTTTCAACGCTCAGAACCCTCCCCTACGAGACATGTTACTTTCAATCACAAAATACCACCCTTGTGAAAGCCGAAAATTCCCTATCGCTATTGGAGGTCAGAACTTTCCTCTTTCAAACGCTTGCATTTGCTCCCCATAGGCTGTCACAAAAAGATAAGCCAGCCGACGAGATCGGTGCGGGCAACCTTTGACTGCATTAAAGAAGCCGATCAGATCGGCTCTGGCGTTTAAAAGGCGGCCGACCGACCTACCGCATGGTACCAAAAGGGTTAATATCTATGGTACAGTAGTTTATTTTAGTTTCGAACTTATAGAGTGCGACTCGTTATAAGAGAGCTAGTAATCAAGGTCTTTTAAGCAGGTAACAACTTGTAGCTAATTAGACCCATAACGCATATTTATATTCAAAGTTGACCCGATAGATTTAGAAACTTATTCCTCCACATTCAGGCAAAAACTAAACTAAACTCTGTGTATTTCATACCACCACACGTTTCACATATTGTACAACCGAAAGCGCCGCCATTTTGTTCAGTATCGATAGTTGTATTAAGGTTTACTAGGCCTTGTTTCAATTTGCAGCTTCACCATTGTTATCTTAAGTCTTATTGTCTCTAGTCATAAAATACAACATATTTTGGTTTTCATCGCTTTCAGTTATATTCTGAACTGCCCTTTGCAGCACTTCTTTCATGCAATGTACATCGAAGGCTATCTTCTTTATCCTAAGCTAGTCGACAATGTCCTGTTTGCGCCATCAACTACTTGGACGATGATGCTGTTTAGCGCTTTGATTTTTGTCGCGTTGTCCATCTCAATAATACTGGGTGAGCAATGCTTGACGCAACCGCGGGACTGGCCGGCAGCGCTATGTCGGCGGAGGCGGGGAGTACATTTTCTCTCCGCTGCGTGAGGCTTCAGTGTGAGTTGAAATCTTGCACAAGCAGCGAGGCAATACAGTATATTGAGTGAAATTATTCTATTCCTCAAAGAGTATTCATGTATGTTTCATACGTGCGTACAGAATCAGCGCATGCTCTAAGGAGATTGTTTCAAGAGGAATTTCCTTATGTTCACGTTCCTAATCGGAGTTCTATTCATCGATTAGTAAATAAATTTCGTGAAACGGGAAGTGTTGTTTATCTCGGAGGGGGGAGGGCATTAAAAGAGAAAGTGTACAAAACAAATCCACACACTCTAGATGGACTTAAAACTGACATTCGTCAAAAAAAAATTGTTGCCATTTCTCAGAGAGTAATGAGCAATTTCCCAAGCAGGTGTCAGAAATGCTTGAACAACGAAGGGAGGCAGTTCCAGCATCTCCCTGTTTAAAACACGTGAGTAATTTACTTTTATTTTTAAATGTATATGTTGTGTATGTTAGAAATAATTTACATGACAAACCATACTATATAAACTCGGACTTCTTGTCACCCGCACCGCCGACACAGCAACCAGCCTCGCCCCGCTAAACCGATTGCAGGGAGAATCGTTCACCCCCCGTATACTTTGGAGCTGTCGTTTCTCCAGTATCGCAAAGTACCAGTTTTTAAAAACATCCCCTTTCATTTCTTCTTGAAGATCATTTGTTTTCTTTGACTGAAATAAAGTAACCCCCATCCTCTAGAAGCCCCACTGTCAATGCGCATAAGTATTAATCTTTTGCCTTTACCGTTGAGAGTCTTTAGTCCCCTGGACAGTTCCGACAAAAATGTTTCTTCTTTAAATAAAACTGTAGTGTCTACCCTGATCCTAGAGAATGTAACATTTATTCGCCCTAGTTTAGTATAAGCAATAAAATTTCCTCCTTTGAGCTCTATATTGGCGCTGTAACGTTTCCTCCACAAACTATATCATCCCTGTCAGTGATAATATTTATTTCATTTCTTTCAACAAACTTAAGCCGGTAGCAAACCTATAAATCTTCATCCTTTTTAAATCGGGAAGTGCAGAATCGCTATTTACAGCTACACCAGCATTGTCAAAGGTCGGTGGATCATTGTCAAAGAAGAATTGATGAACTATACCATGAAGTGAACTATTCACAAATACATCCACTTCCCTTTACACCCGCTGTGGTACCTCAACGGGTGTTAAACACCATTAAAAATCACCTTACACGCCTTTTCTTATATTTCTCTTTATGTTGACTTCGCGTGTTATACACGCTATGTTCCGACTCATCTATAAATAAAGAGATTTTGAAATTTTTCTTCAAATCTCCATCGATCGTACCTACTAGTGGTAAAAAATGGCAATGAAATAAAATTAAATATGTGAGTGTGTCTTCGCTCTAACGGGCAAATTTTTTATTTTCTCTCAACAAAACTCGGCATATAACAATCAATAACAAACGATTCGTCAAGTTCGTTAACAAGCAAAATTGGACCATTGGGGATGGGAGTTAACCTAAAGCTAAAATATTAAAATCGCTCTAGCGGCCGTAATTTTTATTTTTTCATAAACAGAACTCGGTGTATACAATAATAAAAATAGTTTATGAAACTAAGTGAAATCAAATTAATTAGAGTTTACTTGAAACCCTAAATTTAAAATTTGTTCTAACGGCAAAAATGTTTTTTTTTTTGCAACAAAACTCAGTGTAAGCCGTTTAAATAAAATAAGAAAAATAGTTTCTAAACACAAAGAGAATCGGTTCTTTGAGAATGGGGGCATATCTAAAAACCGAAATTTAAAAAGTGCTCTAGCATTTAATTTTCCCTCTTTGTTAACAAAAATTAAAAAAGACAATTTAACCGATACATATATTTTATTTTTGACAAAAGCATTGACGTGAAGATAGTAAATGTGAAATACTAGTCTATTACTGCCTCCTCATTGTATACCCAGTCGGAAAACTTTTGATGTGACCTTTACTCGATACAATGAAACTATGGTCCTCTACTATGACCTCTTGTCCAAAAGTGAATCAATGGAGTGGCAGGCGTAAACCTGGCAAAGCACCGCCTCTAAAGACCACGGCCACTCGGTCAACGAAGATGATCATAGCCACAATCTCTTGGGACTGTGAAGGAATATTCATTGACTTCAAGGAGAGGAACATCACAGTAAATAGGGAGTACTATGCTGGCCTACTGCACAGACTACGTGCTTTCATCAAAGAGAAAAGACAAGGAAAACTGAGTGGTGGTGTGCGCCTTCTTCACGACAACGCGCCTATGCACACAGCTCTTGTTGCAAAGGAAACAGTGAAGAAATGCGGCTTCAAGGAGATCGACCGTCCACTTTACAGCCCAGATTTAGCTTCCAGGGACTATTTCCTCTTCTCAAAACTCAAGAAGGATCTTCGAGGAAGAATATTTAAGTGTGACGAAGAAGTGATGGATGCTGTTTATGGCCATTTACAAACATTACTTGTGACTTGGTGGGGGGGGGATTGAAATGTTAATACAAAGATGCAAGAGATGTATTGTAATAAACGGTAACTATTTTTTTTACATAAATGAGTGCATAAAATACACACAGTAAGTTCTTACGACAAACATTAATATTTTATGGCCTTCTTTGATAGTTCGGGGATAGGCGTAAGCAGTTCGCTGCCGAAGATGACGCGGTTACCAGGAAACTGCTGAAAGCTCCCTCCAGAACCAATTATTGCCTTCAATTTACACACATCATAAAGATGGACTCCCTGCAGGTACGTTGTATACATGTAATAACAATACTTTTACCTACACTTTCACTGTAAATAAACATCATCACCTGTTATTAACCAGGTCGTCAAACGGAATGCTATTTCTTAAAGAACTTTGTGCGAGTACAAAGAAGTTGCCGGAGCCGGTAACTACAAATCTGTAAGAGAGGATCAGTTTGCTCGAGCAGCCTCAACAATACGGTACGTAAGTTTCAAGATTGGGGGCTCTTAAACGAATACGGCCCAATAAAGCGCAAGAGCTTGATCGTCAGCGCTCACTGGGGCAGAATAATGACGCCCTCCCGCCAACCTCTGACCCGCCTGGAGGGTTTACAACCCGTGAGACACGTATAAATGATGCAGCCAGATGGTAGAATATCACGTTTCAGTTAATACCTACAACCTGCTGTTGCAGCAGTAGCATATACTTTATATATAGATTTAATTAAGTGTTCGGGTACCTTCTCCTCGCCTTTCATGTGCTGAGTCATCATTAAACTTCGTACAATGCCAATACTTGTTTTGAGCATTACAATTAATTCCGGAAAATGTAAAAAAAACCACATATTTGTAAATTAAAGTCATTGACAAAAAGTTCTAAGTAGACTGTTTAATAAGAAGTGATTATAAACATTTTGGAAAACATACCTTTACTCATCCTCATGATTTTGATGATCTTTCACAAAGTAGTCCCTGCTGGATGCAATTCACTTGTTCTGGTGTCTATGCCTGTCTTCAACCCAGGATTTTTTCAGGCGTAAAAACCTTGGTATGGCTTCCTTCAGAAAGGAAATGAAGCCGTGGTTCCCATGTAGTAAAAGAACCTCAAGCTTGAAAGAAGAGGCCCCTGAGCAAAATGTATTATGCCTGAATTGAATGGCTCACTGATGACCTGAGAGGTTGAACAGCGTCCGTAAATAAAACAAACAAATAAATGTCAGTCTTCAAAATTTATGATGCACCATTTTTGACACGTCCTTCAGAACCGCCCCCGCAGCCTACATCGCAACTTCTGACGATTTAAATTTCCTTCCACGAATTTGTTTCTTCAATTTGGGGAAAAGGTAAAAAGTCACACGGGGCTAAATTTGGACTAATAGGGTGGGTGAGGGATACATTTCAGATTTATTTTTGTGAGATATTCAGCAACAATTTTTAATAACGGACGCTCTTTAACATCTCAGGTCATCAGCGTCCCATTCAAATCAGGGCGTGAAACGGCGGACAAATTTTGCTCAGAGGCCTCTCTTTCAGGCTTGAGGTTCTTTTCCGTGCCGTAAATGTACGACACGGGACCCACGGCTTTACTTCCCTTCCGAAGGAAGCCATACTTAGGATTTTTACGCCCGAAAATATCTATGGATCCTGCCCAACAAAATTTTGCGATGTTTGACCATGTATTATCGTTCCCCCCCTTTGATTAACGTTTCCCGCCCGTTTTTGCTACAGAGGCACCACAAGCGGTGGACACTGATGATACATGAAATGAAATGATAAGCTGAGAAAGGATTTTTATTTTTTATTTAAAGTGATGAAACGTTCCAGACCTAAGTTTAAGGTGCCTCCCCGACATTTCCCGGTTATGAGGACTGAGAAAGACCTGGAGAAAACCTCAATCAGGGAGGAAGGTCCTGGCAGGAATCGAATCCCTGAACTCCCGCTCACAAGTCCGCGTCTTAACGATCTTGGCTACCCGTGACGGTGTGCATTATCGTGAAGCAGCGTCCAACTTGTTGCATAGACACGGTCTTGTAAACAATTCCTTGAATATCGAAAAATGAGATGACCACAATTTTTTCAGAAGAAGCAACCATTAAGCTGTTTTTTTACTTTTATAGTTTTTCTTAATGGTGATGATGTACATTTCTTAACAGAGAGAGCTGTTTGCTCTCAGTATCGAAATGATGTAACCAACCGTGATAATATTTAAAAGAAACTTCGCATCTTCCTGTTACGTCTGCATGAAATGCTGCACGCTTACTTCCTTTTGTTCAGAAATCAGCAGTCTTGAAACCCAAAAGTGTACAAATACGTCCCGTGTCTAACTTTTCGGTTATCAAAGTGTGGGTAGAATCAGATGAAATGTTCAGTATTTCTGAAAGTGTTCTTAGTGTTAATATTTTCTTCCGTTAGAACTGTAGCGCCAAGTCAACCTGCTTCCTTCTTTAAATATTTTGAACCATCTTCCAGCTGTGCTATTTTCAATATATCACTTTACGCATTAAGGTAACAAAATATTATAAAGCGACATTTTAGAGCGAAAATTAAACGTTTATAAGTTCGTATTCTTTATTGAACAACTATGTAAAAGCTAATGTAATCAATGGATATGTTGGTTGCCCCTACTCTCACTCTCATTTAATATTAAATTTAAATTTTACTGCAGATATTCAATTAAATTAAACACTTTATTGCCCAGAAAGAAATGCCTCCGCGATAGATCTCCAACAACCCCGAACCGCCCGTCTCTGTTCACTAGGCAGCTTGCACAGTGGAGCAAAATGTAGCCACCGAGTTAAAAGCAGTTAATGAGCATTGAGAACTGTAACCATAACACTCGCTGCTACTTAACGAACCCTTGCCATCATTTGCTCAGTTTACTGGAGATGCACATGCATTCAAGATAATGCTCGTCCGCATTCTGGTCGCTATGCATAGATTCTCAATAAATGTGTACTTATTGCAGATAAATGGGATAAACTCATTAAAGGATGTATACGAGGGGTGGTCCACAAGTTTCCGGTCTAACCTTTTTCTAGGTATCATAAAGACAAAAACTATATTTCACTTTTTCATATAGTTACCCTTTATTGCAATACACTTCTCACATCTTTGAATTAATATTTTAATCCCCCCTCCAAAAAAAATTGAAGTCTTGTATGCAAAATGGGCATAAACAGCATCCATCACTTCTTCCTCACACTTAAATTTCCATCCTCAAAGGTATTTGAGTTTTGAGAAGAGGAAATAGTCACTGGGGTCTAGATCTGGGCTGTAAGGTGGATAGTCGATCCCCTTGAAGCCACATTTCTTCACAGCTTCCTTTGCAACAAGAGCTGTGTGCACAGGCGCGTTGTAGTGAAGAAGGCGCACGTCACCACTCAGCTTTCCTCAACTTTTCTCTTTGATGGGAGCACGTAGTCGAAAAGATTGCGGCCATGACCTTCTTGGTTGACTGAGTGACCTTGGCCTTTAGAGGCGATGCTTCGCCAGGTGTACAAGTGCCACTCCATTGATTCTCTTTTGGACAAGGGATCATAGTAGAGGACCACAGTTTCATCTGCTGTAACAATAGTTAGCAGAACTTCTCTCTCGTTGCCACGGAAAAGTTCCAAAAATGCCTGACAACAGGTGACTCGTTGCTGTTTTTGGACTAAGGAAAGAAGTCTAGGCACCCATCTTGCACTAACCTTATTCATGTTTAAATGTTCATGAATAATTCGAAGTGCTGTTGTTTTAGAAAGGACCAACCTTGCTGGTATTTCTGTTACTTTAAGCCGCCGGTCTTCCAAAATTTCTCCTGCCACAAGAGCAATGTTTTCAGGAGTGAGTACCTCCAAGGGTCGACCTGCTTGCACTTCGTCTTCAATGCTTTCTCGATCCATTCGAAAAAGTTTGGCCCATTCTTTTACGGTAGAATATGAGGGGGATGCTTCCCCATATGGAAAGCCCAATCGCTGTTTAAATTTATTTGGAGTATGTTCCTTCTTTTGTGAAGAACTTAATAACATCTCGATGCTCCATTTTGAACATGTCACAATCTTCTACACATAAGCTTCTTTGGTAAATATATCTGAAGAACTGAACACAGCGGAGTGGAAAATACAGCTACAATTATTTATTTTACAGATAAAGTATGACACCAAATAAGTTTTGGTTAAGGGGATATTCCTTATCGGCGAGGCCGGAAACTTATGGACCTACCCTCGGTATCAGAGGCCTTCCGAGGCACTTCAGAAGGAAAGCGGCAACATTGTCATTAACGTAGTTCTAAGTGAAGTTAAGTGAAGGAATATTCAGCTAGGGTTAAAATTAATCCCTTATTAAACATTAGTGCTATCAAATTGCTGTAAACTGGTGGTGTAGTGGTAACCATACTTACCTTCTAAACCCAAGATCGTGGGTACAAATGGGTCAGGATCGATGGATTTTTTCGGATGTAAAAATCCTAAGTATGGCTTCCTTCGGAAGGGAAGTAAAGTCGTGGGTTCCGTGTCGTACATTTACGGCACGATAAAGAACCTCAAGCCTGAAAAAGAGGCCTCTGAGCAAAATTTGTCGGCCGTTTTTCGCCCTGAATAGAGTGGAATGCTGATGATCTGTGATGTTAAAGAGCCAAATAAACCAAATCAAAAAAATTAATAAATAAATAAAAATAAAAATAGAAATAAAAATGCTGTAAAAGTTGAAAAGTTACCGCTCTCTTCGTAATTGATAATAATTTTTGTGTGAACTAGATAGTGATTTACATATTTTCTTTCTTTTTATTTTTTTTATGTGCATCTACCATCAGCAGCATGTTATCAATTATGGACGCTCTTTAACATCTCAGGTCATCAGCATCCCATTCAACTCAGGGCGTGAAACGGCCGACAAATTTTGCTCAGAGGCCTCTCTTTCAGGCTTGAGGTTCTTTTTCGTGCCGTAAATGTACGACACGGGACCCACGGCTTTACTTCCCTTCCGAAGGAAGCCTTACTTAGGATTTTTACGCCCGAAAAAATCCATCGGTTCTGGCCGGGTTCGAACCCGCGTTTTGGGCGTAGGAAGCAAGTATGGTAACCACTACACCACCAGGACCGACTCAAAATACAGGGATTCCAGAATATGTCCTCACCACTCGTATGGGGTTTTTCGACTGGGCCAAGGCCGGCTGTCCTCCCCATGATGGTCGCCTTTCTGTCTGTCCTTGAATATTCGTTCAACGAAGATGACATGACAGATAACTTCATAGTAAGGTATTTTTATGTAAATGTTATAAAAATAGCGTAGGTCATGTTCGTGAGGAATTTATTCGGAAGTTCTCCGGGCAATTGCCTCCTTTCAGAACTTACATTCACGGTCTTGTAAATAAAGTTAATACTACTGGTACAGTGAAAACCAAGACAGACGCGATGACGTAAAGTTTTAACAAAAGACAAATTAGATCAAATTGGTAAAAATCT